>JAVBHU010000010.1:0-647149 GCA_034768395.1 Linum lewisii
AACTAGTACACAAAACCTCGCATCAGGTCAAATGGATCGCATTTTCGAGACAGTACGATAATCAAGCGAGACCTATACACAAAACCTCGACACCAGTCAGAATGGCATTCAGGGTGATAAGTCAACTGAGACCTAGTAACAAAACTGAGACCATCAAATGATCCATTGGAACGGGTGATAAGTCAACTGAGACCCTATACACAAAACCTCGATCAGGGTCAGAATGGATCGCATTTCGAAGGTGATAAGTCAAGCTGAGACCCAGTACCAAAACCTCGGCATCCGAAGGTCATGGAATCGTTTCGAAGGGTGAAGTCAACGAACCCTATACAGAAACCTCGCATCCAGGGTCGAATGGATCGCATCTTTCGAAACGGTGATAAGTCAAGTGAGACCCTAGTACACAAACCTCGGCATCCAGGTCAAATGGATCGCATCTTCGAACGGGTGAAAGTCAACTGAGACCCTATACAACAAAACTCGGACATCCAGGTCAGAATGGATCGATCATTTCGGAACGGGTGATAAGTCAAGCTGAGACCCTAGTACACAAAACCTCGACATCCAGGGTCAGAATGGATCGCATTTTAGAACGGGTGATAAGTCAACTGAGCCCTATACACAAAACCTCGCATCCAGGGTCAGAATGGATGCATCTTCGAAACGGTGATAAGTCAATGGACTCGATTTTCAAAACGCTCGCATCAGGGTCAGAATGGATCCATCTTCGAACGGGTGATATAGTCAACTGAGACGTAATACAACAAAACCTCGCATCCAGGGTCAGAATGGATCGCATCTTTCGGAACGGGTGATAAGTCAAGCTGAGACCCAGTACACAAACCTCGGCATCCAGGGTCAGAATGGATCGCATCTTTCGGAACGGGTGATAAGTCAAGCTGAGACCCTAGTACACAAAACCTCGCACTCCAGGGTCAGAATGGATGCATCTTCAGAACGGGTGATAAGTCAAGACTGAACCCTAGTACACAAAACATCGCACCAGGTCAGAATGGATCGCATTTTCGAAGGTGTGATAAGTCAAAAGCTGAACCCAGTAACACAAAACCTCGGCATCCAGGGTCAGAATGGATGCATCTTTCGAACGGGTGATAAGTCAAGCTAGAGACCCTAGTACACAAAACCTCGGCATCCAGGGTCAGAATGGATCGCATCTTTCGGAACGGGTGATAAGTCAAGCTGAGACCCTAGTACACAAAACCTCGGCATCCAGGGTCAGAATGGATCGCATCTTTCGGAACGGTGATAAGTCAAGCTGAGACCCTAATACACAAAACCTCGCATCCAGGTCAGAATGGATCGCATCTTTCGGAACGGGTGATAAGTCAAACTGAGACCCTAATACACAAAACCTCGCATCCAGGGTCAGAATGGATCGCATCTTTCGGAACGGTGATAAGTCAAGCTGAGACCCTAGTACACAAAACCTCGGCATCCAGGGTCAGAATGGATCGCATCTTTCGGAACGGGTGATAAGTCAAGCTGAGACCCTAGTACACAAAACCTCGCATCCAGGGTCAGAATGGATCGCATCTTTCGGGAACGGGTGATAAGTCAAACTGGACCCTAATACACAAAACCTCGCATCCAGGGTCAGAATGGATCGCATCTTTCGGAACGGTGATAAGTCAACTGAGACCCTAGTACACAAAACCTCGCATCCAGGGTCAGAATGGATCGCATCTTTCGGAACGGGTGATAAGTCAAGCTGAGACCCTAGTACACAAAACCTCGGCATCCAGGGTCAGAATGGATCGCATCTTTCGGAACGGGTGATAAGTCAAGCTGAGACCCTAGTACACAAAACCTCGGCATCCAGGGTCAGAATGGCTCGCATCTTTCGGAACGGGTGATAAGTCAAGCTGAGACCCTAGTACACAAAACCTCGACATCCAGGGTCAGAATGGATCGCATATTTCGGAATGGGTGATAAGTCAAGCTGAGACCCTAGTACACAAAACCTCGGCATCCAGGGTCAGAATGGATCGAATCTGTCAGAACGGGTGATAAGTCAAGCTGAGACTCTAGTACACAAAACCTTGGCATCCAGGGTCAGAATGGATTGCATATTTCAGAACGGGTGATAAGTCAAGCTGAGACCCTAGTACACAAAACCTCGGCATCTAGGGTCATAATGGATCGCATATTTCGGAAAGGGTGATAAGTCAAGCTGAGACCCTAGTACACAAAACCTCAGCATCCAGGGTCAGAATGGATAGCATCTTTCAGAACGGGTGATAAGTCAAGCTGAGACCCTAGTACACAAAACCTCGGCATCCAGGGTCAGAATGGATCGCAAATTTTGGAACGGGGATAAGTCAAGCTGAGACTCTAGTACACAAAACCTTGGCATCCAGGGTAAGAATGGATCGCATATTTCAGAACGGGTGATAAGTCAAGCTGAGAACCTAGTACACAAAACCTCGGCATCCAGGGTCAGAATGGATCGCATCTTTCGGAACGGGTGGTAAGTCAAGTTGAGACCCTAGTACACAAAACCTCGGTATCCAGGGTCAGAATGGATCGCATCTTTCGGAACGGGTGATAAGTCAAGCTGAGACCCTAGTACACAAAACCTGGCATCCAGTGTCAGAATGGATCGCATCTTTCAGATCGGGTGACAAGTCAAACTGAGACCCTAATACACAAAACCTCGACATCCAGGGTCAGAATGGATCGCATCTTTCGGAACGGGTGATAACTCAAGCTGAGACCCGAGTACACAAAACCTCGGCATCCAGGGTTAGAATGGATCACATCTTTCGGAACGGGTGATAAGTCAAGCTGAGACCCTAGTACACAAAACCTCGACATCCAGGGTCAGAATGGATCGCATTTTCGGAATGGGTGATAAGTCAAGCTGAGACCCGTGTACACAAAACCTCGGCTTCCAGGGTCAGAATGGATCGCATCTTTCGGAACGGGTGATAAGTCAATCTGAGACCCTAGTACACAAAACCTCGGCATCCAGGGTCAGAATGGATCGCATCTTTCGGAACGGGTGATAAGTCAAGCTGAGACCCTAGTACACAAAACCTCGGCATCCAAGGTTAGAATGGATCGCATATTTTGGAACGGGTGATAAGTCAAGCTGAGGTCAAGGCGACCCCACAAATAAAAGGCGGGCGCTTGAAGATCAACTGTATTGGTCAAGAGTAATGGACGCTTGTAACGACGGGGCACGATGGAATAACATGACATCAAATATGGTGGAGAGTATGAATGGGGCATTCAAGCCAATCTGAACACTTCTGATTTCATCTTTGGTTGAATCCACCTTCTACAAGCTACAAACGTATTTTGAAGATTGACAAAAGAGGATTCGAGAAGAACATGCGACCGGTGCAATCTTGACCAAGAAGTGTGTTGAACGCATGGAGAAAATACTGAATAAGTCGAATTCCCACACAGTGAGGACTTTTGATTATGATAGCAGCATATACAAAATACAAACGATGGTAAATCAAAGCAATGGCAGGGGAAACAATAGGCACGAAGTGCGCTTGTTCTACGCCGACGCGGATGGGAAATGCACGTGCGACAAGTTCCAACAGAAAAAGATGCTGTGTTCGCACACCTTGGCCGCATGTAACACCACAAATCAAGATCCCTTATACTGCGCCAATGACCGATACAAGTTGGAAATAGTATGCCAAATATACGGAAGGAGTTTCCTTCTTATTGGTGGGAAACAAGACTGGGAGCCCCATGGTGGCCGAAGGTCGTTCCTGACCCAGAAAGAGTTAGAAAATTAGGGTGACCACACCATTCTAGCATACACAACGAGATGGAATGGGTTGAGGATATTGAGCCTCACTGCAGTTACTGCAAGCAAGATGGTCATTATAGAAGGACGTGCCAACGGGCGAGGCGAAGTAAGAGGAATCCAAACCTCGCTATGAATGGTTAATTGCATATTTAGTTTCTGGGTTTTTGTGTTCTTATCATGTAGTGGTCTTTCCAATGTTTGTTTACCATATTGTTTAGGTCTTCGTGTTAAACCAGTCATTGTATTCAGTATTCAGTATTTCATGTTAGTCTTTGTTGGATGATGGGAAATGTTTGGATAGCTAAAATTTTGCAAACTAACTTCAAACAAAATTTCCCGACATCAAGTCTTCCAATTCATAACTTCCAGCGATAATTTAGAGTACAGGACGAGAGTACATTAGCCTCGAAAGGGAAACAAGGAACACAAGGAACACAAGGACAAATGCACTAGCTACAACAACAACAAAAACAAGAACAACACATACAACAACAACAACAACTACAACACACTAGGCCTAAGTTGGTCGTCACTCTCTTGAATGATTTTTTCTTGGTTGCCACAAGGGCTTGTTCTTCACCAGCTTGTCAACATAAGTCGTCAGCCTGTTGTTGTCCTCCTTCAGTTGCTTGATCCGATTGACACATCGACTAAGTTGGTCGTTCTTCCGCTGAATGATTTTGTCCTTCTCCCTCTTCACATCATCCGCGGCCTCCAGCACTTCCCAATTTTTCATAAAACCCACAACCCTTACCCTACACAACAGAAAAATGAACTCAAAGGGTCAAATGTGGCAAATGCATGAAATATGAATGTGGGAATGGTTCTACCTCCTTCTCGTGAGGGCAGCCAAAATAGCGTTCCAGATCCCTCATGGCAACGAATCTGGTTGCCCTTAAATCACACCAGTAGTTTACTACACTTTCCTCATACACGAAATAGTCCTCCTCCTGCTTCTTCAACTTGTGCATTATCCTCTCAAAATCTATAACTACACAACAACAGTAATTAGTGCAAAGCATCAAATGTGCATAAATTAGATGAGTTGAACAATACATAATTTCACTTACTGTTATTGCGGCTGGAAGAGGCCATATTCCAAACTTGCTAGATGAAGGCTGCTGGAATGATAAGTTTAGGGTTTGGGACAGAGATGTGTGGTGGAAACTACATCTTTAAGGGTTATTTATACTAAAAAATGGGACCAAGAAAACCCTAGATGGGAAATAACCCTGACGACATTGCGCTAACTAGCCAACACATTGCTGCCTAGGATCGAAATAACCCTAATGCCGTCAAAATGGATCTTATGTTGACTGGCTGACCATCTATGTGCTGGCCGACCATCTATGCACTGGCTAACCAGTGATGGGCTGGTTGGTGGCACATCGCTGGCTGCCAGTCACATTTGTCTAGTTTTGGACATAGTTATGAATTTTGCTACTGACGGTACATAAAATTTTTAGAAGTGCTAGAAAATTCCAAAACCCTTTGACAAAAAAATGTGTAATTATAAACAAAGCTGACAATTTCCATACATGTTTTCGTCTTCCTCATCTCTTCATCATCTTTAAACAAACTCTTGTCTCCTACAATGATTCTTAACCCAAAAATATCCTTCCATTTTTAGTGAACTAGCTTTTGTACCTACCATGAAGTGACACGACTCATGAGGGCCGACGCGACCACGATGCCATGGGCACAAGTCACCCATCCACAACCGAAACGTGGGAGCAAGGAAGGGCGCCAAGGAGCCAAGGAGAGGTTCATGAGAGAAGGCCCATCCCTACTAGAACTGAAGGCCCCAGAACCTCAACATCAAGTCTTGATGCTGATGCAGATCCGGCCCCCAGCCCTGATGCCAGGCCAAGACATTACCAGCCCAAGGGCGATGCCAGCGCCGGACCGATCACTGATGCCAGAGTCACACCCTGAGCCCTAAGGAACTAAGACCCAATCGGAGCCAAAGGACGCCCCATGAATGATGTTGACACCTAGTCAGGCTCCGAAAACCAAGCACAGGGCCAAGACAACCGAGGGCCCAAAGCTGAGCCCGGTATAGGCCCATGGCCGATGCTAGGGCATGTATGAGATGCGACTTGGGCTGAGCCTAAAAACACATGCTTTTCAAGAATCATTCGGCCACAAGGATTCCCTATACGACCAAGACAAACCTCCACGAATCCAAGTCCAATTTGGAGTAGGACTCATGAAGAACAAGGAATCCTTGTCCGACTAGGACACCTAATTCTGGCCCCGACATGGAAAAGGACACGGCGGTGCCACGATTTTCAGCTAGTTTAGGGTTTTGTTATTCTTAGACATTTTCCAAGTTTTAATAGGATTGTTCTTCCTTTTTAGTAGTTTTGTTTAGGATTCTTGAGTTGTTTATTAATTTATGGGGAGTCGTCGTTTCTTGCCAATTAACGATTGGTTTAGACAACAACAAGGAAGATTCGATGGAAAAGTAGAGGAGAGGGGTCCACCACGTCTACTAATAGGTTTTGAGGTTCTCAAGCAAGTTGAAAATGTCAATGTAACATTTGGCAAGATTGAAGATAAAAAACAGGGAAGAATTGGTCTTCAAACATGAGCGACAAAAACGTGAAATAGTGGAAGAAAAGAAGCATATTCTTTGAACTAGTGTATTGGGAGTTCATTCTTCTGAGACACATTCTCGATGTGATGCACATTGAGAATAATGTTTGTAATAACATTCTTTTCACACTATTGAATGACAAGGAAAAAAGAAAAGATAATTTGGCAGCACACAAAGATCTAGTAACTTTGAACATTAAGAAAGAGTTATGGCCTGATGAGAATGACAGATGCCCTGCGGCGTTACTCACTTTGCCTAAGCAAGAGATTGACACTTGCTGCAGACATTGAAGAGCTTTTCATTTCCAAAAGGCTATGCTAGTAATATCTCACACGTTGTGTGCACCTAGACCAACAAATGATGTTCGGGATGAAAACTCACGATGCACATATTTTGTTGCACGAAGTTTTACCTGTTGCAGTTAGAAATGTGTTGCCAAAGCAAGTCGCTGCTATGGTTGTTGAATTCAGATTGAGCATTAAGTCATTATCTGCACGAGTTGTGGACAACAATGATTTAGATGCTATTCAAGAACAGCTTGTCATGGTCGTGTCTCATATGGAAATGATCTTTCCACCTTCTTTTTTCACTGTGATGGACATCTTGTATAGCATTTGGTTGAAGAGGTTCGACTAGGTAGACCAGTTCATAGAATGTATCCAATAGAGAGATTTCTAGGGAGATTGAAAGGATTTGTTGGGAACAGGACACAACCAGAAGGTTCAATTGCGTTTGGCTGGATAAATGATGAAATTTGTACGTTTTCATCAATGTATCTAGATGACACTGTGGAGTCACAATTGAATCGTGAGAAATGAGTTCACGACCTCGACGAAGATCAAACGAATCATTCATCTGACATGTTTCCCATAGTTGGCAAAGCAGTTGGAAAAGGAACACCATACAAAATGTGGGAAGAAGAATTACTACAAGCACATCGACATGTATTGTTTAACATCAAAAGTGTTGAACTTTTCATCGAGTAATTGTTGAACCTTTTGTAGCTCAAGAAGAAAAACAAAGATTATGTGAATATTAACAAACATCTTGTACTTGATTTTCTTAGTGAATACTGATCCATCATTAAGCGCAAGTATCGAGGTGTAGCTGCACAAAGAAGAGCAGCTTTTGAAATAGAGAAAACAATTCATCGCGAGTTTCCAAAATGGTTCAAGTGGCAGGTAAGTTGTATTTATGAGCAATTTTGTGTCATCAAATCCATATTGGTTGTCTATAGCTGTTTATCTTTTTCAATGAAGATTATTAATGATAAGGTGGTGACTCATTCTTCTGATACGAAAATGCTGGCAAGAGGACCACTTGTTGAAGCTAAGAAGTTCAGAACATTTGATGTCAACGGCTATAGATTTCGTACTTTAGAACGAGAGCAAATGATGATGACACAAAATAGTGGAGTTTTTGTTCGTTTGGGTACTCAAAGCTATTGTAGTTCACTGGACAATAACCCTATTGAGGGTTAGTGCCATATTATGGAAAATTGGAATACATCATTCAGTTGAACTAATGTGGAAGATGGGTGACTGTATTCAAATCCAAGTGGGCTAACACTCTTACAAGTAGGGTTTACAAGAAAAATGATTTGGGATTCGAATGTTTGAACTTCTCTCATCTCATACATAATGGCACTCAAGCTGGAGATGAGCCATATGTAGTAGCAAGTCTTGTGAAGATGGTGTATTATGTCACTGATGTAAAAGACAAGGAATAGTGTATTCCTCTACATATTAAGCCAAGAGATTTGTATAAAATGGGTGATGCTTCAAATTGTGGAATAGTTTCTGAGACATTCTAACTGACAATATTACCCAATATTGTTGATGATGGCTCAAACACACTTCTTTCACGAAGCGGTGTTCAAGCAGACTTCGATTGATCATACCATGTAATAGATTCATGATAATTTTTTGCTATGAATACTAGATTATATTCAACAAATAGCTAATAAAAGTTTTGTTATTTAAATCATGTACATATGGCAGATGTGATGGAGGTGCTAGCGCTAGTAGAGATGGAGGTGATGACGACCGTCAGCCAAACAAGGAGACTGATTTTAGCTGGTACAATTCTCACATGGTTCGTATGTATACCTCTATTAGAACGATTTTTTTGTTGTTTTCATTCAGTATGTTTTATATCGCATACTGATGTGTTTATCTTTAAAATTGTAGATGCTTTTGGTAATATAACAACGAGAAATGGCAAGTTCATGAATGGATGGAGGTTGGATATGATGTGCGAAAGATTTTGGTACTGCTTGATGCAGGGCGAGTACTGATGACACTCGATTTGACGTGATTATCAGCCTCATTTAAGCGACATTTCCTTACTTAAGACATGGTTTTTAGGGTAGAATAGCGAATATTCACTTAACTACTCCATCTCGTGCCATTTGTGTTACTTTGGCCCGTTTTGGGTCTATTTGATGGTTTTCTAGTGTTTTAATGTTAGCACAGGTTTTTTCCGTCAAATAAAGTAGCCAAGGACGTGTCTAAGGCGTTGGAACCTCAAGGAATCGCACCGAAATCAATCCAAGGAGTCAATCAAGTCGAACAAATTCCTACTCCATTTACACTGAAGTTTTCGCCGAAAATCCCTTGGAGTTTTCGGCGAAAACTCAAGAACAAATTGGCTAATGTCAACCAAGGAGTGTTTTTGGCGAAAACTCCAAGTTTTCGCCGAGAACCCGCGCCCGAAAAACACAGGAGAAAACAGCCGGTGATCAACCCATTTACAAAGAGATTTTCGCCGAAAATTCCACCATATTTTTTGGCGAAAATTCCAGGCAAAACCGGCAGTATTAGGGTTAAGTATAAATACTTAACTGGTGGCCCTAAATAGAAGATACACATACAGAGCTGATTTTTACAACTAATACCAAATACTTCGAGGATTCTCAAGAGTTCTGGAGGAGAGTTTAGAGTTCGAAGAGCCAGGAAGAGATCGTGACGCCATCCCTTTCATCTCGAAGCCTCGGAGCTAGGATTGCAGCTTACCGGAGATCGAAGTTCTGCCGGAGTCATCTTAATTAGGTTTTTCAGATCCTTTTCTGTTTTTCCTCTGTTCAAGATGAACTCTATCTTTGTCTTTGACTCTTTTGTGAAAAACATGAGTAGCTAAACTCGTAGAGCTTAGACTAGATGAACCCTAAGTGACCCAGGGCTTTAAAGCAGTCACGGATCGGCGGTGATTAGATTCAAAGTTCAATCAGTTTCTCTTTCATGTTTGATTTGTTCTTCATTGTTCATGTTTCTTGTCTGGATTGATCACCTAGATTAGATTCTTGTTAAGCTAAGGATAGAAGCGAACGCTCGCCTTACTTTAAAACATCAAATCGAACAATTAACCTAATCATTGGAGTGTGCCTTTCGTAGAACCAGTTAGGGTTAATCCACTGCAAGAGTAACTCATAAATCATTAGTAATTGCACCAGTTAAGTTAAGTTGTTGCGAGAGGCAACCGTACCCGGGCGGCTAATTAATCTTGGTAGCTAGATCGGATAGAGCGAACGTTCGCCAGTCTTAAACCTAAGGGTAAGGAGTTATGGTGGTGTCTTAGAATTGATTGAACGAGAATCGAAATCCGCTGATCTATTGATTGCCAATGCTCTGGTGAACGAAGGGGGATTCAAAGTCTAAGCTTGTCTGTCATCTTTGTTTCCAACCAATCTTTCAACCTGTTTTAAGTTTTAATTTTTAATTTACGTGCATTTCTTAGAATTAGAAGTCGTGGAACTCACACCACGCACAAAGTGTTAACTCTGAGTAATTTGCCTTTATATTTGAGTAATCAATCATTAGAAGACCCGTGGAATACGATCTGCTTAGCTTGTTAGCTTGGTAGTATTTGATACCCTGTTCTGCAGTCACATCAAGTACCGTGTGGGAGAGAAGGCAAGTACCTCTAACAGGTGCTTGGTAAGATTGTCGGTATGGACAACTTATTAATTGGTCTAGAAGATTGGCAGAATGTTAGTGACTTGGATAAGGCAGAAATTTGGGACTCATATGCAGTGGCACGTATGAGTGTTTACATTACTAATCAATGTGAATGGTTTTATGTTTATGTAACATTTTAGTAATTAATAGATTCTTGTCAAAATTTGTGTAGCCAAGTTTCACCTGGGTACCTGAGGATGAGCACGACATGAATGAGGTACGTACTCCAGGATGTGGGGAAGAAGTTGAGAAAACATCAAGGCAGGGTATGGAGTGCAGTGTTCGGGGAAGGCTTGCATGACCAGGACTACCTCAAAGAACACATACCGAATGAGAACTATGATGACAGAGATTGGGAGAGGTTTGTGACGTACATGATGGGAACCAAAGGCCAACAACGATCTGCAACCAACAAGGCTAATAGAGCGATTCAGAAGATTTACCATACGCATGGGTCAAAGCCTTTGAACATAACACAAGAGGAAAAGGTACACATTATATTCTCATTAGTAATAGTTTGAATCCTCTAAAATTAGTAGCATGATTAATATGCATGCATTACAAGTTCAGGAGAAAGAGAAGGGTGGACCGATATCTAGGGGGACCTCTTTCTAGCTACTCACGAAAAGGGTAAGAAAGGATGGCCAAACAAAGAGACGTAGAATATGTATGTAAGTATCCACAGTATTTTGTTTTGAATTGTAGAATGTGCACATCGTTATTCTAATTATGTTGTATTTTTCTTAACTATTTTGTAGGAAGCAGTTGAGGAGAATGTTGCAAATCCAGATATTGACTCTGCAATTGGTCTGGACGATGTTGTGGGGAGATTGTACCAAGGAAAAGAGAAGTCAAGACGAGTGCGTCATATGGGAGCAGGAAAGAAGCCTTCCGTGGTGAGTTTGTAATCTCATAGTTTGTGAATTAAATTGGTTCATATATGCATGTAGGTCATTTATTATCTTTACGTGTTTTGTAGAAATGTGTGTTGGAGGTTTGTTAGTTTTGTAGATTGAAGATTATGAGTATTAGGTTGAATTTGGTCTCGCAATGATTGAAGAGTTGAAGCGGATCTGATGTGAACCGCTGCAACTGTCGGCAGACTACCCTTAAACACCACAAGCTGATCTCCTAGCACTTGTGAAGAGCCTATGGAATCGGGGCGGATTAGGACTTTGACCAACTAGCTATAAAGAGTTAGGAACCAGAAGTATCAAGTCGAGGGCGCCACGCCAAGAGATGGATGCTCTTGATGATAAGCCAAACCTTTAGTAGTGCATCAAGAAAATACTCGAAGGGGTTTAGAACAAAGTTCTGAAAGGGGATTTATTGATTCATAAAAGTTGTAAGTACAAAGGGTGGCTGACGGCCTTATTATATAGGGAGGGAACAAGCTCTCCTCCCCATTAGCTACTTCCTAAACTAGGATTAAAATAATCTAAATACTAATTGAGGCATTTAAAATGCCTTAAAAATCCAACCTAAAATGGAAAACTAGAAAGGAAACATAAAATAAGATAATAGTGTCTTGGAATAAAAGAAAAAGCCTAAATAGGAAAAAACCGACAATTCGGGCAGTATCTGTGGCGGTCGGGCAAGTCTTGGGCTGGCTGGGTGATGCTGCGGTTTTAGCGGTATCAAATAACTAACAAGCTGGAAAGATAAGGTAGATCGTATTCCACAGGGTTTCTTCTAATTGACTACTCAAAGAAGCTGGCAATTTATCCAAGTTTAAGCACGTTGGGCGTGGTGTGAGTTCCACGACTTCTAGACTAAGATACAGGAAAATTAAAATGAAATTAAAAGACAGAATGATTGGTTGGTTTAGACAGACGACAGACAAGCTTAGATTTCGAATTCCCCTTAGATCACCAAGGCAACAGCAATCACAAGACCAGCGGTTTTCAATTCTCATTCAATCAATTTCTATACACCACCATAACTCCTGACCCTTAGGTTTAAGACTGGCGAACGTTCGCTCTATCCGATCTAACTACCAAGATTAATTAGTCGCCCGGGTACGGTCACCTCTCGCAACGACTTAACTTAACTGGTGCAATTACTAATGATTTATGAGTTACTCTTGAAGCGGATTAACCCTAACCGGTTCCTACGAAAGGCACACTCCAATTATAAGGTTAACTGGTTGAATTGATGTTTTAAAGAGAGGCGAGCGTTCGCTTCTATCCTCAGCTTAACAAGAATCTAAACTAGGTGATCAAGTAAGACAAGTTCTAATGTTTAAAGCAGAGAAGCTGTCTGGCGACAAACCCTAATTCAACACAAACCTAATCTAGGCGATCAATCAGAAAAGAAACATAAACAATCAAGAACAAAACAACCATGCAAAGAGAAATTGATTGAACTTTGAATCTAATCACCGCCGATCCGTGACCGCTTTAAAGCCCTGGGTCACTTAGGGTTCATCTAATCTAAGCTCTACAAGTTTAGCTACTCATATCTGACAAACAAGAATCAAAGACGACAGAAGGATTCATCTTATACAAAGGAAGAACAGAAAAGGATCTGAAAAACCTAATCTCGGATGATCCGTGAAGCTTCGATCTTGAGAATCTTCAATTCCTAGCTCCGAGCGTCTTCCGGGATGGATTGACGGCATCACGATCTCTCCGATAGCTCCGGAATACTCTCTCAACTCTCCTCCAGTCGTGGCTGATCTCTCTAGGTTGTATGTTAACAAATCTGGCTTCGAAAAGTCTATTAATACCCCCGAAAACCCTTTCCTTGTTGGAAAAGCTGAGAATTTCCCGTCTGGGGAGCTTACACGGCGTGTAAGCTCACAGTGCATTTAGCTTACACGGTGTGTAAGCTCCAAAACGCAGCGTTTTGAGTTGGGCAGACTTCCAACTTGTTTCGATCATTCCCGCTCTGTTTGAACTCCGATTTGATCTCCGTTTGAAGCGTTGGACTCGTGAGAGAGTCCTCTATAATGTGGTAACCTGGGTTTCAACATAAAAGCTCACAAAAAGGGTAAAAATAGCCGAGAAATAGACAATGTACGCACTAGGACCGATAATCATAAAGTTACGACAAATGCACCAAATACTCATCAAAATGGCATTAAAGGGTATGAAATGTTGCTTAAATGGGGATAATAATCACGTCAAATCTGGTGTCATCAAAATACCCCACACTTAAGCTTTTGCTTGTCCTCAAGCAAACTGAATTAGAACACACTCAGATTCACAAATGACACGATTGATCAAGTTAAGGTTCAAGCAATCACAATGAATTATTAAACTGCTACTTCTAGAACAAGTGACCTAACATGCTTACACGTCAACCAAACAACCTGGTCTCACTAATTATCTGCACACAATAAGTAGCAAACACAAATCATGCACGACTCTGACCGAACCGACCAGACTTCTCACACAGGTAATATTTGGTACACGGGAACTCTCGCACTCTGTGTTTAGGGACGTGTTTATGCTCTCAATCATTTTCTGTCACTGAATTCTGTCATAGGTTTGCAATTCGACCACATCTCCACCACTGTGACAACACGAGTAACTAGTCAAGAAGGACTTCCCTGCTAGGACTGTAATGAATTCTACACTACAAGGGTTTATAATGAGATGGATGACGGGAATGTATGATGGTGGCTTTGGTGCGGTGTAGCTTTCGACTAACTTCCCTCGAATCTAGCCTATGGCTTCCTACCGTCTAACCAAACACGGGTGGAATAGTGTACGCTCGTCCTATGATACCCTCAAGCAACCTAGCACTTTATTTTGCATATTTTCTTTTTCTTTTCTTTACATTTTCTTTTGACTTCGTTCTTCCATATGTAGGGAGAAGAACGTTATTTGAACTATACTATAAAATTTTTGGCTTTTCTGATTTTTCTCTTTCTTTTAATTTTTTTTCGAAATTTTTTTCTTTTTTTCTTTTCTATTTTTTTTCTTTTGTGCCGATTCTTTCTTTTAGTTGCTAGAGGGGTTTACACGTCTGGACATATTAGCTAAGACCACCTGTTTAATGGCTATAGGCAGGTTACCACAAACCGACTTCTGGTAGGTCAATCTAGAACTACAACCACAGGGGATCAACGGGGAATGATGGAATGGGAAATGGCTGTAATGTATTATCGAACCGAAAGAACAGGCCAAGCTCAAGGGTTTAAACCTAATGGATTTATCGTTTAGTAGGCTATCTGGCTAAGTAGCTGAATCTAGGTGCCCCTATCATTCTAGAACTCGTGTCATTGTGTGGTCTCGAGTAGGTCTCATGCAAATTCTAACTCGTTCAAGCAAACAGAAAACCACTCAAAAAGAATTGAAATTGCAAGTTACGTGCAATGGATCAAAAGCTCACAGCTGGTTTGCTAGTCGGATTCAGTCATTATCATGCAATCAAAGTGAAAAACTACAAGAGTGATAAGCTTTTCTGTTCTAACCAGGAAATCTAGCATCGATGCAAGTAGGTTGATTACAGGTTCTAGGTTAAGCAGTCTAAGCATCATTATGAAAAATTGAAAACTAACTTAACATCACGAGTCAAGAATTGAGCAATTCTATGCTAGAGAAATCTCACAAATACCACAGACGAATAGCATCCCTCAGAAATATAATCCCACCCCACACTTAAATCAGACATTGTCCTCAATGGACTAGACAAAAAGAGAATGAAAGTGTACAGGGGTGCCGTAAAATGAGCGTGAGGGCGCCGGAGATGGAGCTGGCGAGACATCGGGGTATAGACGTGCATAGAACCATAGAGAATTCTGAGATCATAACCTGAAAACATAATAAGAGAGGATCCATCATACGATTAGAACAGTTGGAGTACAGAAGACTCGACCGATCACAAAGTTTCAACAAAGACCCAAAACAACACAAACCGACACGAACAAAAACAAAAAGTACAGAGTTCTGGATGATAAGAGAAATAAAGAAAAATCCTGAAATCACTGGGCGGAGGGTGCTGGTGATCATCTGGAGCTTGGAACTGTCGAAAGAACTGAAGTTGTGACTGGTACATCTGCTGCTGCAGCGTCTGGAAGCTGGTAAAACGCTCGTCGGACTCCTGTTGCCACTTCTGAGTGGCCTCCCAGCGCGCGTCTGAATCGGCTCTCATCTCTCTAAGCTCACGCTCCAGTCCACTGAAGTCATATGCTGGGGCCGCTTCCGGCTCTGGTTCTGGTGCTGGTGTCGATCTTCCACGTTTCTCAATGAAAGGATCACAGTGGGAAGCTGAAGATGTTGCTCGAGGTGTTATCCGGCGGGGAAGCCACCTGGAGGGTGTCGCGCCTCGCGGTTCCTCTCATTTTCTTCGCCGGAGGTGGGGCGGAAGAAGAAGAAGCAGCTCCTTTCCCTTTTGATTTTCCCATCCTGAAAATAAATCACAAACCAAAATGCCAAGTTTAGCATAGAACAAGTGGGATTTGTGCATATAAGACAAACAAATGGAATAAGGTTTGAGACAGACGAGAACATGGCATTGAACCTATGAATCAACCGAGCAATAAGGGAGTATCAATCAATGACAATCATAACAAACATCAAAGATATCAATATCAAAGAATGCAAGTAGGATGTCAGCAAGTGAAGGCACAATCCCATAAGCACATATCTAGGTCTTAAACACACTTAGCAAGATCAACATTTAGGCATTAAGCAACTTGGCAAAGATCATCATGGAAACAATTAACCAATTGCAATTCAAGCTTGAGTCATAAGCAAGTCCAAATCAGCCATATAAGCCACACAAGCTAAGATCACAACTCATGAAATCGGTATGCAAAAAGTGTAGCTTAATCCGTCATACGAGCTAATTAAGGTATAGATATCCGAGGACAAGCATGCATACATGTCTATAATCATCACAAGATCAATCACACAGCAAAAATTCATCCAATTTCGTCCATAAGCAAAAATCCCCAATTTCGATAAAAATTGGTATGGAAAGTCTATGAAATTTCACAATTGGAAAGGCAAACGAAGTTGAAATGACCCCCGATTCAAACTACAAGCTCATTACACCATCAATTTCAAGAATATCAAGTCAATTTCACAAAACCCCAAAATTGAAAAATTAGGGTTCTTGAGTTCAAGAACACAAATTCGATTCAGCACTTGCAAGTTCGATTTCCATGGCAAATATACTGATTAAAGCATCATGGAGGGTAGGGAAGGTGATTTACATACCCAAATGTCGACTCAAACTCAAGAAATCGAAGAAAAATGAGAAGAGTGGTTGGGTCGAGTTTTCAACTCGAGATGCTGCTGTTGCGGGTCGGGTGCGTCATCGGCGGTTGCAGCTGGAGGAACGTCAGAGCTCGGCGCGGCGGTTGTCGGATGGAAGGGGAAGGCGGCGGGGGTGCTACTGCTCGGTCGGAGGGGATGAGACGAGGGGGTCGGGTTTGGTGCGTCGGGAGTGATGTGGGTTGGGTGGAGCTGCTGGGTGCGGGGTCCTGCGACGGGGAAAGGGCGGCGGGTGGAGTGGAAGGTCCGGCCGGCGGTCCAAGCTCCGCCGGCGGTGGTGGGTTTGTGTGGTGGTTGGGTGTTTGGAGGTGTTAGGTAAGAGGAGGAGTTGAGAGGATTTGGGAGAGAGAAACGAAGAGAGAGAGTGTGAAATTTGAAAATGAGAAGGGGGAAAGGGACTTACCTCTGATTTTTTGAGCTTACACGGCGTGTAAGCTCCTTAGTGCAATAGCTTACACGGCATGTAAGCTCTTACACGGGTCTTTACACAGCTGTGTAAACCCACTGTGTTTTTTAGCTCTCATTGGGTTCTCTATTCCGGATTTTGGCCAATTTCTTGCAAATTGGTCACTCCTCTTCCTGCAAACAAAATATTCAACCCAAATAACACCCAATATATATTTTTTTGATTATTTTCTATCATCCGAACTCAACCGACTCGACACAAAATTCTCAAAATGACTCAAAATAAATAAAAACTTACTCGATAAATTTAAAATGACTCCAGCCGTGGGTTGCCTCCCACGAAGCGCTCTTGCTTAACGTCCTTGAGCCGGACGATACCTGGACGGTGTTAGGAGACATCCCAACTCAGGATTTCTCTTAGGCTCGAGTCGGAGTTCATGAAATATGGCCTTGGGGATCCTCCGGCAAGTGTGAACTTCTTCTCATTTGCATGAATTATCTTGGTTCGTTCTGGTGGCTCGGTAGATGGGGGCTGAGCAATCGGCTTCCAAACCGCCTTCGTCTTCTCTTTATTCTCCTCCTTTATCTCGCCAGGATCTTTAACGTTTGGTGATTCATGAGGGGACGCCGTCGGATCCTCCTTCTTTCTCGGCCTTTGTGCCGGCAGCTCATTCTTCACATTAGGGTCCAACACCTGACAAGACAATTTCTCCAGAAACTCTAGATTTTTCATTAGAACTGGAGTTGACCGAAGCCAACTCCACAGCTTCAACAGATAAACAATGCATCACTTCTTTGACTGGGACTTGCATATCGTCCTTGAGGTGGAATGTCATGGTGTCCTTGCTGACCCTTAATGTCAACGAGCCATTCGGGACATTAATGTTAATGCCGGTTGTTGCCATGAATGGTCGGCCTAGGAGAAGAGTGACATCTTCCTCTCGAGTATCCATGACAACAAAGTCAGTCAGAATAGTAAAAGGACTACAACGGACAACCACGTCTTCTATCAATCCCCTAGGTAGTTTAACAGATCTGTCGGCAAACACTAAATGCATGCTAATTGGTTTCAACTCTCCTAGGTTCAATTTCTCAAACAGGCATGTAGGCATAACATTGATAGAAGCACCTAGATCAATTACACTACGATCAATCTTCACATTATTAATAATGCAAGGCAAAGTAAAAGCACCGGGATCTCGACACTTAGCTGGGGGTGGTATGGGTGTCGCATGGCCCTGGATAGCAGAGCATTTTTCCTCGAGGGATACGGAGGACAACTCTCCCTTCTTCTTGTTTTTCGCAGGATCCTTTGCGATTTTGTCAGCCTCCGGTATCACTTGGATAGCATCAGTAACTGGTGTATTCATATTCGTGTTCTTCCAGTATCCATGCCACTTTCTGTACCGGGTATCATGATCTTTCTCCTTTGATTGCGCGGCCTTAGGAAACGGAATCCGATGCTGATATGGAGGGAGAGGTGGCGCAGGTGCTGTCTTTGTCAGGGAAGGCGGGGCAGTCACCTCCTCTTCTTCTTCTCTATCCTCCTCCTCGATCTCTGGCTTGTCAATGGCTATAGCATCATGATTTATGGCCGGCTCAGGAGCTGCAGGATCAGCTAATTGCTTGTCGCTTGTTCTGGAGACAGCCTTGACGTGCTCCTTCCTAATGGTCGAGTCGACTTGAACCGATGATTGATTCAGGAGGGGGCTACTAGTTATCAAGCTACACATGTTATTTATCATGCTCTCCATTCATTGACCTCGAGCTTCATGTTCTTGATTTATGGTGGCTTGAAGCTTGAATTTCTCTTCATATTTATCGAGCCTTTCCATGATCAGGTCGAGCGTCTTGGCTACCTCGATATCCCTTGTGTTCCTTGATGTAGATCTCTGAGGTTGATCTTGATAACTATCGCTCAAGTACTGATTCTGACTCTGGTTGTATCCGAGGTTGTAAGGAGGACGCTCTTGGAAGCTTCCTTGTTGTTGAGGAGGTTGTCTGAACTGACGATAGTCGGGGTAGCCCTGTTGACTGTTGGTGAAACCTTGATCAATAAAGTTCACTTCCTCTGAAGACCAGTTACCAAAATCTTCTTCATTTCTTTCTGCACTTCAATCTTGATCTGATCTTCATGGCTTGGTCGGCTCTTAGCTGCTCCAAACTGTCTCTCCCAGCTTCTGGACTTAGATGCGCAGTTTGCAAAGTGAAGAAGAGCAGCTTCTGGTGCGAGTGCGGTGTAGTCGCCATCAGCTAAGAAGTTAACCCATTTAGCTGATTCTTTGTTCATCCCTCGGGCGAAGATCTCAGCTAGCTGTCTCTGCTCGAATCCATGATGAGGGCAGTCGTAGAGAAGCTCTTGAAATTCGTTCCAAGCGTCATATAAGTTTACTCCTCTCTTCTGAACAAATTTGGCAATGCTGTCCTTGTAAACTGTAGTTCTTGAAGGAGGAAAGTATTCCTCTATGAAGTCTTGAGCTAGACTATCCCAATCGGTGTAGTGGCCAGGTGGTTTCATACTGAGCCATCTCTTGGCAGCGCTTCTAAGGGAGAATGGGAAGACTCGTAAGCATAATGTGTTCTTACCGAGGTTCCCACTCTTGAACGTTTCGCACATGGCTAGGAAGTTCGCCAAATGTGTGCATGGGTTATCTTGCGGCTTCCCTTCGAACTGAACATCCCTAGATATCATTTCCAGGAAGGGGATTGTGATCTCATAGTCAGGATCGTCGTCATTAGAAGGCACGGCTTATTGTAGTCCGCAAGACTCTTTGGAGCGGACATTACGGTAGGGAAGATGGAACGGGAGTGATTCGATTCTATACCTGCTATGATCTGCAAGGGACAAAAACAAACACAACACAGGAAATGAAAGATGGAAAATAGAAGAATAAAATGCCAACTCTTCTTTCAAACAATATAGAAGAGTCCCCGGCAACGGCGCCAATTTGATGTTGCGGTTTTAGCGGTATCAAATAACTACCAAGCTGGAAAGCTAGGGTAGATCGTATTCCACAGGGTTTCTTCTAATTGACTACTCAAAGAAGCTGGCAATTTATCCAAGTTTAAGCACGTTGTGCGTGGTGTGAGTTCCACGACTTCTAGACTAAAATACAGGAAAATTAAAATGAAATTAAAAGACAGAACGATTGGTTGGTTTAGACAGACGACATACAAGCTTAGATTTGAATTCCCCTTAGATCACCAAGGCAACAGCAATCACAACACCAGCGGTTTTCAATTCTCATTCAATCAATTTCTATACACCACCATAACTCCTGACCCTTAGGTTTAAGACTGGCGAACGTTCGCTCTATCCGATCTAACTACCAAGATTAATTAGTCGCCCGAGTACGGTCGCCTCTCGTAATGACTTAACTTAACTGGTGCAATTACTAATGATTTATGAGTTACTCTTGAAGCGGATTAACCCTAACCGGTTCCTACGAAAGGCACACTCCAATTATAAGGTTAACTGGTTGAATTGATGTTTTAAAGAGAGGCGAGCGTTCGCTTCTATCCTCAGCTTAACAAGAATCTAAACTAGGTGATCAAGTAAGACAAGTTTTAATGTTTAAAGCAGAGAAGCTGTCTGGCGACAAACCCTAATTCAACACAAACCTAATCTAGGTGATCAATCAGAAAAGAAACATAAACAATCAAGAACAAAACAACCATGCAAAGAGAAATTGATTGAACTTTGAATCTAATCACCGCCGATCCGTGACCGCTTTAAAGCCCTGGGTCACTTAGGGTTCATCTAATCTAAGCTCTACAAGTTTAGCTACTCATATCTAACAAACAAGAATCAAAGACGACAGAAGGATTCATCTTATACAAAGGAAGAACAGAAAAGGATCTAAAAAACCTAATCTCGGATGATCCGTGAAGCTTCGATCTTGAGAATCTTCAATTCCTAGCTTCGAGCGTCTTTCGGGATGGATTGATGGCGTCACGATCTCTCCGATAGCTCCGGAATACTCTCTCAACTCTCCTCCAGTCGTGGCTGATCTCTCTAGGTTGTATGTTAACAAATCTGGCTTCGAAAAGTCTATTAATACCCCCGAAAACCCTTTCCTTGTTGGAAAAGCTGAGAATTTCCCGTCTGGGGAGCTTACACGGCGTGTAAGCTCACAGTGCATTTAGCTTACACGTTGTGTAAGCTCCAAAACGCAGCGTTTTGAGTTGGGCAGACTTCCAACTTGTTTCGATCATTCCCGCTCCGTTTGAACTCCGATTTGGTCTCCGTTTGAAGCGTTGGACTCGTGAGAGAGTCCTCTATAATGTGGTAACCTGGGGTTCAACATAAAAGCTCACAAAAAGGGTAAAAATAGTCAAGAAATAGACAATGTACGCACTAGGAGCCGATAATCACAAAGTTACGACAAATGCACCAAGTACTCATCAAAATGGCATCAAAGGGTATGAAATGTTGCTTAAATGGGGCTGATAATCACGTCAAATTGAGTGTCATCACTGGGCATGGATTCTGACTCGGATTAGGCCTCCTTATCGTGTCCCAGTCCTACAAGGACTTAGGCCCGTGGTCTTCTGGATGTGGCAGCACGTATTCTTGGCCCGGATGGGAGTCTTTGGCTCGGTAGGATTGCATGTACGAACCCGGATCGTGTACGAGCACTTCCCTACGCGGCTCCTCCTTCATTTCTCCTCCAAATGCAATGCCATTTGTTGGAGCGTGTTCCTGAGGCTTCAAACTATCCAAGGCAACTGGAATTTCCCAAAAGGCCCGAGCCATTTGGTGGCTCGGCCTAAAGCGCTCCTCTATGGCGTCTGGCGCCCGGGGCTGGCTCGGGACTCGGCTGTCTCCATTTCTGGCCGTCTCCATTTCTTGCTAGGCCTTCTCCATTCTGCTTTGGCCAAGTCTTCAGGAATGTCCTCAAGGGGTCTTCAAGGGCCGGGGCTGGTCTAGGGCTTGTGGCAATTGGCTTGGAGCTCATGTCTTGCATTTGGCCTGGTCCGGGCTCGCTCTGGCCTGTATTCGGGTGCCATCCTCTGCTGGCCAGATATTCTTGTGTCCTTCGTTTCCTGTAGTCCATGAATTATTATAGAGGATCCAAGGGTGGTCAGTTCCTCCGGGGCCGGTGAGGATTGGTCCAGGGCCTATTAGGGCCCTCAGGATCAGTCCTCGGCCCAGCTCAGGGCTCCGATTGGGTTCCTTGACCGGTATCTATGCTAAGGGCGGCCTGACTGACATCCTAGCTTGCTTGGCTGTTGGTTGGGGCCTGAGCCTATATTTGGTCATGTACCTAGGCCTCATGATGTGTTGGAGAGCTTTCCTTGGCCTCACACGCTTCTTGTATGGCCATAGGGTTCTTCCCTTGACTGGAGACCCTGGTGAGGGTGTAGGAGTACCTGTTGGCATTGGGGCAGCTGTGGAGGATGACATCATCTCCCTCTTCTTGCCTTGGATTCGTCCTCGAATCCATCGTGGGCTCTCGTTGTGCACTCAACAAGCCTCTCCAAACTTCAGTGACTTGGGTGGCCATGTCAAGGGGAGACTCAGCCTCATGTCCTGGTCCTGGAGTGTCATTAGAATTGGTGAAAGACCAAGGTTCAGGTCCTTCTGAGCTCTGGCCGTCGGTCTCGATGTCATCCTCTTCAGAAAAGCTATCCACAAGGATGTCTAGACTTGGGGGGGAGGACTTTAGTGAGAATATTTTATTGATCCCTAAGCCAGATTCTCCTTCTCCTTCTATCTGACCACCTCTTTCTTCGTCCAGCTCCATTATTTGATCGTTCCCGATCGGGGAAGCCTTTAAAATTCGATGGGAAACAGCTTCCCATTGAATGCCGGTAGATGTCATGGCATTCCATTGTGGGCCGAGACTGTTCCAGGTGTTGGGGAAGTCCTGGGCCAGGGCCAGTCCGGAGTGCACCAGTGCTGGCCTAAGTGCCGAGGCTGGGTAGAGCGCTGGCGCCGAGGATGGGCAGAGCGCTGGAGCTAAGTAGAGTGCTAGAGCCTTGGCTGGGCAGAGTATTGGTGCTGGGGCTGGGTGGAGCGCTGGCGCCGGGCTGAGCGCCGGATCAGTGCTGAGCGCCGGATCAGTGCTGGGCGCCGGATCAGTGCTGGGGCTTTTAAGAACATCCTAGAGAACTTCTCTAGCTCTTCTGTTTTCACTTCTTCTCCTTCCTCCGAATTAGTTTGATGTGACGTTATTTAGTGCATTTTAAGCCTTTGATTAGCTTAAGGATCTCCCATGTTTGATCTCATTTTGCCATGATTAATAATGCTTTTATTGAAATTTTATGCAAAGTGCTCTTTTGTTGTCCGGTTTCCACTTTGAGGCCAATTAGGTGTCTATTGGAGTTGTTTTCTTTGCATTTTCAGGATTTGGCATTGAAGTACTAGTGACAAGGAGCACGTAGGATCAAACGGGAGGTCAATCGGAGCTAGGACGGAGGAGTTATGGCCGTTGCAAAATCAAGAAAAGTGCACAACATTTCTTAAGGAGTTTTCGGCGAGAACTCTATGTTCTCGCCGAAAACTATCACCGGAAAGCAAACAGGAGAGTCTGGGAACTTGGGAGCCGATTCTTGAAGAAGTTTTCGGTGAAAACTTTCAGAGTTTTCGCCGAAAATACATGAAAAAATTGAAGAGCTGCCAGAGGATTTTCAAAGAGATTTTCGGCGAAAATCTGGTACAGTTTTCGCCGAAAATTCAGGGTTTTTCCAGCAGTGTATTTAAAGAGAGAGAGGTGGAAATTTTGGGAGAACAATTCATTATTGAGCCTTCGACAAAAGGCCTCCCACCTCTTTTCTCTCAACTTCTCAATCACTTTTCTCCTCATCTCCAATCCACAACCCTAGAGAGCAAGGTGCAACTCAAAGTAGAGGAGCTTGGATTGAAGTCCACAACCTTGGAAGAGGAGCTTGCAAGAGGAGGATTTCCATGGTGTTCTTGGTGATCATCTTTCTTTCTCTTTCCTTCATTTCCTTGGCCATGTGTGGCTGATTTCTTAGGTTTCCTTGGATTGATAGATAGTTGTGCTAGGATAGAGGTTGATTGTACAAATTTGTCATGATTGATCTTGGATTGTAAGAAGATGATCTCTAGACTTGCTGTTAATTCCAAATTGTGTTATGTGCTTGATTTGGTCTATCATTTGTGATGTAATGCATGAGAGTGCTTAGATTACATGGTTTGTAGGTCTAGGGATTGAAGGGAGTGTGTTCTAAGAGATTAGATCATCTCAATTCAACCATAGTTGCATGATTTCTCTCTCGTGCATTTTATCGAACACTTGGTGTGCATTAGGTTTTTCATTCAATTGAACTTTGATTAGTCTTTTGATGATTCTCTTAGTGTTAGGACATCGACATGAGAGTGTGATGTCTAGCCTAGTGGTCATAGAGTCATAGGAGAGGGTTTTTGATGACACTCGATTTGGCGTGATTATCAGCCTCATTTAAGTGACATTTCCTTGCTTGAAACGTGGTTTTAGGGGTAAAATAGCGAATATTCACTCAACTACCCTATTTCCTACCGATTTGGTTACTTTGGCCCTTTTTGGGTCTATTTGATGGTTTTCTAGTGTTTTTTTGAAAGCACAGGTTTTGGCCATCATTTATGTAGCCACGGACGTGTTCAAGACCTCAAGGAGTGAACCGGAATCGATCAAAGGAACCAATCAAGTTCAAGCAAATCCCTGCCCGGTTTACAAAGGGATTTTCGCCGAAAATACCCTAGTATTTTCGATGAAAATATGTTCACAAATCGGCTGTTGTCAACTAAAGGAAGTATTTGGCGAAAACATTGAGTTTTAGGACCGTGAAGAGAGAACAGGAGAATCAACCGGAGGACCCTTCATTTGCAAAGGAATTTTCGCCGAAAATTCCTCAATATTTTCGGCAAAAATCATAGAAGAAATCAAACAGGGAATTCTGCCTAAAGTTTTCGGCGAAAATTACTTGATGTTTTCGCCAAAAATATCTTCCAAATCCGGCGCTGTATTGGAAACCCTAAGCGTACCTATTTAAAGAGAAGCAGTCGGCAGCCAGGGGAACAATAGAGAACACATCAATCATTATTCATATTTTCACAAATCAGACTTTTGAGAGTCAGCCGACTCTAGGGTCGATAGATAGAGTTTAGAGAGTTCGAAGATCCGTGGAGAGATCGTGACGCCATCCTTTCACCTCGGAGAGCTCGGAGCTTAAAGTTGAAGATCCAGGAGATTGAAGCTTCGCGGGAGTCGTCAGAATTAGGTTTTTCAGTTCTTATCTGTTCTTCCTCTGTATGATGATCTTCATTGTTGCCTTTGATTCTGTTGTTTTTGATTCGCGGGAGTTATGGTGGTGTATAGAAATTGATTGAATTAGAATTGAAAACCGCTGATCTGTTGATTGCCAATGCTCTGGTGATATAAGGGGGATTCGAAATCTAAGTTCGTCTATCTTCCTGTTAGTCAATCGTTTTAATCTTTCTGTCTTTTATTTTGCTTTGCTTATTAGTTTAGAAGTCGTGGAACTCACACCACGCACTAAGTGTTCAAACCTGAGTAATTTGCCAGCTTCTTCAAAGTAGTCGATTAGAAGAAACCCCTGGAATACGATCTACCCTAGCTTCACAGCTTGGTAGTATTTGATACCGCTAAAACTGCAGCTATCAAATTGGCGCCGTTGCCGGGGACTCTTCTAATTGTTTGAAAGAAGAGTTGGCAAATTATTCTTCTACCTTTCCGCCTTACCATTTAATTTTCCTCCATATTTTCATGATTTACCTGGGTAGTGTTTTTGAGTTTTAATTATGCAGGATTACAGGTGGGATGACCAGTACCAAGAGTGGTATGTCGATGAAGCACCGTATATTGAGGATAACCAAGAGATGTATATGCTAGCTCATCAGCATCGACAACAGACGACGAGAATAGAATCCTTCTTGGAGAATATCTCTACAGAGCTACAAGCTCACAAAGAGATAGACTCACAAGTTCATAAAAATCGACAACAGACGGCAAGAGTAGAATCCGCCTTGGATGATCTCATTTCGAAGCTGCAAGCTCGTAACGTAGTGGATATCGAGCTCGAGCAACCAAATACACTAATGGAAGAATATGCTCAAGAGCTGTATGAAGATGAACATGACAATCTCACCGATGACTATTGCGAGCAAGAAGCATCTGATGAAGAATCCTTGGTGGTGGTGGTTGATGAAGACATAGAGCCAATCCATCTTGAAGTTGAAGCTGAAGAGTGGCACGAAGAAATCGAGGAGATATCCTCAATCGAGCTCCCGCCGAACCAACCTATAGATCAAGCCAGAGACGAGCACGTGGGGATCGAAGACGTCAAGGATTTGGAAGTATACACACTCGATCCCGAGAGACATCTGGATGATCATCAGGTAGAGAAGATGGAGCTCATTGATCATGCCGTGCCGTACTACCTGTTTCCTCCTCCAGAAGGAGAATTCAAGAAGAACTGGTCATCCAACCAGAACCACGATCTACTGGAACACTACCGGTTACATCACCCTGCTGGAGTGCTACATGGCACTCAACCGCTGGCCTTGAAGAAGATGATTGACTTCAAGGAACTTCTGAGTTGGGGTCCCTAACAGGTACCGTCCAGCTCAAGAACGTTAAAAGAGAGCGCTTCGTGGGAGGCAACCCACGGCTGGAGTCCGTTTTTGAATTTTTGAGTCAGTCTTTTTCGTCGTTCGAGTCAGGTTCGGGGGAGCCAAAGTGTCAGTTTAATTTCCTTTCATTTTGATTCGTTTCGGTTGGGTTTTGAAAAAAAAAAAGTAAAAGTATTTTCGGCGAAAAATAATAAAATTCGCCCGAAAACTTTGAACAGTGAACGTCTCATTATTTTTGCCAATTTCCGAAGAAGTTTTTGGCGAAAATATTATGAAGTTTTCGCCGAAAATTTGTTCTGTTTTGAAAATCAGATTCCTTTTTTCGGCCCGATTCTAACGCATACTTGATCGTCCAAATCGGAGCTCTGTAGCTCCAGTTATGCCCGAAACAAGTTTTTCACGTTTTTAGCCAACTTCGTCGCTTTCCGTCCATTTTCTTGAGTCGTGTCTAAAAGGTTAGTTGTTGGGTTTTCAATTTCGAATCTTTTGACATATCGATTGTTGAATTTCGACGAGTTTAATATCGGTGTACATCGTTTTGCATGTCTGCTATTTCGGTGTGATTTTTTCTGAACTAATTGAGCTTGGATGATCTAGATTGCTCTAGGAGTGTCGTGCCGTGAATTTGAAAAAAAAAAGAGTCAAAATATTTTCAAAATTCCCCTTAACCTTCTTTGTTCGACTTTTATTCTGTGTGGATCCGGGACACTTGTCCTGGTATCCTTTTGATCTTTTTGTTGTTTTTGTTTTGTAGGATCTTGAGTAGCTACTCCGCTCTGCTTCGGACGCTCCGTGTTCATCCCCTACACCGACCATCACCATCCAGGTTCTTCGTATCTCTCTACTCTAGATTAATTCTGTGAGGACACAGAACCGTTTAAGTGTGGGGTAGGAGTCTAGGATTCTACATGATCTTGCTTGCTATCTATGATTCTGTGGTTCAAATTTGAAATTTCTCTTGCATAGAATTGCTCAATTCTTGACTTGTGATGTTAAATCGACTTTAATTTTGAACAATGACGTCTAGACTGTTCCACTTAGAACCTGTAACTAACGTGTTGGAACTGATATTAAATGAGTCTAGGTCAGAACAGATCATAAATCACTTCAGTAGTTGAAACTTGAATTAATTGAACTGATTGGTCTGTTAATAACAAAGCTCGATAACACCGTTCTAAGATGATAGATGCTAGCTTCTCCCATGTTTTCACTTCATATTTGTTCACCTGTGATTGTGGCTTGAGATTAGATGGAAATCCAATTCGAAATCTTGTGTAAAAAGTTATAACTAGCTAGGATTAAGTGGCTAAATGGTTAAATCAAGTAATTGAGTTAATCGAATCAATTTTAAGTTCTTTAAAGTGCTGAAAATAAAGCTAGGCAAGCCCGACACCTAAGTGAAGTGTTCGGGCTGAGCACTAGCAAAGGCACAAATACTGTGAGCTAGGCAGGTCCAACACCTAAGTGAAGTGTTTGGTATCGAGCACTAGTATGCAGTAAATAAATTAAAGGAAGAAGTTGAAACTTGAAATAAATTGTGGTTTAAATCAGTCATAGCTAGAACATGTAACGTACAGATCTAGAAACGGATGAAGTCGAGTCAATAGCCACGTCACTTTTCCTACCTCTGCATCCACGTCATGGCTAGAGCTTAAAGTCTTTTTGATTAGAATTGGTGTTATCGTAGTCGGTTAACTATGATTAATTGATTCACCAAGAAACGAGCTGTGTTTAAACTACTACTTGAAGTGTGCAGAGATAAGTGAGATCAAAAATTTATTTGGTTGATGTTCTTGCATGTGTAGGTCATTTTTTCTACGTGGAACAGTCTAAACCAAATTGTTAGAATTGAATCTCGGTTTAATCTCGTGTCATTTGTGAATTTGAGTGTTTTCTAGTTCAGTTTGCTTGAGGAAAAGCAAAAGCTTAAGTGTGGGGTATTTGATGACACTCGATTTGACGTGATTATCAGCCTCATTTAAGCGACATTTCCTTGCTTGAAACGTGGTTTTAGGGGTAAAATAGCGAATATTCACTCAACTACCCTATTTCCTACCGATTTGGTTACTTTGGTCCTTTTTGGGTCTATTTGATGGTTTTCTAGTGTTTTTGTGAAAGCACAGGTTTTGGCCATCATTTATATAGCCACGGACGTGTTCAAGACCTCAAGGAGTGAACCGGAATCGATTAAAGGAACCAATCAAGTTCAAGCAAATCCCTGCCTGGTTTACAAAGGGATTTTCGCTGAAAATACCCTAGTATTTTCAGCGAAAATATGTTCACAAATCGGCTGTTGTCAAAGGAAGTATTTGGCGAAAACATTGAGTTTTCGGACCGAGAAGAGAGAACAGGAGAATCAACCGGAGGACCCTTCATTTGCAAAGGAATTTTCGCCGAAAATTCCTCAATATTTTCGGCGAAAATCATAGAAGAAATCAAACAGGGAATTCTGCCTAAAGTTTTCGGCGAAAATTACTGATGTTTTCGCCGAAAATATCTTCCAAATCCGGCGCTGTATTGGAAACCCTAAGCGTACCTATTTAAAGAGAAGCAGTCGGTAGCCAGGGGAACAATAGAGAACACATCAATCACTATTCATATTTTCACAAATCAGACTTTTGAGAGTCAGCCGACTCTAGGGTCGATAGATAGAGTTTAGAGAGTTCGAAGATCCGTGGAGAGATCGTGACGCCATCCTTTCACCTCGGAGAGCTCGGAGCTTAAAGTTGAAGATCCAGGAGATTGAAGCTTCGCGGGAGTCGTCAGAATTAGGTTTTTCAGTTCTTATCTGTTCTTCCTTTGTATGATGATCTTCATTGTTGCCTTTGATTCTCTTGTTTCTGATATGAGTAACTGAACTTGTAGAGCTTAGATTAGATGAACCCTAAGTGACCCAGGGCTTTAAAGCGGTCACGGATTGGCGGTGATTAGATTCGAAGTTCAATCTGTTTCTCTTTCATGTTTGATTTGTTCTTCATTGTTTATGTTTCTTGTCTGGATTGATCACCTAGATTAGATTCTTGTTAAGCTAAGGATAGAAGCGAACGCTCGCCTTACTTTAGAACATCGAATTGAACAATTAACCTTATAATTGGAGCGTGCCTTTCGTAGGAACCGGTTAGGGTTAATCCACTGCAAGAGTAACTCATAAATCATTAGTAATTACACCAGTTAATTAAGTCGTTGCGAGAGGCGACCGTACCCGGGCGGCTAGTTAATCTTGGTAGTTAGAACGGATAGAGCGAACGTTCACCGGTCTTAAACCTAAGGGTAAGGAGTTATGGTGGTGTCTTAGTAATTGATTGAATAAGAATCGGAATCCGCTGATCTGTTGATTGCCAATGCTCTGGGGAACGAAGGGGGATTCAAAGTCTAAGTTCGTCTGCCATTCTTGTTTCCAAACCCTAATTCTCAATCTGCTTTAGTTTAATCTTTTTAATTTTTCTGCATTTCTTAGAAGTAGAAGTCGTGGAACTCACACCACGCACTAAGTGTTTTTTCTTTGAATAATTTGTTAGTTCTGAAGTAGCCAATCATTCGAAGGCCCGTGGAATACGATCTGCTATACGCTTTTTCTTAGCATTAGTAGTTTTTATTTGGCTGAATCCTGACCAACGACCGGAGGTCTCACCAAATTGGCGCCGTTGCCGGGGACTTCTTTTGATTGTTGAAAGAAGAACTGGCAATTTATTCTTCTATTTTCCATCTTTCATTTTTCCATCCACTTCGATTTTACACTGGTTTTGTTTGTCTTTGTTATCTGTAGGTTTACAGGTGTATGCCTCACCGTCCTTGGACTCGCTCTCAGACCGAACAGGCTAAGATTGCATGGAATCCAGGCAGTCCTGCTACACCTCTACGATCACAGATTCTGAAGGAAGGCAGATCCAATCCATTCATCACTCTGATCAAGATCGAGGAACCGAAGTAGAGTTCCTCATCTCCGTCTTCACCGCACTCTTCATCCGCTTCATACACCGAGTCACTTTCACCTCCTCCATCTCCCACCATGATCGATAGATTACCACCAAACGGCGATCAACCGCCGCCACCCCCACCTGCACAGAAGAGTCTAGCAGACTATAACAAGCCGAGCGCGACTAGCGTTCGATCTGCCATAGCCATTCGCGCATTGAAGGAGATCCTGACTATGAGATCAAGATTCCATTCTTGACCATGATCTCTAGGGATTTACAGTTTGAAGGCAGGCCCCTAGACAATCCGTGCACTCATCTTGCAGACTTCCTTGATCTCTGCAGTACTTTTAAAAACGGAAACCTCGACAAAAACACTCTTTGTCTGAGAGCTTTCCCGTTCTCTTTGAAAGGCACTGCTAAGAGGTGGCTTACTGGCAAACCACCTGGCTACTACACTAACTGGGATACTCTGGCTCAGGACTTTGTTGAAGAATACTTCCCTCCGGCCAGAACAACCGCCATCAAGGACAACATCGCCAGATTCTCCCAGAAAGAAGAAGAAAGTTTATATATACTTGGAATCGATTCCAAGAACTTCTCTACACCTGCCCTCATCATGGATTCGAGCAGAGGCAGTTAGCTGAAATCTTCTCTGAGGACTTCGAGAAGAATCTGCCAAGTGGGTCAATTCTCTAGCTGAAGGGGATTGCACTACACTCACTCCTGAAGCTGCTCTTCTGCACTTCGCAAACTGTGCCTCCAAGTCAAGGAACTGGGAGCGACAATATGAAGGATCGAGGAGCAAGCTAGATTTCGAAGCAGCTATCAAGGCAGAGGTAGAGAAGCATTTGAAGAAGTTTACCACACCAATTAAGCCACCGCAGCTTCTGTCTATGTTGCCGATTGCGAGTGGTGTGGAGCTTGCGCACATAACGGAGGCCGTTGTCAGAATTTTGGTAAGGCAGAAGTCTGGTCTGCCGAAGAGGTAAATTTCATCCAACAAGGCTTCGTTAATAATCAGAATGGTTATGCTGGTTATCGTAACTTCAGACAGGAAGGGAACTATCAAGACAGACCTCCCTACAATGCTGGCGCCAATCATAACCAGAACCAGAATAATCGCCCGGCTGGTCAAGCTCAGGATCAGAAGCTAACCATCGCCGGCAGGTGTCTACCATCCGCCGGCAGGTGTCTACCAGCCGCCGCATCGCAATCCGGGTAATTATGGAACTGCTCCTGGCAATCGCCAGAATCAATATCTTAACAATACCTATCCAGGACAGCAGCATCAAAGAGATAATAATGTCAGTGACCTGGATAAGAAGCTCAGCCAGATCATCACAAGACTCGATGATCATGACAGTCAGTTCAAGGCTCAAGCTCTTCTCAATCAAGAACAAATAGCATCTGGACAACGGATTGAGCAAGTCGTGAACAACATCTCGAGCATGCTAGCATCTGGTCGACCATTTGGCCAGCTTCCAAGCCAGACAGAGCCAAACCCGAGAAAAGAACAGGCTAAAATGGTAACTGCTCGAAAACTTTCGAACTTAATTGCTGATGCTTTTTCTGTTTTACGCAGGATCGCTGAAACTCCGGAAGAAGAGGAAGAAGAGGAACAGAAACCAGCGCCTAAGGATGATCCTCCTCTTGCACCATACGTCGTGAAGCCTCCTTTTCCTAGAGCACTGCTGCCAAACGCAAGGATCGAGACTGGCATGAAGGGGAACAAGGAAGGATACCCTGACATTCGTATTAAGAAACCTGTCTCTCCATATCCAGCTAAGTTATCTGATCCTGGTTCTTTTACTTTGCCTTTGGTCATCAATGATGTTGAAATTGAACGTTGCTTAGTTGATCTAGGAGCATCTGTTAATGTCATGCCTGTGAGTCTATATGAAAAGTTAAACCTAGGGGAACTTGAACCGCCCAGTATGCAACTCGTCTTTGCTGATAGATCGCTTAAAACTCCTAAAGGAGAGATTAAAGACGTTGTCACCAAATGTGGTCCGTTCACGTTCTTAGCTGATTATGTGATTATGGATACTAGTACAGATGACGCTACTATTCTCATAGGTCAACCTTTCATGGCTACTACTGGAATGAATATTAACGTTCCTAATGGTTCTTTGACTTTAAGAGTTGGTAAAGAAACAAAAACGTTCCGTCTTAAAGACGGCATGAAATATGACTCTAGGAATGAAGAATCTCACTGCTTAGCTGTTGAAACTGTGGAGTTGACTCCGGTCAACTCCGTTACTAATGCTTCTTCCAGTGTCTCTAGATCAGTTGTTGCTACAGGTATTAAATAGGTCACTACGAAAAAAACCAGAAATTTCAGTTCAGAAGCCGCTTAAGAAGAAGAAGAAGGAACGGCAAGCCTCTTCTAAACCACCGAGCAGACCTCGAGGAAAGAACAAGAAGACGATGACCCAAATGGTTTGGAGACCAAAAATTCCACCGTCTTCCACCGAGCCAACTGCACCACCAAATCGTTCCGAGAAACTGGCGCTGGGACAAGTATGGAGGGAGAAGCCAAAAGCATCTCCTAAGGAAGTACTAACGATCACCGATCCTGGTGATAACAAGCCGAAGAAGAAAGAAAAAGAGAAACCGACAGTCCTCATTCCTTCCATCGTCACACTAAAGAAGGATGACCTCTCTAGAGAGCTGTTCGGAACATTCAAGTTCGTTGATCATCTTCCCGACGGACGTACCAAACTACTACATGCAAACGAGAAGAGATTCACGCTTACCGGAGAAGTCCCGAAGCTGTACTTCATGAACTCCGACGTGAGCGTGAAGGAGAATCTAAGTTGGGATGTCTCCTAATACCGTCCAGGTATCGTCCAGCTCAAGGACATTAATAAAAGAGCGCTTCGTGGGAGGCAACCCACGGCTGGAGTCAGTTTTGTTTTGTTTCAACCTTGGTATTTTAGAGTCGTTCTGGAGAGCCAAAAGTGTCAGTTTGTTTGACTTATTATTTTTCGTGTAGAGTCTGCGTGTCATAGAGTCAGTTGCAAGTTGATTGAGGTCGTTCCAATTTTTCTGGATTTAACTGTGATTTTCTGAAGTTGGTCGGATTTGCGAAAATATTTTAAACCCGAACAGTTCAAAATTTTTGGCGAAACCACCCTTGTTTTCGGCAAAACCGATTTTCAAACTTCGAACCTGTTTCTCCTGTTCCTCATTTTCGGTTCGAAAAATTTCTGTTTTCGGCGAAACCATTTCAACCAAAATTTTCGGCGAAACCGTGCTGTCATTTTCGGCGAAACCGCCTTTTCAAATCGGTCAATCCATGTTAACTTGTAGTTTCGGCGAAACCACCACCCTACTTTCGCCGAAACTGATTTGAAAAATCACTTAATTATCCCCTTTAAAATCCGGACCTCTCTCTTCTTTATCCCATTTTCGCACAGCCTACCCGAAACCCCCCTCTCCTTTTGAAATCGCCGACCACCCTCCACTTTAAAACCCGCCGTCGCCGCCGTTTCACCCGCCGCCGCCGACCGCCACCGCACCTCTCCCCTCCTCATTCCGATCCCACCAAGCCCTAGAACGTTCGAATCGGAGCTTTGCAGCTCCAGTTCTCCGAAACCCCAGTTTTCAAGTTTTTCACCGATTCCTCTCACCTCGTTCATTTTTAGCAATCATGACTTCAAGGTAAGTTGTATAACTTTTCAATACGAATCTTTTGACATATAGATTGATGAATTTCGTCGAGGTTGACTTTTGGTTGACTTTTCGGTTTGCCTCATTTTGCGTGCTGACTGTTTCGTGTGAACTAGGATTGACCGAACTTATAGAACTGTTCTAGGATGCTTAGGGAGTTCCGTGCTTAATTTTCATATCATTTGGTCATGTGTTGCTATGCATACGATTAATTTCTTGTTATGTTGACTTTTGTGAGAAATGTCGGTTTGACTTTGAACTGTGTTGATCATTTGGCTGCCCCAAGTGTCCATTTTCGTTCATATTATCGTGCTTGCCAATTGAAATATTATTTTACCGTCATTCTCCGAGTTGTGACAGTCTCGCCATGATTAGGGTCCAATATGCTTAAATGTTGACTTTCTAAATGTCGGTTTGACTTTTTGAACTCTGATTGTAATTATCCGATTCTGGCTGTTCCACAGTATGTATTTTAATGTCCATGATTACCGGTTACTCCGCTTTACTTACCCCACTTAGTTTCCCTCGTTTCTTTGTGAAATTGAGTTTTTCTACTAAGTGTGGGGTAAGGTTTTGGTCGACTAATTTGGTTTCATTCTGGTTTAGGAACACCTTTGAGCGCAGGACTAAGGCGCGACTTGATGGCGCCTCGAGCTCAGGAGCTGCCGCTCCCGTCACACCCGCCATTCTGGGTCCTCTACCTGCACTACCTCGCCATGCTGGATACCATCCCACCATCGCCCGTCTACCGGACTTCTACTTTGAGAGCTTCTAGAAGATCGAGCACATCCGTGGAGCTGACGTGCGTCCTTTATCCATGGAGTCACTCCAGGAGCATGACGAGGATTCCTACCGGAATGTGCATGACGCCCTAGCCTCGGCCGGTCTCCTAGAGCTGACCACCATAGCCGCCGAGTTCCCAGACATTGCTCTCCAGGAGTTCTGGGCGACATTTGACTTGGACGAGCATAAGAGGAGACGGGGCCAGAAGGTGATCACCTTCTTTCTTGGTGGGGTGTACAGGCAGCTCACCAACGATGAGTTTGCCGCTCATCTGGGCATCCCCTACGAGCACTATCACGATCACCACCTCGGTTGGGGCGAGGATGATGACGACGAGGAGTTGCACGCCCTCTGGAGCCACATGACAGGCGTGCCTGGCGATCACCTCGGGAAGAGCAACTCAGTTAAGTCTCTCTCTCACCCGCTCTATAAGTTTATTCATATGGTTTGGCGGAGGTCACTTTTATATGTCAGAGACAAGGATCGCCACCATATCCTTAAGGAGGAGCTCGTGCTTCACCGAGCCATCCGAGAGAGCTACCCTCTCCACCCCGGCTGGGTGCTAGCTCACATCTTCAGCCAGAGGACCAAGAGGAAGAAGCTACCACGCAAACTCTTGGGAGGCAACTTCATAGGTCAGCTCATCCTCTCCTTCGGCATCAGCCATGAATATGACCCTACCATTCCGCGACACCCAATTATGACCGTTGGAGGAGACTTGGCGGTCGAGTACGACTTAGAACTCGACCTCAGTCCCCATGTAGCAGCAGATCCTCCACTCCAACCTGCGGTCAAGTCGGAGGATGAAGATGATGCTGAGGAGCAGCCGCCGCCGCCGCCTGAGTTTCATGATTATATACCCTCGCCACACCATCAGGCAGGGTACATCCTCCAGTCACCGCCGCGCATTCCCGATCCACATCCGGCACCTACTCATCAGCCCCGACCGCACCCCGCGGACATTGGTGAGTTGTACGAGCGACTGCAGGAGTGGCGCATCACCGACACCGCCACTCAAGAGGCTAGGTGGACTATTATGCAACAACACATGCGCCGCGCCGAGAGGCGATATGAGCGACAGCTGGAGTGGTAGCGATAGCTCGGCGACTACTTCCACTTCCCCCACCTCGACACCTCTGACCAGTGATGATCAGGTGGTGTCCTTTTCCTTGTCCTTTCTTTTTATTTATTCTTTTCGGACTTCGGTCCAACTTTGTTCTATGTGGATCCGGGGCACTTGTCCCGGTTTCCTTTTCATGTTTCATTTATTTTTGTTTTGTAGGTAGTTGGGAGATTCCCTTTGCTTCAGGTTCTGTTACACTTCCCTCCGCTTCTAGGATCCGTGCTTACCCTCTGAACTCAACCGTCCTCTTCCAGGTTCTTCCAGTCCACTCTGAACTCTAGAATTAGTCCTGTGAGGACACAGTCCGATTTAACTGTGGGGTAGGATGCTAGAGAACCTTGCATGAACTTGATTGCCCTTGATTGTGTTTTGTGTGCCTCGTGATTCCATTCCAGTCTCTCTAGCATTAGAATGGCTTAGTTCTTGATTTTTGATGTTAAGTTGTTGTTCAACCTTTCATAATGATGCTTAGACTGCTTAACCTAGAACTTGAGAACCAACTTGTATGCTTTGATGCTAAATTGCCTGGTCAGAACAGAATTTTAAAATCACACTTGTAGTTTGTAGCCTTGATTGCATGAAAATGACCGAATCCGACTAGCAAACCAACTGTGAGCTTTTGATCCATTGCACGTAACTTGCAATTTTAATTCTTTCTGAGTGGTTTTCTGTTTACTTGAATGAGTTAGAATTTGCATGAGACCTACTCGAGACCACACGATGACACGAGTTCTAGAAGGATAGGGGCACCTAGATTCAGCTACTAAGCCAGATAGCCTACCAAACGATAAAATCCACTAGGTTTAGACCCTTGAGCTTGGCCTGTTCTTTCGGTTCGATAATACATTACAGCCATTTCCCATTTCTTTCATTCCCCGTTGATCCCCTGTGGTTGTAGTTCTAGATTGACCTACCGGAAGTCGGTTTGTGGTAACCTGCCTATAGCCATTAAATAGGTGGTCTTAGCTAATATGTTCAGACGTGTAAACCCCTCTAGCAACTAAAAGAAAAAGTAAAAGTAAAGTAAGAAAAGAATCAAGCTTCAGAAAAGAAAGAGAGAAGCAGAAAAATCAGAAAAATAAGGAAAGTTTCAAAGTGTAGTTCAATAAAACGTTCTTCTCCCTACAAATGGAAGAACGAAGTAAAAAAGAAAAGAAAAAATGTGTATGCAAAAGAAAAAGAATAAGTGCTAGGTTGCTTGAGGGTATCATAGGACGAGCGTTCATTATTCTACCCGTGTTTGGTTAGACGGTAGGAAGCCATAGATTAGATTCGAGGGAAGTTAGTCGAAAGCTACACTACACCAAGCCATCATCATTCATTCCCATCATCCATCTCATTATAAACCGAGTAGTGTAGATTTCATTACGGTCCTAGCAGGGAAGTCCTTCTTGACTAGATACTCGTGTTGTCACAGTGGTGGAGATGTGGTCGAAATGCAAACCTATGACAGAATTCGGTAACAGAAAACGATCGAGAGCAAAAACACGTTCTTAAACACAGAGAGTGAGAGTCCCCATTGTACTAAATATATCCTGTGTGAGAAGTCTGGTCGGTCAGGTCAAATTCGTGCATGATTGATTGCTAATTACTTGTCGTGTGCAGTTTATTAGTGAGACCAGGTAGTTTGGCTGATCAGTATGCATGTTAGGTTTCTTGTTCTAGGATCGATCTGTCTAATAATTCATTGTGCTTGATTGAGCTCCAATTTAATCGATCTTATCATTTATGAACATGAGCGTTTCTGTTCAGTTTGCTTGAGGACAAGCAAAAGCTTAAGTGTGGGGTATTTGATGACACTCGATTTGACGTGATTATCAGCCTCATTTAAGCGACATTTCTTTGCTTAAGACATTGTTTTTAGGGTAGAATAACGAATATTCAATCGATTGCCCTATCTCGTGCCATTTGTGTTACCTTGGCCCGTTTCGGGTCTATTTGATGGTTTTCTAGTGTTTTCGTGTTAGCACAGGTTTTTGCCGTCAAATAAAGTAGCCATGGACGTGTCTAAGGCATTGGAACCTCGAGGAATCAAACTGGAATTGATCCAAGGAGCCAATCAAGTCAAACCGAAAATCTGCCATTCACACTTACAGTTTCGGCGAAACCAGGCCTCCATATTCGACGAAACCAGCAGTTCAAATCAACTGATGCCAAGAGAAGGATGGTTTCGGCGAAACCAATCAACTGCTCGGACCGAAGACATTGAACAGCCAGCGGAGCCCTGAACTCAAAGCCAGTTTCGCCGAAACTATCCCTATGGTTTCGGCGAAAACATCAGCTCAGCCCGGCCCAACTAGGGTTAAGTATTTATACTTAATCCGGCGGCCCGAGGAAAAGAGAATTCATAATTAATCATAATACAACTTTTCGAGATGAGAATTCTCTGAAGTTCTGGAGTGAGGAGTTGGAGTTCGAAGAGCCGGATAGAGATCGTGACGCCATCCCTTCCACCTCGGAGAACCGGAGCTAGGAGTGCAACTTACCGAAGATCGGAGTCTGTCAGAGTCGTCTGAATTAGGTTTTTCAGATACTTTTCTGTTCTTCCTTTGAATGATGAACTCTTTCCTTGTCTTTGTTTCTTTTGTAATGATCATGAGTAGCTAAACCCTTTAGAGCTTAGACTAGATGAACCCTAAGTGACCCAGGGCTTTAAAGCGGTCACGAATCGGCGGTGATTAGATTCGAAATTCAATCAGTTCTTTTTCATGTTTGATTCGTTCTTCATTGTGCATGTTTCTTGTCTGGATTGATCACCTAGATTAGATTCTTGTTAAGCTAAGGATAGAAGCGAACGCTCGCCTTACTTTAGAACATCGAATTAAACAATTAACCTTATAATTGGAGTGTGCCTTTCGTAGGAACCGGTTAGGGTTAATTCACTGCAAGAGTAACTCATTAATCACTAGTAATCACACCAATTAATTAAGACGTTGTGAGAGGCGACCGTACCCGGGCGGCTAGTTAATCTTGGTAGTTAGAACGGATAGAGCGAACGTTCGCCGGTCTTAAACCTAAGGGTAAGGAGTTATGGTGGTGTCTTAGTAATTGATTGAATAAGAATCGAAATCCGCTGATCTGTTGATTGCCAATTCTCTGGGGAACGAAGGGGAATTTAAAGTCTAAGTTCGTCTGCCATTCTTATTTCCAAACCCTAATTCTCAATCTGCTTTAGTTTAATCTTTTTAATTTTTCTGCATTTCTTAGAAGTAGAAGTCGTGGAACTCACACCACGCTCTAAGTGTTTTTTCTTTGAATAATTTGTTAGTTCTGAAGTAGCCAATCATTCGAAGGCCTGTGGAATACGATCTGCTATATGCTTTTTCTTAGCATTAGTAGTTTTTATTTGGCTGAATCCCGACCAACGACCGGAGGTCTCACCAGTCACTTAGCTTGAGAGCGAGAGCCTAGGTTGAGTGGTTCTAGGATAGGGATTTAGTGCGACGAGAGTGCATTGAGTATATAAAAGGGATTTGCGTGGTCATTTGATTGCAACCTCGATCATGTTTGGCTTGTTTGTGCATTTGTTCCTCTTGAGCATTATGAAGCTATCTTTCCAAGTGAACCTCCTTTATCTTTGTGTTGCACCGCTTTGTTTGTTTGTTTAATTTTCTTTATGTTTTCTTTTGTTCCTATTTCAAACCAAAACTCCTTTTAAATGAATAGACCGTCCATGAACAATGTGAGTATTAGCTATTGAGAGAGCCCTCGTGGAATACGACCTTGAATGTTGTGAGTTAAATCTTGCACATCAAGTTTTTGGCGCCGTTGCCGGGGAACTTTCTCAATCCTTTGAAAGCATTTAGTAGTGGACCGTTCTATTCACTTCCTTCCGTTTTAGTTTTGCTTCTTTGTTATTTGTTTTTGTGGTTTTGTTATCCCGCATTGTTGTACTACTTGGTTGTGTTTGTTGAGCGTGTTTGTAGGTCCCTTATCCACCTATCCGTTCTCTACCTCACTTAGTTCATGGGAGCAAGGTTGCAAGTAAGATGAACTCATGGAATGGAGGTAATGGGTATGGTACCTATCAAGGGTGGAATCCATCTCCTAACCCATACTATGGTCATCCTACTTCATCCAACTACTACCAAGGAACTTATGAGGGACATAGCCAATGGTGGGGGCAAGAACAACAAGCTTCAACACCCATGTGGAATGAGCAATGTCCTTATTCATCTCCACCCTACCATCAAGTCTTACCGGAGTATTTGATGAACCGGTCGTTGACGACTCAATCAAATAACTAACAAAGCTATAAAGCTAGGGTAGATCGTATTCCACGGGTCTTCTTCGATCGACTACTCAAATAAGCTGGCAAATTACTCGAATTTAAGCACTTCGTGCGTGGTGTGAGTTCCACGACTTCTAATTCTAAGAAATGCAGAGAAATTTAAAAATTTAAACTAAAGACAGATTGGAAATTAGTTGATTAAAGTAGAGATGACATACGAACTTAGACTTTGAACCCCCCCTTCGTTCTCCAGAGCATTGGCAATCAACAGATCAGTGGATTTCGATTCTCATTCAATCAATTCTAAGACACCACCATAACTCCTTACCCTTAGGTCTAGACCGGCGAACGTTCGCTCTATCCGTTCTAGCTACCAAGATTAATTAGTCGCCCGGGTACGGTCGCCTCTCGCAACGACTTAACTTAACTGGTGGAATTACTAACGATTATTGAGTTACTCTTGCAGTGGATTAACCCTAACCGGTTCCTATGAAAGGCACGCTCCAATTATAAGGTTAATTGTTCAATTTGATGTTCTAAAGTAAGGCGAGCGTTCGCTTCTATCCTTAGATTAACAAGAATCTAATCTAGGTGATCAATCCAGACGAGAAACATGAACAATGAAGAACAAACCAAACATGAAAGAGAAACTGATTGAACTTCGAATCTAATCACCGCCGATCCGTGATCGCTTTAAAGCCCTGGGTCACTTAGGGTTCATCTAGTCTAAGCTCTAAGAGTTTAGCTACGCATATTCATTACAAAAGAATAAAAGACAATGAAAGAGTTCATCATACAAAGGAAGAACAAAAAAGAATCTGAAAAACCTAATTAAGACGACTCCGACAGAACTTCGATCTTCCGGTAGACTGGAATCCTAGCTCCGAGTCTTCGAGATGGAAGGGATGGCGTCACGATCTCTTTCCGGCTCTTCGAACTCTAACTCTTTGCTCCAGAACTTGAGGGGATTCTCTAAATTTTGATTATGGAAAAGTATGTTATGATGTGTCTCCTCTTTTGGGCCGCCGGTTAAGTATTTATACTTAACCCTAATTTTAGCCGGATTTTAACTAATATTTTCGCCGAAAATATTGAGGAATTTTCGGCAAAAATTCCTTTGTAATTGGATGGTCCGCCAGCTGATTTCTCCTGTAAATTTCGGTCCCATAGTTTTCGGTCGAAAACTTAACATTTGCGCCGAAAACTTTCTTCAGACAGCATCAGTGATTTGTGCTGATATTTTTGGCGAAAATGCTAGGGTATTTTCGGCGAAAATTCCTTTATAAACCAGGCAGGAATTGTTTCGACTTGATTGGCTCCTTGGATCGATTCCGGTGCAACTCCTCGAGGTTCCAACGCCTTAGACACGTCCTTGGCTACTTTATTTGACGGCAAAATCCTGTGCTAACATAAAAACACTAGAAAATCATCAAATAGACCCGAAACGAGCCAAGGTAACACAAATGGCACGAGATAGGGCAATTGATTGAATATTCGTTATTCTACCCTAAAAACCATGTCTTAAGCAAGGAAATGTCGCTTAAATGAGGCTGATAATCACTTCAAATCGAGTGTCATCAAAATACCCCACACTTAAGCTTTTGCTTGTCCTCAAGCAAACTGAATAGAAAAGCTCATGTTCACAAATGATAAGATCGATTAAATTGGAGTTCAATCAAACACAATGAATTATTAGACAGATAGATCCTAGAACAAGAAACCTAACATGCATACAGATCAGCCAGACAACCTGGTCTCACTAATAATCTGCACACGACAAGTAGTAGCAACCAATTATGCACGAATTTGACCTGACCGACCAGACTCCTCACACAAGAATATATTTAGTATAATGGAAACTCTCACTCTCTGTGTTCAAGGACTTGTTTCTGCTCTCAATCATTTTCTGTTACTGAATTCTGTCATAAGTTTGCATGTCGACCACATCTCCACCACTGTGACAACACGAGTACTAGTCAAGAAGGACTTCCCTGCTAGGACCGTAATGAATTCTACACTACTTGGGTTTATGATGCGATGGATGATGGGAATGAATGATGATGGCTTTGTGCGGTGTAGCTTTCGACTAACTTCCCTTGAATATAATCTATGGCTTCCTACCGTCTAACCAGACACGGGTGGAATAATGAACGCTCGTCCTATGATACCCTCAAGCAACCTAGCACTTTTTATTTTTCTTTACACAATTTTTTTTCTGACTTTTCTTTTGACTTCGGTCTTCCATTTGTAGGGAGAAGAATGTTTTATTGAACTAAAACTTTGAAACTTTTTTTTTGGCTTTTCTGATTTTTTTTAATTTTTTTTTGTGCCGATTTTTCTTTTAGTTGCTAGAGGGTTTACACGCCTGGACATAATAGCTAAAACCACCTGTTTAATGGCTATAGGCAGGTTACCACAAACCGACTTCCAGTAGGTCAATCTAGAACTACAACCACAGGGGATCAACGGGGAATGAAAGAATGGGAAATGGTTGTAATGTATATCGAACCGAAAGAACAGGCCAAGCTCAAGGGTTTAAACCTATTGGATTTTATCGTTTGGTAGGCTATCTGGCTTAGTAGCTGAATCTAGGTGCCCCTATCATTCTAGAACTCTTGTCATTGTGTGGTCTCGAGTAGGTCTCATGCAAATTCTAACTCATTCAAGCAAACAAAAAACCACTCAAAAGAATTAAAATTGCAAGTTACGTGTAATGGATCAAAAGCTCACAGTTGGTTTGCTAGTCGGATTCGGTCATTTTCATGCAATCAAGGCTACAAACTACAAGTGTGATTTTAAAAATTCTGTTCTGACCAGGCAATTTAGCATCAAAGTATACAAGTTGGTTCTCAGTTCTAGGTTAAGCAGTCTAAGCATCATTATGAAAGTTTTAACAACAACTTCACATCAAAAAACAGCCATTCTAATGCTAGAGAGACTGGAATGGAATCACACAGAAAACACAATCAAGGGCAATCAAGTTCATGCAAGGTTCTCTAGCATCCTACCCCACACTTAAATCGGACTGTGTCCTCACAGGACTAATTCTAGAGTTCAGAGTGAAGTAGAAGAACCTGGACCGAGATGGTTGGCGTAGGGGATAAGCACGGGTCCTCGGAGCGGAGGGAATCTACCCAAGCGAAGCAAAGGGAATCTCCCTACTGCCTACGAAACAAAAACAAATGAAACATAAAAAGGAAACCGGGACAAGTGCCCCGGATCCACACAGAAAAAAGTTGGATCGAAATCCGAAAAGAATAAATAAAAAGAAAGGACAAGGAAAAGGACACCACCTGATCATGGCTGGTCAGGGGCGCCGGGAGGTGGAAAGTGGAGGAATTCGCCGAGCTGATGTTGCCACTCCATCTGTGCCTCATACCGCCTATCAGCGCGGTGCATATGCTGCTGCATAGTAGTCCATCTCGCCACTTGAGTGGCGTTGTCGGTGATGCGCCACTCCTGCAGTCGCTCATACAGCTCACAATGTCCGCGGGGTGCGGTCGGGGTTGAGGGTGAGGCGCCTGGTATGGGTCTGGAATGTGCGGCAGCGGCTGATGTTCATTCCCTGCTTGATGATGTGGCGAGGGTATATGGTCATGAAACTCTGGCTGCGGCTCGGGCTGCTCCTGCTCAGAATCATCTTCGTCCTCTGACTCGTCCTTGTCTTCGAGAGGAGGATCCGCTGGCACCAGGGGGTTGATGTCCAGATCGAGGTTGTACTCGACCGCCAAATCTCCTCCAACGGCACGTACTCTGCGACGTGGGATGTTCGGGCCATATTCTTGGCTGAGGCCAAAGGAGATGATGAGTCGGCCCACAAAGTTGCCTCCCAGGAGTGAGCGGGGGCGACCTGATCTCTGAGTCTTCTTGCGGAGTAGGCGAGCAAGTACCCATCCGGGATGAAGTGGATATCGCTCCCGGATGGCGCGAAGAAGAAGAAGCTCGTCCTTGCTGATATGGTGGCGGTCCTTGTCTGGAGCATATAAAGGCGATCTACGCCATACCATATGAATGTATCTAAAGAAAGGGTGGGAGATCGACTTAACTGAGTTATGGTCCCCGAGGTGATCACCGGGCACTCCAGTCATGTGGCTCCAGAGAGCATGGTACTCCTCGTCGTCGTCGTCGTCCCAGCCGAGGTGATGACCGTGGTAATGCTCGTAGGGGATGCCTAGATGAGCTGCAAACTCATCATATGTGAGCTCCCTGTGCACCCCGCCCAGATAGAAGGTAACAACCTTCCTGTGCTGCCTCCTCTTGTGCTCATCCAGCTCGAATGTCGCCCAAAACTCCTGGAGAGCGATGTCTGGGAAGTCGGCGGTGAGCGTAGTCATCTCCAGCAAGCCGGAATGGGTCAGTGCATCGAGCACGTTCCGGTACCAGTCATCATCGTGCTCTGAGAGCGACTCCATGGAAAGAGGGCGTACATCAGCTCCACGGGTGTGCTCAAACCGCTGGTAACGTGCAAAGTAGTGCGGGGGTAGGCGAGCAACGGTGCGGTGGTACCTTGCACGATCAGGGAAAGCTGGTGGAGGGCCCTGAACGACGGGTGTGACGGGAGCGGGGGCTCCGGAGCTCGAGGCACCATCAAGTCGTGCCTTGGTCCTGCGCTCAAAAGTGGCGTTCCTAAACAAGAAAACAAACCCAATTAGTCAAACTAAAACCCTACCCCACACTTAGTCGAAAAACTCAATTTCACAAAGAAATGAGGAAAACCGAGTGGGGGGTAAGCAAAACAGGTTAACCGGTAATCACGAGCAATAAAATACATGCTTAGGACAGCCATAATTGAATTAGCACAATCAGAGTTCAGAGGTCAAACCGACACTCAAAAAGTCAACATGATAGAACATTGAACCCTAATCATGGTAAGACTATCACAAAGCTGGAAATGACGGTATAATATGATCTCAGATGGCAAACACAATAATCGGAACGAGTATGAGCACATAAGGCAGCCAAATGATCAAAAATAGTTCACGGTCAAACCGACATTTCTCAAAAAGTCAACCGCATAAGGAATAGGACTTAGGCATAGCAACACATGATCAAACGATATGAAAATTAAGCACAGCACTCCCTAAGCATGCTAGAACAGTTCAACAAGTTCAGCTAACCTAGTTCACACGAAATCAGTCGGCGCACAAATCGAGGCAAACCGAAAAGTCAACCAAAAGTCAACCCCGACAAAATTCAGCATCCATATGTCAAAAGATTCGCAATGAAAAGTTCTACAACTTACCTTGAAGCCATGGATGCTAAAAATGAACGGTTTGGGAGAAATCGGTGAAAAATGAAGATTTTTAGGGTTTGGGTGAACTAGAGCTGTAGAGCTCCGATTCGACTGTTCTAGGGCTTGGATTGATCGGAAAAGGAAGGGAAGGGTGCGGCGGTGGTTGAAAGGGCGGTCGGCGATTGGGTTTTCGGGAAACAGGGGGGAAGGCTTTTTTTCGAGTTTGGTTCAAAAATAGAAAGTGGGAGAGAGAAGGAGGATAAGACCGGATTTTAAGTGAAAAATTGGGTGATTTTCAAAGAAATTTTCAGCGAAAATAAGTGCAAGTTTTCGCCGAAAATTCTAGTTAAAAAGTACTGCCAGTTTTCAAAAGAAATTTTTGCCGAAAACATTAGTACTTTTTTGCCGAAAATGTGAAACAGGAACGTTTGGAAAACTCTGTGGGATTTCAAAGAGAATTTTTGCCAAAAATATGGGCTATTTTCGCCGAAAATATTAAACTCTACGATTGAAAATATTTTCGCAATCCTGGCAGACTTCAGAAAATCACAGTTAAATCCAAAAAAATCAGAAAGACCTCAAACGACTTGAAACTGACACTATGACACACAGACTACACACGAAAAATATGAAATCAAACAAACTGACACTTTTGGCTCCCTCGAACTGACTCTAAAACACTAAGGTTGACACAAATCAAAAAACATTCTCCAGCCGTGGGTTGCCTCCCACGAAGCGCTCTTTTATTAACGTCCTTGAGCTGGACGATACCTGGACGATATTAGGAGACATCTCAACTCAGATTCTCCTTAATGCTAGCATCGGAGTTCATAAAGTAGAACTTCGGGGCTTCTTCGGTGAGCATGAATTTCTTCTCGTTCGCGTGTAAGCGCTTGGTACGTCCGTCGGGAAGGTGGTCCGTAATCTTGAATGGTCTGAACAGTTCTGTCAAAGGATCATCTTCCACAAAGAAGGCAGTGGACGGAATGAGAATGATCGCCTCCTTCTTTTCTTTAACCTCCGGCTTGATATCACCAGGATCGGTGATCGTCAGTATTTCCTTAGGAGATGCTTTCGGCTTCTCCTTCCATACTTGTTCCAGCGTCGGTAGCTTGGAACGAATTGGTGGTTCAGCTAGCTCGGTAGACGGTGGCGGCACAACTAGTCTCCAGACCATTTGGGTCTTCGTCTTCTTGTTCTTTCCCCGAGGTCTGCTAGGTTTTGTGCTCGGTGGCTTAGAAGAGGCTTTCCGTTCCTTTGTCTTTGGCAGTTTTGGAGGAACAGATTTCGGTTTCTGTGTGGTAATCTTTCCAGCACCTGCAACAGCAATTGATCTAGGCACACTAGAAGAGACATCAGTAACGGAGTTGACCGGAGTCAACTCCACAGTTTAAACAGATAAAGAATGAAATTCTTCATTCTTAGGATTATATTTCATTCCGTCTTTAAGGCGGAACGTGACAGTTTCTTTACCAACTCTCAAAGTTAAAGAACCATTTGGAACGTTAATTTGCATTCCAGTAGTAGCCATGAAAGGTCGTCCTATGAGAATGGTAAAATCTTCCTTACTAGTGTCAATGATAACAAAGTCAGCTAAGAACGTGAAAGGACCACATTTAGTCACAACGTCTTTGATTTCTCCCCTAGGAGTTTTAAGTGATCTATCAGCAAAGATAAGTTGCATACTAGGCGGTTCAAGTTCTCCTAGTTTCAATTTTTCATATAGACTCATAGGCATAACATTAACAGATGCGCCAAGATCAACCAAACAACGTTCTATCTCAACATCATTAATAACGTGAGGTAGAGTGAAAGAACCAGGATCAGAACACTTAGCTGGATATGGAGAGGAGGGTTTCTTAATACGAGCATCAGGATATGCTTCTTTATTCCCCTTCATGCCAGTCTCGATCCTTGCATTCGGCAGCAATGCTCTTGGAAAAGGAGGCTTCACGACATACGGTGCAAGAGGAGGATCATCCTCCTTAGGCGCCACTTGTAGTGCTTCCTTCTTCTCCGGAGTTTCAGCGATCCTGCGTAAAACAACACAAGAATCAGCAGATAAGCTTGGAAATTTTCTAACAGATACCGTCTTAGCTTGCTCCTTTCTTGGATTCGGCTCTGTCTGGCTCGGAAGTTGGCCAAATGGTCGACCAGATGCTAGCATGCTCGAGATGTTGTTCACAGCTTGCTCAATTCTTTGACCGGCTGTGATCTGTTCTTGATTGAGAAGAGCTTGAGCTTTAAACTGACTATCAGGATCGTCGAGTCTGGTGATCATCTGACTAAGCTTCTTATCCATGTAACTAACATTGTTTTCCTTCTGGTACTACTGCCTTGGATAGGTGTTATTCAAGTATTGATTCTGGCGATTGCCAGGAGCAGTTCCATAGTTACCCGGATTGCGGTGCGGCGGCTGGTAGACACCTGCCGGCGGATGGTTAGGCTTCTGATCCTGAGCTGGACCAGCCGGGTGGTTATTCTAGTTCTGGTTATGGACGGCGCCAGCATTGTAGGGAGGTCTGTCTTGATAGCTCCCTTGCTGCCTGAAGTTGCGGTAGCCAGCATAACCATTCTGATTATTCACGAAGCCTTGTTGAATGAAATTTACCTCTTCTGCAGACCAGACTTCTGTCTTACCAAAATTCTGGCATCGGCCTCCGTTATGTGCACAAGCTCCACACCATTCGCAATCGGCAACATAGACAGAAGCTGCCGGCGTTTGACTGGTGTGGTAGACTTCTTCAAATGCTTCTCTACTTCTGCCTTGATAGCTGCTTCAAGATCGAGCTTGCTCCTTGATCCTTCAGATTGTCGTTCCCAGTTTCTTGACTTGGAAGCACAGTTTGCGAAGTGAAGAAGAGCAGCTTCAGGTGTGAGCGTAGTGCAATCCCCTTCAGCTAGGGAATTGACCCACTTGGCAGATTCTTCTTGAAGACCTCGAGCAAAGATTTTAGCTAACTGCCTCTACTCGAATCCATGATGAGGGCAGTTGTAGAGGAGTTCTTGGAATCGATTCCAAGTATCATATAAGCTTTCTCCTTCTTTCTGGGAGAACCTGGCAATGCTGTCCTTGATGGCTGTTGTTCTGGCAGGAGGAAAGTATTTTTCAACGAAGTCCTGAGCCAGAGTATCTCAATTAGTGTAATATCCAGGTGGTTTACCAGTAAGCCACCTCTTAGCAGCGCCTTTCAGAGAGAACGGGAAAGCTCTCAAACAAAGAGTATTCTTGTCGAGGTTTCCGTTCTTAAAAGTGCTGCAGAGATCAAGGAAATCCGCAAGATGAGTGCACGGATTGTCTAGGGGCCTGCCTTCGAACTGTAGATCCCTAGAGATCTTAGTTAAGAATGGAATCTTGATTTCATAGTCAGGATCTCCTTCAATGCGCGGTACGGCAATGGCAGATCGAACGCTAGTCACGCTCGGCTTGTTGTAATCGGCTAGACTTTTCTGTGCAGGCGGTGGTGGTGGATTTCCGCCTGGTGGTGGTGGTGGTAGTTGATCACCCATGGTAGGAGATGGAGGAGGTGAAAGTGACTCGGTGTATGAAACGGATGTAGGTGACGGTAACGGTGAAGATGAGGGACTATCCTTCAGTTCCTCAATCTTAATCGGAGTGACGGGTGGAGGTGGATTGGTTCTGCCTCTCCTTGAAATTTGTGATTGTCGAGGTGGAGCAGAACTGCTTGGTCTCTCTATACTCTTAGCCTTGTCGGTTTGGGAGCGAGTCCAAGGGCGGCGATGCATACACTGGTGAACAACCTACAAATAACAAAAACAAACAAAACCAGTGTAAAATCAAAGTGGGTGGAAAAGTGAAATATGGAAAGTAGAAGAATAAATTGCCAGTTCTTCTTTCAAACAATCGAAAGAAGGTCCCCGGCAATGGCACCAATTCGATGAACCGGTCGTTGACGACTCAATCAAATAACTAACAAAGCTACAAAGCTAGGGTAGATCGTATTCCACGGGTCTTCTTTGATCGACTACTCAAATAAGCTGGCAAATTACTCGGATTTAAGCACTTCGTGCGTGGTGTGAGTTCCACGACTTCTAATTCTAAGAAATGCAGAGAAATTTAAAAATTTAAACTAAAGACAGATTGGAAATTGGTTGATTAAAATAGAGATGACAGACGAACTTAGACTTTGAATCCCCCTTCGTTCTCCAGAGCATTGGCAATCAACAGATCAGCGGATTTCGATTCTCATTCAATCAATTCTAAGACACCACCATAACTCCTTACCCTTAGGTCTAAGACCGGCGAACGTTCTCTCTATCCGTTCTAGCTACCAAGATTAATTAGTCGCCCGGGTACGGTCGCCTCTCGCAACGACTTAACTTAACTGGTGGAATTACTAACGATTATTGAGTTACTCTTGCAGTGGATTAACCCTAACCGGTTCCTACAAAAGGCACGCTCCAATTATAAGGTTAATTGTTAAATTTGATGTTCTAAAGTAAGGCGAGCGTTCGCTTCTATCCTTTGCTTAACAAGAATCTAATCTAGGTGATCAATCCAGACGAGAAACATGAACAATGAAGAAGAAACTAAACATGAAAGAGAAACTAATTGAACTTCGAATCTAATCACCGCCGATCCGTGACCGCTTTAAAGCCCTAGGTCACTTAGGGTTCATCTAGTTTAAGCTATAAGAGTTTAGCTACGCATATTGATTACAAAAGAATCAAAGACAATGAAAGAGTTCATCATACAAAGGAAGGACAAAAAAGAATCTGAAAAACCTAATTAAGACGACTCCGGCAGTACTTCGATCTTCCGGTAGACTGCAATCCTAGCTCCGAGTCTTCGAGATGGAAGGGATGGCGTCACGATCTCTTTTCGGCTCTTTGAACTCTAACTCTTTGCTCCAGAACTTGAGGGGATTCTCTAAATTCTGATTATGGAAAAGTATGTTATGATGTGTCTCCTCTTTTAGGCTTTATACTTAACCCAAATTCAGCCGGATTTTAACTAATATTTTCGCCAAAAATATTGAGGAATTTTCGGCAAAAATTCCTTTGTAATTGGATGGTCCGCCGGTTGATTTCTCCTGTAAATTTCGGTCCCATAGTTTTCGGTCGAAAACTTAACATTTTCGCCGAAAACATTCTTCAGACGGCATCAGTGATTTGTGCTGATATTTTCGCCGAAAATGCTAGGGTATTTTCGGCGAAAATTCCTTTATAAACCGGGCAGGAATTGTTTTGACTTGATTGGCTCCTTGGATCGATTCCGGTGCAACTCCTCAAGGTTCCAACGCCTTAGACACGTCCTTGGCTACTTTATTTGACGGCAAAAACCTGTGCTAACATAAAAACACTAGAAAACCATCAAATAGACCCGAAACGGGCCAAGGTAACACAAATGGCACGAGATAGGGCAACTAATTGAATATTCGTTATTCTACCCTAAAAACCATGTCTTAAGCAAGGAAATGTCGCTTAAATGAGGCTGATAATCACGTCAAATCGAGTGTCATCAGTATTATCAGGAGGATTTCACAAGTCATGAACAACATTCTCCACCGCCCTCCATGCTAGAAGAGCTCTTTAAGATGGTTAAAGAAAGTGATCGTCCTCGAGAGGAGTTCGTAAGCTATGAGGAAGCTTCTCCACATCTTCCCACGCCTGAGGAAGCTTTGAAGATTGCGGAAGACAATGCGAACCAACTTAATCGCTTAGCTCAAAGTGTGACGTTCATCAAGGAAGCTCTAGAGGATGAACAACACTCTCCACCTCCCCCCACAATTGAGGAGATGTTGCAAATTGTAGAAGATAATGCGGCTCGGTTGGATCGTTTAACTCAAAGTGTGAAGCTCATCACTGACACCTTTGAACCGGAAGTGCTTGTCATGGAAGAAGAAGAAAGTGAGTCTCCCCAAGAGGAGTTCATGAGCCATGAGAATCCTCTTCCACCTCCTTTCATGCTAGAGATTTTGCGAATTGTGGAGGATAATGCAATCCGAGTTAACCGCTTATCCCAAAGCATAGAGCTCATCACGGAGATTCTTGAGAATGAACGTCGTCTCAATCATGTGGAGCAAGTTTATGATGATGAAGATGACATTTGTGAATCCGAAGAGCTTGACACGGAAGAAGATTTGGTAGTGGAGGAGATTGAAGTGCATATTCTTCCCGAGGACATGCCAAGCAGCAATGATGTTGGGATAGAAGAACCAAGGAAACTTGAGGTTGATGACACTTTAGAGGAGGTGAGACATGTTATGAAGACTCTTCAAGAAGAGGTGGTACCGAGAGTGGAGCACGAAAGTGACCAACACCACCCTATTGTGGTGCCACCAAAGATTGTTATTGCTCTTCAATCTTCTTGCTTGATCATGGAGTATTTGTGCCAAGACCCGAAGGAGACATGCATCTCTACCCTCCTAAGGTGATAATGGAAGAGGAGTCGCCCATGTTTGAACCGGAAGACTCTTCGAGTGGCATCACCAACTTGGAGACGATGGAGCTCAATGGTGGCCCCCTACCATACTTTCTTCCTCAATCTTCGAAACTCAAAGGTAGCAAGCCACCCCAAGGTACCAAGTGTTATACAAGCATCAATGTGCATTGGCTAGTCTACCATTCTCCCAAGATGTTTCTTGGAGCTCAACTTACATCATGGAAGAAGCTACTTGACATCAAGGAGGTACTAAGTTGGACACCATAACACAGGTATCGTCGAGCTTAAGACGGTAACCAAGCGCTTCTTGGGAGGCACCTTATGTTATCTTTAATTTTTCGCTTTTAATTGTTGTTTGAGGTTTTTGTGTTGTTTTAGCTATTTGAATAAGGTTTGGCAAGCAATTGGGATCACTCTTCACCAAGGAGCGTCATGGAACTCTTTCACCACTATTACGTCCTATGCTCCTCTCTACCAACGCGGTAACTTCATTCCACCTTACCCTCTCTCTCTCTTGATCATTGAGGACAATGCTCCTGTTAGTCGTAGGGGAGTTTGAGGTTTGGTGTGATTATTTGTGGTAGAGATGTAATGCTATGCTCTGATGATTTGCATGATCTTGATTGAATGTCAAATTCCTCTATGTTAGAATCATTCGGTTCTTTACTTTTGGTGTTTAATTGACTTCAAGTTTTCACAATGACGTTTAGACTGTTTCACTTAGAACCTATAACCAACATGTCAGCACTAATATCAAATGAGTCTAGGCCAGAACAGAGATGATATCACTCTTGTATGTTGGTTGATTGGTTTGATACGTGTTTTTGTACCGCTTGATAACACCGTCCTAAGATGATACGAATTAGTATTTCACCACATTCAGCCAAAAAGCCTACCCGAACCAATTTCCTGTAGGATAACCCGTTGAGCCTTGGCCTGTTTGTTGGATGATACACATTTTCACCCTATTCCATGTTCTTCATACCCTTTTTGATCCCTTATGATTGTGGCTTGAGATTAGACGGAATCCTTTTTGAAATCTTGTGTGGAAGTTAAGGGGCTAAGGATCAAGTGGCTAATTTGTGAAGAAAAGAAAAAAAAGAGAAAATGCACAAAAGAAAATGCTCAAAAGAAAAGAAAAGCTAGGCAAGCTTGGCACCTAAGTGAAGTGTCGGGTTGAGCACTAGCAAAGGCAAAGGCTGTGAGCTAGGCAGGTTCAACACCTAAGTGAAGTGTTGGATCGAGCACTAGTATGCAGTAGAAAAAGAAAAAAAGAGAAGGAGTTCTTAAAAGTTTCCCTTGTTGTAATGATCCTAGCTAGAGCTTGTAAAGTGCGGATCTAGAAGCGGACGAAGTTGAGTCGATAGCCACATCACGATCACTCACCACTTTCCAAAATTTTCCTACCCCCACCTAATCCGTTCCATTTCCCGAGTTCAAGTCCTTTTGATTAGAGTCGGTGTTGTCATCATCGGTTTTTCTGTATCCCAATTAACCACTACTTGAAGTGTGCAAAGGATAGTGGGGTCTAGACTTGTTTGGTTGTCCTTCTTGCATGTGTAGGTTAAGTTTGTTCGTGGAACAGTTTGAGCCAAATTGTTATTGCTTGAATCTCAATGGGGCCGATCTTGTCATTTGTGAACTTGGATGTTTTCTAATTCATTTGCTTGAGGTCAAGCAGAGCTTAGTCGTAGGGGAATTTGATGTGATGTTATTTTGTGCATTTTAAGCCTTTGATTAGCCTAAGGATCTCCCATGTTTGATCTCATTTTGCCATGATTAATATGCTTTTATTGAAGTTTTATGCAAAGTGCTCTTTTGTTGTCCGGTTGCCACTTTGAGGCCAATTCCGTGTCTATTGGAGTTGTTTTCTTTCCATTTTCAGGATTTCGAATTGAGGTACTGGTGACAAGGAGCACGTAGGATCAAACGGGAGGTCAATCGGAGCTAGGACGGAGGAGCTAGGACGGCCGTTGCAAAATCGAGAAAAGTGCACAACATTTCTTAAGGAGTTTTCGGCGAGAACTCTATGTTCTCGCCGAAACTATCACCGGAAAGCAAACAGGAGAGTCCGGGAACTTGGGAGCCGATTCTTGAAGAAGTTTTCGGTGAAAACTTTCAGAGTTTTCACCGAAAATACATGAAGAAATCAAAGAGCTGCCAGAGGATTTTCAAAGAGTTTTCAGCGAAAATCTAGTACAGTTTTCGCCAAAAATTCAGGGTTTTTCCAGCAGTGTATTTAAAGAGAGAGAGGTGGAAATTTTGGGAGAACAATTCATTATTGAGCCTTCAACAAAACGCCTCCCACCTCTTTTCTCTCAACTTCTCAATCCCTTTTCTCCTCATCTCCAATCCACAACCCTAGAGAGCAAGGTGCAACTCAAAGTAGAGGAGCTTGGATTGAAGTCCACAACCTTGGAAGAGGAGCTTGCAAGAGGAGGATTGCCATGGTGTTCTTGGTGATCATCTTTCTTTCTCTTTCCTTCATTTCCTTGGCCATGTTTGGCTGATTTCTTTGGTTTCCTTGGATTGATAGATAGTTGTGCTAGGATAGAGGTTGATTGTACAAATTTGCCATGATTGATCTTGGATTGTAAGAAGATGATCTCTAGACTTGTTGTTAATTCCAAATTGTGTTATGTGCTTGATTTGGTCTATCATTTGTGATGTAATGCATGAGAGTGCTTAGATTACATAGTTTGTAGGTCTAGGGATTGAAGGGAGTGTGTTCTAAGAGATTAGATCATCTCAATTCAACCATAGTTGCATGATTTCTCTCTAGTGCATTTTATCGAACACTTGGTGTGCATTAGGTTTTTCATTCAATTGAACTTTGATTAGTCTTTTGATGATTCTCTTAGTGTTAGGACATTGACATGAGAGTGTGATGTCTAGCCTAGTGGTCATAGAGTCATAGGAGAGGGTTTTATAGCTTGGCATTTCATCAAACACCTTTAATGCATCCTTAGTCACTTAGCTTGAGAGCAAGAGCCTAGGTTGAGTGGTTCTAGGATAGGGATTTAGTGCGACGAGAGTGCATTGACTCTATAGAAGGAATTTGCATGGTCATTTGATTGCAACCTCGATCATGTTTGGCTTGTTTGTGCATTTGTTCCTCTTGAGCATGATGAAGCTATCTTTCGAAGTGAACCTCCTTTATCTTTGTGTTGCACCGCTTTGTTTGTTTGTTTAATTTTCTTTATGTTTTCTTTTGTTCCTATTTCAAACCAAAACTCCTTTTAAATGAATAGACCGTCCATGAACCGTGTGAGTATTAGCTATTGAGAGAGCCCTCGTGGAATACGACCTTGAATGTTGTGAGTTAAATCTTGCACATCACAGTTTCTTCTTCTTCCTTCATCTTCTCATCCTTTTCATCATCCATCTCGATCTCTCCTTCTCTCATCACCATAGTCTTTGATTGGGACACTCCCTTGACATTTAAAGCACATAATTTCACTAGGACGTGGGTTAGAATTCTGAACATTAGGAGTAGATTGAGTAGGTGTTACCCGTGGTGCCGCATCTTTAGGGTTAGGGTTCGCTCTAGGCACGGTGCTCCGGGGCTATCCGGGCTTCCATGGGGGCTGGCTGGTATTGGAGCTCCCTCTCCATTGGCTGCTGGCTGGGGATTTCAAGTCTTCATAGTCAACATAGTTGACTATCACTACAAAAGAGGGGGTTTAGCGTCGCTTGAAGGGGAAGAGCTAAGCGTCGGTCGATTAGAAATCGACGCTAAACCCTTGACTTGCGTTTGACCAAGGGTTTAGTGTCAGTTGCTTGGCAACTGAGGCTAAAACTGGCCAAAAATCGACGCTAAATCTAGTTTTCGGTCAGAAATGAAGCCAACCAGCTTTAGCGTCGGTCGTCGACCGATGCTAAAACACGTACCTATTTAAGGTCCTATCACACCCACCACCTAACCCTAATCTTCTCTCTCTCCTAAAACTCTCCTTCTCCTCTTCTCTTTTTCTCAAACTTCTTCTTCTTCTCTTCTCCCCAACCAACCTTCTTCTTCTTCCTCTCTCTTCTTCCTCTTCCTCTGCTTCCTTTTGCAGATATCCAGATCCACCTCTTCTTCCCAGCTAAGCTTTTACTTTTTCCTCTTCTTCTTCTTCCTCTTCCCTCTTCCTCCGCCACCACGTCTCCAGTCAACCGCCACCGTCCTCCTCCGCTGTCACATCTCCAGTCATCCACTACCGTCCTCCTCCACCTCCCTTCTCCAGACATCCACCACCGTCATTCGCCACCGTCTTAAAAATGGTGACCTAATAACTCTAAGTGACCAAGTTGCATAACTGGAAAATGGAGTGACTGATTGGACATTAAAAAATAAAGTGACTGATTGGACATTAAAAAATGGAGTGACTGATTTGTAATAAAAAAAAAAATGAAAATAAAAAAAATAATATAAAAATGAATATTAAAAAGGCCAAATACACAAATCTAGCCAAACCTTTTCGGCTTATGTCATTTCTGGCCACTTGTATTTTATTGACACGAAATAGGCAAAACCTTTAATTATTGTGTTAAATCTATCCAGTTGACCAAGTAGATTATTAACTTTTTAACACCGTTAATGATGTGGCAGATGAAGCTGACATGTCGGTCAAATGTATGACACATCAGCTGCCACATCTATTTTATATTAATAATCAATTAAAATTAAAATTAAAAATATAAATTAAAAAATATTAATCTTTTTCGGAACTTTCTCCCACACTATTGTTTCTCACAGTACAGTCAGTAGAGACAAAGCCTCCTCCTCCCCTTCCGATGCCGCCGCCACCGACAACCACCCCAACAATCTCATGTGCTTCCTCCTCGTCTTCTTCCCGGACACCAAGCCCTCATCCCCCTCATCCCCCTCATCCACACCAATTACAATGAAACGAATCAATTCGAATAATCGAATCCTCACCAAAACTCAATCCACCATCTCAATATGCACCCTCCTCTTCCTCTTCTCCCTCACCAATTTTGAGCCTCCGATCCACCCTTACCCCTCTGTCGCTGCCGTTACACCGCGCTGATTCCTCTTCAAACGGGGCTATTCTTGAGGCTACTCCACTGGTAAATTCGGCGAGGATGATAGAGGATTCAAGAAGCCTTTGAGGATTATCGACCGTGCAGATTGATTTCTACTCCCACACCTAATAGAGTCGATGATGCTACTTTGTAGTTGATTTGCAGATCTAATCTAAAGGGGCCAGTTGCAGCAGCTGAGAAGAGGAGGAATTGATTTCTAGATGCAATAACAATTCAAGAAATTGAAATAGAAGGGGATTTTTCACAGCTAATTTTCTGAAATGCAATGAAAGTAAAGGATATGTATCCGAGAGTGAACCTGGAAACTGGGATAAAGGTTTGCCCTAATGTAGAACCGAAGCTCTGAGACCAACTGAAGTGAACCGCTACAACCATGAGCAGACGACCCTTAAACACCACAAGCTGATCTCCTAGCACTCGTGAAGAACCTATGGAACTGGGGCGGATTAGTAATTTGACCCACTAGCTATAAAGAGATAGGAACCAGAAGTATCAAGTCGAGGGCGCCACACTAAGAGATAGATGCTCTTGATGATATGCATCAAGCAAATACTCGAAGGGGTTTAGAACAAAGTTCTGAAAGGGGGTTTATTGATTCATGATGACACTCAATTTGGCGTGATTATCAGCCTCATTTAAGCGACATTTCCCTGTTCGAGACACGGTTTTTAGGGTAGTTTAGGGTGTTTTCACTCGATTGCTCTATTTCTTACCATTTTGGTTACTTTGGCTCGTTATGGGTCTATTTGATGTGTTTTCTAGTGCTTTTGTGAATGCATAGATTTTTGCCATCAACAATGTAGCCACAGACGTGCTCGGGAAGCAAGGGAACCTCGAAAAATTTCCCAGAATTGATCCAAAATTCAAACAAGTCAGAGACCAGAACCTCCCCTACCACAACTGAAGATTTCGACGAGAACTCTCATAGTTCTCGCCGAATAGTTTTGAAGAATTACACATAGAAGATCCAGGAGGAAATTAGAAAGAAGTCCTCGGTGAGAACTTTGGGTTCTCGCCGAAAACTATTGAAGAATTACACACAGGAGCTTCTGTACTAAAGTTCTCGGCGAGAACTTTCAATGTTCTCGTCGAGAAGTCCTCTCTTTTTCGGTACAAAAACGGACAAACCCTATTTAAGCAAACTGGCGGACATCATTCAAGATATACTTTCTCCACGGATTAATTTCTAGACTTGAGAGTTCGAGAGAGAGTTGAGAGCATCCTCGAAGTTCTCGGAGAGACAGTGACGACATCTTTCCACCTCGGAGTGCTCGGAGCTAGGAGTTGAAGATTCTGGAGATTGAAGCTTCACGGATTCATCAAATTAGGTTTTACAGTTCTTCTCTGTTCTTCCTACCTGAGATGTATCCCTTGACTGTTTTCGATTCTCTTGAATTGAATATGAGTAGCTAAACTCATAGAGATTAGATTAGATGAACCCTAAGTGACCCGGGGCTTTAAAGTGGTCAAAGATCGGCAGTAATTAAATTTAGATTCAGACAGTTTCTCTTGCATGTTTGGTTTGTTCTTCATTGCCTGTGTTTCTTTTCTAGCTTGATCACCTAGACTAGATTCTTGTTAAGCTGAGGATAGTAGTGAACGTTCGCCTCATAATGAACTGTTGTGAAGCGTATCAAATAACTACTAAGCTAAAAGCTAAGCAGATCGTATTCCACAAGTCTCTTCTAATCGTCTACTCAAATATGAAGGCAGATTACTCAGGTTAAAAACACAATTTGTGCGTGGTGTGAGTTCCACAACTTCTAAACTATAAAGCAGGAAACAGGAAATGAAAACAGAAAACAGAAAACAGTTGAAAGATTGGTTGACTTAACAAGACGACAGACAAGCTTAGATTTCGAAACCCCCTAAGTTCACCAGAACATTGGGGATCACAAGACCAGCGGTTTTCAATCCTGATTCTTTCAGTTCTCAGACACCACCATAACTCCTGACCCTTAGGTTTAAGACTGGTGAACGTTCGCTCAATCCGATCTAACTCCCAAGATTAATTGACCGCCCGTGCGTTCACTTCTGCAACGAAAAACTAACTGGCGCGATTACTAGTGATTAATGAGTTACTCTCGAAGCGGATTAACCCTAGCGGGTTCCTACAAAGAGAAATTGTTCCAATGAATAGGTTAACTATTAATTTGGTGTTTTAAAGTGAGGCGAACGTTCGCTACTATCCTCAGCTTAACTAGAGTCTTAACTAGGTGATCAAGCTAGAAAAGAAGCACATAAGCAATTAAGAACAAACCAAACATGCAAGAGAAACTGATTGAAACTGGATTTAATTACCGCTGATCCGTGACCGCTTTAAAGCCCCGGTCATTTAGGGTTCATCTAATCTATGCTCTATGAGTAGTCATATAGAGGAAACCTCGAGAGATTCGATCTGTCTTACTTTTAGTGAGGCAGTTATTTGACCAAAAGCGAAATAACGTTCACCAAGTTGGCGCCGTTGCCGGGGACTCTTCTAATTGTTTGAAAGAAGAGTTAGCACTTTATTCTTCTACCTTTCCATCTTTCATTTTTCATCACACTTTGATTTTACGCCGGTTGTGTTTGTTTTGGTCATTTGTAGGTTGTTTACAGGTTTATGAACCGCCCGTTCACTCGTTCTCAGTCTAAGCCTCTCAAGACTATTAGTTCAGACAAGCCGGGTAGTTCTGCTTCGCCAAAGCAACCACGAGTTTCGAAGTAAGCTACTACCGCTCCACCCTCATCCTCTACACCAGTTAAGATTGAGGAGTTGAAGGAGAAGTCCTCACCTTCTTCTGCTTCATCCACTTCGTCAGATTCACCACCACCCTTCTCCTACCGCAATGGCTGCTCAGAAGAGTCTTGCGGATTACAACAAGCCAAGCACAACTAATGTTCGATCCTCCATTGTCGTGCCACGCTTTGAAGCTGATCCTGATTATGAGATCAAGATCCCCTTCCTGGGAATGATCTTTAGGGATGTGCAGTTCGAAGGAAAGCCGCATGATAATCCATGCACACATTTGGTAGATTTCCTAGCTATATGCGAGACCTTTAAGAGTGGGAGTCTCGATAAGAACACCTTATGCTTACGAGCCTTCCCATTCTCTCTTAAAGGTCCCACAAAGAGATGGCTCAATAGCAAACCGCCCGGTCACTATACAAACTAGGACGATCTTGCTCAAGATTTCATAGAGGAATACTTTCCTCCTTCCAGAACTACAGCTTACAAGGACATCATTACCAGATTCGTTCAGAAGGAAGGGATGAGCTTATATGATGCTTAGAATGAATTCCAAGAACTCCTCTACAATTGCTTGCATCATGGCTTCGAACAAAGACAACTAGCTGAGATCTTTGCTCGAGGTATGAATGAGGAGTATGCTAAATGGGTCAACTCCTTGGCTGAGGGAGATTGTACCGCTCTTACTCCAGTAGCTGTTATGCTTCACTTCGCTAGCTGTGCTTCCAAGTCAAGGAATTGGGAGAGACAATCAGAAGGAGTCAAGAGTAAGCTTAACATTGAAGAACAAATTAAAGCAGAAGTCCAGAAGCACTTAAAGAATGGTGGTGCGCCTATCACTCCTCCTTCATTGTCTTTGTTGCTGATTGTCAATGGTGTGGGACCTGTGCACATAACGGATGCTGTTGTCATAATTTTGGTAGAGCAAATGTTTGTCCGCTGAAGAAGTCGACTTCATTGGCCAAGGCTTCACCAACACTCAACAAGGTTATACTGGATACCGTCAATTCCGACAACCGCAACAACAAGGGAGTTTCCAAGAGTGACCTCCTTACAACTCCGGGGCCAACTAGAATCAGAGTAATCGACCATCAGGATCTTTTCCAGAGTAGAAGTAAGCTCATCAATCCGGAGGAGTCTACCAGCCGCCTCACCAGAATCAAGGTAACTATGGGACAGCACCTGGCAATTGCCAGAATCGATATTTCAATAACAGTTACCAAGGACCTCATGGATTCACCGGAGGGCAGCAACCTCCGAGAGCTACATCAGGGAACAGTAAAGAGAGAAATGTTGACAAGAAACTCGACCTCATCATAACAAGGCTCAACGACCACGAAGAAAAATTCAAAGCTCAAGCCGGCTTGAATCAAGGTCAAACAACTCAATTTCAAAGGTTGGAAGATCAACTCGGCAAAATCGCTATCCTCATCTCTAGTGTTTGTCAGCGTTATGATCAGTCTGAGTCAAACCCACTGGATGAACATGTTAAAGCTATATCTACCAGAAGCGACAAGCAGTTAGCTGGTCCTACAGCCCCTGATCCAGTCATGGTTCCAGATGCTATAGCCATTGGCACGCCAGATATCGAGGAAGAGAACGAAAAAGAAGAAGAGGAGGTGACTGCCCCACCTTCACCGACAAAGCCAGTTTCTGCGCCACCTCACGCTCCCTACCAGATGAGGATCCCTTTTCCTAAAGCCTCTAAGGATCACTACACTCAATATAAGAGGTGGTTCTTAATCTTGAAGAATGCATAACTCAAGATTCCAGTTACTGATGCTGTCCAGATGTACCGCAAGTCAGAAAAGTTATGAGGGATCTGGTGAAGAACAAGAAGAAGGAAGAGGAATCTTCCATCTCCCCGATGAAGAATGCTCTACCGTTCGGTCTCAACCACCTCCAATACCTCCCCCAACTAAGTGCTCTGATCCTGGTTCCTTTACTTTACCTTGCACCATCAATGGTATTAAAATTGGTCGTAGCTTAGTTAATTTAGGCGGTTCTATCATTGTCATGCCTACTTGCTTGTATGAGAAACTGAACCTAGGTGAATTGAAACCTACTAGTATGCAGTTAGTGTTCGCTGATAAATCTCTTAAAGCACCTAGGGGATAAGTCAAAGATGTAGTCATTCGATGTGGTCCGTTCACCTTCCTAGCTGATTTTGTCATCATTGATACTCGAGCGGAGGATGTTACTCTTCTCCTAGGCCGACCTTTTATGGCAACATCCGGCATGACAATTAATGTCATGAATGGCTCGTTGACATTAAGGGTTGGTCAGGATAGTGTAACATTCCACCTCAAAGACGGTATGAAGTATATCCCTGAGGGAAAGGCACATCGTTTATCTGTTGATCATGAGGAGTTGGCCTCGGTCAATTCCGTTGTTAATGTAATCTCTAGTGTTGTCTCCAAGATAGCTGTAACAGGTGGTGCACATGTCATCGAGCTGAAAAATGAACCTCCAGCACCAAAACCAAACAGGAAGGAGGAGCCGAAGGTATCCATCACCGAATCTCCACGAGCTAAACATCCCGACGAAATGAAGAAGGAGAGGGACGCGAAGACTAAGGTGACTTGGAAGCCAATTACTCCTCCATCATCCGCCAAGCCACCGAATGAAAGAAAGGACATGAAGGATTTGTTCGGGCCGTTTGAAGTCACCAGACACCTTCCCAACGGACGAACAAAATTGACTCATGCCAACGGGAAGCGATTTTTCCTTACCGTAGGTAAACCAAAGCTGTACTTCATCGACTTTGATGCGAGCATGAAGGAAATCCTGAGTTGGGACCCATTTTGATTGATGTCCAGCTCAAGGACGTTAAGCAAGAGCGCTTCGTGGGAGGCAATGATGCGCGAGACTTAACTCACAACTATCAAGGTCGTATTCCACGAGGGCTCTCTCAATAGCTAATACTCACACGGTTCATGGATGGTCTATTCATTTAAAAAGAGTTTTGGTTTGAAATAGGAACAAATGAAAACATAAAGAAAACTAAACAAACAAACAAAATGGTGCAAAACAAAGATAAAGGAGGTTAACTTGGAAAGATAGCTTCATCATGCTCAAGAGGAGTAAATGCACAAACAAGCCAAACATGATCGAGGATGCAATCGAATGACCACGCAAATCCCTTCTATAGACTCAATGCACTCTCGTCGCACTAAATCCCTATCCTAGAACCACTCAACCTAGGCTCTCGCTCTCAAGCTAAGTGACTAAGGATGCATTAAAGGTGTTTGGTGAAATGCCAAGCTACAAAACCGTCTCCTATGACTCTATGACCACTAGGCCAGACACCACAATCTCATGTCAATGTCCTAACACTAAGAGAATCATCAAAAGACTAATCAAAGTTCAATTGAATGAAAAACCTAATGCACACCAAGTGTTCGATAAATGCACAAGTGAGAAATCATGCAACTATGGTTGAATTGAGATGATCTAATCTCTTAGAACACACTCCCTTCAATCCCTAGACCTACAATCCATGTAATCTAAGCACTCTCATGCATTACATCACAAATAATAGACCAATCAAGCCATAGCCGTCAATGGAATTAACAACAAGTCTAGAGACCATCTTCTTACAATCCAAGATCAATCATGGCAAATTTGTACAATCAACCTCTATCCTAGCACAGCTAATCTATCAATCCAAGGAAACCTAAGAAATCAGCCACACATGGCCAAGGAAATGAAGGAAAGAGAAAGAAAGATGATCACCAAGAACACCATGGCAATCCTCCTCTTGCAAGCTCCTCTTCCAAGGTTGTGGACTTCAATCCAAGCTCCTCTACTTTGATTTGCACCTTGCTCTCTAGGGTTGTGGATTGGAGATGAGGAGAAAAGTGATTGAGAAGTTGAGAGAAAAGGGTTTTGATGCAGTATGAAATCTGAAATTATGAGTTGTTTAGTTAATTTTCGCTCTCTTCCTCCTTATATACTGCACCGGAAAACCCTTACATTTTCGGCGAAAACTGTGTAACATTTTTGCCGAAAATGCCTTTGTAAACCCACCGGCTGATTCATTCCTTCATAGATTTTTGGCAAAACTCTGGGAAGTTTTCGCCGAAAATTTCTTCATAAATCGAACCTCAACCTCCTGTTTAGAGTTTCGGCGGAGAACTAAGAGTTTTCGGCCGAAAACTTCTTCAGCTTTAAGGTGCATTTTTCCCAAACTTGCATCGGCCATATCTCCTCCGTCCTAGCTCCGATTGACCTCCCGTTTGATCCTACGTGCTCCTTGTCACCAGTAATTTAAGGCCAAACCCTGAAAATGCAAAGAAAACAGCTCCAATAGACATGGAATTGGCCTCAAAGTGGCAACCGGACAACAAAATAGCACTTTGCATAAAACTTCAATAAAAGCATATAAATCATAGCAAAATGAGATCAAACATGGGAAATCCTTAGGCTAATCAAAGGCTTAAAATGCACCAAATATAGTCACATCAAATTCCCCTACGACTAAGCTTTGCTTGTCCTCAAGCAAATGAATTAGAAAACATCCAAGTTCACAAATGACAAGATCGGTCCATTGAGATTCAAGCAATAACAATTTGGCTTAAACTGTTCTACGAACAAACTAAACCTACACATGCAAGAACTTCAACCAAACAAGTCCAGACCTCACTAATATCTGCACACTTCAAGTAGTGGTTAATTGGGATACAGAAAAACCGACCACGACAACACCGACTCTAATTAAAAGGACTTGAACTCAGGAAATGGAATGGATAAGGCGGGGGTCGGAGAGTGATGAGTGATCATGATGTGGCTATCGACTCGACTTCATCCGCTTCTAGATCCGCACTTTACAAACTCGGGCGTAGGATCAAGGGCTACATTTGAGAACTCTTTTTTTTTCTTTTTTTCTTTTTTTTACTCTTTTTTTTTCTTACTGCATACTAGTGCTCGATCCAACACTCCACTTAGGTATTGAACCCGCCTAGCTCATAGCTTTTGCCTTTGCTAGTGCTCAACCCGACACTTCACTTAGGTGCCGAGCTTGCCTAGCTTAGCTTTTCTTTTCTTTTGAGCATTTTCTTTTCAAATTAGCCACTTGATCCTTAGTCCCTTACAACTTCAACACAAGATTTCAAACTAGCTTCCGTCTAATCTAAAGCCACAATCACGAGAAATCAAAAAGGGAAAGAAGAACATGGAAAAGGGGAAGAAATTCTGATTGCCTTCATCAACTTAGACCGGTGTTATCGAGTGGTACAAAAACACATATCAAACCAATCAACCAACATACAAGAGTGATAACATCTCTGTTCTTGCCTAGACTAATTTGATATTAGTGCTAACATGCTGATTATAGGTTCTAAGTGAAACATTTTACACGTCATTGTGAAAGCTTAAAGTCAATTAAACACCAAAAGTCAATAACCGAATGATTCTACAATAGAGGAAATTGACATTCAATCAAGATCATGCAACTCATCAAAGCATAGCCTTAGATCTCTACCACAAATAATCACACCAAACCTCAAACTCCCCTACGACTAACATGAGCATTGTCCTCAATGATCAAGAGAGAGAGGGTAAGGTGGAACGAACTTACCGCGTTGGTAGAGAGGAGCATAACACGTAATAGAGGTGAAAGAGTTCCATGATGATCCTTGGTGAAGAGTGATCCCAAATGCTTGCTAAACCTTATTCAAAAAGCTAAAACAACACAAAAACCTCAAAGAACAATTAAAAGTGAAAAATTAAAGATAACATGGGGTGCCTCCCAAGAAGCGCTTGGTTACCGTCTTAAGCTCGACGATACCTGTGCTAGGGTGCCCAACTTAGTACCTCTTTGAGGTCAAGTAGCTTCTTCCATGATGAAGTTTGAGCTCCAAGTAGCGATAGAAGCAAATGGTAGAATGACCAATGATCTAAGCTTCAGTTCCAATTGTTACCTTGCCATGGCCTTCTACCATGGGGTAGAGATGCATGTCTCCTTGGGTTCTTGGCACAAATACTTCATGATCAAGCAGAAGATTGAAGAGCACTAACAATCTTTGGTGGGGCCACATAGGGTGGTGTTGTTCACTTTTCGTGCTCCACTCTCGGTGCCACCTCTTCTTGAAGCATCTCCAAATCATCTCTCACCTCCTCTAAAGGGTCATCATCCTCAAGTCTCATTGATTCTTCTATCCTCACATCATTGTCACATGGTGTTTCCATGGGAAAAACATGCACTTCAATCTCCTCCACTACCAAATCTTCCTCCGTGTCAAGCTCTTCGGATTCACAAATGTCATCTTCATCATCATAAACTTGCTCCACATGATTGAGATGGCGTTCATTCTCAAGAATCTTCATGACGAGCTCTATGCTTTGGGATAAGCGGTTAACTCGGTTTACATTATCCTCCGCAATTTGCAAGATCTCTAGCATGAAAGGAGGTGGAAGAGGTTTCTCATGACTCACGAATTCCTCTTGGGGAGACTCACCTTCTTCTTCTTCCATGACTAGCACTTCCGGTTCAAAGGTGTCGGAGATGAGCTTCACACTTTGAGTTAAACGATCCAACCGAGCCGCATTATCTTCCGCCATTTGCAACATCTCCTCAATTGTGGAGGAAGGTGGAGAATGTTGTTCATCCTCTAGAGCTTCCTTGATGAGTGTCATGCCTTGAGCTAAGCGATTAAGTTGGTTCGCATTGTCATCCGCAATCTTCAAAGCTTCCTCAAGCGTGGGAAGAGGTGGAGAAGGTTTCTCATAGCTTACAAACTCCTCTCGAGGACGCTCGCTTTCCTTCACCATTTTCAAGAGCTCCTCTAGCATAGAAGAAGGTTGAGAGGGTTGCTCATAGCTTGTGAACTCCTCTTGAGGACGCTTGCTTTCTTCAACCATCTTAAAAAGCTCCTCTAGCATGGAAGGCGGTTGAGAATGTTGTTCATGACTTGTGAAATCCTCTTGATAATATGATGACACTCGATTTGACGTGATTATCAGCCTCATTTAAGCAACATTTCTTTGCTTAAGACGTTGTTTTTAGGGTCGAATAACGAATATTCAATCGATTGCCCTATCTCGTGCCATTTGTGTTACCTTGGCCCGTTTCAGGTCTATTTGATGGTTTTCTAGTGTTTTCATGTTAGCACAGGTTTTTGCCATCAAATAAAGTAGCCATGGACGTGTCTAAGGCGTTGGAACCTTGAGGAATCAAACTGGAATCGATCCAAGGAGCCAATCAAGTCAAACCGAAAATCTGCCATTCACACTTAAGTGACCCAGGGCTTTAAAGCGGTCACAGATCGACGGTGATTAGATTCGAAATTCAATCAGTTCTTTTTCATGTTTGATTCGTTCTTCATTGTGCATGTTTCTTGTCTGGATTGATCACCTAGATTAGATTCTTGTTAAGCTAAGGATAGAAGCGAACGCTCGCCTTACTTTAGAACATCGAATTGAACAAGTAACCTTATAATTGGAGTGTGCCTTTCGTAGGAACCGGTTAGAGTTAATTCACTGCAAGAGTAACTCATTAATCACTAGTAATTGCACCAATTAATTAAGTCGTTGCGAGAGGCGACCGTACCCGGGCGGCTAGTTAATCTTGGTAGTTAGAACAGATAGAGCGAACGTTCGCCGGTCTTAAACCTAAGGGTAAGGAGTTATGGTGGTGTCTTAGTAGTTGATTGAATAAGAATCGAAATCCGCTGATCTGTTGATTGCCAATGCTCTGGGAACGAAGGGGGATTCAAAGTCTAAGTTCCTCTACCATTCTTGTTTCCAAACCCTAATTCTCAATCTGCTTTAGTTTAATCTTTTTAATTTTTCTGCATTTCTTAGAAGTAGAAGTCGTGGAACTCACACCACGCACTAAGTGTTTTTCTTTGAATAATTTGTTAGTTCTGAAGTAACCAATCATTCGAAGGCCCATGGAATACGATCTGCTATACGTTTTTTTCTTAGCATTAGTAGTTTTTATTTGGCTGAATCCTGACCAACGACTGGAGGTTTCACCAAATTGGTGCCGTTGCCGGGGACTTCTTTTGATTGTTGAAAGAAGATCTGGCAATTTATTCTTCTATTTTCCATCTTTCATTTTTCCATCCACTTCGATTTTACACTGGTTTTGTTTGTCTTTGTTATCTGTAGGTTTACAGGTGTATGCCTCACCGTCCTTGGACTCGCTCTCAGACCGAACAAGCTAAGATTGCAGGGAATCCAGGCAGTTCTGCTACACCTCTATGATCACAGATTCTGAAGGAAGGCAGATCCAATCCATTCATCACTCCGATCAAGATCGAGGAACTGAAGGAGAGTTCCTCATCTCCGTCTTCACCGCACTCTTCATCCGCTTCATACACCGAGTCACTTTCACCTCCTCCATCTCCCACCATGACCGATAGATTACCACCAAACGGCGATCAACCGTCGCCACCCCCACCTGCACAGAAGAGTCTAGCAGACTATAACAAGCCGAGCGCGACTAGCGTTCGATCTGCCATTGCCGTTCCGCGCATTGAAGGAGATCCTGACTATGAGATCAAGATTCCATTCTTGACCATGATCTCTAGGGATTTACAGTTTGAAGGCAGGCCCGTAGACAATCCGTGCACTCATCTTGCAGACTTCCTTGATCTCTGCAGTACTTTTAAAAACGGAAACCTCGACAAAAACACTCTTTGTCTGACAGCCTTCCCGTTCTCTTTGAAAGGCGCTGCTAAGAGGTGGCTTACTGGCAAACCACCTGGCTACTACACTAACTGGGATACTCTGGCTCAGGACTTTGTTGAAGAATACTTCCCTCCGGCCAGAACAACCGCCATCAAGGACAGCATCGCCAGATTCTCCCAGAAAGAAGGAGAAAGTTTATATGATACTTGGAATCGATTCCAAGAACTTCTCTACACCTGCCCTCATCATGGATTCGAGTAGAGGCAGTTAGCTGAAATCTTCTCTCGAGGACTTCGAGAAGAATCTGCCAAGTGGGTCAATTCTCTAGCTGAAGGGGATTGCACTACACTCACTCCTGAAGCTGCTCTTCTGCACTTCGCAAACTGTGCCTCCAAGTCAAGGAACTGGGAGCGACAATATGAAGGATCAAGGAGCAAGCTAGATTTCGAAGCAGCTATCAAGGCAGAGGTAGAGAAGCATTTGAAGAAGTCTACCACACCAATCTAGCCACAGGCAGCTTCTGTCTATGTTGCCGATTGCGAGTGGTGTGGAGCTTGCGCACATAACGGAGGCCGTTGTCAGAATTTTGGTATGGTAGAAGTCTGGTCTGCCGAAGAGGTAAATTTCATCCAACAAGGCTTCGTTAATAATCAGAATGGTTATGCTGGTTATCGTAACTTCAGACAGCAAGGGAACTATCAAGACAGACCTCCCTATAATGCTGGCGCCAATCATAACCAGAACCAGAATAACCGCCCGGCTGGTCAAGCTCAGGATCAGAAGCCTAACCATCCGCCGGCAGGTGTCTACCAGCCGCCGCATCGCAATCCGGGTAATTATGGAACTGCTCCTGGCAATCGCCAGAATCAATATCTTAACAATACCTATCCAGGACAGCAGCATCAAAGAGATAATAATGTCAGTGACCTGGATAAGAAGCTCAGCCAGATCATCACAAGACTCGATGATCATGACAGTCAGTTCAAGGCTCAAGCTCTTCTCAATCAAGAACAAATAGCATCTGGACAACGGATTGAGCAAGTCGTGAACAACATCTCGAGCATGTTAGCATCTGGTCGACCATTTGGCCAGCTTCCAAGCCAGACAGAGCCAAACCCGAGAAAAGAACAGGCTAAGATGGTAACTGCTCGAAAACTTCTGAACTTAATTGCTGATGCTTTTTCTGTTTTACGCAGGATCGCTGAAACTCCGGAAGAAGAGGAAGAAGAGGAAAAGAAACCAACGCCTAAGGATGATCCTCCTCTTGCACCATACGTCGTGAAGCCTCCTTTTCCTAGAGCACTGCTGCCAAACGCAAGGATCGAGACTGCATGAAGGGGAACAAGGAAGGATACCCTGACATTCGTATTAAGAAACCTGTCTCTCCATATCCAGCTAAGTTATCTTATCCTGGTTCTTTTACTTTGCCTTTAGTCATCAATGATGTTGAAATTGAACGTTGCTTAGTTGATCTAGGAGCATCTGTTAATGTCAGGCCTGTGAGTCTATGTGAAAAGTTAAACCTAGGGGAACTTGAACCGCCCAGTATGCAACTCGTCTTTGCTGATAGATCGCTTAAAACCCTAAGGGAGAGATTAAAGACGTTGTCACCAAATGTGGTCCGTTCACGTTCTTAGCTGATTATGTGATTATGGATACTAGTATAGATGATGCTACTATTCTCATAGGTCGACCTTTCATGGCTACTACTGGAATGAATATTAACGTTCCTAATGGTTCTTTGACTTTAAGAGTTGGTAAAGAAACGAAAACGTTCCGTCTTAAAGATGGCATGAAATATGACTCTAGGAATGAAGAATCTCACTGCTTAGCTGTTGAAACTGTGGAGTTGACTCCGGTCAACTCCATTACTAATGCTTCTTCCAGTGTCTCTAGATCAGTTGTTGCTACAGGTATTAAACAGGTCACTACGAAAAAACCAAAAATTTCAGTTCAGAAGCCGCTTAAGAAGAAGAAGAAGGAACTGCAAGCCTCTTCTAAATCACCGAGCAGACCTCGAGGAAAGAATGAGAAGACAAAGACCAAATGGTCTGGAGACCAAAAGCTCACCGTCTTCCACCGAACCAGCTGCACCACCAATTCGTTCCGAGAAACCGGCGCCGGGACAAGTATGGAGGGAGAAGCCAAAAGCATCTCCTAAGGAAGTACTAACGATCACCGATCCTGGTGATAACAAGCCGAAGAAGAAAGAAAAAGAGAAACTGACAGTCCTCATTCCTTCCATCGTCACACTAAAGAAGGATGACCTCTCTAGAGAGCTGTTCGGACCATTCAAGTTCGTTGATCATCTTCCCGACGGACGTACCAAACTACTACATGCAAACGGGAAGAGATTCACGCTTACCGGAGAAGTCCCGAAGCTGTACTTCATGAACTCCGACGCGAGCGTGAAGGAGAATCTAAGTTGGGATGTCTCCTAATACCGTCCAGGTATCGTCCAGCTCAAGGACGTTAATAAAAGAGCGCTTCGTGGGAGGCAACCCACGGCTGGAGTCAGTTTTGTTTTGTTTCAACCTTGGTATTTTAGAGTCGGTTCGGGAGAGCCAAAAGTGTCAGTTTGTTTGATTTATTATTTTTCGTGTAGATTCTACGTGTCATAGAGTCAGTTTCAAGTTGATTGAGGTCGTTCCGATTTTTCTAGATTTAACTGTGATTTTCTGAAGTTGGTCGGATTTGCGAAAATATTTTAAACCCGAACAGTTCAAAATTTTCGGCGAAACCACCCTTGTTTTCGGCGAAACCGATTTTCAAATTTCGAACCTGTTTCTCCTGTTCCTCATTTTCGGATCGAAAAATTTCTATTTTCGGCGAAACCATTTCAACTAAGATTTCGGCGAAACCGAGCTTCCATTTTTGGCGAAACCGCCTTTTCAAATCGGTCAATCCATGTTAACTTGTAGTTTTGGCGAAACCACCCCCTACTTTCACCAAAACTGATTTGAAAAATCACTTAATTATTCCCTTTAAAATCCGGACCTCTCTCTTCTTTATCCCATTTTCACACAGCCTACCCGAAACCCCCCCTCTCCTTTTGAAATCGCCGACCACCCTCCACTTTAAAACCCGCCGTCACCGCCGTTTCACCCGCCGCCACCGCCGCACCTCTCCCCTCCTCATTCCGATCCCACCAAGCCCTAGAACGTTCGAATCGGAGCTTTGCAGCTCCAGTTCTCCGAAACCCCAGTTTTCAAGTTTTTCACCGATTCCTCTCACCTCGTTCATTTTTAGCAATCATGACTTCAAGGTAAGTTGTATAACTTTTCAATATGAATCTTTTGACATATAGATTGCTGAATTTCGTCGGGGTTGACTTTCGGTTGACTTTTCGGTTTACCTCGTTTTGCGTGCCGACTGTTTCGTGTGAACTAGGATTAATTGAACTTATAGAACTGTTCTAGGATGCTTAGGGAGTTCCGTGCTTAATTTCCATATCATTTGGTCATGTGTTGCTATGCATACGATTAATTCCTTGTTAAGTTGACTTTTGTGAGAAATGTCGGTTTGACTTTGAACTGCTGTGATCGTTTGGCTGCCCCAAGTGTCCATTCTCGTTCATATTACCGTGCTTACCCTCTGAACTCAACCGTCCTCTTCCAGGTTCTTCCAGTCCACTCTGAACTCTAGAATTAGTCCTGTGAGGACACAGTCCGATTTAAGTGTGGGGTAGGATGCTAGAGAACCTTGCATGAACTTGATTGCCCTTGATTGTGTTTTGTGTGCCTCGTGATTCCATTCCAGTCTCTCTAGCATTAGAATGGCTCAGTTCTTGATTTTTGATGTTAAGTTGTTGTTCAACCTTTCATAATGATGCTTAGACTGCTTAACCTAGAACTTGAGAACCAACTTGTATGCTTTGATGCTAAATTGCCTAGTCAGAACAGAATTTTAAAATCACACTTGTAGTTTGTAGCCTTGATTGCATGAAAATGACCGAATCCGACTAGCAAACCAACTGTGAGCTTTTGATCCATTGCACGTAACTTGCAATTTAAATTCTTTCTGAGTGGTTTTCTGTTTACTTGAATGAGTTAGAATTTGCATGAGACCTACTCGAGACCACACGATGACACGAGTTCTAGAAGGATAGGGGCACCTAGATTCAGCTACTAAGCCAGATAGCCTACCAAACGATAAAATCCACTAGGTTTAGACCCTTGAGCTTGGCCTGTTCTTTCGGTTCGATAATACATTACAGCCATTCCCCATTTCTTTCATTCCCCGTTGATCCCCTGTGGTTGTAGTTCTAGATTGACCTACCGGAAGTTGGTTTGTGGTAACCTGCCTATAGCCGTTAAACAGGTGGTCTTAGCTAATATGTCCGGACGTGTAAACCCCTCTAGCAACTAAAAGAAAAATCGGCACAAAAAAAAAAGAAAAAGAGAAAAATTTCAAAAAAAATGAAGAAAGAAGAAAATCAGAAAAAGTTCAAAGTGTAGTTCAAATAAAACGTTCTTCTCCCTATAAATGGAAGAACGAAGTAGAAAGAAAAGTTGAAAAGAAAAAAAAATGTGTATGCAAAAGAAAAAGAATAAGTGCTAGGTTGCTTGAGGGTATCATAGGACGAGCGTTCATTATTCTACCCGTGTTTGGTTAGAAGGTAGGAAGCCATATATTAGATTCGAGGGAAGTTAGTCGAAAGCTACACCGCACCAAGCCATCATCATTCATTCCCATCATCCATCTCATTATAAACCCGAATAGTGTAGATTTCATTACGGTCCTAGCAGGGAAGTCCTTCTTGACTAGATACTCGTGTTGTCACAGTGGTGGAGATGTGGTCGAAATGCAAACCTATGACAGAATTCGGTAACAGAGAATGATCGAGAGCAGAAACACGTCCTTAAACACAGAGAGTGAGAGTCCCCATTGTACTAAATATATCCTGTGTGAGGAGTCTGGTCAGTCAGGTCAAATTCGTGCATGATTGATTGCTAATTACTTGTCGCGTGCAGTTTATTAGTGAGACCAGGTAGTTTGGCTGATCAGTATGCATGTTAGGTTTCTTGTTCTAGGATCGATCTGTCTAATAATTCATTGTGCTTGATTGAGCTCCAATTTAATCGATCTTATCATTTATGAACATGAACGTTTCTATTCAGTTTGCTTGAGGACAAGCAAAAGCTTAAGTGTGGGGTATTTGATGACACTCGATTTGACGTGATTATCAGCCTCATTTAAGCAACATTTCTTTGCTTAAGACATTGTTTTTAGGGTCGAATAACGAATATTCAATCGATTGCCCTATCTCGTGCCATTTGTGTTACCTTGGCTCGTTTCGGGTCTATTTGATGGTTTTCTAGTGTTTTCATGTTAGCACAGGTTTTTGCCATCAAATAAAGTAGCCATGGACGTGTCTAAGGCGTTGGAACCTCGAGGAATCAAACTGGAATCGATCCAAGGAGCCAATCAAGTCAAACCGAAAATCTGCCATTCACACTTACAGTTTCGGCGAAACCAGGCCTCCAATTTCGGCGAAACCAGCAGTTCAAATCAACTGATACCAACAGAAGGATGGTTTCGGCAAAATAAATCAACTGCTCGTACCGAAGACATTGAACAGCCGGCGGAGCCATGAACTCAAAGCCAGTTTCGCCGAAACTATCCCTATGGTTTCAGCGAAAACATCAGCTCAGCCCGGCCCAACTAGGGTTAAGTATTTATACTTAATCCGGCGGCCCGAGAAAAGGGAGGATTCATAATTAATCATAATACAACTTTTCAAGATCAGAATTCTCTGAAGTTCTGGAGCGAGGAGTTGGAGTTCGAAGAGCCGGATAGAGATCGTGACGCCATCCCTTCCACCTCGGAGAACCGGAGCTAGGAGTGCAACTTACCAAATATCGGAGTCTGTCAGAGTCGTCTGAATTAGGTTTTTCAGATTCTTTTCTGTTCTTCCTCTGAATGATGAACTCTTTCTTTGTCTTTGTGTCTTTTGTAATGATCATGAGTAGCTAAACCCTTTAGAGCTTAGACTAGATGAACCCTAAGTGACCCAGGGCTTTAAAGCGGTCACGGATCGGCGGTGATTAGATTTGAAATTCAATCAGTTCTTTTTCATGTTTGATTCGTTCTTCATTGTGCATGTTTCTTGTCTGGATTGATCACCTAGATTAGATTCTTGTTAAGCTAAGGATAGAAGCGAACGCTCACCTTACTTTAGAACATCGAATTGAACAATTAACCTTATAATTGGAGTGTGCCTTTCGTAGGAACCGGTTAGGATTAATTCACTGCAAGAGTAACTCATTAATCACTAGTAATTGCACCAATTAATTAAGTCGTTGCGAGAGGCGACCGTACCCGGGCGGCTAGTTAATCTTGGTAGTTAGAACGGATAGAGCGAACGTTCGCCGGTCTTAAACCTAAGGGTAAGGAGTTATGGTGGTGTCTTAGTAGTTGATTGAATAAGAATCGAAATCCGTTGATCTGTTGATTGCCAATGCTCTAGGGAACGAAGGGGGATTCAAAGTCTAAGTTCGTCTGCCATTCTTGTTTCCAAACCCTAATTCTCAATCTGCTTTAGTTTAATCTTTTTAATTTTTCTGCATTTCTTAGAAGTAGAAGTCGTGGAACTCACACCACGCACTAAGTGTTTTTCTTTGAATAATTTGTTAGTTCTGAAGTAGCCAATCATTCGAAGGCCCGTGGAATACGATCTGCTATACATTTTTTTTCTTAGCATTAGTAGTTTTTATTTGGCTGAATCCCGACCAACGACCGGAGGTTTCACCATAATACTCCGGCAAGACTTGATGGTAGGGTGGAGATGGATAGGGACATTGCTCATTCCACATGGGTGTTGAAGCTTGTTGTTCTTGACCCCACCATTGGCTATCTCCCTCATAAGTTCCTTGGTAGTAGTTGGATGAAGTAGGATGACCATAGTATGGGTTAGGAGATGGATTCCACCCTTGTTAGGTACCATAACCATTACCTCCATTCCACGAGTTCATCTTACTTGCAACCTTGCTCCCATAAATTAGATAGGTGGAGAAGTGGCCTACAAACACGCACAACAAACACAACCAAGTAGTACAACAATGCGGGATAACAACACCACAAAAACGAAATAACAAAGAAGCAAAACTAAAACGGAAGGAAGTGAATAGAACGGTCCACTACTAAATGCTTTCAAAGGATTGAGAAAGTTCCCCGGCAACGGCGCCAAAAACTTGATGCGCGAGATTTAACTCACAACTATCAAGGTCGTATTCCACGAGGGCTCTCTCAATAGCTAATACTCACATGGTTCATGGACGGTCTATTCATTTAAAAAGATTTTTGGTTTGAAATAGGAACAAATGAAAACATAAAGAAAACTAAACAAACAAACAAAATGGTGCAAAACAAAGATAAAGGAGGTTAACTTGGAAAGATAGCTTCATCATGCTCAAGAGGAGTAAATGCACAAACAAGCCAAACATGATCGAGGATGCAATCGAATGACCATGCAAATCCCTTCTATAGACTCAATGCACTCTCGTCGCACTAAATCCCTATCCTAGAACCACTCAACCTAGGCTCTCGCTCTCAAGCTAAGTGCCTAAGGATGCATTAAAGGTGTTTGATGAAATGCCAAGCTACAAAACCCTCTCCTATGACTCTATGACCACTAGGCTAGACACCACACTCTCATGTCAGTGTCCTAACACTAAGAGAATCATCAAAAGACTAATCAAAGTTCAATTGAATGAAAAACCTAATGCACACCAAGTGTTCGATAAAATGCACAAGTGAGAAATCATGCAACTATGGTTGAATTGAGATGATCTAATCTCTTAGAACACACTCCCTTCAATCCCTAGACCTACAATCCATGTAATCTAAGCACTCTCATGCATTACATCACAAATAATAGACCAATCAAGCCATAGCCATCAATGGAATTAACAACAAGTCTAGAGACCATCTTCTTACAATCCAAGATCAATCATGGCAAATTTGTATAATCAACCTCTATCCTAGCACAACTAATCTATCAATCCAAGGAAACCTAAGAAATCAGCCACAAATGGCCAAGGAAATGAAGGAAAGAGAAAGAAAGATGATCACCAAGAACACCATGGCAATCCTCCTCTTGCAAGCTCCTCTTCCAAGGTTGTGGACTTCAATCCAAGCTCCTCTACTTTGATTTGCACCTTGCTTTAGGGTTGTGGATTGGAGATGAGGAGAAAAGTATTTGAGAAGTTGAGAGAAAAGGGTTTTGATGAAGTATGAAATCTGAAATTATGAGTTGTTTAGTTAATTTTCGCCCTCTTCCTCCTTATATACTGCACCGGAAAACCCTTACATTTTCGGCGAAAACTGTGTAACATTTTCGCCGAAAATGCCTTTGTAAACCCGACCGGCTGATGCATTCCTTCACAGATTTTCGGCGAAAACTCTGGGAAGTTTTCGCCGAAAATTTCTTCATAAATTGAACCTCAACCTCCTGTTTAGAGTTTTCGGCCGAGAACTTAGAGTTTTCGGCCGAAAACTTCTTCAGCTTTAAGGTGCATTTTTCCCAAACTTGCATCGGCCATATCTCCTCCGTCCTAGCTCCGATTGACCTCCCGTTTGATCCTACGTGCTCCTTGTCACCAGTAATTTAAGGCCAAACCTGAAATTGCAAAGAAAACAGCTCCAATAGACATGGAATTGGCCTCAAAGTGGCAACCGGACAACAAAATAGCACTTTGCATAAAACTTCAATAAAAGCATATAAATCATAGCAAAATGAGATCAAACATGGGAAATCCTTAGTCTAATCAAAGGCTTAAAATGCACCAAATATAGTCACATCAAATTCCCCTACGACTAAGCTTTGCTTGTCCTCAAGCAAATGAATTAGAAAACATCCAAGTTCACAAATGACAAGATCGGTCCATTGAGATTCAAGCAATAACAATTCGGCTTAAACTGTTCCACGAACAAACTAAACCTACACATGCAAGAACTTCAACAAAACAAGTCCAGACCTCACTAATATCTGCACACTTCAAGTAGTGGTTAATTGGGATACAGAAAAACCGACCACGACAACACCGACTCTAATTAAAAGGACTTGAACTCAGGAAATGGAACGGATAAGGCGGGGGTAGGAGAGTGATGAGTGATCATGATGTGGCTATCAACTCGACTTCATCCGCTTGTAGATCCACACTTTATAAACTCGGGCGTAGGATCAAGGGCTACATTTGAGAACTCTTTTTTTTCTTTTTTTCTTTTTTTTTTACTCTTTTTTTTTCTTACTGCTTTCTAGTGCTCGATCCAACACTTCACTTAGGTGTTGAACCTGCCTAGCTCACAGCTTTTGCCTTTGCTAGTGCTCAACCCGATACTTCACTTAGGTGCCGAGCTTGCCTAGCTTAGCTTTTCTTTTCTTTTGAGCATTTTCTTTTCAAATTAGCCACTTGATCCTTAGTCCCTTACAACTTCAACACAAGATTTCAAACTAGATTCCGTCTAATCTCAAGCCACAATCACGAGAAATCAAAAAGGGAAAGAAGAACATGGAAAAGGGGAAGAAATTCTGATTGCCTTCATCATCTTAGACCGGTGTTATCGAGTGGTACAAAAACACGTATCAAACCAATCAATCAACATACAAGAGTGATAACATCTCTGTTCTGGCCTAGACTCATTTGATATTAGTGCTAACATGCTGATTATAGGTTCTAAGTGAAACATTTTACACGTCATTGTGAAAGCTTTAAGTCAATTAAACACCAAATGTAACATCCCCGCCCAACCAAATGGATTGGAACTCGAGTTTGGATGGTTTAGACATTGGAAACAATGTTCTTGAGGTCCCATCGAAGTTCGGGACGTTTGAATTTGAGTTGGGTCGAGTTAAAACACCTTGGGGGTGCATTTGATGATACGTGGGCCGTGTTTCATGCATTGAGTGTTAAAATTCGGATTTTAGGAGTTTCTTCACTTTTTCATTTTCTCCATCTTCCCCCAAACCCGTGTTTGAAGAACCAAAAACCCATTTGGGTCAATCCTTGATTCCGGGAGTTGTAGAGCTCCGATTGACGATCCGTTTCTTGCTACACGTTCGTGGCGGTGAGAGGAAGAGATCGCTAGTCGTGGTTCTGGCTGGGTCGGAGCAGGCTGCTGTCCGTGGAAGAAGGAAGAGCTACGTTTTTGTGTGTCAGCCAGAAATCTCCAAAACTTCAAACCTCGATTCTGAGAGTTGTAGAGATCCGATTGGCGATCCGTTTCTTGCTATGAGTTTGTTGTGATGAGAGGAAGAGATCGCACCCAGAAGTTCTGGATATTTCGGAGTAAGCTGCTGTCGGTGAAGAGGAGGATAGCTACGTTTTTGGTGTCTGAGAGTTTGGTTGTTCGGGTTTCTTGAAGAGTTTAGAGCCTCGTCTTCTTGTCAGGTGAGGGTTTAGCGTACGATAGGTAGTCTTTTCGGTGTGAGGAGTTACAATTCAGACTTAGAAAAATGTAGGGCCTTGCATGAAATTGAAAGAGAGTAAAAGGGGAAAATTGTTCTGCAATTGATTGTTCTGTGAAATATGCTGTTTTGATGATTGTTGGATATTTGTTAATTGATGGATTGGTTGATGATTGATGGCTGTTTGTGATGAGTTTTATTGGAGAAATTGATTAACATGGATGATAAATTGATCGGAACTAGTAAAGAGTGATAGGAGGGACGGGTCTGTGAACATGAGAATTGTGTATATTATGCTATTGTCAGTCTGTGGTTGCAGGAGGGTGGTCCTGCCAATGTGGGGTCGCCCTTAATTGATGAAAAGGTGGATGGCTCCACCAATGTGTGGTCAACCAATGAAGGACGTACAGGAGGGTAACCCTACGACTCATGACATGGCTTCCCCTGTACTTGCAGGTGGGGGTGGCCGGTGAGCTAGCCGTTTACCCTTAAACTGTTTGTGCCGTGGGAGGCGTTGAATGTCTTGTGATGTGTGGTTATGTGTGATGTGGGATTATTGAATGATTTGGATTGTGTGGGTTTACATGATGTTGGGATTGAGATGATGCTAGGTGTTGATGTATGAATTATGCAACGTGCCTTTTAGGTAGAATTGATGATGCGTGTGAAGGTGGTTGTTAATGTGTTTAGGGTGGTAGACTATGACTTAGAACTGGCTACTGAAATCGGTAGGGAATGTAGGTATGGAATTGGACAATAGAATCGGTACGTGGAATTGACTTATGGAATTGGTTAAGGGAATTGGTAAATGGAATTGAGTAATGGAATTGGGTGGTGTGATTGCATGAACTAGTTGAACTGGGGTCGTATGATTGATTTGAATGAAATTGATGCTGTGTGTGATGGTGAGTGATAGTGTGTCTTTTGGTTATCGTAGTAAGGTTGGAGTCTTGAATGTGGATTGGTAAATGGTAGAGAAGAATGAGGATGTCAGAATTGGTCGAATTGTGGCTAGGAATCGTGTTAGATGAATTATGTGAACTAGATAGATTATGTGGTTTAATCTAGTAATGCTCAATAGGAGAGTTGAAATGGTAAATTGATGCTGTCGTGATTGTTACTGTTATGTGGTGTTGGGTGACTGGTGTGATTGTACGGTTGACTTGTGTGAGTGTATAGTTGACTAGGTGGCTAGAAATGGGAGTGCGGAGTTTAATAGACTTAGAACAGAATTAGGTCTTGCATGAACCTATGAGAGTAAAACTAAATAACTGTCTTGTGATTGACGTATGATGATTGTGCTGATCTATGTGTGATGTGGGGATTGGGATATAAGATGATAGCTAATGTATTTGATCTAGAAATGTGAGATGAGATGGGGTTGGATGCGATGAATTCTATGATTGCATCTATTATTGCCGGTTGTGGTTAGACTAGAATTATGTCCTAGAATTGGAACATAGAATTGGTGTTTGGAACTAGAACGTGGAATTGTGTGGTGGAATCATGGTGTGGATTTGTGATTGGGGTTTGTGTTGTGGTATTGTGATGTGGCATTGTGATGTGTAATTTGTGTAGTGGATTTGTAAAGTGGAATTGGGAAGTGGGTTTGTAAAGTGGAATTAATCAAATGGAATTGGGTAAATGGAATTTAAATGATAGAACTGGAAGGAGCCAACGTTACCCCAAATGTGTTTCACCCACCGACGGACTGGTGGTTAGGGCCTACCGACGGACTGGTAGATTAGTCTCCCGACAGGGAGTGGAACTGTGGAATTGTGGAATTATGGAATTGTGGATATGTGACGTGTTCCCCATGCGGTAGGGGAGCACGAGGCCGGCGGGGTAGCGGGGGAATAACTCCTTATGGCGCCTAATGAACTCACCTAGATCAATGAATGTGTGGTATGTGTTAGTGATGAGAATGCTTGGTTATGTGCGGTGGTGTATGCATGTTTGTGAGTGTGTGTGGAATAAGATGCATGTGTGATTCGTGTATGGTATGTGTATTGGAGGTGTTAGTGAAGTGCCTAGTGTTGTGTTGTGAATTATGTTGTTGTGATGAGATGTGAGATAGGAGTTGAATGGTCTAGGATTGATGATGATGATAAGTGTGAATTTGGGTAATGTGGGTGTTGTGGTTAATGTGTGGGTGTTGTGGTTGATGTGTGAGTGGAAGTGTTGTTAGTGATAGTGAGTTGTATTGTGATGTAATGTTGAACTGTGCGCTACATGAGTTGGCTATATCGTGTACTTGTGAATGGATGACTTGGGTTACATTGTTGAGACTGTTAGTTGTGGGCAATGGACTGAGTAGTGCACCTGTGTGATCACCTAGAAAATATGAAGGAGAAATGGAGAGTAAATGTATGCGTGTGAAGGTGAATGTATGAGTATTGATTGAATTGGGGGACGAGTGGTTACATGATTTTGGTTATGTTTGTGCATGTGGTTTTCTCTGTTGCATAATGTGGAGTTGGATGCGGTGTAATGTTGAGCTTATGCATGTTAAACTCTTGTGGATGTTAATTGAGATTTGAGCTTATGTGATCACCTAGTATCATGTTAGGAATTAAAATGAGGATGGTTGTGTCAGATTCCATTGTTGTTTGTGTGCGGAGTTGGGATCGCTCTTAGGCTAGGTTCGGCGCATAGTTAAACCCAGTGGGTTCGCTCAGTTTCATTAGGAAGCTGATCCCCCCAGTTTCTCTTTTCAAGTGTTCGGTTCAGTTCGGAGGAGTTGCAGGTTGGAGTTGTGAAGTGAAGATTAGGAAGCTATTGTGGAGTGACCACTGTTTTAATTTTAGATTTCAGTTGACACCTTTGGTTGGAAATTTTGTAATCGTTTTGAGATTTGGTTTCGGATTTCAGATTTTATGTAATGAAGGCCTTCAGAGTATTTTGAACTTTTTAATGGAGAGTTGTTTCTGTTTCCGCTGCGTTTTACTCCTTTATTTAAATGCTGTATCTTCGAGTAGCACTCAAACCGGTTCGACCATGGGTAAACCCGGGTCGGTTTGGGACGGGTGTTACAAGTGGTATCAGAGCCTGGTTAGTTGCTGCTGTGTTGGTGATTCGTCTCTTCTTCTAGAGGAGTAATTAACCTCATATGGGGAAAGGATGGAGCATCAGTACAGGACCGACTTTCCAGAGATTTTCAAAGTGTTTTGAAATGGGTGGGAAGTTTTGAAAGGAAAGTGTTTTGAGCTTGAACGGAGAGTGATTTGAAATGCAATGTGATTTATGAAATTGATCAACTGAAATGTTTTGTGTCCTCCTGTAGTGAAGAGGGTGTCGGAGTAGTTGGGAGTGGAAGTGGTGGTAGACTAGGAGGTTGGTTGGAAGAGTAGAGCCCTTGTAGAATTTTGTTGAGTTAAGTGGAGTGTTCGAGGAGTGTGAAGTTTTGGTCGGAGGTGTTAGCTGAGAGTTTTCTTGCTTGCTTGTGTTGTGCTTGTGCTCTCGTGTGAGTTGTGTTGGTTGCGTTTTGGTTGTGTTCTTGTGGTGAGTAGTGCCGTCGAGGTTCGGTTGTGCGTGTTTGTTAGGTAGAAGTTCAAAGTAGTGTGGGAGTAGTGCCCTTAGAAGGTGTGTGTTGTTAGAGCCGTTAAAAGGAATTTTCGGGAGGTAATGTGATCCCTATGTTGCTGCTGCATTTGTTGCTGTGATTTGTGGTTGCGTTGCTAGAGTGAGTTGGGTTGTGATTTCGGGGACGAAATCTCTTGAAGTTGTGGAGACTTGTAACATCCCCGCCCAACCAAACGGATTGGAACTCGAGTTTGGATGGTTTAGACATGGAAACAATGTTCTTGAGGTCCCATCGAAGTTCGGGACGTTCGAATTTGAGTTGGGTCGAGTTAAAACACCTTGGGGGTGCATTTGATGATACGTGGGCCGTGTTTCATGCATTGAGTGTTAAAATTCGGATTTTAGGAGTTTCTTCACTTTTTCATTTTCTCCATCTTCCCCCAAACCCGTGTTTGAAGAACCAAAAACCCATTTGGGTCAATCCTTGATTCCGGGAGTTGTTGAGCTCCGATTGATGATCCGTTTCTTGCTACACATTCGTGGCGGTGAGAGGAAGAGATCGCTAGTCATGGTTCTGGCTGGGTCGGAGCAGGCTGCTGTCCGTGGAAGAAGGAAGAGCTACGTTTTTGTGTGTCAGCCAGAAATCTCCAAAACTTCAAACCTCAATTCTGAGAGTTGTAGAGATCCGATTGGCGATCCGTTTCTTGCTATGAGTTCGTTGTGATGAGAGGAAGAGATCGCACCCAGAAGTTCTGGATATTTCGGAGTAAGCTGCTGTCGGTGAAGAGGAGGATAGCTACGTTTTTGGTGTCTGAGAGTTTGGTTGTTCGGGTTTCTTGAAGAGTTTAGAGCCTCGTCTTCTTGTCAGGTGAGGGTTTAGCGTACGATAGGTAGTCTTGTCGGTGTGAGGAGTTACAATTCAGACTTAGAAAAATGTAGGGCCTTGCATGAAATTGAAAGAGAGTAAAAGGGGGAAATTGTTCTGCAATTGATTGTTCTGTGAAATATGCTATTTTGATGATTGTTGGATATTTGTTAATTGATGGATTGGTTGATGATTGATGGCTGTTTGTGATGAGTTTTATTGGAGAAATTGATTAACATGGATGATAAATTGATCGGAACTAGTAAAGAGTGATAGGAGGGACGGGTCTGTGAACATGAGAATTCTGTATATTATGCTATTGTCAGTCTGTGGTTGCAGGAGGGTGGTCCTGCCAATGTGGGGTCGCCCTTAATTGATGAAAAGGTGGATGGCTCCACCAATGTGTGGTCAACCAATGAAGGACGTATAGGAGGGTAACCCTATGACTCATGACATGGCTTCCCCTGTACTTGCAGGTGGGGGTGGCCGGTGAGCTAGCCGTTTACCCTTAAACTGTTTGTGCCGTGGGAGGCGTTGAATGTCTTGTGATGTGTGGTTATGTGTGATGTGGGATTATTGAATGATTTGGATTGTGTGGGTTTACATGATGTTGGGATTGAGATGATGCTAGGTGTTGATGTATGAATTATGCAACGTGCCTTTTAGGTAGAATTGATGATGCGTGTGAAGGTGGTTGTTAATGTGTTTAGGGTGGTAGACTATGACTTAGAACTGGCTACTGAAATTGGTAGGTAATGTAGGTATGGAATTGGACAATAGAATCGGTACGTGGACTTGACTTATGGAATTGGTTAAGGGAATTGGTAAATGGAATTGAGTAATGGAATTGGGTGGTGTGATTGCATGAACTAGTTGAACTGGGGTCGTATGATTGATTTGAATTAAATTGATGCTGTGTGTGATGGTGAGTGATAGTGTGTCTTTTGGTTATCGTAGTAAGGTTGGAGTCTTGAATGTGGATTGGTAAATGGTAGAGAAGAATGAGGATGTCAGAATTGGTCGAATTGTGGCTAGGAATCTTGTTAGATGAATTATGTGAACTAGATAGATTATGTGGTTTAATCTAGTAATGCTCAATAGGAGAGTTGAAATGGTAAATTGATGTTGTCGTGATTGTTACTGTTATGTGGTGTTGGGTGACTGGTGTGATTGTACGGTTGACTTGTGTGAGTGTATAGTTGACTAGGTGGCTAGAAATGGGAGTGCGGAGTTTAATAGACTTAGAACAGAATTAGGTCTTGCATGAACCTATGAGAGTAAAACTGAATAACTGTCTTGTGATTGACGTATGATGATTGTGCTGATCTATGTGTGATGTGGGGATTGGGATATAAGATGATAGCTAATGTATTTGATCTAGAAATGTGAGATGAGATGGGGTTGGATGCGATGAATTCTATGATTGTATCTATTATTGCCGGTTGTGGTTAGACTAGAATTATGTCCTAGAATTGGAACATAGAATTGGTGTTTGGAACTAGAACGTGGAATTGTGTGGTGGAATCATAGTGTGGATTTGTGATGTGGGTTTGTGTTGTGGTATTGTGATGTGGCATTGTGATGTGGCATTGTGATGTGTAATTTGTGTAGTGGATTTGTAAAGTGGAATTGGGAAGTGGGTTTGTAAAGTGGAATTAATCAAATGGAATTGGGTAAATGGAATTTAAATGATAGAACTGGAAGGAGCCAACGTTACCCCAAATGTGTTTCACCCACCGACGGACTGGTGGTTAGGGCCTACCGACGGACTGGTAGATTAGTCTCCCGACGGGGAGTGGAATTGTGGAATTGTGGAATTATGGAATTGTGGATATGTGACGTGTTCCCCATGCGGTAGGGGAGCACGAGGCCGGCGGGGTAGCGGGGGAATAACTCCTTATGGCGCCTAATGAACTCACCTAGATCAATGAATGTGTGGTATGTGTTAGTGATGAGAATGCTTGGTTATGTGCGGTGGTGTATGCATGTTTGTGAGTGTGTGTGGAATAAGATGCATGTGTGATTCGTGTATGGTATGTGTATTGGAGGTGTTAGTGAAGTGCCTAGTGTTGTGTTGTGAATTATGTTGTTGTGATGAGATGTGAGATAGGAGTTGAATGGTCTAGGATTGATGATGATGATAAGTGTGAATTTGGGTAATGTGGGTGTTGTGGTTAATGTGTGGGTGTTGTGGTTTATGTGTGAGTGGAAGTGTTGTTAGTGATAGTGAGTTGTATTGTGATGTAATGTTGAACTGTGCGCTACATGAGTTGGCTATATCGTGTACTTGTGAATGGATGACTTGGGTTACATTGTTGAGACTGTTAGTTGTGGGCAATGGACTGAGTAGTGCACCTGTGTGATCACCTAGAAAATATGAAGGAGAAATGGAGAGTAAATGTATGCGTGTGAAGGTGAATGTATGAGTATTGATTGAATTGGGGGACGAGTGGTTACATGATTTTGGTTATGTTTGTGCATGTGGTTTTCTCTGTTGCATAATGTGGAGTTGGATGCGGTGTAATGTTGAGCTTATGCATGTTAAACTCATGTGGATGTTAATTGAGATTTGAGCTTATGTGATCACCTAGTATCATGTTAGGAATTAAAATGAGGATGGCTGTGTCAGATTCCATTGTTGTTTGTGTGCGGAGTTGGGATCGCTCTTAGGCTAGGTTCGGCGCATAGTTAAACCCAGTGGGTTCGCTCAGTTTCATTAGGAAGCTGATCCCCCCAGTTTCTCTTTTCAGGTGTTCGGTTCAGTTCGGAGGAGTTGCAGGTTGGAGTTGTGAAGTGAAGATTAGGAAGCTATTGTGGAGTGACCACTGTTTTAATTTTAGATTTCAGTTGACACCTTTGGTTGGGAATTTTGTAATCGTTTTGAGATTTGGTTTCGGATTTCAGATTTTATGTAATGAAGGCCTTCAGTTGATTTTGAACTTTTTAATGGAGAGTTGTTTCTGTTTCCGCTGCGTTTTACTCCTTTATTTAAATGTTGTATCTTCGAGTAGCACTCAAACCGGTTCGACCATGGGTAAACCCGGGTCGGTTTGGGATGGGTGTTACACCAAAAGTCAAGAACCGAATGATTCTACAATAGAGGAAATTGACATTCAATCAAGATCATGCAACTCATCAAAGCATAGCCTTAGATCTCTACCACAAATAATCACACCAAACCTCAAACTCCCCTACGACTAACATGAGCATTGTCCTCAATGATCAAGAGAGAGAGGGTAAGGTGGAACGAAGTTACCGCATTGGTAGAGAGGAGCATAGAACGTAATAGTGGTGAAAGAGTTCCATGATGATCCTTGGTGAAGAGTGATCCCAAATGCTTGCTAAACCTTATTCAAAAAGCTAAAACAACACAAAAACCTCAAAGAACAATTAAAAGCGAAAAATTAAAGATAACATGGGGTGCCTCCCAAGAAGCGCTTGGTTACCGTCTTAAGCTCGACGATACCTGTGCTAGGGTACCCAACTTAGTACCTCTTTGAGGTCAAGTAGCTTCTTCCATGATGAAGTTTGAGCTCCAAGTAGCGATAGAAGCAAATGGTAGAATGACCAATGAGCTAAGCTTGAGTTCCAATTGTTACGTTGCCATGGCCTTCTACCATTGTGTTTAGGAGTTTGAGGAAGAATGTATGGAAGGGGGGCGCCATTGAGCTCCGTCGTCTCCACGTTGGTGATACCACTCAAGGAGTCTTCCGGTTCAAATAGAGGTGGCTCCACTTCCACGGTTAGCTTAGGAGGGGTAGAGATGCATGTCTCCTTGGGTTCTTGGCACAAATACTTCATGATCAAGCAAGAAGATTAAAGAGCACTAACAATCTTTGGTTGGGCCACAATAGGGTGGTGTTGTTCACTTTCGTGCTCCACTCTCGGTGCCACCTCTTCTTGAAGCGTCTCCAAATCATCTCTCACCTCCTCTAAAGGGTCATCATCCTCAAGTCTCCTTGATTCTTCTATCCTCACATCATTGTCACATGGTGTTTCCATGGGAAAAACATGCACTTCAATCTCCTCCACTACCAAATCTTCCTCCGTGTCAAGCTCTTCGGATTCACAAATGTCATCTTCATCATCATAAACTTGCTCCACATGATTGAGATGGCGTTCATTCTCAAGAATCTTCGTGACAAGCTCTATGCTTTGGGATAAGCGGTTAACTCAGTTTGCATTATCCTCTGCAATTTGCAAGATCTCTAGCATGAAAGGAGGTGGAAGAGGTTTCTCATGACTCACGAATTCCTCTTGGGGAGACTCACCTTCTTCTTCTTCAATGATTAGCACTTCCGGTTCAAAGGTGTCAGAGATGAGCTTCACACTTTGAGTTAAACGATCCAACCGAGCCACATTATCTTCCGCCATTTGCAACATCTCCTCAATTGTGGAGGAAGGTGGAGAATGTTGTTCATCCTCTAGAGCTTCTTTGATGAGTTTCATGCCTTGAGCTAAGCGATTAAGTTGGTTCGCATTGTCATCCGCAATCTTCAAAGCTTCCTCAAGCGTGGGAAGAGGTGGAGAAGGTTCCTCATAGCTTACAAACTCCTCTCGAGGACGCTCGTTTTCCTTCACCATTTTCAAGAGCTCCTCTAGCATAGAAGAAGGTTGAGAGGGTTGCTCATAGCTTGTGAAATCCTCTTGAGGACGCTTGCTTTCTTCAACCATCTTAAAAAGCTCCTCTAGCATGGAAGGCGGTTGAGAATGTTGTTCATGACTTGTGAAATCCTCTTGATAATACTCCGGCAAGACTTGATGGTAGGGTGGAGATGGATAGGGACATTGCTCATTCCACATGGGTGTTGAAGCTTGTTGTTCTTGACCCCACCATTGGCTATCTCCCTCATAAGTTCCTTGGTAGTGGTTGGATGAAGTAGGATGACCATAGTATGGGTTAGGAGATGGATTCCACCCTTGATAGGTACCATAACCATTACCTCCATTCCACGAGTTCATCTTACTTGCAACCTTGCTCCCATAAATTAGATAGGTGGAGAAGTGGCCTACAAACACGCACAACAAACACAACCAAGTAGTACAATAATGCGGGATAACAACACCACAAAAACGAAATAACAAAGAAGCAAAACTAAAACGGAAGGAAGTGAATAGAAAGGTCCACTACTAAATGCTTTCAAAGGATTGAGAAAGTTCCCCGACAACGGTGCCAAAAACTTGATGCGGGAGATTTAACTCACAACTATCAAGGTCGTATTCCACGAGGGCTCTCTCAATAGCTAATACTCACATGGTTCATGGACGGTCTATTCATTTAAAAAGAGTTTTGGTTTGAAATAGGAACAAATGAAAACATAAAGAAAACTAAACAAACAAACAAAATGGTGCAAAACAAAGATAAAGGAGGTTAACTTGGAAAGATAGCTTCATCATGCTCAAGAGGAGTAAATGCACAAACAAGCCAAACATGATCGAGGATGCAATCGAATGACCATGCAAATCCCTTCTATAGACTCAATGCACTCTCGTCGCACTAAATACCTATCCTAGAACCACTCAACCTAGGCTCTCGCTCTCAAGCTAAGTGCCTAAGGATGCATTAAAGGTGTTTGATGAAATGCCAAGCTACAAAACCCTCTCCTATGACTCTATGACCACTAGGCTAGACACCACACTCTCATGTCAATGTCCTAACACTAAGAGAATCATCAAAATACTAATCAAAGTTCAATTGAATGAAAAACCTAATGCACACCAAGTGTTCGATAAAATGCACAAGTGAGAAATCATGCAACTATGGTTGAATTGAGATGATCTAATCTCTTAGAACACACTCCCTTCAATCCCTAGACCTACAATCCATGTAATCTAAGCACTCTCATGCATTACATCACAAATAATAGACCAACCAAGCCATAGCCATCAATGGAATTAACAACAAATCTAGAGACCATCTTCTTACAATCCAAGATCAATCATGGCAAATTTGTACAATCAACCTCTATCCTAGCACAACTAATCTATAAATCCAAGGAAACCTAAGAAATCAGCCACACATGGCCAAGGAAATGAAGGAAAGAGAAAGAAAGATGATCACCAAGAACACCATGGCAATCCTCCTCTTGCAAGCTCCTCTTCCAAGGTTGTGGACTTCAATCCAAGCTCCTCTACTTTGATTTGCACCTTGCTCTAGGGTTGTGGATTGGAGATGAGGAGAAAAGTATTTGAGAAGTTGAGAGAAAAGGGTTTTGATGAAGTATGAAATCTGAAATTATGAGTTGTTTAGTTAATTTTTGCCCTCTTCCTCCTTATATACTGCACCGGAAAACCCTTACATTTTTGGCGAAAACTGTGTAACATTTTCGCCGTAATGCCTTTGTAAACCCGACTGGCTGATGCATTCCTTCATAGATTTTCGGCAAAAACTCTGGGAAGTTTTCGCCGAAAATTTCTTCATAAATCGAACCTCAATCTCCTGTTTAGAGTTTTCGGCCGAGAACTTAGAGTTTTCGGCCGAAAACTTCTTCAGCTTTAAGGTGCATTTTTCCCAAACTTGCATCGGCCATATCTCCTCCGTCCTAGCTCCGATTGACCTCCTGTTTGATCCTACGTGCTCCTTGTCACCAGTACTTTAAGGCCAAAACCTGAAAATGCAAAGAAAACAGCTCCAATAGACATGGAATTGGCCTCAAAGTGGCAACCGGACAACAAAATAGCACTTTGCATAAAACTTCAATAAAAGCATATAAATCATAGCAAAATGAGATCAAACATGGGAAATCCTTAGGCTAATCAAAGGCTTAAAATGCACCAAATATAGTCACATCAGTTAAGGAGCGCGTGAGAGGGCGGTGATGCATAAAATTGTAGACAACCTACAAATGACAAAAATAAGCACAACCGGTGTAAAATCGAAGTGGATGGAAATATGAAAGATGGAAAGTAGAAAAATAAAATGCCAGTTCTTCTTTCAAACAATTAAAAGAGTCCCCGAAAATGGCGCCGATTTGATGAACATGTTTTCACGCGCGTGTAGTCAAATAACTGTCAAGCATAAAGCAAGATAGATCGTATTCCACGGGTCTTCTAATAATCATCTACTCAAATGTAAAGGCAGATTACTCAGGCTTAACACGTTGTGCGTGGTGTGAGTTCCACGACTTTGATTATAGAAATGCAGGTAAATTAAAAACTAAATTGAAAGACAGATTGAAAGATTGGTTGACTTAACAAAGACGACAGACAAGCTTAGACTTCGAACCCCCCTTAGAGCATTGGCAATCAACAGACCAGTGGATTTCAATTCTCGTTCAATCAATTCTAAGACACCACCATAACTCCTTACCCTTAGGTTTAAGACTGGCGAACGTTCGCTCTATCTGATCTAGCTACCAAGATTAATTAGCCGCCCGAGTACGGTCGCTTCTTGCGACGACTAAACTAACTGGTGGAATTACTAACGATTTATGAGTTACTCTTGAAGTGGATTAACCCTAACTGGTTCCTACGAAAGGCACACTCCAATGAATAGGTTAATTGTTGATTCGGTGTTTGAAAGTGAGGCGAAAATTTGCTACTATCCTCAGCTTAACAGGAATCTAATCTAGGTGATCAAGCCAGACAAGAAACACAAACAACGAAGAACAAACCAAACATGAAAGAGAAACTGATTGAACTTTGAATCTAATCACCGCCGATCCGTGACCGCTTTAAAGCCATGGGTCACTTAGGGTTCATCTAGTCTAAGCTCTACGAGTTTAGCTACTCATGTTCCTAACAGCAGAAACAAAGTCAGAAACAGAGTTCATCAAGAAAAGGAAGAACAGATGGAAATTGTAAAACCTAATTAAGACGACTTTGGCAAAGCTCCGCTCTCCAGTAATCTTCACTCCTAGCTCCAAGTTTCCGAGATGGAAGGATGGTGTCACGATCTCTTCTTGGCTCTTCGAACTCTCAAAACTCTGCTCTCTCGAACTCCTTAGGTCGGGAACTTATTAAAAGTTGTATATTATGAAGTATCTCTATTTTTGAGCCGTCGGATTGATATTTATACTTAACCCTATCAACGCCAGATTAGGTTAAGATTTTCGGCGAAAACTTCTTTCAAAAAGGGCAGGCTTTCGTCGACTGATCTCTTGTGAATTTTCTGTTTAGAGTTTTCGACGAAGACTTTGACTTCTCGCCAAAAACTTCTTCTTTGATACCCAGACGATTTCTTCATGGATTTTCGGTGAAAACTCTAGGCCTTTTCGCCGAAATCTTCTTTGTAAAACGGGGAGGATTCGTGTTGACTTGATTGACTCCTTGGATCAATTCCGGTACGGTTCCTCGAGGTTCCAATGTCTTAGACACATCCTTAGTTACATTATTTGACGGCAAAAACCTGTGCTATCATGAAAACACTAGAAAACCATCAAATAGGCCTGAAGCGGGCCAAAGTAACACAAATGGCACGAGATAGAGCAGTTGAGTAAATATTCGCTATTCTGCCCTAAAAACCATGTCTTAAGACAAGAAATGTTGCTTAAATGAGGCTGATAATCACGTCAAATTGAGTGTCATCAGGAGCATCAAGAAAGAAGTTCTCGGCGAGAACTTCCAAAGTTCTTGCCGAATAGTTTTAAAGAATTACACACAGGGCTTTTGTACTAAAGTTCTCGGTGAGAACTTTCAAGGTTCTTACCGTGAAGTCTCTCCTTTTCTGGCGCTGCTTTGGATAAACCCTATTTAAGCAAACCGGCGGACATCATTCCGAGATACTTTTTCCACGGATTAATTTCCAGACTTCAAAGTTCGAGAGAGAGTTGAGAGCATCCTCAGAGTTCCTGGAGAGATCGTGACATCATCTTTCCACCTCGGAGTGCTCGGAGCTAGGAGTTGAAGATTCTTGAGATTGAAGCTTCACAGATTCGTCAAATTAGGTTTTATAGTTCTTCTTTGTTCTTCCTACCTGAGATGTACTCATTGATTGTTTTCGATTGTCTTTTATCAAATATGAGTAGCTAAACTCGTAAAGCTTAGATTACATGAACCCTAAGTGACCCGGGGATTTAAAGCGGTCACAGATCGGCGGTAATTAAATTTAGATTCAGATAGTTTCTTCTAGCATGTTTGGTTTGTTCTTCATTGCATGTGTTTCTTTTCCAGCTTGATCACCTAGATTAGATTCTTGTTAAGTTGAAGATAGTAGAGAACGTTCGTCTCACTTTAGAACACCAAATCAACAATTAATCTATTCAATGGAGTGTGCCTTTCGTAGGAACCATTTAAGATTAATCCACTGCTAGAGTAACTCATAAATCACTAGTAATCGCGCCAGTTATTTTTCTGTTGTAGAAGTGAACGCACGGATGGTTAATTAACCTTGGGAGTTAGATATGATAGAGCGAACGTTCGTTGGACTTAAGCCTAAGGGTCAGGAGTTATGGTGGTGTCTGAGAACTGAATGAATCAGGATTGAAAACCGCTGGTCTTGTGATCCCCAATGCTCTGGTGATCTTATGGGGATTCGAAATCTAAGCTTGTCTGTCATCTTGTTAAGTCAACCAATCTTTCTTTCTGTCTTTTGTTTTCATTTCAATTTTCCTTGCTTTATATTTTAGAAGTCGTGGAACTCACACCACGCACAACGAGTTTAAACCCGAATAGATTGCCAGCTTCTTTGAGTAGTCAATTAGAGGAAACCTCGAGAGAATCGATCTGTCTTACTTTTAGTAAGGTAGTTATTTCACCACACGCTAAAACATGTTCATCATTGATCTCTTCTTTTCCATTTCAGATCTTCTCCATGGTTGTGCTAGGTTTAACTTAGTGGGGTGATGATTCATGCTAGGATAGATGGGTGATTGTATGGGTTGAGTTCTCCATAGTCAATGTTGTAACAGATTGGTTTTTAAACCTTGTGCTTGTATGCCATGATGAGCTTGATTGGTCTTTTCTGGTACATTCTTATATCATTCAATGTATGAAAGAGATTGGATGATGTTTGATGTGATCCTGGCCATGAAGCCCAACTTGGACACGACTGATGCCGATCTGGCCCCAACACTGATGCCGGCCCGAGAGTACACCGGCCCCAGGCCCACACCAGCACCACCCCCGGAGCCTAGAAGAGCCCGAGCCCCGGATCCAGAAGACACCCCTGGGAGGATGCTGATCCTATTGAAGCCAAGATCAGACTGATGTCCTGACAGGAGCTGATGCTGACACCAAGCCCCGACCCGGACCCTAGACCGAACCTAGCACCAAGGCTAGGCCCCAGATCGACTCCTACGAGCCCCAGAGCCCAACAAGGCTTTAAAAAGACTCATTAGGCATCCTTGAAAGCTTGGCCGAGATAGAAGTCAAAAGGCCCGGGTAGATCAGAAGAAGGCTTAGAGTTGAGCCCGACACCCAAGCCGAGACCATGCCTGGATACCACAGAGAATCATTTCTGACCTAGACAACAATTGGCCCGTGCCTTTTGGGAAATTAAAAAATCCCCGGATAGCTTAAAGTCTCAGGAGAACCCTCCAACAAACGGTGATCAATTTGGAGGAGTATTGAGGGAGATAGGGCTAGGACAAGTCCTAGTGATGCTTGGCCTAAGCATCAAGGAATGTAGCTCGGATGCTGATCCGAGGAAGTCAAAGGAAGGAGCTACGATCAGGCCCCCTCCTGAGCCTGATCCATGAATGGATATTTGACCATTCATGATACGGGAGATGAAGAGAAGATGCCAAGTACTTCCAAACAAGAAATCCTAATCAAGCTAGGATTTCCCGGTTTTTGACAGATTTCTAGTCTGTCGAAGAATAACGGATTTGGGCTACCTGGAGATAGAATTTGGGTTGAAGCCCAACATGAAAGTTGAAGCCCATGACGTCTACTAGTTATCTGCCAAAGGTCTTATTTTTCCTATTTTATTTGGTATTTATTTGGCAATTTCTCCCAGAACCCGTTCTGCTGTATTTTAGGATTTTTCAGCCTCCTTTTTAGGAGTTCTAGTTTAGGTAGGATTTTTTTCCCTTCTAGGATTGGAATCCAAATTTTCCCTATTTTTAGTCTAGGTTAGGATTATTTAAAGTCCTCTTTAGGTTTTCTAATTAGGACTCTTTTTATTTCTTTATTTTATTATTATTATTTAGGAAGTAGTGTTTAGGTAGGAGAGCTTGTTCCCTCACCTATATAAGGAGGCCGCCGGCCACCCTTTGTACGAAGAATTTTAATGAAATAAACACTTAAACTTCGGTTTTCTCTTAGCATGGAATTGCTATTCTCTTCTCGACTTTCATGGAATTGACTGTCGTTTAGACCTGCTTATCGTCTAGGGTATTCTCCCCTTGAAGTGGCGCCTTCGACTTGATACTTCTGGTTCCTAGCTGTTATATAGCTAGCTGGTCAAAGTCCTCTCCATCCCGGTTCCTGAAGGTTTCTACCTCGTTGCACGATCATCAACTTGCGGTGGTTAGGGTCGTCTGCCCACGGTTGCAGCGGTTCACATCAATGTTGATTTAAGGTTTAAGGATTGTAATTCATGATTTGAGAGATTGAATCACTCCTTTACAACCATTTTCCACTTAGTTTTCTTGTTGGCATTTTCACAAACACTTGGTGTGCTTGACGTGCAAGTAATTAAACTCACAAATGTCAAGGTCGTATTTCCAAGAGGGCTCTCTCAATTGCCACTACTCACACTATTCATGGACGGTCTATTCATTTGAATTGAGATTTGGTTTGAATAAGAAATCAAAAGCATGAACTAAACAAACTAATAAAGCAATAACTAACAAGGGGAAGTGAGGGTCAAACAAGAGAGAAGAATGTCAAATTAGCAAGGGAATTTCTAAAGCTCCAGAGCAACGAAAGATGGACTGAACCTCAAGCATCAATGTATAATTCATAGGCCACGCAAAGCACTTTTATAGAATCAATGAACTCTCACTCTATCGACTCACTACTCCTAAACCACATGAACTATGCTCTCACTATACGAACAATGGAATGGAGTGTTGTAATTAAGTTCAATGCAATGCTCATTCATCTAAAATCCTAATCAACAACCTCTCACACTTGACAATGATGCAAAACACTCTCATGTCAATCATAGAACATAAGGCTAACACTCAATAGGTCTTTAAACTACTAAATGAATGAAAACCAAATGCACGCCAAGTGTTCGATAAAATTTCAACAAGGAAATCAAATGAAACATGGTTGTAATTGCATAATCTAATCTCTTAAATCATTAAATTACAATCCCTACACCTTAGATCAACATCATTAAACAATTCTCATACATCAAATGACATTAAGAAGGTACCATAGAAGCAATCAAGTTCACATGGCAAATAAGCACAAGGTGAGGAACCAATTCATTACATAAGGATTAATGGAAAATCAACTCATCAATCATCTCTCTATCCTAGCTTGATCATCCCTCACTAAGCGAAACCCTAAGTCTAGCCTAGCCTAGCCATGGAAAAAACCTGAATTTTAGGAGAGGAGGACATCCTAGCTTCCATGGATGCTCTTCCTACCTTGCTCTTCAAGCTTGCTCCAAGGTAGATGACTTTTACTTAGCTCCACTCCAATTGATCTTCAATCTTAGGTGAGGGGCGGCTGATTAGTTGAGAGGAGAGGGAGAGAAGCGCCGGCGATCGTTGAACGAAATTATAATTGTCGAATGGAACTGATTGATGCCCTATTTTTTATCGCAACTCTACTTAAATACGTCTGCTGGGAAAGGCCATAGTTTTCAGCGAGAACTATAAAAGTTCTCGCCGAAAACTTCTTTGAGAACCTACCGGCGAGAGCCTTTAGTTACTTCACACGTTCTCAGCAAGAACATTGAAAGTTATTGCCAATAACTTCTTTGGAAATCTACTTCACACCTCCTGTAAGTGCAGTGCTCAAACTCCTCGGCGAGAACTTGATAGTTCTCACCGAGAACTCCTTCAGAAACAAGTGCAGAAATCCCAAACTTGTAACGGCCGTATCTCCTTTGTCCTAGCGCCGATTGACCTCTCGTTTGCTCTTACGTGTTCTTGTCATCCGTACTTCATCGCCAATGCCTAAAATTGCACATAAATAACTCCAATAGACCACGAATTTGGCTCCAAAATGGCTTCTAGACAATAAAAGCACACTTAGCACAAAACACGTATAAAAGCATAATAGCTCAGGCATTTCATGAACAAAACCGTGAGTTCCTTATGCTAATCGTAGGCTTAAAACGAGGGTAAAATCATCACATCAAACTCCCCTACGACTAACCCGAAGCTTGTCCTCAAGCGAGCAAATACTTACACTATCGCACTAACCATTTGAAACAAGCCAAAAGATCTCTAAGTTCGTTGAACCACGTTTTGATAGCCCGAGTTTAAACAAGGTAAAGGATCCCAAGATCTCACCAAACAACCCTTAAAACATTTTCACAACAATAACCAAACTAGTTCTTACTAGACATAAGGTCAAATAACTTGACAAAAGCATCGGTTACGGGACGGTTCACTTATTCCTGGAGCCTACACATAATCGGAGGGAAAGTAAGGGGCCCGGTCGACATTGGTCAACATGTACCGAGGGGGTAGTACACTCATCCTCACACTTTTAAATTTTTGCAGCTTTTGCGAAAGGACTCTAGGCTATTACAAATTTCTACCCCCCTCTTTTTCTTCCCACAACTCACTTTTTCTTCGCTTTTGGTCTTTCTATTGTTAGCGACTTCAGAAAGCAAGTTGTTTTACTAGACTCTTTTGTCTTACCAGTAGGAGCATTGGGAGACCCGTGCAGGTATGGAGGAGCCATCCCCATTGGAGATCACGTTATCCTAAACCCTACCCACGCTGGGAGGGGTTGAGAAGGAGAATGCCACACTGCGACTCCCCCTTTCGGGACTAAGCAATGGGCGGGCAATGTATTGCCAGCTCGTGGTGGATCTCAACAAAGCGGCTCCTACACATGTCTATAGATCATTTGGACACAAAGGTCATCTTACTCACACATTGGAAACCTCACTTTCCTACCATATGTCCTAGACTGCAGGAAACTTCGGCCGACTCTGAACACTACACAAAACTTATACCTATCGAAGATAGGAACACTTTGCCAAGTTACTAGACCTCATATTTAACAAAAACTAGTTTCAGACTTGTTGTGAAAGGGTTTAAAAAGGCATTTGGAATAAAACTAGTTCACACCTTACATTGAAAACCCCGACTACAACAGATTCCTATGGGGAAAAATTGATGGAGGTAAGGCAAAAGTAGCATGGAAACATATCGCTTTGCCTGTTGCAGAAGGGGGGGCTGGGATTAGAGATATCCAGGTTTGGAATATAGCTAACTCTGTTAAACATTTGTGGAACCTGTTTGTTAGAGGAGGTTCACCGTGGATAGCGTGGATTCTAAAGTACCGATTGAAGGGTAAGAGCATGTGGGATGTTAAAGCTGATAATGGTTCATCGATCTGGAAGAGGTTAATGAAGCTGAGAGTGAATGTTAGAGGGTTTATGACTATTGACAGCGATGGGAACTACTGCTGGGATGGAAAGGCTGTTGAAAGATTAAAGCCGAGTATGATCTGGGAGTCAGTTAGGCCAAAGCTCCCTGAAGTGCCCTGGTATCGTCTGATCTGGGAGGGGTATTCTATCCCACGATTGAGGTTTGTTTCATGGTTAATTATGATTAGAAGAATCATGACGAAAGATAAGGTGGCGAAATGGGACAAGAATGTGGAGTTAAAATGTGTGTTATGCAATGGAAAAGATGAAACAGTAGACCATCTTTTCTATGAGTGTTGTTTTACTCAAAGACTTCTTCAGACTATACTCCCAGAGCTGGCGGGCTCAATAGGCGGACATGATGTACACACCAAAGCACAATGCTGGGTGGGTCACGGCACTAAGAGTAAGATGAAAAGACTGAAGTGGAGTATGATTGTTAATATGGTGTGGAGGAGTAGGAATACGAAGATTTTTGCAAACAAATCGATAGATGTAGTTGGCTGCATTGAGCAAATCAAGTGGGACTTAGAAGCTTTTGCTAGGAGCTCTAGTGATAGCTCAAAATTTTTGAGATATGTATAGGTCTTTTTTCCTATTGTCTTTGTAATTACATCTTTGTAGGTTCTTAACAGTTTTTTTATGGAATGAAATTACTAATTCATCAAAAACAAAAAAAACCCCGACTATCACGCATGTTCTCACCATACAATCAAGTGGCTTGTCAAACGAATAGAATTTATGCGAGTTAATCATTTAACAAGAAAAAGAGGAGATAGCGGATAAAAAAACATGGAAACAACATGCTAAGGTAGAGTAACAAAGACACAAGTAAGCATGCTACCTAGCACAAGACATCCACTATCATAGAGCATAATTAAAGTTTCTACCACAAACAATCACACCAAACCTCAAATTCCCCCTACGACTAGCATGAACATTGTCCTCAATGGTCAAGAGAGAGAGAGAGTAAGGTAGAATGAGATTACTGCGATGTTAGAGAAAACATAGGAGGTAAGAGTGTTGAGAGAGTCCCATTGAAAGCCTTTTTTAAGATTGAATCCCAAATGCTTGGCCACACATTATTCAAAGAGCTAAAACAACACAAGAACATAAAAGCGAGAAAGTAAAGATAACATGGGGTGCCTCCCATGAAGCACTTCTTTAACGTCTCTAGCTAGACGATAGCGCAAAGAGTAGGCTAAGTAAAACCATCCCAACTCATCACCTCCTTGAAGTCGAATTCATTACCTTCATGTGGCAAAGGGAACTTGAATGGGATCTTACCAACATCAGGAGGTATGAGCTCAGCCTCCCGGATGATGAGGAGTGAGCGATGGAGAAGTGGCCAAACCACTTGGGGTGGTTCCTCTCCTCGGGTGGCTTCTTAGATTTGCTAGTCTCACCAACCGGTGCGGCTTCCTTACCCTTCTCGAGTGACTTCTTCGCACGTTTCTTCTTAGCCTTAGGTGGTGTCTTTGGGAGCATGAAAGGTGGAGCCTCCTTTACTTTATCAGTTTTCTCCTGCACATCACTAAGTGCAAACAACTCTGCAAGACTATGACGGACAAGGTTAGTACTATTAGTAGCCGAAGTAAGCTCATGTGGATTCTTAGGATCATGGTGACTAGCATATGACAATGTGAACTCCATGCCATTGGAACGGTCAAAGATCATGCATTCATTATCGACCCTAAGTGTAAGTCTACCACCATAGACATCAGTCAAGGCAAGAGGGGTCGCTAAGAAAGGTCGTCCTAAAATCAAAGGAACATTCATACCATCCATAGCATCTAGAATAACAAAATCCACAAGGAATTCAAAAGCAGCAACCTTAACCAACACATTTTCAACAATACCGCAAGGGGATGTCTTAGATTTATTCGCTAATTGGACATTCATTTGAGTTGTTTTAGTTTCCCTATGTGATGACACTCGATTTGACGTGATTATCAGCCTCATTTAAGCGACATTTCCTTGCTTGAAACGTGGTTTTAGGGGTAAAATAGCGAATATTCACTCAACTACCCTATTTCCTACCAATTTGGTTACTTTGGCCCTTTTTGGGTCAATTTGATGGTTTTCTAGTGTTTTTATGATAGCACAGATTTTTGCCATCATTTACGTAGCCATGGACGTATTCAAGACCTCAAGGAGTGAACCAGAATCGAACCAGAAATCAAACTGGATTCAGAACCGAAGATCCAACTACCCAAGACAATACTTTCGCCGAAAATACTACACAGTTTTTTGTGAAAATACCTTCAGAAAACCCACAGACAGAATGAGCTGAATTGCACTGAAGTTTTCGGCGAAAATACTATAATGTTTTCACCGAAAATCATAGAAGAAATCAAACAGGGGATTTTGCCTAAAGTTTTCGGCGAAAATTATCTTATATTTTTGCCGAAAACATCTTCCAAATCCGGCACTGTATTGGAAACCCTAAGCGTACCTATTTAAAGAAACAGAGCAGCCGCCGGCCCAACACACATCATTCATTATTCATATTTTCACAAATCAGACTTTTGAGAGTCAGCCGACTCTAGGGTCGATAGATAGAGTTTAGAGAGTTCGAAGATCCGTGGAGAGATCGTGACGCCATCCTTCCACCTCGGAGAACTCGGAGCTTAAAGTTGAAGATCCAGGAGATTGAAGCTTCGCGGGAGTCGTCAGAATTAGGTTTTTCAGTTCTTATCTGTTCTTCCTCTGTATGATGATCTTCATTGCTGCCTTTGATTCTCTTGTTTCTGATATGAGTAACTAAACTTGTAGAGCTTAGATTAGATGAACCCTAAGTGACCCAGGGCTTTAAAGCGGTCACGGATCGGCGGTAATTAGATTCGAAGTTCAATCAGTTTGTCTTTGCATGTTTGATTCGTTCTTCTTTGTTCATGTTTCTTGTCTGGATTGATCCCCTAGATTAGATTCTTGTTAAGCTAAGGATAGAAGCGAACGCTCACCTTACTTTAGAACATCGAATTGAACAATTAACCTTATAATTGGAGCGTGCCTTTCGTAGGAACCGGTTAGGGTTAATCCACTGCAAGAGTAACTCATAAATCATTAGTAATTACACCAGTTAATTAAGTCGTTGCGAGAGGCGACCGTACCCGGGCGGCTAGTTAATCTTGGTAGTTAGAACGGATAAGCGAACGTTCGTCGGTCTTAAACCTAAGGGTAAGGAGTTATGGTGGTGTATAGAAACCGATTGAATTAGAATTGAAAACCGCTGGTCTTGTGATTGCCGTTGCTCTGGTGATCTAAGGGGGATTCGAAATCTAAGTTCGTCTATCTTCTCGTTAGTCAACCTTTTACTTTTCTGTCTTTTATTCTCGTTTGTTCATTAGATTAGAAGTCGTGGAACTCACACCACGCACAACGTGCTTAAACCTGATTAAATTGCCAGCTTCTTTGAGTAGTCAAGAAGAAGAGACCTCGAGTAGAATACGATCTAGTCTACCTTGGTAGATTAGTTATTTGATACCGCTAAAACTGCAGCTATCACTATGCCTAGCTTTTTAAACATGCAATATGGGATATAATTAATACTAGTACCCAAATCGGCTAAGCCTCTACCTATTGCATGTTCACCAATTGTGCAAGGAATAGTAAAGCTACCTGGATCCTTAAGCTTATCCGGTGGCTTCTTAGAGAGAATGGCAGAGCATTGTTTGTTAAGCTTTGTTGAGGTCACATCCGTTAGCTTGTGTTTGTTGGTGAAGATCTCTTTCATGAACTTCACATATTGAGGCATCTTTGTAATTGCTTCCTGATGACACTCGATTTGACGTGATTTTCAGCCCCATTTAAGCGACATTTCCTTGCTTAAGACTTGGTTTTTAGGGAAGAATAACGAATATTCACTCAACTGCTCTATCTCATGCCATTTTGGTTACTTTGGCCCGTTTCGGGTCTATTTGATGGTTTTCTAGTGTTTTTGTGATAGCACAGGGTTTTGCCGTCAAATAATGTAACCTAGGACGTGTCTAAGGCATTGGAACCTTGAAGAATCGCACCAGAATTGATCCAAGGAGTAAATCAAGTAAACACAAATCCTGCCCAGCTTTACAAAGAAGATTTCGGCGAAAAGACCTAAGGATTTCACCGAAAATCCAAGAAGAAATCTTCAGAGCTTAGAAGGAGACATTTTTGGCGAGAGGACTAAGACTTCGCCGAAAACTCTTGATCAAAATAACAGAGGAGAATAGTCACCGGTGCCAGCCTTTTTCAAAGAATTTTTCGGCGAAAAGTCCTGAAGTTTTCGTGAAAACCTTAAACCTAATCCGGCTGGGAAAGGGTTAAGTATAAATATAAACCGGAGGCTCAAAAAGAAAAAAAACACAACATATCATAATTTCCAGACCTAAGAAGTTTGAGATAAGAGAGTTTTGAGAGTTCTAAAAGCGAGGAAGAGATCGTGACGCCATCTTTCCACCTCGGAGACTCGAAGCTAGGAGTGAAGATTACCGGAGAGCGGAGCTTTGCTAGAGTCGTCTTAATTAGGTTTTACAGCTTCCATCTGTTCTTCCTTTTCATGATGAACTCTGTTTCTGTCTTTGTTTCTGCTGTTATGAACATGAGTAGCTAAACTCGTAGAGCTTAGACTAGATGAACCCTAAGTGACCTAGGGCTTTAAAGCGGTCACGGATCGGCGGTAATTAGATTCAAAATTCAATCAGTTTCTCTTGCATGTTTTGTTTGTTCTTCGTTGTTTGTGTTTCTCTTCTAACTTGATCACCTAGATTAGATCCCTGTTCGCCTCACTTTAAAACACCAAATCAACAATTAACCTATTCATTGGAGTGTGCCTTTCTTAGGAACCAGTTAGGGTTAATCCACTTCAAGAGTAACTCATAAATCATTAGTAATTCCACCAGTTAGTTTAGTCGTCGCAAAAAGCAACCGTACTCGGGCGACTAGTTAATCTTGGTAGCTAGATCGGATAGAGTGAACGTTCCCTAGTCTTAAACCTAAGGGTAAGGAGTTATTGTGGTGTCTTAGAATTGATTGAACCAGAATTGAAAACCGGTGGTCTGTTGATTGCCAATGCTCTGGAGATCTAAGGGGGATTCGAAGTCTAAGCTTGTCTGTCGTCTTTGTTAAGTCAACCAATCTTTTAATTTGTCGCTTAATATAGTTTTTAAATTTACCTGCTGATGAACATTGTAATGCGTGCAATCAAATAACTGTCAAGCACGGAGCATGACCGATCGTATTCCACGGGCCTCTTCTACTTGCTTACTCAAATATGTTGGCAATTTTTATTCAGGAAAGAGCAACTTGTGCGTGGTGTGATTTCCACGACTTCTATACTAGAATGCAAGATCAACTGAATTGAAATTAAAATGCAAAATGATTGGTTGCTTGACTTAGACAGACGATAGGCAAGCTTAGACTTCGAATCCCCCTTAGATCACTAGAGCATCAGCAATCAACAGACCAGAGATTTTCAATTCTAATTCATTCAGTTCACAGACACCACCATAACTCCTTACCCTTACATTTAAGACTGGTGAATGTTCGCTCTATCCGATCTAACTACCAAGATTAATTAGTCGCCCGAGTATGGTCGCTTCTTGCGACGACATGACTAACTGGTGCAATTACTAGTGATTAATGAGTTACACTTGCAATGGATTAACCCTAACTGGTTCCTACGAAAGGCACACTCCAATGAATAGGTTAATTGCTTGATTTGGTGTTTTTAAGTGAGGCGGACATTCGCTACTATCCTCAACTTAACAAGAATCTAATCTAGGTGGCCAAACCAGACAAGAAACACAGAAAACAAAGAACAAATCAAACATGAAGGAGAAACTGAATGAACTTCGAATCTAATCACCACCGATCCGTGACTGCTTTAAAGCCCTGGGTCACTTAGGGTTCATCTGATCTAAGCTCTACGAGTTTACCTAATCATATTCAACACATGAGAATCAAAGATGAACAAGGAATACATCTCAGGTAGGAAAGACAGAGAAGAACTGTAAAACCTAATTTTGACGAATCCGTGAAGCTTTGATCTGCTGCATCTTCAACTCCTAGCACTGGTTCTCCGAGATAGAAGGATGGCATCACGATCCTTTCCTAGCTCCTCGAACCCTTTTCACTCTTTCTCTCTCTGATCTCAGTCTTGGAATTTTCGTCCAAAGTGTAAGTGTATCATTGTCAGCCGGCAATTTTCTTCTTTATACTGTCCGCGTTTTGGCTGGAAATCAGCTAAGTTTTCACCGAAAAGTTGGGAAGTTTTCGTTGAAAACTTCCTTTAAAAACTTTGCTGATTTTGAGTGTTTCTTCTATTCCAAAATATCCTAGAGTTTTTGGCGAGAACTTTGACTTCTCGCCGAAAACTTCTTCTTATAATGCTCTGCCGATTTCTTTTTGAGTTTTCGGCGAAAACTCAAGGTCTTTTCGCCGAAAACTTCTGTGTAAAATGGGGCAGGAGATGTGTTGACTTGATTGACTCCTTGGTTGATTCGGGTGAGGTTCCTTGAGGCTCCGACGCCTTAGACACGTCCCTTGTTACTCTATTTGATGGCACAAACTTGTGCTATGATGAAAACACTAGAAAACCATCAAATAGACCCGAAACGGGCCAATGTAACACAAATGGCACGAGATAGAGCAGTTGAGGGAATATTCGCTATTCTACCCTAAAAACCATGTCTTAAGCCAAGAAATGTCGCTTAAATGAGGCTGATAATCACGTCAAATCGAGTGTCATCAAAATACCCCATACTTAAGCTTTTGCTTGTCCTCAAGCAAACTGAATAGAATACGCCCAAGTTCACAAATTGGAGTTCAAGCATACACAATGAATTATTAGACAGATAATACCTAGAACAAGAAACCTAACATGCATACTGATCAGCCAAACAACCTGGTCTCACTAAAAACTGCACATGACGAGTAGTAGTAACCAATCGTAGACGAAATTGACCTGACCGACAAGACTTCTCACACAGATAATATTTAGTACAAGGGAAACTCTCACTCTCTGTGTTTAAGGACGTGTTTCTGCCCTCGATCATTTTCTATTACTGAATTTTGTCATAAGTTTGCAATTTGACCACATTTCCACCACTGTGACAACACGAGTAACTAGTCAAGAATGCCTTCCCTGCTAGGACTGTAACGAATTCTACACTACAAGGGTTTATGATGAGATGGATGATGGGAATGTATGATGATGGCTTTGGTGCGGTGTAGCTTTCGACTAACTTCCCTCGAATCTAGCCTATGGCTTCCTACCGTCTAACCAGACACGGGTGGAATAGTGAACGCTTGTCCTATGATACCCTCAAGCAACCTAGCACTTTATTTTCTTTACACACATTACTTTTCTTTTGACTTCGTTCTTCCATATGTAGAGATAAGAACGTTATTGGACTAAAACTTGAAACTTTTCTTCTTTTTCTTATTTTTTTTCGAATTTTTTTTTGTTTTTCTTCTTCTCTTTTTTTTCTTTTGTGCCGATTCTTTCTTTTAGTTGCTAGAGGGGTTTACACATTTGGACATAATAGCTAAGACCACCTGTTTAATCGCTATAGGCAGGTTACCACAAACCGACTTCCGGTAGGTCAATCTAGAACTACAACCACAGGGGATCAACGGGGAATGAAAGAATGGGTAATGGCTGTAATGTATATCGAACCGAAAGAACAGGCCAAGCTCAAGGGTTTACACCTAATGGATTTTAATGTTAGGCAGGCTATATGGCTTAGTAGCTGAATCTAGGTGCCCCTATCATTCTAGAACTCGTGTCATCGCGTGGTCTCGAGTAGGTCTCATGCAAATTCTAACTCATTCAAGCAACAGAAAATCACTCAAAAGAATTGAAATTGCCAGTTACGTGCAATGGATCAAAAGCTCACATTTGGTTTGCTAGTCGGATTCGGTCATTTTCATGCAATCAAGGCTACAAACTACAAGTGTGATTTTCAAAATCTGTTCTAACCAGGCAATTTAGCATCAAAGTATACACGTTGGTTCTCAAGTTCTAGGTTAAGCAGTCTAAGCATCATTATGAAAGATTGAACAACAACTTAACATCAAAAATCAAGAACTGAGCCATTCTAATGCTAGAGAGACTGGAAAGGGACCACGAGGCACACAAAAACACAATCAAGGGCATTCAAGTTCATGCAAGGTTCTCACTACAACATAAAGATGATTTACTCGCAGGCGAACGGGCTGCCTGCCACTAAGCTAGTGGCAGGCGGGGTGGGCTTAGTGGCAGGCAGCCTTGTGGGCTGCAAGTAACAGCAGGCCTGCCAGTTGTTAGTGGCAGGCGGCCTGCGAGTAAGCCGGCCTGCCACTAGCTTGTGGCAGGCGGCCTGCGAGTAAGCCCGGCCTGCCACTAGCTTGTGGCAGGCGGCCTGCAAGTAAGCCCGGCCTGCCACTAGCTTGTCTGCTCCTATGAAATTCACTTTCGCTGAAACAAATCCTCCCTCCGCGCCTCCATATATCTTTCTTTCCATTTTTCTTCTTCTTCCTCAAATTCCTCCGCTTCACTTCCTTGATTCCCATCCTCTTCAATCAAAACTCTCATCTTTATTTTCTTCTTCACATCATTAATGGCGTCCCGCTACAATTCCTACCATTCTTCCCGCTCTTCCGCATCTTCTTCTTCCTCCTCCTTCTCAAGAGCCCCCGTTAAATCCAATAAACCATCCGATCTCTCCCAATTGAAACCCATTTCTTCCAAATCTAAGCCCACAACACTCAATCTCTCTGCACTGGTGAAGAAGTTCATAGACTATAAAGATGGATTGTTAAGGCCAAAAATTGACATGTGAGGAGCTTTTTCAGGAAGGCGACTTAGTTCATGTATCTGAAACCACCATTGACATAGGGTTTCAAGATGGGGATGAAACGATTGGGATAACTAGAAATTTAGTGACCATATAGCAATGATAAAAAAGTTGAGTGACTACCTATAAACGAAAAGGGATGAAACAGAAAAGATCAGAAATTTAGTGACCAGATAACAATAATCAGAAAGTTAAGTGACTGCCTAGAAACAACGGGAATGACACATGAAAAAACATAAATTTAGTGACTAGACAGTAATAATCATAAACTTAAGTGACTAATATTAGTGGCAGGCGGCCTGCCACTAACCACGCGCCTGCCACTAACCAATGGCCTGCCACTAAGCTTAGTGGCAGGCGCCTGCCACTAACCAATGGCCTGCCACTAAGCTTAGTGGCAGGCGTCTGCCACTAACCACCTGCCTGCCACTAAGCTTAGTGCCAGGCGCCTGCCACTAACCACCTGCCTGCGAGTAGCTTACTCGCAGGCGGGGCCTGCCACGTGTTGGGCTTCCTCGCAGCTGCTTTACTCGCAGGCCGCGTCGTGCTGAGTGGCAGGCCCCGCCTGCGAGTAAGCACTGTGTTTAGTGGCAGGCTGCCTGCCACAAAGCACGACGCGGCCTGCCACTAAATCGTCCGTCTGTTGTAGTGTCTCTAGCATCCTACCCCACACTTAAATCGTACTGTGTCCTCACAAGACTAAAACTAGAGCGAAGAGTGAAGTAGAAGAACCTGGACCGAGATGGTTGGTGTAGGGGATGAGCACGGATCCTCGGAGCAGAGGGAATCTACCGAAGCGAAGCAAAGGGAATCTCCCAACTGCCTGCAAAACAAAAACAAATGAAAGATATAAAGGAAACCAGGACAAGTGTCCCGGATCCACACAGAAAAAAGTTGGATCGAAATCCAAAAAGAAGAAATAAAAAGAAAGGACCAGAAAAGGAATACAACCCGATCACTGCTGGTCAGGTGCATCGGGAGGGGGAATGTGGAGGGCGTCGCCAACCTGCCGTTGCCACGCCAGCTGCGCCTCATACCTCTCGTCAGTGCGGAGCATGTGCTGCTGCATAATACTCCATCTGGCATCCTGAGTGGCGGTGTCTGTGATCCGCCACTCCTGGAGTCGCTCGTACAGCTCTCCAACGTCAGCTGGATGCGGTAGGTGCTGAGGATGAGGCGCCCGGAATGGATTTGGAGGGGGCAACTGGTACTGATCGTCATACCCTGCCTGATGATATGGCGAGGGTATATGGTCGTCAAACTCCGCTCCTGGCTGAGGATACGGCTCCTCCGAATCATCTTCTTCCTCCGACTCTTCCTCGTGCTGGAGAGGAGGAGCTGCCGCCATCTGTCGACCAAGGTCCAGCTGGAGGGCGTACTCGACCGCTAAATCTCCACCTACGGTGTATACTTTCCATCGTGGGACGTTCGGGCCATATTCTTGGCTGAGACCGAGGGAGATGATGAGTCGGCCGACAAAGTTGCCTCCCAGGAGTGAGCTAGGTGGCCTAGGCTTCTGAGTCTTCTGGCGGAATATGCGTGCAAGCACCCATCCGGGATGAAGAGGATAACCTTCCCAGATGGCGCGAAAAAGAAGGATCTCCTCTCTGCTGATGTGGTGGCGGCTCTTCTCTGGAGCAAACAAAAGAGATCTACGCCAAACCATATGGATAAAGCGATAGAGAGGGTGAGAGAGGGACTTAACTGAGTTATGGGCCATGGTCCGATCATCTGGAACTCCAGTCATGTTGCTCCATAGCTCATCGTACTCCTCTTCGCTGCCGGAGTTGTTCTCCCAGCTGAGGTGATGTCCCTCGTAATGCTCCCGGGGGATGCCGAGATGAGCTACAAACTCATCGTAGGTGAACTCCTTGTATACCTCGCTAAGATAGAAAGAGACGACCTTCTTGCGCTGCCTCTTCTTGTGCTCATCCAGATTGAATGTCACCCAGAACTCTAGGAGTGCAACGTCTGGAAAATCGGTAGCTAGGGTGGTCAGCTCCAGCAGTCCTGAAGGTGCCAGTGAGGTGAGCACATTCTGGTGCCAGTCCTCATCGCGCTCGAAGAGTGAGTCCATGGATAATGGATGAACGTCAGCTCTAGGAACATGCTCGAGCCTCTGGTAGCGCTCGAAGTAGTGCACAGGTAGGCGGGCGACAGTGGAGTGGTATCCGGCGCGACCAGGGAAAGCTGGTGGAGGACCGTGGGCGGAGGGTGTGATAGGGGCTGGAGCTCGGTAGCTGGAGGCAGTGTAGAGTCGCGCCTTAGTCCTGCGCTCATGAGTGACATTCCTATAGCCAGAAACGAAACCAGATTAGTTAACTAATAGCCCACCCCACACTTGGTAGAAAAACTCAATTTCACAAAGAAATGAGGAAAACCGAGTGGGGGTAAGCAAAGTAAGTAACCGGTAATCACAATAAATCACAAAGCACGCATATGTCTAGCCGGAATGTTCATATCATAATTAGAGATCAGAAGTCAAACCGACATTCAAAAAGTCAACATCATAGCACATTGAACCTATGCAGGAAATGACGACATAATTATAAACTCAGATGGCAAACACAGTAATACGAACGTGAATGAACACACATGGCAGCCAAACGAGCATAAACAGTTCATGGTCAAACCAACTTTTCACAAAAGTCAACACCACAAAGAATCAATCTTTAAGCATAGTAACTCACGATCAAATGGTATTAAAATTCAGCACAATTCTCCCTAAGCATGCTAGATCAGTCCAAAGCAATTAACCTAGTTCACACGAAATAGTCGGCACGCAAATCGAGGTAGACCGAAAAGTCAACCAAAGTCAACCCTGACTAAATTCAGCATTCAACATGTCAAACGATTCGGAATGAAAAGTTATACAACTTACCTTGAAGCCATGAGTGCTGAAAACGAACGAGAAGAGAGGAATCGGTGAAAAATTGGAAAAATTAGGGTTTGGTAGAACGGGAGCGCTAGAGCTCCGATTCGAATGATCTACGGCTCAAAACAATCGGAGAAGGGAGAGGAACAGGGCGGCGGTGCCGTACTACAACAAAACCTGGCTACGGAGGCACACCGTATCTGCCTCTAAAAGTCATTTTTCTGCCTCTATAGAGTTTTAGAGGCAAATAGCTTAAGTGCCACCAATGCTCCTGTCGCTAAAGGTCTTTTGAGGCAAATACGGTGGCACATATTATCAGCCACTAATGGAAGAATTAGTGGCAGATATAATTGTTGGTAATTACGTCTTTAAACAGCTACTTATCTGTCATCTTAGCCAACTTTTAGAGGCACTTATTTTTGTTGTTGGAAAAAATTTTTAGAGGCATATATATATGCTTTTAAAAAGAATTTAGTCCTACTAGGATATTTCCTTTATTGGACTCTTTCACTATTTGCATATATTATTTTATACTCTTTTGCTATTTACGAGGTTTGAACCCTGGTGGTTCAAGGAAATGTATTAAGTTCTTAGTTCTTACCACTTGGCTCAGGAGTACTTACTAATATTTTTTGCGTAGTTTTTAGATATGAACTCTAAAACTCAATTATATGGAGAAACTATGCAAAGAAAAAGAAATGAAAATTGAAAAAATGAAAATTTTTCTTACTCCTTATTAGAAAAGAAAATCGTTAGCGTTATTATATATAATTAATTATATAGTATCTAATATTTATCTACACAAAATAGTACAAAGTTTACAAGTTATCTACCTTTACAAATTTTTTTAAAGTAATCAAAATCTTATTCATCAACTCTCATGACAAATCAAACAACACTCCAAGAATGGCTATCACCCACACCTCTTGCTCTGCTCACCAATCCGATTCTTTTCTGGGATCCTTCTCAAGGGGGGACTTTCTGTACCAACCAAGATACGAAGTAAGCGAACTACTCTTTCCCTCAGTCCTTCCTTCGGTAGACCGTCAGACTTTAGACTTTCAAAAAGATTTTCAAGCTATCCAATTCGTTTTGTCGAAAATCGTCCTTGGTGAGCAAACTGAAACCTCGTGTTATCAAAACATCGGGATAAATAGGAAAACTTTTCTATAATTGAATAAAAGATTCTTTTATCTGTGCCCGTTAGAGGAATGAGTTCTAAATTTCCCCGAGAAAGATAAAGAGAAGGGAGAGTTTCCTTCCACAGGAAAGCTTTTTCTAGTCCCAACCGTTGCCAGTCTAGTTTAGTAGGTCGGTCAGCTAGTCTTTCATTTATGAAAAGTTCTCCTCGCTCCAAGCTAGCAGTCCAGCTAGAAAGCCAAGCAAGATAGAGTAAGAAGAGGTAGTTTCAATCAGATCAGAAGGCAAATAGGTTCTGCGAGCCAAAGAAAAGAGCTTCCTCTAGCACAACTGATTGTGAATTTCTTCCTGATGTCCGTGGTTGTGGCTATCTTAACTACTAATGAAATGAATCTTCACTTCCCCCCAGCTTTCATTCTATGACATCTTCTTTTACTATTTTTGCTATTGGATGAAGCCCATCCATCTTCGAGGAGAGATGATCTTCCTATGAGATTCCCAAGACCAAAGAGCAGTTCTTTCTCCAAGACCGTCCACTGTAACAGAACTAGGGGTGCTTACGTTCACAGATGCCAAAATAAACAAGACAAAGAAAGTCCCGCACCTATGAGTACGCAAAGAGCTTATTCGAGAGCTGCTGCCAAAGCAATGGAAAAGTGGAGGGGACTCGTTGAATAAAACCTTCTAGAATGAATTCTGCCTCCCCTGATCTAAAGTAAAGGTCAGATAGAAAAGTGGACCCCACTATGAACGAAAAGATGCACAAGCTCTATCCATTATCCAATCACTTGACATGAACCTAAAGTCTTGCCCTCTCATGTCTTAAACAAAACAATCTGTATAGTTAGAATTCATATCTGAATCCGGTAACAGGACAAGAAAAGGACGGAACTGATAGTCTAAAGGCCGAGTCTCAGTCTATTAGTTAGATACGCAGGTTTTTATTCCAAAAAGTAGATTCAATAGTAGTGCGAGATGAGTGACTAATCAATTGGGGAATGGGGGCTTGGGATATTGAATCCACACTGACACTCACTGCAAGCAGCAAATCGCTGCTGTCAGCCTACCCTGCACTATGGAAGCAGGTCCATCTTGATGCTCATCCAGGATGCAAATCGAGTAGGGGCAGGGAGAACCCAAAGACTATAGGGAGTAAGCCGGGGGGTTGGCGAAACTTCACTCTGCCATCGAGCGAGGTATGAAGTCACTCGACTGAGTTGGAGAGGAAGGGGATGCCAACCACACCAAACCCGCTGGAATCACAAGGAACGATTGATGGTTGATCCTGGGGCAATTCAGTTAAGCTTACTCCGCCTTACGGAAGCCAGTGAGCTCAAAAATAGTTCAAGTCTAAGACTAATAAAAGCCAGGAACGAAGAGAGCTCACTCCACATAAAACAAGCACTTCTATGATATTGGTAGGCGAGACAAACCTACATCCTTTGATACAGGATTAGGCGGGCATTGAAAGCATAACGGTTAGCTCCAGACCAATTGCTGGCTTCCTAGGGAGAGAGGTGTGCATACAGAGGAGGGGATAACGTACGTATAGGGGGCGTCACCTTATCAACCCTTCCTTGTGATGGAAGTAATCCGAAGCAAATGCAGAGTCACAACTAGGAAGAGAATGCCTCCACTGAATAAGATTCTAAGCGCACATAAGTCTCTTTCATGTCTTGTTGAGTTTGTACGGTAACTCAACTTTAAGTATAGAATTACTTTGTTGGTTGCGTGGAGTTACGGTAGTTCAATCTATAAAGGAAGGACAATCGACCGCACTTGGCGCAGAACCACCTAACGGTGGCTCTTTAGTCCCTCAAGACTTGCTTCTTATTTTTCTTTCACCCTTCATCTCCTTTTATATCAATAGGGAGCTACGAGCAAGGCAGCTCTGCTCCAGAAAGAAAAGAAGCAAGCAGGTCCGTCCTTTTCCGCTTGATCGCTAACTCATGGGCAAAGCCGTCTTTTTCCGCCCCTCATGCAGCATATGAGCGGATCTTCACTAAAACCGGCTCTATTGGCGAATGGATAGCAAAGCCGCCTTCGGCCCTCTACTGAACAGAATTTCGCTCGACCCGGTCCTTAGTGTCGTTGACAAACGAGAACAGCCCCCTTTTTTTTATAGAGAGCTTACTGCTCCGCCCTTTATAGTCGCGACTGTTGTCATGGAAAAAGACTTTGTTTTTTGTCAAAGAAGCATGCTTAACACAGCCTATAGCGTAAAGGCATTCGAGCTGCGTCTAAACTAAATTAAGGGTAAGGGCCTGGACTCTCTCTTCTGTAGATACGTTATCCCTCCCGGCTATGGTATGGGGGAAGGTAAGTGAGATCTACCGATTGATTTGATATTAGATGAACGGCCGTACTATGATCGTTCGGGAGACATGGCCCCCGCGCTATACACAAGAATGAATTGTTATGCGGTCGGTAAACTATTTATGCAGGCAGCCTATCAAATCAGATCACGTATTTTTAATATGTCGTTTCGTCATGTACCTGTATTCGGTCTTCCATTTTGATGTTCCTGCTCGTGCTCGGAGAGAGAATGGGCACGACTCCCCCTCTTCCCGTTCTACTGTCCAAAACACGCAGGCCATTCTAAGTTCTGGAGTTGGGTCGGATAGGATCAGACCCAATCGGCTGGATCTGTGGAATCTGAGCGGATCAGATCCAATCGGATCTGATCGTAGCTTCGAGTTCAGGTGCCGTACCGCGGCCAGCCCGGAAAGGAAGGGGACAGCGAACCTCCTGCCAAGAGGCCAAGGTTGCTTGCTAACTCTCAGCCACTTGTTATTGTTAGAAGGAAGTGCAGCTTGATTGTCGTGGGGAATCAACGGGAAGAAAAAAAGAAGGTAGATTATTTGATTCTATTTCCTCCTTTGGTAAGGATTGGCTTTAAGTGATAGAGGATGTGATTGGAATTCGTTTTTTTCTTGTTTGTATCACCGAGACACCCGAAGGGCCGGCCATATGTACCGGGGGAGACCCGGCCCATTCAAATAAAAATAGAACGAGCACCTACGACTAAGGGGAATGGAATGTCGACCACAAGGTGAGATGATCTTCTAATACGAGGGCGAGTGACTGGTCAAGTCATGAAAGTCATTTTGATCAACATGGCTGCAAGTAGACTGGGTTTATGTGTTTGAACTGACTACGACCAAAGTCGTGGCTGCTTCAACCAAAAAAGGGCGACCCCTATTTAGAAAGAAGTACCTCACCTACGAAGAAGTAGTTGGAGCTGGGCGGAGAACTATGAGAGTTTGCTTTTGTTTCATCTTTCTAAGAGCGGTCTGTCTGATCAAATCAGGGAGAAGACCCCTCCTGGTGGTGTTCGAACTAGTCATTAATGGTCGGCTTCATTGGTATCCTTTCGGTATGCGTTGCGAACACTTTCATTTTTAGCGTCTCACCTTCTGACGAGAAGCGAAACTCGAACGGATAGAGCAGATGGTCCAACTACATAACTTTTTCTTTTTCATTACTTCCATGGTCGTGCCTCGTGGCACGGCAGCACCCGTACTATTGAAATGGTTTGTCAGTAGAGATGTTCCCATAGGTGCCCCTTCTTCCAATGGTACTCTAATTCCTATTCCTATCTCTTCATTCCCTCTTTTGGTCTATCTACATTCCAGGAAATTCATACGCTCCATGGACGGAGCAAAAAGTGGAGTCTTGGTCAGAGCAAGCCGCCCGATTCTATTACCAGACATAATTGGGAGAAGCTCACCCGAAACTAGAGCTAGAAAGGCCTTATTTCGTTTCGTTCCCGTTCTTCATTTCCTTCTTCTCGAATCCAAAGGGGACTTCTCATATTTAGAATCTTTCTGCGGTGTGCTCTTTTTACTATTCTTTCGTACTTTCTTCTCTTTACCACGCGATAGGTCAGCGAAGCGTGAGCGGGCGCGGAGAAGGAAAGGCCAAACACTTCGGCTTAACGGAAATGAGCAACGAGAAAATGATAAGATGAGGTGCTCCGGGCACCCCTATTTAGAAAGAAGGGTCGAAGGTTTTGGGACTGTAGCTTTCCCCCTCCCCCCTTCGTCGGGCGGTGCTTGCGTGGGGGTGTGCCACCAGAAATCGGGCTTGAAGCTCTCGCCTTACCAACGAGCCGACAGCTGATGACTGTTGGTCACGACTACTACCAAAAAGCTCCAATGAAGATGAATATTTCACATGGAGGAGTGTGCATCTTTATGTTGGGTGTTCTTCTGTCGTGCGACCCGGCGGCTCATGTGCGACCTGTGGCCCACGCCTCCTATTCGTTCAAGGCGGGCGGCGTGAACTCTGATTCGATCCGGGTATTCAATCCCGCCGCTGAGATGCTCAGTTGACTCCTTAACCTTGATAGGAAGATGGCTTATTCAAGAATTCGTGCATAAGGGTAAGGAACTTTGGATGAACTAATGCGAATGGGTGTAAGCTTCGCTGCTCGGAAACACCCAGTGCCGACCACACTGAGAGACAGGAAAGCGCAGGTAACGCCAGTTGGCGAAGTGGCGTTAAGCATCCCTGGCGGTACGAAAAGAGAGGTCGTGATGATATCATCTACGTCCGTACCGCTCCTCGTGGAGTAGATCCCGCATCCAACCAAGTCTTTGACCAGGGAACGGGAGAATTCCCACTACCGCTGGTAGGCCAGCCGGGCCGTGAGCGCGGTGGGAACGGACTTCCCAAAAAGCCAGCCCCGGGCCGGGGTCAGCATAAAATGAAGGGGACGGCCCTAACTAATGTTGTGTTGGCAAAGCCAACTTCTTGGGTTGCGGGCGGAGAAAGAGCGGACGTGGGGACTCGGTTCGGGGCGCAGCCTAACTAAGAGAGCCATTCCACTTAGGGCGAGACAGAATGGGCGGGCACGAGCGGTCTGGTGTCCGAGACAATTGGTCAGACGACGACTACTTCACTTATTAGATTAGTATTAGCCGCCTATTCCGGAATGAAATAGGATGGAATAGAAAGAACGCGAAGCGCTACCGCTATAGGATTGGTGGAGGGGTGAAGTGAAGAAGGAAGCTTATCCCCGCCCCCACCGGCAGCTGCTAGGTCTCCCCATCTCTCCTAAACTTCCCCCGGTCTTCGGCCCGAGCTGTATGAGGCAGAAAGTCGTCTCACGTACGGTTCGGAGGCCGAGCCCCACCCCAGCAATAATGGTGCGGCTTAGGTCAACTAACACAAAGACGATACAGTTCACTCAACGATTGCCTTTGGGTTCCGAACTCCATATGGGGAAGGAGCGTTGTTGTTTGCGAGGTCTCGATCATTTACATGGACCCACTTCTCATTCCATTTGTGGGAATTTGACGATCTATAAACCGTCCCTAACGAGCGATCAGCTCATGTTTGAGGATGATGAATCACTTCGTGCCGACCTGTTGCTAATAAACTTTTCGGCCTCATATGAGAATGGAAAACTTGAGCATTTTCTGCATCGGTGGATGAAGAATCGTGAACATAATAATTTCTGGTTGACCATGTTCCCAGAAAAAAGATACTTTCGAGAAACGACGAGCACGACTGAAGTGGCTATACATACAAATCTATTTACGGATCTATATGCTTCGATTGGAACTGGAAGTTCCAGAACAGGCGGCTGGTATACCACCATAATGAAACTGCCTTTTATTTTTTTTATTTGGATAGGATTCCAAATCAGATGGCTATCACCCACAAACGGCGACATGCAAAAGGTGTCATTTGTAAAAGGACACTTTTACAAATCTTGATCATTCAACATATAGAGATAGATCAATTATCTACCTCTAAGCTAATCATACAACCTATAGAGGCAACTGTAAATTATCTGCCTCTAAAAAATTTAATCATACAACCTATAGAGGCAGTTCTAAATTATCTGCCTCATAAAGAGTTTTTTTTGTATAAGACAAAAAACTTATAGAGGCAGTTATAAATTATCTGCCTCAAAAAGAGTTTTTCATATAACTTATAGAGGCAGTTATAAATTATCTGCCTCTAAAAGATGTAATCGTATGACTTATAGAGGCAATTATAAATTATCTGCCTCTAAAACTATAAAAAATTATTTATTAATATTAAAATAAATAAATAAAATACAATTAGAGGCAGATATTTGCATCTATAGAGGCACATATAGTATTTGTTCTTTAAAAGTATGTTTAGAGGCAAATATTCTATGTGCCTCTATGAATCTGCCTCTGTAGCTAGGTTATGTTGTAGTGGCGACTGGTTCAGGCAGCGGTGGCGAAAGTTGTAGCGACGGCGGCTTTTGGGTTTGAAAAACAGGGGGGTTTTTGTTTTCGTTCGAAAATGTAAAGTGAGGGGGAGAGAGAGAGTGACCGGGAAAATAAGAAAAGGAAAGGGGAAAATTTTGGATTTTGTCTCAGGTTTTCGGCGAAAATATGTGCAATTTTTCGCCGAAAGCTCAGAGAGTTTTCGCCGAAAAGTTTAACTAAAATCGATCAAGAAACATAGAAGGATTTAAAGGGCACTTTTCACCAAAAAATGGGGCACATTTCGCCGAAAATTTGACCTGCACGATTGAAAATATTTTCGCAATCCCGTCAAACTTCAGAAAATCACAATTAAATTGACAAAAATCGGAACAACCTCAAACAACTTGCGATTGAAACGATGACACACAGAATACACACGAAAAATAAGAAATCATGCAAACTGACACTTTTGGCTCCCCTGAACCGACTCTAAAACACTGAGTTTGACACAAATGAAAAACTGACTCCAGCCGTGGGTTGCCTCCCACGAAGCGCTCTTTGATTAACGTCCTTGAGCTGGACGATACCTGGACGGTATTAGGAGACATCCCAACTCAGGATCTCCTTAACGCTAGCATCGGAGTTCATGAAGTAGAGCTTCGGGGCATCTCCGTCAAGCATGAATTTCTTCCCGTTAGCATGAGTAAGTTTAGTGCGTCCAACGGGAAGACGATCAGTGATCTTGAACGGTCCGAACATGATGTGATCCTGGCCACCAAGCCAGGCTTGGACACGACTAATGCCGACTCGGCCCCAGCACTGATGCCGGGCCGAGAGTACACCGGCCCCAGGCCTACACCAGCACCACCCCGGAGCCTATAAGAGGCCGAGCCCGGAGCCAGAAGATGCACTTGGGAGGATGCTAATCCTCAGCCAGGCTGATGCTGCAGTTTTAGCGGTATCAAATAACTAATCTACCAAGGTAGACTAGATCGTATTCTACTCGAGGTCTCTTCTAATTGACTACTCAAAGAAGCTGGCAAATTATTCAGGTTTGAACAAGTTGTGCGTGGTGTGAGTTCCACAACTTCTAGACTAAGATGGAAGAAAATTAAAATGAAATTAAAAGACAGAATGAATTGCTGGTTTAGACAGACGACATACAAGATTAGATTTCGAATTCCCCTTAGATCACCAAGGCAACAACAATCAATAGATCAACGGATTTCAATTCTCGTTCAATCAATTTCTATACACCACCATAACTCCTAACCCTTAGGTTTAAGACCGGCGAACGTTCGCTCTATCCGATATAACTCCCAAGATTAATTGACCGCCCGTGCGTTCACTTCTGCAACGAAAAACTAACTGGCGCTATTACTAGTGATTAATGAGTTACTCTCGAAGCGGATTAACCCTAACTGGTTCCTACGAAAGGCACACTCCAATGAATAGGTTAATTGGTTGAATTGATGTTTTAAAGGTTGGGTGAGCATAATCAGCTAGTGTGCGCCTCACACCTCTTTGTGATTGATCATCTTCATTAGTGTGATGTGAATGTACCGATTGGTCATCCTCGTTCTTGTGATGAGACATAGTGTTATGTGAGATTCGGTCAACTTCTTGTTCTTCAACTGTAGGAGGTGGGGAAGTAGTCTGTGGTTCGAGCACTTGTTCTAGTCCTTGGAGTCATGCTTGAAGACGAGTTGACCGCCTCATGCACTAACCCAAATCTCCTGCAAACAAGCACAACAAACACACCCGAGTAATACAACGATGCGGGATAACAAAGTAAACAAAGAGCAACAAGGAAGCAAAAAGGAAAATGGAAGGAAGTGTAAAGATCGGTTCACTAATAATTGCTTTCTTAGGAATGAGAGGTCCCCGGCAACGGCGCCAATTTGATGACGAGGTTTTTAGGCCTCAACACCAAATAAACCTGAGAGATCTCAGAGTCGTATTCTCACGGGTCTACTTGAGCCACCTTACTCAGTTTAGTTCAGCTAGTCAGCGAAATCGTTTTTGATTGGAGTTTTTATTAATTTAGAAAATGTAGAAACTAACTAACAATTAAAACAAAAATCAACAAGTAGGATCAACGGTGGGGAAAGGTCTTGCTTGAGTTTGTATCCTTTTAAGAAATTGTGAGAAAATACAGCTACAGAACTGGCAGGACATGGATGACGATCAGTTTCAGGTTCTAACGTTGGGTCGGTCGACTCTACAACCAAGAACCACTTGCAACACACCCTAACTCGCATTCAACCAACAATCCAATAGCAAACTGAACAGAAAACCTAAAACAGGAGAACTGCAGAAAACCTCGAATTACAGGGAAGTCTAAGAACGGGGCGACAAGATAATAAAATAGATCATCAATCATCATTAATCCACAATCCAATTCAACGTATCAACTCATAACCTCAAAGAAATCAACAAAACCCAAGCAAGAAAAGAAAACCTAGCTACTCATGAGATTAATCAAGAAGAAAGCTGTAAACCGCCGATTCATCAAGGTTGGCCTTGATTTCACCGCTATTAACAAGCTGATCTTCAAATAATTAATACTCTGGCTGCCAATCCTCATTGCTTTCCCCCAATCATGTGCTGTCCGACTGTCTCCCCCAGCTCTCGTACACCTCTCCTCTGTCTCTTGGCCAAAGGCCGACTGCCTCTGCTTTCTTTTTTTCCTCTTTCTTTTCTTCGTCTGTCTATTTCACGGGAATCCAAATTCCCTCTTTTTGCTGACTCTCTCTTTCTCCTCTCCAATTGGGCTGCCTCTTATCCACATGGCCCAAACTCATTTAATTATTCCAAGCCTATTTAATTATCATGGCTGAAATAATGGAATGAAAGAGTGCGTTGATAATGGTGGCCAATTTGATGTTGGTGATGATGAATGATGTGGGCTTGTTCATATGCCCAAAACCAATCCCACTCTAATTCTTTAATGATGATGAGCTTATTATTCATCAAATCCATGCATTTTTGTAGATCCACTCCCTTTCGATCTCCAACATCGTATATATCCTGAAATGCATCATAAACATGCAAAACGACGTAAAATAGCCCAATGGGTCAAATGGTACGAAATTCACGCAAAATCATGCAAAATAGTCAAGTAAAGTACAAAAAATGTCGTCTAATGAGGGATTGAATACACCAATATTTGAGTGCATCAAATCACCCCACACTTAGACTTTTGCTTGTCCTCAAGCAAGAACTCAACACAACAATGCACCAACTTGAAAGAGCAAACCGAAAACCTCTTGGTTCGTAGAACGATGTTTATGGTGCTTCTATCAAACAAGAGGATTACCCGACTGACCACACAATTAAAACCAAACTCTGCGAGAGTAAAAGAGAAACAAGACTTTATCGAGCTAGTGAACAATCTGACTTGATAAAGGCAAGACATTACTTACTTCCGCTACACTTACTCTAGGACGCAACCCGACACTTGCTAGATAAGGGGACACGACTTGAACAAAATTAAAGAGCATTTTTTTCTTCTTTTTTTGCTTTTTTTATTTTCTGTTTTCTCCCTTTTTTTTACTTTCGAATGGTCGGTACAGTGTGGATACTACCGGGTATGGAGCAGCTGGAAACCTTTGGAATTCCGCGTTATCCTACACCCCAGCCACGATCGGGAGTAGGTTAGAAAAAGAACGCCACATTGAGACTTCCCTTTGGGACTACAACAATGGGCAGGCACGTATGCCAGCTCGTGAATCGACCCACAACTTCAATACCGAACCACTCATTTATCAGATTTTCTCTGATTGGGAACATCAACATCAATTTAAAGCATGAAATTAAAAGATCCCTTATCTAGACTCGATCATGGCATTGAACTAGAGAATTCGAGCATCAGACAGACCAAGTCTTGCACATTACCAAGTCAACTGTTCTCTAACACGATAAAGGCAAGTTCCTAGAATACTTCAAGCAAGAAGAGTGGGAGATGGTCATAATACAGGTTCTCACACACACATTTGGTCAAGCAAAAGCACCACATCAATCTCACCATATGGAAAACGGTAAGCCACTCAAGAAGATATTAAGCAATGCGAAGAGTTAAATGCCAACGAGAATGGGAAGCAGTGAAAGAGTGAAAAACAAAGCACAATCACCACCCATTTAACGACAAGAACTCAATTAACCAAAATGCATGTATTGCAACGAGACCACCCCACACTTAAACATTGGACATTGCGCAATGGACCAAATCAGAATAGGGATGATACAGTTTACCTGGAATTGGCTAATGCGAGGGTGAGGAGACAAGGTGAGCACCAATGATGACGACCTACACAATCAACAAACACAAAAGGAACAAATAGCACATGCAAAACTGACTCAAAAATTCAAAACAGACTCTAGACATGGGCTGCCTCCCATGAAGCGCTCTTTCTTTAACGTCTTTGAGCTAGACAATACTTGGAAATTCAGCAGTCTCCGTCCCATCCAAGCAGCTCCTTATAGTTCATGTCATCCCAGACTTCAAGTAAAAATGATCTGGGAACTGAACTTGAATACTTCCCTATTGTGGATGAGTGAATGGAATAACACCCATATGAGAGGCATGAATCTTGATCTGGTTGTCAAGCCTAGGTAACTCTTCCTTCTTCTTTGCTTGTTCAACCATCATCAGCTCTTGGCGACGCCGCTTCTTTTTTCTCCTACTAAGGTGCTTCCGCTTGGTTGTCTTAATAGGTTCTGAGTCATTCGTAGTAGTCTCATCAGAAGAAAGTATGGAGTTTACATTTTGACTAGTTGAAGCACTAACAACTTTAATCTCTTCGGTAGGAAGGGGCACAGATTCAATCAGAGGGGTAGGAGTGCTGATGACCGTACCCACCAAAGGAGTGAAAAACACATCGTCGTTCGAGCTTGGATAAAAAGGAAGTTCCTTCTTAATATGTTGATATGCCTCTTCAGCCTCTTGAAGTTCCTTGCACTGCTGTTCAACTGTCTTCACTGTCAACTTGAATTCCAAGTCCCACAACCCATCACTAAGCTCTTTCACCTTGCTAGACAAGTACTTAATTGCTCTTTTCTGTTTGTGCAACCCATCTTCCAATATTTCTTTCTTCTTTCGCACATACGCCTCCAACATATCAAATCTTGCATTGGTAGTGGTCTCTAATGCGTCAAATCTAGTCTGAATCACCTTCGTCAAACTACTAAATAACTCCTCAACACTTGATATTTGTTTGTCAGGCTAAGAGGCTTGATTAAGATGATCGCTAATTTCTTGTTGAGAACCAAGAGCATCATCATTTTCTTCCTTTAGCTTCGATATGATGAGATCCATGTTCTCACTTATTCTCTTGAGAGAAGCGTTATGAGAAGCGTTAAGAGAAGCATTTTCAGCTACACTAGTACTAATCTTCTTGATCATCTCAATTGTGTAAGGACTAACTTGGTGTGTTGAGCCATAAGATTCAGGTTCTTCATAATAGCAGGACTGATCGTGTTGGTCTGAATAACATGGATCCTGCATACTCCAGCTGCCAGAGTTACCATAATCACCACTATACTCTTCATAAGAACCAACAAAGGCTGGCGGAGAGGCTTGAACCGATGGAGAACGATGATTTTCTAACTCCCCAAGAATAGCTGCAAGTTTTGCTTCAATATCCATACCCTGTCCTGCAAACAAAGTAGAAAAATCCAAGCAAACAACCAACACAAGGGGTGAAGTAGAAAATGAAATATGAACAAGATGGGGATATGAAGCAAACTAAAAGATCAAATATGTACAAACAAGAAAGCAAAAACTGAGCTAGTATTCCTAAACCTTTCCTGAAGTCAAGTAATGTCCTCGGCAACGGCGCCAAAAACTTGATAAGGAATTTTACCAAGGTCGTATTCCACGAGGTCCTCTCATAGGCTAATACTCACAAAGTTCATGAACGGTCTAAACATTTAAAATTGAGTTTTGGTTTTGAAAGAAAACAAGTCAAAAGCATTAACAAACAAGGAAAAACTAACAAGAGGAATTGAGGATCAAACAAGAGAGAAAGGAGTTTAGTCTAGCAAGGGGTTTCTTCAAGCTCAAGGTTCATGAAAGCTGAATTGAATCTCAAGCAACGATGTGTAATTAATGACCACGCATCTCACTCAAGTAGAATCAACGAACTCTCGCACAATTGACTCTCTACTCCTAGACCAAATGCACCATGCTCTCGCTATGTGAACAAAGGAAATGGAGTGCCTTATCTTGCTCAAAGAAATGCTTGGAACTTTAATTCTATGCCAACAATCATCCAACACAAGGTAAATGATGCAAGACACTCTCATGTCAATCATATAACACTAGTCTAGCAATCAAAAGGGTCTTTCAACCTTCAAATGAGAGAAAACTAAATGCACACCAAGTGTTTGATAAAATGACAACAAGGAAAACAAGCTCAAAATGGTTGGAATTGTATAATCCAATCTCTCAAATCATCCAATTACAATCCTACAACCTTAGATCAACATCAATCAATCATTCTCATGTATTGAAAGACATAAACAATACCAAAAGAGTAAATCAAACTCTAATGGCTACAAAGCACAAGGTCTAGGATCATCATCTTACACAAATGGCTATGAGAAACTCAATCCATACAATCAATCACCTATCCTAGCTTGATCCATCCCCCACTAATCTAAACCTAAGCTTAGCCTAGCTTAACCATGGAAGAAACCTGAAATTGAGGAGAGGAGACCATCCTTGCTTCCATGGAAGATCTTCCCACTTGGCTCTTCAAGCTCCAATCCAAGGTGTAGAAGGCTTCACTTAGATCTTCTAGTTGATCAACAACTGAGGGTGGATGATGATTGGTTGAGAGAGAGAGGATGATTGGCGATTGGCAATTGAGAGAAAGGGAAGAGTGACGGCGATGTGTTATAAAATTGTGATCCTCCCTTTAATTTTTCACCGCCTTCCTCTTTATATAGCACGCCGGAAATAACTGGAATTTTTGGCGAAAATTGTGTAACATTTTCGCCAAAAACATCTTTGAGTACACCGAACGACTGCTGCATTTCTTCTAATATTTTCGGCGAAAACTCTGAACTATTTTCGGTTCGAGAACTTGAAAATCTCGCCGAAAACTTCTTCAGGAAAGTTGTATTTTCCTTGATTTTGCAACGTCCATAACTCCTCCGTCCTAGCTCCGATTGACCTCCCGTTTGATCCTACATGCTCCTTGTCACCAGTACTTCAATGCCAAAACTTGAAAATGGAAAGAAAACAACTCCAATAGACATAGAATTGGCCTCAAAGTGGCAACCGGACAACAAGATAGCACTTTGCATAAAACATCCATAAAAGAGTATATAAATCATAGCAAAATGAGATCAAACACGGAAGATCCCTAGGCTAATCAAGGACTAAAATGCACTAAATATGATCACATCACTAATCTAAGCTCTACGAGTTTAGCTACTCATATTCAATACAGAAGAATCGAAGACAGACAAAGAATACATCTCAGGTAGGGTAGACAGAGAAGAACTGCAAAACCTAATTTCGACGACTCCTTGCAGCTTCAATCTGCTGGATCTTCAACTCCTAGCACTGGCTCTCCAAGATGGATGGATGGCGTCATGATCCGTTCCTGGCTCCTCGAACTTTATCCCCTCGTTCTCTCCCTCTCACTCTTGGGATTTTTCATCGAGTGTAAATTGTGTCTTTAATTTAGCCGCTGCTTTGGTATTTAAACCTAACCGAGCGACTGCTGATTTTTGCTTGAATTTTCGCCGAAAATACAAGGAGATTTTCGGCAAAAATACCTGTTGAAAAGTTTGCTTGATCCGTCTGTTTCTTCCGGCTGAAATGGCTTAGGGTTTTTGGCGAAAACTCCTAAGGTGTTCGCCAAAAACTTCTTCTTGATCGGGACAGTGGATTCCTTCTTGCATTTTCGGCGAAAACTCAAGGGTATTTTCGCTGAAAATCTGTGTGTAAATAGAGCAGGAATTCCTTTTGAGTTGAATAACTTTTCTGGTTGATTCAGGTGTGATTCCTCGGGGTTCCAGTGCCTTAGACACGTCCTTGGCTACCGTATTTGATGGCGAACACCTGTGCTAACACAAAAATACTAGAAAACCATCAAATAGACCCAAAATGGGCCAAGGTAACACAAAAGGCGTGAGATGGATCGGTTGAGTGAATATTCTCTATTCTACCCTAAAAACCGTGTCTTAAGCAATGAAATGTCGCTTAAATGAGGCTGACAATCACGTCAATTCGAGTGTCATCAAAATACCCCACACTTAAGCTTTTGCTTGTCCTCAAGCAAACTGAATAGAAACGGTCATGTTCACAAATGACAAGATCGATTAAATTGGAGCTCAATGGTGAGCCGTCCGGTCGTAGTTTGGACGTTCAACCAAATAACTAACAAAGCTAACAAGCTAGGGTAGATCGTATTCCATGGGTCTTCTATGATTGACTACTCAAATAAGCTGGCAAATTACTCGGATTTAAACTCTTCGTGCGTGGTGTGAGTTCCACGACTTCTAATTCTAAGAAATGCAAAAAAATTAAAAATTGAAACTAAGAACAGATTGGAAATTGGTTGATTAAAACAGAGATGACATACGAACTTAGACTTTGAATCCCCCTTCGTTCCCCAAAGCATTGGCAATCAACAGATCAGTGAATTTCGATTCTCATTCAATCAATTCTAAGACACCACCATAACTCCTTACCTTTAGGTTTAAGACCGGCGAACGTTCGCTCTATCCGTTCTAGCTACCAAGATTAATTAGTCGCCCGGGTACGGTCGCCTCTCGCAACGACTTAACTTAACTGGTGGAATTACTAACGATTTATGAGTTACTCTTGCAGTGGATTAACCCTAACCGGTTCCTACGAAAGGCACGCTCCAATTTTAAGGTTAATTGGTCAATTTGATGTTTTAAAGTAAGGCGTGCGTTCGCTTCTATCCTTAGCTTAATAAGAATCTAATCTTGGTGATCAATCCAGACAAGAAACATGAACAATGAAGAACAAACCAAGCATGAAAGAGAAACTGATTGAACTTCCACTACAAGAAAACATAACATTAGTCACGGTTTTTTTAGCCTTTAGTCACGGTTTTTACCGTGACAAAAAAATTAGTCACGGTTTCATTTTTTGTCACGGTTTCAATAGGAACCGTGACTAAATTTTTTTGTCACGGTTCTTAAAGAAACCGTGACTAATATTTGTCACGGTTCCTAAAGACACCGTGACCAATATTAGTCACAGTTTCTTAGGAAACCGTGACAAATATTAGTCACGGTTTCTTTAAGAACCGTGACTAAATTAGGCCGATTTAGTCACGGTTTTTGTAGAAACCGTGACTATAACCGTGACTAATAACCGTGACTATATTGGTAATACTTTCCCCTTTTGGTCACTCAACTTTTTGTGGTTGCAATTTTAATCCAGTGACTAAAGTGTTATCGAGAAACTTTCATTAACCCACTTTGTCATTTAAATTTCTATGGGTACTAATTTTAAATTTCCAATGTTACGAATTTCCCCTTTTGGTCACTTAATTTTTTGAGATAGCAATTTCAATCATTCGTCTTCTCCGTCAATCATTCTTCTACTCCGTGAATGGCGATTTCGCCGACGACGACTCCGTCGGCTTCACCAATGACGACTACGCCGGCTTCGCCGACGACGACTCCGCCGTCTTCGCCCCGATGACTTCGCCCCTTCTTCTTGCATCCGTCGGCAGTTAAGACAGATCTGTGGCAGTTGAGACAGCCGCCGACAGCACTAAGTTCCTCTCCAGCCACCGACAAGCCGCCGATAGCCTCCGACGGGCCGCTGATAGCCGCCGATAGCTCCTCTCCAGCCGTCGACAGCCACCGACAGCACCAAGCTCCTTTTTCTGTTGCCGCCGATAGCCGCCGACAAGCCACCAATAGCCTCCGACGGGCCGCCGATAGCCGCCGATAGCTCCTCTCCAGCCGCCGACAGCACCAAGCTCCTTTTTCTGTTGTTGCCGTTGCTAAGGTGGCGGTGGCCTTGGCTCCATTGGCGGTGAAATGGAAGAGGGAAGAAGGGAGATGAAAGAGGGTAGAAGGGAGAGGGAAGAGGGAAGGTGCATCTGTACATGTAAGAGTTGGAGAGGGGGGAAGAAAGAAGAAAAGAAGGGAAGAAGAGAGAGAGAGCGTGAAAATCAAGGAGAGGGGAGAAGGGAAAGAAGGGAGAGAGGGCGTGAAAATCAAGGTGGAAAGAGATGGATTGCCAAGGTGGAATGGTTTGTCACGGTTTATATGTAAACCGTGACTAAATTAGTCACGGTTTACATATAAACCGTGACAAAATGGTCACGGTTTGTATAAATCGTGACTAAATTAGTCACGGTTTCATAAAACCGTGACTAATTTAGTCACGGTTCCTTAAAAACCGTGACTAATTTAGTCATGGTTCCTTTAAAACCGTGAGTAATTGGTCGCGGTTTCTCAAAACCATGACTAATTAGTCACGATTTCTCAAAACCGTGACTAATTTAGTCACGGTTTCTTAAAACCGTGACTAATTAGTCACGGTTCATTAAATCGTTACTAAAGAACCGTGACTAATTAGTCACGGTTCATTAAACCGTGACTAAAGAACCGTGACTAAATTAGTATTTTCTTGTAGTGTTCGAATCTAATCACCGTCGATCCGTGACCGCTTTAAAGCCATGGGTCACTTAGGGTTCATCTAGTCTAAGCTCTAAGAGTTTAGCTACTCATGTTTATCACAAAAGAATCAAAGACAAAGAAAGAGTTCATCATCCAGAGGAAGAACAGAAAAGAATCTGAAAAACCTAATTAAGATGACTCTGGCAGACTTTGATCTTCGGTAAACTGCAATCCTAGCTCCGAGTCTTCGAGATGGAAGGGATGGCATCACGATCTCTTTCCGGCTCGTTGAACTCTAACTCTTTGCTCCAGAACTCTTGAGAATCCTTGGAATTATGATTATGAAAAGTGTATCCTTGTTTTTGGGCCTAATTCAGCCAGATTTTGCCTGATATTTTCACCGAAAATACTAGGGTATTTTCGCCGAAAATCTTCGTGTAAATGGGGAGCCCGCCGGTTGATTTCTCCTGTAATTTTCGGTCCAATAGTTTTCGGTCGAAAACTTAGGGTTTTCGCCGAAAACTTCCTTCAGTCGGCATCAGTGATTTTGTGCATGTATTTTCGCCAAAAATCTTAGGGTATTTTCGGCGAAAATTCCTTTGTAAACCGGGCAGGAATTGTTTCGACTTGATTGGCTCCTTGGATTGATTCTGGTGCAATTCCTCGAGGTTCCAACGCCTTAGACACGTCCTTGGCTACTTTATTTGACGGCAAAAACCTGTGCTAACATAAAAACACTAAAAAACCATCAAATAGACCCGAAACGGGCCAAGGTAACACAAATGGCACGAGATAGGGCAATTGATTGAATATTCGTTATTCTATCCTAAAAACCATGTCTTAAGCAAGGAAATGTCGCTTAAATGAGGCTGATAATCACGTCAAATCGAGTGTCATCAAAATACCCCACACTTAAGCTTTTGCTTGTCCTCAAGCAAACTGAATAGAAATGCTCATGTTCCACAAATGATAAGATCGATTAAATTGGAGTTCAATCAAACACAATGAATTATTATACAGATAGATCCTAGAACAAGAAACCTAACATGCATACGGATCAGCCAAACAAACTGGTCTCACTAATAAACTGCACACGACAAGTAGTAGCAACCAATTATGCACGAATTTGACCTGACCGACCAGACTCCTCACACAGGATATATTTAGTACAATGGGGAACTCTCACTCTCTGTGTTTAAGGACGTGTTTTCTGCTCTCAATCATTTTATGTTACCGAATTCTGTCATAAGTTTGCAATTCGACCACATCTCCACCACTGTGACAACACGAGTAACTAGTCAAGAAGGACTTCCCTGCTAGGACTGTAATGAATTCTACACTACTTGGGTTTATGATGCGATGGATGATGGGAATGTATGATGATGGCTTTGTGCGGTGTAGCTTTCGACTAACGTCCCTCGAATCTAATCTGTGGCTTCCTACCGTCCAACCAGACACGGGTGGAATAATGAACGCTCATCCTATGATACCCTCAAGCAACCTAGCACTTTTATTATTTTTCTTTACACAATTTTTTTTCTGACTTTTCTTTTGACTTCGTTGTTCCATTTGTAGGAAGAAGAACGTTTTATTGAAGTAAAAACTTTAAACCTTTTTGGCTTTTATGATTTCTCTTCTTTTCATTTTTTTTGAAGCTTGCTTCTTTTCTTCTTTTTCTATTTTTTTTTTCTTTTGTGCCGATTTTTCTTTTAGTTGCTAGAGGGGTTCACACGTCTGGACATAATAGCTAAGACCACCTGTTTAATGGCTATAGGCAGGTTACCACAAACCGACTTCCGGTAGGTCAATCTAGAACTACAACCACAGGGGATCAACGGGGAATGAAAGAATGGGAAATGGCTGTAATGTATTATCGAACCGAAAGAACAGGCCAAGCTCATGGGTCTACACCTAATGGATTTTATCGTTAGGTAGGCTATCTGGCTTAGTAGATGAATCTAGGTGCCCCTATCATTCTAGAACTCGTGTCATCGTGTGGTCTCGAGTAGGTCTCATGCAAATTCTAACTCATTCAAGCAAACAGAAAACCACTCAAAAAGAATTGAAATTGCAAGTTACGTGCATGGATCAAAAGCTCACATTTGGTTTGCTAGTCGGATTCGGTCATTTTCATGCAATCAAGGCTACAAACTACAAGTGTGATTTTAAAAATTTTGTTCTGACCAGGCAATTTAGCATCAAAGTATACAAGTTGGTTCTCAAGTTCTAGGTTAAGCAGTCTAAGCATCATTATGAAAGTTTGAACAACAACTTAACATCAAAAATCAAGAACTGAGCCATTCTAATGCTAGAGAGACTGGAATGGAATCACGAGGCACACATAAAACACAATCAAGGGCAATCAAGTTCATGCAAGGTTCTCTAGCATCCTACCCCACACATAAATCGGACTGTGTCCTCACAGGACTAATTCTAGAGTTCAGAGTGAAGTAGAAGAACCTGGACCGAGATGGTTGGCGTAGGGGATGAGCACGGGTCCTCGGAGCGGAGGGAATCTACCGAAACGAAGCAAAGGGAATCTCCCTACCGCCTACAAAACAAAAACAAATGAAACATAAAAAGGAAACCGGGACAAGTGTCCCGGATCCACACAGAAAAAAGTTGGATCGAAATCCGAAAAGAATAAATAAAAAGAAGGGACAAGAAAGAGGATACAACCCGGTCACTGCTGGTCAGGCGCGCCGGGAGGTGGGAAGTGGAGGAAATCGCCGAGCTGACGTTGCCACTCCATCTGTGCCTCATACCGCCTATCAGCGCGGTGCATATGCTGCTGCATAATAGTCCATCTCTCCTCTTGAGTGGCGTTGTCGATGATGCGCCACTCCTGCAGTCGCTCATACAGCTCTCCAACATCCGTGGGGTGCGGGTGAGGCTGTGGGTGAGGTGTCTGGTATGGATCTGGGATGGACGGCGGCGACTGGTGTACATACCCTACCTGATGGTGTGGCAAGGGAGTATGGTCATGAGACTCTGGCTCGTACTGAGGCTGGGACTCCTCAGAAACATCTTCTTCCTCCGACTCATCCTCATACTGGAGGGGAGGATCTGCTGCTACCTGGGGACTAAAGTCCAGCTCAAGGTCGTACTCGACCGCCAAATCTCCTCCAACGGTGCGTACTCTGCGGCGTGGGATGTTTGGGCCATATTCTTGGCTGAGGTCGAAGCAGATGATGAGCTGGCCGATGAAGTTGCCTCCCAGGAGTGGGCGAGGTGGCGTCCTCCTCTTGGTCTTCTGGCGGAAGATGCGAGCAAGCACCCATCCGGGGTGAAGAGGGTAGCTCTCCCGGATGGCGCGAAGAAGCACAAGTTCCTCCTTGTTGATATGGTGGCGGTCCTTTTCTGGAGCATATAATAGCGATCTACGCCAAACCATATGAATGAATCTATAGAGAGGGTGAGAGAGGGACTTAACTGAGTTATGGTCCGTGAGACGATCGCCGGGCACTCCAGTCATGTGGCTCCAGAGTGCGTGGTATACCTCTCTGTCGTCCTCGTTGTCCGCCTAGCCAAGGTGATGATCGTGGTAATGCTCGTAGGGGATGCCTAGATGAGCTGCAAACTTATCATAGGTGATGTTCCTGTACACCCCCCCAGGTAGAAGGAAACGACCTTCTTGCTCTGCCTCCTCTTGTGCTCGTCCAGATCAAAAGTGGCCCAGAACTCCTGGAGAGCGACGTCTGGGAAGTCGGAAGCGATGGTGGTCAGCTCTCGGAGGCCGTTCGGTGCCAGGGCGTCGTGCACGTTCTGGTGGTAGTCCTCATTGTGATCGTGGTCGAAAATTAGCTCCAGGAATGTGCTCGAGCCTCTGGTAGCACTGAAAGTAGTAGTCGGGTAGACGAGCAACAGTGCGATGATGCCCAGCACGGCCAGGGAATGCTGGTGGAGGGCCCTGGACGGCGGGTGTGACGGGAGCGGGGGCTCCAGAGCTCGAGGCGGCGTCAAGTCTCTGCTTGGTCCTGCGCTCATAAGTGGTGTTCCTAAACAAGAAAACAAACCAGATTAGTCAAACTAAAACCCTACCCCACACTTAGTCGAAAAACTCAATTTCACAAAGAAATGAGGAAAACCGAGTGGGGGTAAGCAAAGCAAATTAACCGGTAATTACGAACAATAAAATACATGCTTAAGAACAGCCAGAATGGAATTAGCACAGTTAGAGTTCAGAAGTCAAACCGACATTCAAAAAGTCAACATAATAGAACATTGAACCCTAATCATGGCAAGACTATCAAAAATCGGAGGATGACAGTATAATATGATCTCAGATGGCAAACACATAATCGAAACGAGTATGAACACATAAGGCAGCCAAATGATCAAAAACAATTCATGGTCAAACCGACATTTCTGAAAAGTCAACAGCACAAAGAATAGGACTTAGGCATAACAACACATGATCAAACGATATGAAAATTAAGCACAACACTCCCTAAGCATGCTAGAACAGTTCAACAAGTTCAGCTAATCTAGTTCACACGAAATCAGTCGGCACGCAAATCGAGGCAAACCGAAAAGTCAACCAAAAGTCAACCCCGACGAAATTCAGCATTCAATATGTCAAAAGATTCGCAATGAAAAGTTCTACAACTTACCTTGAAGCCATGGATGCTAAAAATGAATGGATTGGGAGAAATCGATGAAAAATCGAAGATTTAGGGTTTGGGTGAACTAGAGCTATAGAGCTCCGATTCGGCTATTCTAGGGCTTAAAATGATCGGAAATAAGAGGGAAGGGAGCGGCGGCGGCAGAGACGGTGGCGGCGGTCGGCAACGGTCAGCGGCGGCGAGAAATGGAGGCGGCGGTCGGGTTTGAGAAAATAGGGGATGGTTTTCGGTTTTGTATAAAAAATGGAGTGAGGAAAGAGAGAGAGGGCTGAAACCGGATTTTAAAGTGAATAGTTGGTTGATTTTCAAAGACATTTTTGGCGAAAATAAGTGCAAGTTTTCGCCAAAAATGTTAGTTAAAAAGTACTGCCGGTTTTCAAAAGAATTTTCGCCGAAAACATTAATACATTTTCACCGAAAATGTTAAACAGAGACGACTGGAAAACTCAGCGGGATTTCAAAGATAATTTTCACCGAAAATATGGGTTATTTTCGCCGAAAATATTGAACTCTACGATTGAAAATATTTTCGCAAACCCGGCAAACTTCAGAAAATGACAGTTAAATCCACAAAAATCGAAAAGACCTCAAACGACTTGCAACTGACACTATGACAAACAGAATACACACAAAAATATGAAAACAAAAAAACTGACAATTTTGGCTCCCTCGAACCGACTCTAAAACACTAAGGTTGACACAAATGAAAAACTGACTCCAGCCGTGGGTTGCCTCCCACGAAGGGCTCTTTTATTAACGTCCTTGAGCTGGACGATACCTGGACGGTATTAGGAGACATCCCAACTCAGATTCTCCTTAATGCTAGCATCAGAGTTCATAAGGTTGAGCTTCGGGGCTTCTCCGGTGAGCATGAATTTCTTCCCGTTCGCGTGTAAGAGCTTGGTACGGCCGTCGGGAAGGTGGTCAGTGATTGTGAAGGGTCCGAACAGTTCTGTCAAGGGATCATCTTCCACAAGGAAGACAGTGGACGGAATGAGAACGATCGGCTCCTTCTTTTCTTTAATCTCCGGCTTGATATCACCAGGATCGGTGATCGTAGGTATTTCCTTAGGAGATGCTTTTGGCTCTCCTTCCATACTTGTTCCGGCGCCGGTAGCTTGGAACGAATTGGTGGTGCAGCTGGCTCGGTAGACGGTGTTGGCACAACTGGTCTCCAGACCATGTGAGTCTTCTTCTTCTTATTCTTTCCCCGAGGTCTGCTAGGTTTTGTGCTCGGTGCCTTAGAAGAGGCTTTCAGTTCCTTCTTCTTTGACGGCTTTTGAAGAGTGGATTTCGGTTCCTGCTTGGTAATCTGTCCAGCACCTGCAACAGCAATTGATCTAGGCACACTAGAAGAGATATCAGTCACGGAGTTGACCAGAGTCAACTCCACAGTTTCAACAGCTAAACAATGCAATTCTTCATTCTTGGGATTATATTTCATTCCGTCTTTAAGGCGGAACGTGACAGTTTCTTTACCAACTCTCAAAGTTAAAGAATCATTTGGAACGTTAATTTGCATTCCAGTAATAGCCATGAATGGTCGTCCTATGAGAATGGTAGAATCATCTTTACTAGTGTCAATGATAACAAAGTCAGCTAAGAACGTGAAAGGACCACATTTAGTAACAACGTCTTTGATTTCTCCCCTAGGAGTTTTAAGTGATCTATCAGCAAAGATAAGTTGCATACTAGGCAGTTCAAGTTCTCCTAGGTTCAATTTTTCATATAGACTCATAGGCATAACATTAACAGACGTACTAAGATCAACCAAACAGCGTTCTATCTCAACATCATTAATAACAAGAGGTAGAGTGAAAGAACCAGGATCAGAGCACTTAGCTTGATATGGAGAGGACGGTTTCTTGATACGAGCATGAGGATATCCTTCATTATTCCCCTTCATGCCAGTCTCGATCCTTGCATTCAGCAGCAATGCTCTTGGAAAAGGAGGCTTGACGACATACGGTGCAAGAGGAGGATCTTCCTCCTTAGGCGCCACTTGTAGTGCTTCCTTCTTCTCTTCAGATTCAGCGATCCTGCGTAAAACAGCACAAGCATCAGCAGATAAGCTTGTAAATTTTCTAACAGATACCGTCTTGGCTTGCTCCTTTCTCGGGTTCGGCTCTGTCTGGCTCGAAAGTTGGCCAAATGGTCGACCAGATGCTAGCATGCTCGAGATGTTGTTCACAGCTTGCTCAATTCTTTGACCGACTGCTATCTGTTCTTGATTGAGAAGAGCTTGAGCTTTAAACTGACTATCATGATCATCGAGTCTGGTGATGATCTGGCTAAGCTTCTTGTCCAGGTCACTAACATTGTTTTCCTTCTGGTACTGCTGCCCTGGATAGGTGTTATTCAAATATTGATTCTGGCGATTGCCAGGAGCAGTTCCATAGTTACCCGGATTGCGGTGCGGTGGCTGGTAGACACCTGCCGGTGGATGGTTAGGCTTCTGATCATGAGCTGGACCAGCTGGGCAGTTATTCTGGTTCTAGTTATGGTTGGCGCCAGCATTGTAGGGAGGTCTGTCTTGATAGTTCCCTTTCTGCCTGAAGTTACGGTAGCTAGCATAACCATTCTGATTATTAACGAAGCCTTGTTGAACGAAATTACCTCTTCGGCGGACCAGACTTCTGTCTTACCAAAATTCTGGCAACGGCCTCCGTTATGTGCACAAGCTCCATACCATTCGCAATCGGTAAAATAGATAGAAGCTGCCGGCGGTTTGACTGGTGTGGTAGACTTCTTCAAATGCTTCTCTACTTCAGCCTTGATAGCTGCTTCAAGATCGAGCTTGCTCCTTGATCCTCAGATTGTCGTTTCCAATTCCTTGACTTGGAAGCACAGTTTGCGAAGTGAAGAAGAGCAGCTTCAGGTGTGAGCGTAGTGCAATCCCCTTCAGCTAGGGAATTGACCCACTTGGCAGATTCTTCTCGAAGACCTCGAGCAAAGATTTCAGCTAACTGCCTCTGCTCGAATCCATGATGAGGGCAGTTGTAGAGAAGTTCTTGGAATTGATTCCAAGTATCATATAAGCTTTCTCCTTCTTTCTGGGAGAACCTGGCAATGCTGTCCTTGATGGCTGTTGTTCTAGCCGAAGGAAAGTATTCTTCAACGAAGTCCTGAGCCAGAGTATCCCAATTAGTGTAATATCCAGGTGGTTTGCCAGTAAGCAACCTCTTAGCAGCGCCTTTCAGAGAGAACGGGAAAGCTCTCAAACAAAGAGTATTCTTGTCGAGGTTTCCGTTCTTAAAAGTGCTGCAGAGATTAAGGAAATCCACAAGATGAGTGCACGGATTGTCTAGGGGCCTGCCTTCGAACTGTAGATCCCTAGAGATCATAGTCAAGAATGGAATCTTGATCTCATAGTCAGGATCTCCTTCAATGCACGGTACGGCAATGACAGATCAAATGCTAGTCGCGCTCGGCTTGTTGTAATCGGCTAGGCTTTTCTGTGCAGGCGGCGGCGGTGGATTTCTGCCTGTGGTGGTGGTGGTGGTAATTGATCAGTCATGGTAGAAGATGGAGGAGGTGAAAGTGACTCGGTGTATGAAACGGATGTAGGTGACGGTAAAGGTGGAGATGGTTGAGGAACTCTCCTTCAGTTCCTCAATCTTAATCGGAGTGATGGATGGAGGTGGATTGGTTCTCCCTCTCCTTGGAATCTGTGATTGTCGAGGTGGAGCAGAACTGCTTGGTCTCTCTATACTCTTAGCCTTGTCAGTTTGAGAGCGAGTCCAAGGGCGGCGATGCATACACCTGTGAACAATCTACAAATAACAAAAACAAACAAAAACCAGTGTAAAATCAAAGTGGGTGGAAAAGTGAAAGATGGAAAATAGAAGAATAAATTGCCAGTTCTTCTTTCAAACAATCAAAAGAAGTCCCCGGCAACGGCGCCAATTTGGTGAGCCGTCCGGTAGTTGTTCGGACGTTCAACCAAATAACTAACAAAGCTAACAAGCTAGGGTAGATCATATTCCACGGGTCTTCTATGATTGACTACTCAAATAAGCTGGCAAATTACTCGGATTTAAACACTTCGTGCGTGGTGTGAGTTCCACGACTTCTAATTCTAAGAAATGCAGAAAAATTAAAAATTGAAACTAAGAACAAATAGGAAATTGGTTGATTAAAACGGAGATAACAGACGAACTTAGACTTTGAATCCCCCTTCGTTCCCCAAAGCATTGGCAATCAACACATCAGCGGATTTCGATTCTCATTCAATCAATTCTAAGACACCACCATAACTCCTTACCCTTAGGTTTAAGACCGGCGAACGTTCGCTCTATCCGTTCTAGCTACCAAGATTAATTAGTCGCCCGGGTACGGTCGCCTCTCGCAATGACTTAACTTAACTGGTGGACTTACTAACGATTTATGAGTTACTCTTGCAGTGGATTAACCCTAACCGGTTCCTACGAAAGGCACGCTCCAATTATAAGGTTAATTGTTCAATTTGATGTTTTAAAGTAAGGCGAGCGTTCGCTTCTATCCTTAGCTTAACAAGAATCTAATATAGGTGATCAATCCAGACAAGAAACATGAACAATGAAGAACAAACCAAACATGAAAGAGAAACTGATTGAACTTCGAATCTAATCACTGCCGATCCGTGACCGCTTTAAAGTACTGGGTCACTTAGGGTTCATCTAGTCTAAGCTCTAAGAGTTTAGCTACTCATGTTTATCACAAAAGAATCAAAGATAATGAAAGAATTCATCATCCAGAGGAAGAACAGAAAAGAATCTGAAAAACCTAATTAAGACGACTCTGGCAGACTTCGATCTTCGGTAAACTGCAATCCTAGCTCCGAGTCTTCGAGATGGAAGGGATGGCGTCACGATCTCTTTCCGGCTCGTCGAACTCTAACTCTTTGCTCCAGAACTCTTGAGAATCCTTGGAATTATGATTATGAAAAGTGTATCCTTGTTTTTGGGCCGCCGGTTAAGTATTTATACTTAACCCTAATTCAGCCGAATTTTGCCTGATATTTTCATCGAAAATACTAGGGTATTTTCGCCGAAAATCTTGGTGTAAATGGGGAGCCCGCCGGTTGATTTCTCCTGTAATTTTTGGTCCAATAGTTTTCGGTCAAAAACTTACGGTTTTCGCCAAAAACTTCCTTTGATGAGCATCAGTCATTTGTTCTTGCATTTTCGCCGAAAACACTAGGGTATTTTCGGCAAAAACTCCTTTGTAAACCGGGCAGACTCTGGTTCGACTCGATTGACTCCTCGGATTGATTTCGGTGCAATTCCTCGAGGTTCTGATGACACTCGATTTGACGTGATTATCAGCTTCATTTAAGCGACATTCCCTTGCTTGAAACGTGGTTTTAGGGGTAAAATAGCGAATATTCACTCAACTACCCTATTTCCTACCGATTTGGTTACTTTGGCCCTTTTTGGGTCTATTTGATGGTTTTCTAGTGTTTTTGTGAAAGCACAGGTTTTTGCCATCATTTATGTAGCCACGGACGTGTTCAAGACCTCAAGGAGTGAACCGGAATCGAACCAGAGTCAGAACCGAAGATCCAACTGCCCAGCACAATGTTTTCGCCGAAAAGACTATGAGGATTTCGGCGAAAACACCTTCAGAAACTCACAAGCTGATTTACACTGAAGTTTTCGGCGAAAACTACTTTGAGTTTTCGCCAAAAATCATAGAAGAAATCAAACAGGGGATTTTGCCTAAAGTTTTCGGCGAAAATTATCTAATATTTTCGCCAAAAATATCTTCCAAATCCGACGCTGTATTGGAAACCCAAAGCGTACCTATTTAAAGAGAAGCAGCCGGCAGCCAAAAGAGGGATCAATCATTATTCATATTTTCACAAATCAGACTTTTGAGAGTCAGCCGACTCTAGGTTAGATAGATAGAGTTTAGAGAGTTCGAAGATCCGTGGAGAGATCGTGACGCCATCCTTCCACCTCGGAGAACTCGGAGCTTAAAGTTGAAGATCCAGGAGATTGAAGCTTCGTCGGAGTCGTCAGAATTAGGTTTTTCAGTTCTTATATGTTCTTCCTCTGTATGATGATTTTCTTTGTTGCCTTTGATTCTTCTGCTATCGTTATGAGTAGCTAAACTTGTAGAGCTTAGATTAGATGAACCCTAAGTGATCCAGGGCTTTAAAGCGGTCACAGATTGGCGGTAATTAGATTCGAAGTTCAATCAGTTTCTCTTTGCATGGTTGTTTTATTCTTGATTGCTCATGTTTCTTCTCTGGTTGGTCGCCTAGATTAGGTTTTTGCAAGCTAGGGTTAGTCGCTAGACGGTTCCTTGCTTTGGCGCTTAAACTTGTCTTCCTTGATCACCTAGTTTAGATTCTTGTTAAGTTGAGGATAGAAGCGAACGCTCGCCTCTCTTTAAAACATCAATTCAACCAGTTAACCTTATAATTGGAGTGTGCCTTTCGTAGGAACCGATTAGGGTTAATCCGCTTCAAGAGTAACTCATAAATCATTAGTAATTACACCAGTTAATTAAGTCGTTGCGAGAGGCGACCGTACCCGGGCGGCTAATTAATCTTGGTAGTTAGAATGGATAGAGCGAACGTTCGCCGGTCTTAAACCTAAGGGTCAGGAGTTATTGTGGTGTATAAAAACCAATTGAATTAGAATTGAAAACCGTTGGTCTTGTGATTACCGTTGCCTTGGTGATCTAAGGGGGATTCGAAATCTAAGCTCGTCTATCTTCTCGTTAGTCAACCTTTTAATCTTTCTGTCATTTATTTTCCTGCTTTATTAGATTAGAAGTCGTGGAACTCACACCACGCACAATCTGCTTAAACCTGAGTAATTTGCCAACATATTTGAGTAGACAAGAAGAAGAGACCTCGAGTAGAATACGATATAGTCTACCTTGGTAGATTAGTTATTTGATACCGCTAAAACTGCAGCATCAGGTTCCAACGCCTTAGACACGTCCTTGGCTATTTTATTTGACGGCAAAAACCTGTGCTAACATAAAAACACTAGAAAACCATCAAATAGACCCGAAACGGGCCAAGGTAACACAAATGGCACGAGATAGGGCAATTGATTGAATATTCGTTATTCTACCCTAAAAACCATGTCTTAAGCAAGGAAATGTCGCTTAAATGAGGCTGATAATCACGTCAAATCGAGTGTCATCACTCAACCAAACACAATGAATTATTAGACAGATAATTCCTAGAACAAGAAACCTAATATGCATACAGATCAGCCAAACAACCTGGTCTCACTAGTAAACTGCACACGACAAGTAATCGTGACCAATTATGCACGAATTTGACCTGACCGACTAGGCTCCTCACACAGGAAATATATAGAACAATGGGAACTCTCACTCTCTGTGTTTAAGGATGTGTTTAAGCTCTCAATCATTTTTTGTTACTGAATTCTGTCATAAGTTTGCATTTCGACCACATCTCCACCACTGTGACAACACGAGGAACTAGTCAAGAAGGACTTCCCTGCTAGGACTATAACGAATTCTACACTACAAGGGTTTATGATGAGATGGATGATGGGAAAATATGATGATGGCTTGGGTGCGGTGTAGCTTTCGACTAACTTCCCTCGAATCTAGCCTATGGCTTCCTACCGTCTAACCAGACACGGGTGGAATAGTGAACGCTCGTCCTATGATACTCTCAAGCAACCTAGCACTTATTTTCTTTACACATTTCTTTTCTTACTAACTTTTCTTTTGACTTCGTTCTTTCATATGTAGGGAGAAGAACGTTTATTGAATTGAAAACTTGAAACCTTTTTGGATTTTCTGATTTTTCTCTTTCTTTTCATCATTTTCTTTTCGAAGTTTACTTCTCTTCTATTTTTTTCTTTTGTGCCAATTCTTTCTTTTAGTTGCTAGAGGGGTTTACACGTTCGGACATAATAGCTAAGACCACCTGTTTAATGGCTATAGGCAGGTTACCACAAACCTACTTCCGGTAGGTCAATCTAGAACTACAACCACAGGGGATCAACGGGGAATGAAAGAATGGGAAATGTCTGTAATGTATAATCGAACCGAAAGAACAGGCCAATCTCAAGGGTTTAAACCTAATGGATTTATTGTTTGGTAGGCTATATGGCTTAGTAGCTGAATCTAGGTGCCCCTATCATTCTAGAACTCGTGTCATCGTGTGGTCTCGAGTAGGTCTCATGCAAATTCTAACTCATTCAAGCAAACAGAAAACCACTAAGAAAGAATTTAAAATTGCAAGTTACGTGCAATGGATCAAAAGCTCACAGTTGGTTTGCTAGTCGGATTCGGTCATTTTCATGCAATCAAGGCTACAACTACAAGTGTGATTTTAAAAATTCTGTTCTGACCAGGTAATTCAGCATCAAAATATACACATTGGTTCTTAAGTTCTAGGTTAAGCAGTCTAAGCATCATTATGAAGGATTGAACAACAACTTAACATCAAAAATCAAGAACTGAGCCATTCTATGCTAGAGAGACTGGACAGGAATCACGAGGCACACAAAGATATAGGCAATCAAGATCATGCATGGTTCTCTAACATCCTATGCGCCAGCCTCTCATTCATCTCAGCGGTGATTAGCGCCCGCGACGGTGGGCGATCAACTGGCTGGGGGATGTGGTGAGGGAGCGATTTGCAATTCTCAAAATCCAATGAAAGGTCGATGCCCCTTGCTATGGCGATTTCGGCACCTATATGTTTAATCGGGACACGAGGAATGTCGGGGCCCCATTTCTCACTGAGCTGGAGGTTGTCAATCAGACATGAAATGAAAGGTCCGCCCGGAAGCTCAGAAGGAAGTTTCTTGGTGGTAGTGCGCTTGTGGAAGAATCGTGCAAGCCACCATCCGGTGTGGAGGTTCCCATCCTCCTCTAAAGCACGGAATAATACGAGCTCCTCCAAAGAAACATGGTGACGGCTCATCTTGCTGCGATAACACAGAGACTGCGCCCAAACATAATGCAAGAATTTAAGAATAGGGTGAAAGATGTCACCGACCGTGGGGTTGACGATAGGTGTGATCTCAGATTGACAGGAGGCCCATTTCCACACTTCTGGGTAAGGATTACTCGTGATGGAGTAGGTGTCCGCGAACCCAGGGGCTGCATCCTGGATATCAGCAAGGGGGTCGAACAAGAGGGCAAACTCATGGATGGTCTTCACATGCCGGACACCCCCGAGGCGGAAAGAAACAAATTTTGAGATGGCTGATGACACTCAAATTGACGTGATTATCAGCCTCATTTGAGCGACATTTCATTGCTTGAGACACAGCTTTTAGGGTAGAATAACGAATATTCAATCAATTGCCCTATCTCATGCCATTTGTGTTACCTTGGCCCGTTTCGGGTCTATTTGATGGTTTTCTAGTGTTTTTATGTTAGCACAGGTTTTTGCCATCGAATAAGTAACCAAGGACGTGTCTTAGACGTTGGAACCCCGAAGAATCACACATAAATCTATCGGAGACATCACTCAAGGCAAACGAATTCCTGCCCCATTTACACATATTTTCGGCGAAAATACCCTTTGGTTTTCGCCGAAAATAGAAGAAGAATCTACTGACCCGATCAAGAGGGAGTTCTCGGCAAAAATACATGAGCATTCTCGACGAAAACCCAAAGCCAAATCAACCAGGAGAAACAGACGGGTGAAGCCACATTTGAACAAATACTTTCACCAAAAATAACCTTACATTTTCGGCGAAAATTCCAGTGAAAATCCAGAAACTGCCGGTTAGGTATAAATACTGAAAACACGGGCAGTCGAGAGGCGACCGTACCCGGGCGGCTAATTAATTGTGGTAGCTAGATCGGATAGAGCGAACGTTCGCCAGTCTTAAACCTAAGGGTCATGAGTTATGGTGGTGTTTGTGAACTGAATGAACTAGAATCGAAAATCGCTGGTCTGTTGACTGTTGTTGCTCTGGTAATCTAAGGGGGATTCGAAGTCTAAGTTTGTCTGTCATCTTTCTAGTCAATCAATCACTCTTCAATCTTTCTTCGCTTTAATTTCATTTCAATTTTTCCTTGCATTTTAGTATAGAAGACGTGGAACTCACACCACGCACAACGTGTTTAACCTTGAATTATTTTTCCAACACCTTTGAGTAAGGAAGTAGAGGAAACCCTTGGAATACGATCTACCCTAGCTTCACAGCTTGGTAGTTATTTGATCGACCGCTATTCTGCAGCTCATCAAATTGGCGCCGTTGCCGGGGACTCTTCTATTTTGTTGAAAGAAGAGTTGGCATTGTTATTCTTCCACCTTTCCATCTTTCATTTTCCATCACACTTCGATTTTACACCGGTTGTGTTTGTTTTTGTCTCTTGCAGATCATAGCAGGTACAGAAATGGATCACTTCCGTTCCATCTTCCTTTACCGCAATGGTTACTCTTAAGAGTGTTGCAGACTACAGTAAGCCACGTGCATCCAACTTTCGATCCCCCATCACCGTGCTTTCTAATGACGATGATCCTGACTATGAGATTAAGATTCCTCTCCTAGAACTGATCTCTAAGGACGTGCAATTCGAGGGAGGCCAGATGATAACCCCTGCACCCATCTAGATGACTTCTTGGCTGTCTGTAACACCTTCAAGTCTGGGAACGTCAACAAGAACACTTTATATCTCCGAGTTTTTCCTTTCTCTCTCAGAGGTGCAGCTAAGCAGTGGCTTGGAAGCAAGCCGCCGGGTCATTACACTAACTGGGAGGCATTAGCTCAAGATTTTGTTGAGGAATACTTTCCTCCCGCAAGGACGACTGCTTATAAAGACCGCATCTCCAGATTCACTCAGAGAGAGGATGCAAGCCTGTATGACACATGGAATGAATTCCAGTCTCTTCTCTTTGACTGCCCTCACCATGGGTATGAACAAAGACAGCTAGCTGAATTCTTTGCTCGTGGTATGCGCAAAGAATTTGTAGACTGGGTCAACTCTCTAGCTGGCGGAGATTGTACCGTCCTTACTCCTCAGGATGCACTTCTGCGTTTTGCTGACTGTGCTTCAAAGTCTAGAAACTAGGAGAGGAAAATAGAAGGAAACAAGAGTCAGAGTCGGATGAGTGTTGCAGAGCAGATCAAGGCAGAGGTCCAGAAACCGGATGAGAAAATAGGGGATGGTTTTCGGTTTTGTATAAAAAATGGAGTGAGGAAAGAGAGAGAGGGCTGAAACCGGATTTTAAAGTGAATAGTTGGTTGATTTTCAAAGACATTTTTGGCGAAAATAAGTGCAAGTTTTCGCCAAAAATGTTAGTTAAAAAGTACTGCCGGTTTTCAAAAGAATTTTCGTCGAAAACATTAATACATTTTCACTGAAAATGTTAAACAGAGACGACTGGAAAACTCAGCGGGATTTCAAAGATAATTTTCACCGAAAATATGGGTTATTTTCGCCGAAAATATTGAACTCTACGATTGAAAATATTTTCGCAAACCCGGCAAACTTCAGAAAATGACAGTTAAATCCACAAAAATCGAAAAGACCTCAAACGACTTGCAACTGACACTATGACAAACAGAATACACACAAAAAATTGAAAACAAAAAAACTGACAATTTTGGCTCCCTCGAACCGACTCTAAAACACTAAGGTTGACACAAATGAAAAACTGACTCCAGCCGTGGGTTGCCTCCCACGAAGGGCTCTTTTATTAACGTCCTTGAGCTGGACGATACCTGGACGGTATTAGGAGACATCCCAACTCAGATTCTCCTTAATGCTAGCATCAGAGTTCATAAGGTTGAGCTTCGGGGCTTCTCCGGTGAGCATGAATTTCTTCCCGTTCGCGTGTAAGAGCTTGGTACGGCCGTCGGGAAGGTGGTCAGTGATTGTGAAGGGTCCGAACAGTTCTGTCAAGGGATCATCTTCCACAAGGAAGACAGTGGACGGAATGAGAACGATCGGCTCCTTCTTTTCTTTAATCTCCGGCTTGATATCACCAGGATCGGTGATCGTAGGTATTTCCTTAGGAGATGCTTTTGGCTTCTCCTTCCATACTTGTTCCGGCGCCGGTAGCTTGGAACGAATTGGTGGTGCAGCTGGCTCGGTAGACGGTGTTGGCACAACTGGTCTCCAGACCATGTGAGTCTTCTTCTTCTTATTCTTTCCCCGAGGTCTGCTAGGTTTTGTGCTCGGTGCCTTAGAAGAGGCTTTCAGTTCCTTCTTCTTTGACGGCTTTTGAAGAGTGGATTTCGGTTCCTGCTTGGTAATCTGTCCAGCACCTGCAACAGCAATTGATCTAGGCACACTAGAAGAGATATCAGTCACGGAGTTGACCAGAGTCAACTCCACAGTTTCAACAGCTAAACAATGCAATTCTTCATTCTTGGGATTATATTTCATTCCGTCTTTAAGGCGGAACGTGACAGTTTCTTTACCAACTCTCAAAGTTAAAGAATCATTTGGAACGTTAATTTGCATTCCAGTAATAGCCATGAATGGTCGTCCTATGAGAATGGTAGAATCATCTTTACTAGTGTCAATGATAACAAAGTCAGCTAAGAACGTGAAAGGACCACATTTAGTAACAACGTCTTTGATTTCTCCCCTAGGAGTTTTAAGTGATCTATCAGCAAAGATAAGTTGCATACTAGGCAGTTCAAGTTCTCCTAGGTTCAATTTTTCATATAGACTCATAGGCATAACATTAACAGACGTACTAAGATCAACCAAACAGCGTTCTATCTCAACATCATTAATAACAAGAGGTAGAGTGAAAGAACCAGGATCAGAGCACTTAGCTGGATATGGAGAGGACGGTTTCTTGATACGAGCATGAGGATATCCTTCATTATTCCCCTTCATGCCAGTCTCGATCCTTGCATTCAGCAGCAATGCTCTTGGAAAAGGAGGCTTGACGACATACGGTGCAAGAGGAGGATCTTCCTCCTTAGGCGCCACTTGTAGTGCTTCCTTCTTCAATTCAGATTCAGCGATCCTGCGTAAAACAGCACAAGCATCAGCAGATAAGCTTGTAAATTTTCTAACAGATACCGTCTTGGCTTGCTCCTTTCTCGGGTTCGGCTCTGTCTGGCTCGAAAGTTGGCCAAATGGTCGACCAGATGCTAGCATGCTCGAGATGTTGTTCACAGCTTGCTCAATTCTTTGACCGACTGCTATCTGTTCTTGATTGAGAAGAGCTTGAGCTTTAAACTGACTATCATGATCATCGAGTCTGGTGATGATCTGGCTAAGCTTCTTGTCCAGGTCACTAACATTGTTTTCCTTCTGGTACTGCTGCCCTGGATAGGTGTTATTCAAATATTGATTCTGGCGATTGCCAGGAGCAGTTCCATAGTTACCCGGATTGCGGTGCGGTGGCTGGTAGACACCTGCCGGTGGATGGTTAGGCTTCTGATCATGAGCTGGACCAGCTGGGCAGTTATTCTGGTTCTAGTTATGGTTGGCGCCAGCATTGTAGGGAGGTCTGTCTTGATAGTTCCCTTTCTGCCTGAAGTTACGGTAGCTAGCATAACCATTCTGATTATTAACGAAGCCTTGTTGAACGAAATTACCTCTTCGGCGGACCAGACTTCTGTCTTACCAAAATTCTGGCAACGGCCTCCGTTATGTGCACAAGCTCCATACCATTCGCAATCGGTAAAATAGATAGAAGCTGCCGGCGGTTTGACTGGTGTGGTAGACTTCTTCAAATGCTTCTCTACTTCAGCCTTGATAGCTGCTTCAAGATCGAGCTTGCTCCTTGATCCTTCAGATTGTCGTTTCCAATTCCTTGACTTGGAAGCACAGTTTGCGAAGTGAAGAAGAGCAGCTTCAGGTGTGAGCGTAGTGCAATCCCCTTCAGCTAGGGAATTGACCCACTTGGCAGATTCTTCTCGAAGACCTCGAGCAAAGATTTCAGCTAACTGCCTCTGCTCGAATCCATGATGAGGGCAGTTGTAGAGAAGTTCTTGGAATTGATTCCAAGTATCATATAAGCTTTCTCCTTCTTTCTGGGAGAACCTGGCAATGCTGTCCTTGATGGCTGTTGTTCTAGCCGAAGGAAAGTATTCTTCAACGAAGTCCTGAGCCAGAGTATCCCAATTAGTGTAATATCCAGGTGGTTTGCCAGTAAGCAACCTCTTAGCAGCGCCTTTCAGAGAGAACGGGAAAGCTCTCAAACAAAGAGTATTCTTGTCGAGGTTTCCGTTCTTAAAAGTGCTGCAGAGATTAAGGAAATCCACAAGATGAGTGCACGGATTGTCTAGGGGCCTGCCTTCGAACTGTAGATCCCTAGAGATCATAGTCAAGAATGGAATCTTGATCTCATAGTCAGGATCTCCTTCAATGCACGGTACGGCAATGACAGATCAAATGCTAGTCGCGCTCGGCTTGTTGTAATCGGCTAGGCTTTTCTGTGCAGGCGGCGGCGGTGGATTTCTGCCTGTGGTGGTGGTGGTGGTAATTGATCAGTCATGGTAGAAGATGGAGGAGGTGAAAGTGACTCGGTGTATGAAACGGATGTAGGTGACGGTAAAGGTGGAGATGGTTGAGGAACTCTCCTTCAGTTCCTCAATCTTAATCGGAGTGATGGATGGAGGTGGATTGGTTCTCCCTCTCCTTGGAATCTGTGATTGTCGAGGTGGAGCAGAACTGCTTGGTCTCTCTATACTCTTAGCCTTGTCAGTTTGAGAGCGAGTCCAAGGGCGGCGATGCATACACCTGTGAACAATCTACAAATAACAAAAACAAACAAAAACCAGTGTAAAATCAAAGTGGGTGGAAAAGTGAAAGATGGAAAATAGAAGAATAAATTGCCAGTTCTTCTTTCAAACAATCAAAAGAAGTCCCCGGCAACGGCGCCAATTTGGTGAGCCGTCCGGTAGTTGTTCGGACGTTCAACCAAATAACTAACAAAGCTAACAAGCTAGGGTAGATCATATTCCACGGGTCTTCTATGATTGACTACTCAAATAAGCTGGCAAATTACTCGGATTTAAACACTTCGTGCGTGGTGTGAGTTCCACGACTTCTAATTCTAAGAAATGCAGAAAAATTAAAAATTGAAACTAAGAACAAATAGGAAATTGGTTGATTAAAACGGAGATAACAGACGAACTTAGACTTTGAATCCCCCTTCGTTCCCCAAAGCATTGGCAATCAACACATCAGCGGATTTCGATTCTCATTCAATCAATTCTAAGACACCACCATAACTCCTTACCCTTAGGTTTAAGACCGGCGAACGTTCGCTCTATCCGTTCTAGCTACCAAGATTAATTAGTCGCCCGGGTACGGTCGCCTCTCGCAATGACTTAACTTAACTGGTGGACTTACTAACGATTTATGAGTTACTCTTGCAGTGGATTAACCCTAACCGGTTCCTACGAAAGGCACGCTCCAATTATAAGGTTAATTGTTCAATTTGATGTTTTAAAGTAAGGCGAGCGTTCGCTTCTATCCTTAGCTTAACAAGAATCTAATATAGGTGATCAATCCAGACAAGAAACATGAACAATGAAGAACAAACCAAACATGAAAGAGAAACTGATTGAACTTCGAATCTAATCACTGCCGATCCGTGACCGCTTTAAAGTACTGGGTCACTTAGGGTTCATCTAGTCTAAGCTCTAAGAGTTTAGCTACTCATGTTTATCACAAAAGAATCAAAGATAATGAAAGAATTCATCATCCAGAGGAAGAACAGAAAAGAATCTGAAAAACCTAATTAAGACGACTCTGGCAGACTTCGATCTTCGGTAAACTGCAATCCTAGCTCCGAGTCTTCGAGATGGAAGGGATGGCGTCACGATCTCTTTCCGGCTCGTCGAACTCTAACTCTTTGCTCCAGAACTCTTGAGAATCCTTGGAATTATGATTATGAAAAGTGTATCCTTGTTTTTGGCCGCCGGTTAAGTATTTATACTTAACCCTAATTCAGCCGAATTTTGCCTGATATTTTCATCGAAAATACTAGGGTATTTTCGCCGAAAATCTTGGTGTAAATGGGGAGCCCGCCGGTTGATTTCTCCTGTAATTTTTGGTCCAATAGTTTTCGGTCAAAAACTTACGGTTTTCGCCAAAAACTTCCTTTGATGAGCATCAGTCTATTTGTTCTTGCATTTTCGCCGAAAACACTAGGGTATTTTCGGCAAAAACTCCTTTGTAAACCGGGCAGACTCTGGTTCGACTCGATTGACTCCTCGGATTGATTTCGGTGCAATTCCTCGAGGTTCTGATGACACTCGATTTGACGTGATTATCAGCTTCATTTAAGCGACATTCCCTTGCTTGAAACGTGGTTTTAGGGGTAAAATAGCGAATATTCACTCAACTACCCTATTTCCTACCGATTTGGTTACTTTGGCCCTTTTTGGGTCTATTTGATGGTTTTCTAGTGTTTTTGTGAAAGCACAGGTTTTTGCCATCATTTATGTAGCCACGGACGTGTTCAAGACCTCAAGGAGTGAACCGGAATCGAACCAGAGTCAGAACCGAAGATCCAACTGCCCAGCACAATGTTTTCGCCGAAAAGACTATGAGGATTTCGGCGAAAACACCTTCAGAAACTCACAAGCTGATTTACACTGAAGTTTTCGGCGAAAACTACTTTGAGTTTTCGCCAAAAATCATAGAAGAAATCAAACAGGGGATTTTGCCTAAAGTTTTCGGCGAAAATTATCTAATATTTTCGCCGAAAATATCTTCCAAATCCGACGCTGTATTGGAAACCCAAAGCGTACCTATTTAAAGAGAAGCACCCGGCAGCCAAAAGAGGGATCAACATTATTCATATTTTCACAAATCAGACTTTTGAGAGTCAGCCGACTCTAGGTTAGATAGATAGAGTTTAGAGAGTTCGAAGATCCGTGGAGAGATCGTGACGCCATCCTTCCACCTCGGAGAACTCGGAGCTTAAAGTTGAAGATCCAGGAGATTGAAGCTTCGTCGGAGTCGTCAGAATTAGGTTTTTCAGTTCTTATATGTTCTTCCTCTGTATGATGATTTTCTTTGTTGCCTTTGATTCTTCTGCTATCGTTATGAGTAGCTAAACTTGTAGAGCTTAGATTAGATGAACCCTAAGTGATCCAGGGCTTTAAAGCGGTCACAGATTGGCGGTAATTAGATTCGAAGTTCAATCAGTTTCTCTTTGCATGGTTGTTTTATTCTTGATTGCTCATGTTTCTTCTCTGGTTGGTCGCCTAGATTAGGTTTTTGCAAGCTAGGGTTAGTCGCTAGACGGTTCCTTGCTTTGGCGCTTAAACTTGTCTTCCTTGATCACCTAGTTTAGATTCTTGTTAAGTTGAGGATAGAAGCGAACGCTCGCCTCTCTTTAAAACATCAATTCAACCAGTTAACCTTATAATTGGAGTGTGCCTTTCGTAGGAACCGATTAGGGTTAATCCGCTTCAAGAGTAACTCATAAATCATTAGTAATTACACCAGTTAATTAAGTCGTTGCGAGAGGCGACCGTACCCGGGCGGCTAATTAATCTTGGTAGTTAGAATGGATAGAGCGAACGTTCGCCGGTCTTAAACCTAAGGGTCAGGAGTTATTGTGGTGTATAAAACCAATTGAATTTGAATTGAAAACCGTTGGTCTTGTGATTACCGTTGCCTTGGTGATCTAAGGGGATTCGAAATCTAAGCTCGTCTATCTTCTCGTTAGTCAACCTTTTAATCTTTCTGTCATTTATTTTCCTGCTTTATTAGATTAGAAGTCGTGGAACTCACACCACGCACAATCTGCTTAAACCTGAGTAATTTGCCAACATATTTGAGTAGACAAGAAGAAGAGACCTCGAGTAGAATACGATATAGTCTACCTTGGTAGATTAGTTATTTGATACCGCTAAAACTGCAGCATCAGGTTCCAACGCCTTAGACACGTCCTTGGCTATTTTATTTGACGGCAAAAACCTGTGCTAACATAAAAACACTAGAAAACCATCAAATAGACCCGAAACGGGCCAAGGTAACACAAATGGCACGAGATAGGGCAATTGATTGAATATTCGTTATTCTACCCTAAAAACCATGTCTTAAGCAAGGAAATGTCGCTTAAATGAGGCTGATAATCACGTCAAATCGAGTGTCATCACTCAACCAAACACAATGAATTATTAGACAGATAATTCCTAGAACAAGAAACCTAATATGCATACAGATCAGCCAAACAACCTGGTCTCACTAGTAAACTGCACACGACAAGTAATCGTGACCAATTATGCACGAATTTGACCTGACCGACTAGGCTCCTCACACAGGAAATATATAGAACAATGGGAACTCTCACTCTCTGTGTTTAAGGATGTGTTTAAGCTCTCAATCATTTTTTGTTACTGAATTCTGTCATAAGTTTGCATTTCGACCACATCTCCACCACTGTGACAACACGAGGAACTAGTCAAGAAGGACTTCCCTGCTAGGACTATAACGAATTCTACACTACAAGGGTTTATGATGAGATGGATGATGGGAAAATATGATGATGGCTTGGGTGCGGTGTAGCTTTCGACTAACTTCCCTCGAATCTAGCCTATGGCTTCCTACCGTCTAACCAGACACGGGTGGAATAGTGAACGCTCGTCCTATGATACTCTCAAGCAACCTAGCACTTATTTTCTTTACACATTTCTTTTCTTACTAACTTTTCTTTTGACTTCGTTCTTTCATATGTAGGGAGAAGAACGTTTATTGAATTGAAAACTTGAAACCTTTTTGGATTTTCTGATTTTTCTCTTTCTTTTCATCATTTTCTTTTCGAAGTTTACTTCTCTTCTATTTTTTTCTTTTGTGCCAATTCTTTCTTTTAGTTGCTAAGGGGTTTACACGTTCGGACATAATAGCTAAGACCACCTGTTTAATGGCTATAGGCAGGTTACCACAAACCTACTTCCGGTAGGTCAATCTAGAACTACAACCACAGGGGATCAACGGGGAATGAAAGAATGGGAAATGTCTGTAATGTATAATCGAACCGAAAGAACAGGCCAATCTCAAGGGTTTAAACCTAATGGATTTATTGTTTGGTAGGCTATATGGCTTAGTAGCTGAATCTAGGTGCCCCTATCATTCTAGAACTCGTGTCATCGTGTGGTCTCGAGTAGGTCTCATGCAAATTCTAACTCATTCAAGCAAACAGAAAACCACTAAGAAAGAATTTAAAATTGCAAGTTACGTGCAATGGATCAAAAGCTCACAGTTGGTTTGCTAGTCGGATTCGGTCATTTTCATGCAATCAAGGCTACAACTACAAGTGTGATTTTAAAAATTCTGTTCTGACCAGGTAATTCAGCATCAAAATATACACATTGGTTCTTAAGTTCTAGGTTAAGCAGTCTAAGCATCATTATGAAGGATTGAACAACAACTTAACATCAAAATCAAGAACTGAGCCATTCTATGCTAGAGAGACTGGACAGGAATCACGAGGCACACAAAGATATAGGCAATCAAGATCATGCATGGTTCTCTAACATCCTATGCGCCAGCCTCTCATTCATCTCAGCGGTGATTAGCGCCCGCGAGGTGGGCGATCAACTGGCTGGGGGATGTGGTGAGGGAGCGATTTGCAATTCTCAAAATCCAATGAAAGGTCGATGCCCCTTGCTATGGCGATTTCGGCACCTATATGTTTAATCGGGACACGAGGAATGTCGGGGCCCCATTTCTCACTGAGCTGGAGGTTGTCAATCAGACATGAAATGAAAGGTCCGCCCGGAAGCTCAGAAGGAAGTTTCTTGGTGGTAGTGCGCTTGTGGAAGAATCGTGCAAGCCACCATCCGGTGTGGAGGTTCCCATCCTCCTCTAAAGCACGGAATAATACGAGCTCCTCCAAAGAAACATGGTGACGGCTCATCTTGCTGCGATAACACAGAGACTGCGCCCAAACATAATGCAAGAATTTAAGAATAGGGTGAAAGATGTCACCGACCGTGGGGTTGACGATAGGTGTGATCTCAGATTGACAGGAGGCCCATTTCCACACTTCTGGGTAAGGATTACTCGTGATGGAGTAGGTGTCCGCGAACCCAGGGGCTGCATCCTGGATATCAGCAAGGGGGTCGAACAAGAGGGCAAACTCATGGATGGTCTTCACATGCCGGACACCCCCGAGGCGGAAAGAAACAAATTTTGAGATGGCTGATGACACTCAAATTGACGTGATTATCAGCCTCATTTGAGCGACATTTCATTGCTTGAGACACAGCTTTTAGGGTAGAATAACGAATATTCAATCAATTGCCCTATCTCATGCCATTTGTGTTACCTTGGCCCGTTTCGGGTCTATTTGATGGTTTTCTAGTGTTTTTATGTTAGCACAGGTTTTTGCCATCGAATAAGTAAACCAAGGACGTGTCTTAGACGTTGGAACCCCGAAGAATCACACATAAATCTACCGGAGACATCACTCAAGGCAAACGAATTCCTGCCCCATTTACACATATTTTCGGCGAAAATACCCTTTGGTTTTCGCCAAAAATAGAAGAAGAATCTACTGACCCGATCAAGAGGGAGTTCTCGGCAAAAATACATGAGCATTCTCGACGAAAACCCAAAGCCAAATCAACCAGGAGAAACAGACGGGTGAAGCCACATTTGAACATATACTTTCACCAAAAATAACCTTACATTTTCGGCGAAAATTCCAGTGAAAATCCAGAAACTGCCGGTTAGGTATAAATACTGAAAACACGGGCAGTCGAGAGGCGACCGTACCCGGGCGGCTAATTAATTGTGGTAGCTAGATCGGATAGAGCGAACGTTCGCCAGTCTTAAACCTAAGGGTCATGAGTTATGGTGGTGTTTGTGAACTGAATGAACTAGAATCGAAAATCGCTGGTCTGTTGACTGTTGTTGCTCTGGTAATCTAAGGGGGATTCGAAGTCTAAGTTTGTCTGTCATCTTTCTAGTCAATCAATCACTCTTCAATCTTTCTTCGCTTTAATTTCATTTCAATTTTTCCTTGCATTTTAGTATAGAAGACGTGGAACTCACACCACGCACAACGTGTTTAACCTTGAATTATTTTTCCAACACCTTTGAGTAAGGAAGTAGAGGAAACCCTTGGAATACGATCTACCCTAGCTTCACAGCTTGGTAGTTATTTGATCGACCGCTATTCTGCAGCTCATCAAATTGGCGCCGTTGCCGGGGACTCTTCTATTTTGTTGAAAGAAGAGTTGGCATTGTTATTCTTCCACCTTTCCATCTTTCATTTTCCATCACACTTCGATTTTACACCGGTTGTGTTTGTTTTTGTCTCTTGCAGATCATAGCAGGTACAGAAATGGATCACTTCCGTTCCATCTTCCTTTACCGCAATGGTTACTCTTAAGAGTGTTGCGGACTACAGTAAGCCACGTGCATCCAACTTTCGATCCCCCATCACCGTGCTTTCTAATGACGATGATCCTGACTATGAGATTAAGATTCCTCTCCTAGAACTGATCTCTAAGGACGTGCAATTCGAGGGGAGGCCAGATGATAACCCCTGCACCCATCTAGATGACTTCTTGGCTGTCTGTAACACCTTCAAGTCTGGGAACCTCAACAAGAACACTTTATATCTCCGAGTTTTTCCTTTCTCTCTCAGAGGTGCAGCTAAGCAGTGGCTTGGAAGCAAGCCGCCGGGTCATTACACTAACTGGGAGGCATTAGCTCAAGATTTTGTTGAGGAATACTTTCCTCCCGCAAGGACGACTGCTTATAAAGACCGCATCTCCAGATTCACTCAGAGAGAGGATGCAAGCCTGTATGACACATGGAATGAATTCCAGTCTCTTCTCTTTGACTGCCCTCACCATGGGTATGAACAAAGACAGCTAGCTGAATTCTTTGCTCGTGGTATGCGCAAAGAATTTGTAGACTGGGTCAACTCTCTAGCTGGCGGAGATTGTACCGTCCTTACTCCTCAGGATGCACTTCTGCGTTTTGCTGACTGTGCTTCAAAGTCTAGAAACTAGGAGAGGAAAATAGAAGGAAACAAGAGTCAGAGTCGGATGAGTGTTGCAGAGCAGATCAAGGCAGAGGTCCAGAAACATCTACAAGCAGCTGGTATTCCCCTCGATCCCCCGTCAGCCACCACCTTTTCAGTTGACTATGGATGGTGTGGGTCCTGTGCTCATAACGGTGGAAGCTGCCTCAACTTCGGCAAGACAGAAGTTTGGTCTACAGAAGAGATAAACTTCATCGATCAGGGTTTCGCTAACAATCAGAAAGGCTATGCCGGTTACAGAAACTACGTGCCACAGAACCAGACCAACCAGTTAGTAGATCCTTATTATAGACCTTCGGGATTCATTGGAGGACAACACCGGTCTCAAGCAAAGTCGTACTACAATAGAGACATGGACTATGAGAAGAAGTTCGATCAGATTATGAGCAGACTTGACGACCACGACATTCAACTAAAAGCTCAAGCTGCACTCAATCAAGGATAGAGAGCTCAGAGCCAGAGGATAGAGGATGCTATAAGTAATATGACTAAACTCTTTACTAGCAATCCTCTCCTTAATCCAGAAGCATTTCAAGCAGACTCCGGTACAAAGAGCGAACAAGCTCAAGCCATTACCACCAGGAGCGGCAAGCAAACAACTGATCCCAAGGCTCCAGAACCTGAAGTAATACCAGATCCCATGGATATGCCAGAAATTGAGGATATCACAGAAGAGGAAGAAGAAGCATCTGCTCCTCCTCCTCCTCTGCCTAGGACAGCTCCTGAGCCTGTTTTGGCGCCATATGTTCCTCGGATTCCCTTCCCAAAAGCTGCAAGGAGCAAGGCTAAGGATCACGACACTCAGTACAAGAAGTAATACAATGTTCTTAAGACTGCAGAGATCAAGATACCAGTGACTGAAGCTGTGGAAATCATACCACCACTTGGAAAGTTCTTTAAGGATCTCGTGAAGAAAGTGAAGAACGGGGAGGCGTACTCTATCACGCTTACTAATGAATGCGCGTCTATCCTCGGTGCGCCATCTCCCATTCGACAGCCTCCACCACCCCCAGCTAAGTGTCCTGATCCCGGTTCTTTTACATTACCGTGCATTATTAATGGCATTAATATTGATCGCAGTCTGGTTGATTCTGGTGCTTCTATTAATGTTATGCCTGTTTATCTATATGAAAAGCTGAATCTAGGGCAATTAAAACCAATTACTCTACATCTTGTCTTAGCCGATAGGTCTTTCAAACTACCTAGAGGTATAGTAGAAGATGTAGCTGTTTGTTGTGGTCCGTTTACTATAATTGCAGATTTTGTTGTTTTAGATACTCGTGAGTTAGACGGAACACTTATCCTAGGTCGACCTTTCTTAGCAACTGCTGGTGTAAATATTAACTGCAAACAAGGCATGTTAACTTTAAGTGTAGGACAAGAGAGTGTCGCATTCCACATTAAAGATAGCATGAGGTATTCTGTTGCTCAAGATGATAACTGTTATACTATTGATCCCTTAGAGTTGGCCTCGGCCAACTCCTTTACTAATGCTTTATCTAGTGATCCGCTAGAGTTCTGTTTGATTTCAGGGATTGATAATGCGTTAGAAGATCCAGAGCAGCGCCTATGGCAAGATGAGTTAGACGAGCAGAAAGCGACATTCACACCCATCACCGCGTCTACACATATTGAGCCATCATCGAGTCAGATTACTACCTCATACGAGGATCCGCCAGAGCTTACTGTGAAGGAGCTGCCTGACCACCTAGAATACGCATTTCTGGGGAAGGACTGTCAGTTACCAGTCATCATCAGTTCGAATCTATCTCCCGAGCAGAAAGAGCAATTGATTAGGCTACTCAAGAAGCATGTCCAAGCTATTGCCTGACAGTTAGCAGACATCAGAGGCATCTCTGAAACCTTCTGCAAACATCGGATAGTCGTTGATGAAGAATTCAAAACAGTTAGACAGCCACAACGCCGACTTAACCCTTTGATGCAGGAAGTTGTGAAGAAAGAAGTACTCAAGCTTCTAGATGCCGGTATCATTTATCCTATCGCCGACAGTCCTTGGGTCAGTCCAACTCAAGTCGTTCCGAAGAAAGGAGGGATCACAGTCATCCCTAATCCGAAGGGTAAACTCATCCCTACCCGCACAGTTACCGGATGGAGAGTCTATATCGATTATCGACGACTCAATGATGCCACAAAGAAAGATCACTTCCCACTGCCGTTCATTGATCAGATGCTTGAACGATTAGCTGGTCATGAATACTATTGCTTCTTAGACAGGATGTTCGGCTACTTTCAGATCCCCATTGAGCTTGATGATCAAGAGAAGACGACCTTCACATGCCGTTTGGTACGTTTGCTTATCGTCGTATTCCTTTTGGTTTATGTAATGCTCCCGCTACCTTTCAGAGATGTATGCTTGCTATATTTGGAGATCTGGTAGAGAATGTGGTGGAGGTGTTTATGGACGACTTCTCCGTCTATGGAGATTCATTTTCAAAATGTCTGGCTAATCTGGATAAGGTGCTAGCTCGTTGTGAGGAGACCAACCTAGCTCTTAGTTGGGAGAAGTGTCACTTCATGGTTACAGAAGGTATTGTTCTGGGCCACATGATATCTAAGACAGGTATAGAAGTCAATCGTGCAAAGCTTGAGACCATTGCCAGCTTACCACCGCTGACCTCAGTTAAGACAGTGCGAAGTTTCCTTGGTCATGCTGGATTTTACCGAAGATTCATCAGAGATTTCTCCAAGATCACTCTTCCAATGACGAAGCTTCTTGAGAAAGATGTTCCTTTCGTCTTTGATAAAGCCGGTCTTGAAGCTTTTGAAACCTTGAAGAGTCAACTCACCACCGCACCAATTCTAACAGCACCGGATTGGAATCTTCCATTCGAGATTATGTGCGATGCTAGCGACTTCGCCGTTGGCGCGGTTCTTGGTCAAAGGAAGGAGAAGAGATTTCATCCTATCTACTTTGCGAGCAAGACACTCAATGATGCTCAGAGAAACTACACTACTACGGAGAAAGAGCTTCTGGCTATCGTCTTCTCCTTTGACAAGTTTAGACAGTATCTGGTTCTGTCACATACCATCGTTTACACGGATCATGCTGCCCTGCGCCATTTATTGGCCAAGCAGGACTCAAAGCCACGTCTCATCCGATGGATCCTTCTCCTCCAAGAGTTTGACATTGAAATCAAAGATAAGAAGGGAGCAGAGAATCTAGCAGCGGATCATCTTTCCCGACTGGAGGAATCGCAAACAGGTAAGTCTACTACCCCTATCAATGATTCTTTCCCTGACGAGCTGTTGCGTGTTGAAACATATGAACAGGTTAACAGCATAGCTATCGAGCCCTAGGCAATCCCTCACGCTCAAGATCTGAGTGATGCCGCCGATTCAGAGGAGCCTTGGTATGCAACTCTAGCTAACTATCTCTCACACGGCATTGTACCTCCTGAGCTGGATTTCAACGCACGCAAGAAGCTCTTTAAAGAAGCCAAGTCATACTTCTGGGATGAGCCTTTCTTATACCGCATCAGTCTTGACGGAATGATCCGGAGATGTGTCTCTTACACTGAAGCAGCTGACATTATGCGTAAGTGCCATGAAGGACAGTTCAGAGGACACTTTGGAGGCACCCGTACGGCAAGAAAGTTACTCGAAAAAGGTTTTTACTGGCCTTCAATCTTCAGTGACTGCGACGTTTTTGCTCGACATTGTGATGCATGCCAGCGATCAGGTAACATCTCTAACCGTAATGAGATGCCCCAAATTGTTTCTTTAACTGTTGAAATTTTTGATGTTTGGGGAATCGATTTTATAGGTCCGTTCACACCCTCCAACAGAAACAAGTACATTCTTGTAGCCGTTGATTATGTTTCTAAGTGGGCTGAGGCTGAAGCTTTACCCACTAATGATTCTGGAGTGGTAGGTCGATTCCTTACCCATCTTTTCACGCGTTTCGGTTCACCACGCTTCATCATAAGCGATAGGGGTACCCATTTCCGTGGACAATTCGACCGGGTGTGCAAACGCTTTGGCGTCACCCACCGAATGTCCACAGCTTATCATCCTCAAGTGAATGGTCAAGCGGAAGTGACAAACCGTGAGCTCAAGCGGATTCTTGATAGGACAGTTGGCCGATCTCGCAAGGACTGGTCATCTAAGCTCAATGATTCCTTATGGGCTTATCGAACTGCCTATAAGACTCCCATCGGTACCTCACCTTATTAGCTGGTCTATGGCAAGGCATGTCATTTACCAGTTGAGCTTGAGCACAAGGCATTCTGGGCTAACAAAGAGTTGAATATGAGCTATGCAGTAGCAGGTAATAACCACCATAACCAGATCGCTGAGCTTGAGGAGCACCGCCTCCACGCTTATAAGAGCACGAAGCTATACAAAGAGTGCATGAAGAGAATTCATGACTCTCAATTGAAGACGATCAAGCAGTTTTACCCTGGAGAAGAAGTTCTCTTGTATAACTCTCGATTGAAGCTTTTTCCGGGTAAGTTGAAATCCCGATGGTTTGGCCCTTATACCGTGGTCCGACAGACACCCTTAGGCAGCGTCTACATTAAATTGCACGATCAAGAGCCGTTTGTGGTCAATGGGCATAGGCTTAAGAAGTACCTGCAAGGATTAGCGGTCTCTTCCATCGACGTGCACTACTTCACGACGGATCCGTGATCTGAATCCAGGGAGCTCACGGACGTTAAACAAGAGCGCTTCGTGGGAGGCAACCCACGGCTTGAGTCAGTTATTTTTCATTTTGAGTCATTTTGTTTTTTTTTGTTTTTTAAAAAACAGCCGCCATTTTCAAATATATTTTCGGCGAAAATTTGCCATTATTTTCACCAAAAACATGTGTTTAAAATCGACCTATTTCTCCTGTTCCGACTTTTCGAACCGAAGACTCCATCCATTTTCACCGAGCCGGATTTCCAACATAAGGATCGTTTCGCCGAAATTAACCCCTCTATTTCGCCGAAAATATTGTGCTACCTGACACCTATTTAAGCGGCCCCCAGCCCTCATATTTTCGCCCCTCCACTCGAAAACTTCGGCCGATTCCCTCACCCCCCTGCTTTGAACGCCGCCGCCTCCTCGACCGCGATCAGCCAGCCGCCGCCCGACTGCTCAACGCCACCGTTCTCTTAGCCGTCGGCGGCCTTCTCCCTTCCCTAGCCCCTGTTTCAAAACCCTAGAATTGGAACTTTTCAGCTCCGGTTCCTCCCGACCTAGTTTTCAAGTTCTTCATCGTTTCCTCGGATTTCCAATCGTTTTATCGAGTCATGTCTTCACGGTTAGTTGTTCAGCCCTTGATTGTGAATCTTTTGGCTTTTTGCCTTTCGGTTTTCGGCATGGTTGACTTTGGTTGACTTTTTGGTTCTCCCTCGATTTTTTTCATGATTGCTTTGTCGGTGTCCATTGGCTAGGTTTTGGCATTCCCTTGTGACCTTTTTCGCTCGTAACTTGTTGTTTGTGCGTTCGTGTTCATGAATCATTCCATTCCTCATGCCTGCTTAATTGATTGACAGCTCTCTCCTGCTATATCTCGATTCGATGTTCTCTCAATTTTATTGGCTTACCCCCGCTTGTCAACCTAAGTGTGGGGTAGAAGTCTTGTCTTCTGATGTTGGGTTTTTCCTGAGTTGTGTTTTACAGGGCTCCCAAACGTTTTAAGACTACCAGTGCAGATAGAGCACAGCGATCCTCAGCTCGCCAGAGCCGGACACCACCCTCCCGACGACTCGCGCCAGCTGCACAACCATCGAGGGCAGTAGCCATTATCCCCGAAGATGCACCAACCCCTGTGACTCCTATCTCATCTATTCCTGCACCTGCCAATGGGGCCCTACATCCTTTCATTACAGCTCTGGAGCCGCACCAACTAGAGATCTTTCAGAAGATCAAAGACATTCCTCCGGCCAAGGTGGCAGTTCTTTCTCTGGACAGTCTCAAGGCGCACAATCCGGCTTGGCACTCCACCATTGACACCGCCCTTCATAAAGCCGGCTTACGAGTGTTGACCGCTCATGGTTCCCCCTACCCGCTTGTCGCTCTTCATGAGTTCTGGAGTTCGTTCCGGCGCCTCACCCCGAAGCCCATATGTGAGCAGAAATTTGTATCCTTCCGCCTCGGTGGTGTCCTCCACGAGAAGTCCATTCTCGAGTTCGGCCGCCTGCTGGATCCGCACGTCGACCTCACTACAACATCCGCTGGCTTCAAGGACACATACTCCATCACGAGTGCTCCTTACCCGGACGTGTGGAGATGGGCCTGCTGCGAAGATGAGATCTCACCTATCGTCAACCCCACGGTTTGTGACATCTTTCACCCTATTCTTAAATTCTTGCATTATGTTTGGGTGCAATCTCTGTGTTATTGCAGCAAGTCGAGCCGTCACCATGTTTCTTTGGAGGAGCTCGTCTTATTCCGTGCTTTAGAGGAGGATTCCAACTTGCATCCCGGATGGTGGCTTGCACGATTCTTTCACAAGCTTACTACCACCAAGAAGCTTCCTTCTGAGCTTCCAGGGGGGCCTTTCATTTCCATTCTGATCGACAATCTCCAGCTCGGTGCCAAATGGGGCCTCGATATTCCTCGTGTCCCGATTGAGCCCATAGGTGCCGACCTTGCCATAGCACGGGGCATCGACCTTTCTTTGGATTTTGAGCATTGCAAATCACTCCCTCACCGCATTCCCCAGCCTGTTGAACGCCCGCCATCGTGAGCGCAACTCACCGCGAAGATGAATGAGAGGCTAGCACGTATTGAGAAGTGGCAGCTCGACTACTCGGCTGGTTCGCTTCAATGGCAGAAGAACCGAGTAGCACATGAAGAGACCTAGAACGAGCATTGGTCCATTCTCCAGCAATTCATGGCCAACCAGTCTGCCAGACACACGGATGATATCGCATGGCGACAGCAGCTGAAGCAGCGGCTTGGCATTTCACCTCTCCCGACACCACCTCCACCCCCACCCTCGGAACAGTGATCAGGTTGTTTCTATCCTTTCCTTTCCTTTTCTTTTCTTTCTTCTTTTAGGATCTCGATCCACTTTTATTCTGTGTGGATCCGGGGCACTTGTCCCGGTATCCTTTTGTTCTTTTTGTTGTTTGTGTTTTGTAGGATTTTGAGTAGCTACTCCGCCCCGGCCTCTTCGTGCTCGACCACTACACCGCCATCACCTTTCAGGTTCCTCGTATCTCTCTCCTTTAGTTTGGTCATGTGAGGACACAGAACAGTCTAAGTGTGGGGTGGGATGTTAGAAAACCATGCATGATCATGATTGCCTTTATCTTTGTGTGCCTCGTGATTCCTGTCCTGTCACTCTAGCATAGAACTGCTCAATTCTTGACTTCTATTGTTAAATTGACTTCAATTTTGAATAATGACGTCTAGACTGTTCCACTTAGAACCTGTAACCAACGTGTCGGAACTGAGATAAAATGAGTCTAGGTCAGAACAGATCATACATCACTCTTGTAGTTGACATTTGAATCAATTAAACAATTTTGCTTGTTAATCATAAAGCTTGTTAACACCGTTCTAAGATGATAAATGCTAGCTTCTTCCATGTTTTTCACTCCATATTTGATCACCTGTGATTGTGGCCTGAGATTAGACGGAAGTCCAATTCGAAATCTTGTGTAAAAAGTTATAACTAGCTAGGATTAAGTGGCTAAATGGTTAAATCAAGTAATTGAGTTATTCAAATCAATGTTAAGTTCTTTAAAGTGCTGAAAATAAAGCTAGGCAAGCCCGACACCTAAGTGAAGTTTTCGGGTTGAGCACTAGCAAAGGCACAAATACTGTGAGCTAGGCAGGTCCAACACCTAAGTGAAGTGTTTGGTATCGAGCACTAGTATGCAGTAAATAATTTGAGGAAGTTTGAATCGTGAAAAAAAAAGAGAGAGAAGAATTGATGCTTAAATCAGTCCTGGCTAGAACATGTAACGTACAGATCTAGAAGCGGATGAAGTCGAGTCGATAGCCACGTCACTTTTCCTTCCTCCGCGTCCACATCATAGCTAGAGCTTAAGGTCGTTTTGATTAGAACGGGTGTTATCGCAGTCGGTTAATTATGATTCATTTGTTTTGCCAAGAAACGTGTTTTGCTAAAACTACTACCTGAAGTGTGCAGAAAATAGTGAGATCAAAACTTGTTTGGTCGATGTTCTTTCATGTGTAGGTCACCTTTTCTTAAGTGGAACAGTCTAAACCAAATTGTTAAAACTGAATCTCAATTTAATCTCGTGTCATTAGTGATTTGAGTGTGTTCTAATTCAGTTTGCTTGAGGACAAGCAAAAGCTTAAGTGTGGGGTATTTTCATGACACTCGAATTGATGTGATTATCATCCTCATTTGAGTGACATTTCATTGCTTGAGACACGTCTTTTAGGGTAGAATAACGAATATTCAATCAATTGCCCTATCTCATGCCATTTGTGTTACCTTGGCCCGTTTCGGGTCTATTTGATGGTTTTCTAGTGTTTTTATGTTAGCACAGGTTTTTTCCATCGAATAAGTAACCAAGGACGTGTCTTAGACGTTGGAACCCCGAAGAATCACACATAAATCTACCGGAGACATCACTCAAGGCAAATGAATTCCTGCCCCATTTACACATATATTTTCGGCAAAAATACCCTTTGGTTTTCACCGAAAATAGAAGAAGAATCCACTGACCCGATCAAGAGGGAGTTCTCGGCGAAAACCCAAAGCCAAATCAACCAGGAGAAACAGACGGGTGAAGCCACATTTGAACAGATACTTTCGCCGAAAATAACCTTACATTTTTGGCGAAAATTCCAGTGAAAATCCAAAACCGCCGGTTATGTATAAATACTCAAAACACGGGCAGTCGAGAAAAGGAAGAACGACTTACAACACATAACTAGAAGGAGGAGAGAGAAAAACGAGTAGAGAGAGTTCGAGGAGCCAGGAACGGATCGTGACGCCATCCATCCATCTCGGAGAACCGGTGCTAGGAGTTGAAGATTCGGCAGATTGAAGCTGCCAGGAGTCATCGAAATTAGGTTTTACAGTTCTTCTCTGTCTACCCTACCTAAGATGTATTCTTTGTCCGCCTTTGATTCTTATGTATTGAATATGCGTAGCTGAACTCGTGTAGCTTAGATTAGATGAACCCTAAGTGACCCAGGGCTTAAAGCGGTCACGGATCGGCGGTGATTAGATTCGAAATTCATTCAGTTTCATCTTTCATGTTTGATTTGTTCTTTGTTCTCGGTGTTTCTTGTCTGGTTTGGCCACCTAGATTAGATTCTTGTTAAGCTAAGGATAGAAGCGAACGCTCGCCTTACTTTAAAACACCAATCGAACAATCAACCTTATAATTGGAGTGTGCCTTTCGTAGGAACCGATTAGGGTTGATCCATTGCAAGAGTAACTCATTAATCATTAGAATTTGCACCAATTAAGTTAAGTCGTTGCGAGAGGCGACTGTACCCGGGCGGCTAATTAATTGTGGTAGCTAGATCGGATAGAGCGAACGTTCGCCAGTCTTAAACCTAAGGGTCAGGAGTTATGGTGGTGTTTGTGAACTGAATGAACTAGAATCGAAAATCGTTGGTCTGTTGACTGCTGTTGCTCTGGTAATCTAAGGGGGATTCGAAGTCTAAGCTTGTCTGTCATCTTTCTAGTCAATCAATCAATCTTCAATCTTTCTTCGCTTTTATTTCATTTCAATTTTTCCTTGCATTTTAGTATAGAAGACGTGGAACTCACACCACGCACAACGTGTTTAACCTTGAATTATTTTGCCAACACCTTTGAGTAAGGAAGTAGAGGAAACCCTTGGAATACGATCTACCCTAGCTTCACAGCTTGGTAGTTATTTGATCGACTTCTATTCTGCAACTCATCAATGGCACTAGGCTTTGGCGTGAGGCGCTCAAAGGAACACCAGAACTCTTGAAGGGCGACCAGAGGATAGGGCGAATCGAGAGTGGTCAAGGATCGCAGGCCAGCTTTATGAAGGGCAGTGTCGATGGTGGAGTGCCAAGCCGGATTGTGGTCCTTGAGACTATCTAGAGAAAGAACTGCCACCTTAGCCGGAGGAATGTCTTTGATCTTCTGAAAGACCTCTAGCTGGTGCGGCTCCAGGGCTGCGATGAAAGGATGTAGGGCCCCAGTGGCGGGTGCATGAACAGAGGAGATAGGAGTCACAGGGGTCGGTGCATCCACGGGGATGATGGCCACATCCGTTGATGTAGGGGTAGCTGGGGCGGGTGGTCGGGACGAGTGAGCCCGGTTCTGTCGAGCCGAGGATCGTTGTGCCCTATCTGCACTGGTGGTCTTGAATCGTTTGGGAGCACTGTAAAACATAACTCACAATCCTACCCCACACTTAGACTAACAGGTGGGGGTAAACAAATAACCGAGAAATCACCAAATTGAAAAAAAAGCAAAGGATCGACATTCAAATAAGCAAGCACGAGGAATAACGCACATCCCAATCACAGAGCACGACATAATTAATAAACACGATCGCATAGGCAACAATTTACAATCCCAAACAGATCAAATGGAATTGCCCAAACCTAGCCAACCGACACCGAAACAGCAATCATGAAAATCGAGGAAGAACCAAAAAGTTAACCAAAGTCAATCTTTCCAAAAACTGAAAGTCAAAAGGCCAAAAGATGCACAATTAAGGGCTGAACAACTAACCGTGAAGACATGACTGGAGAAAACGATTGGAAATCCAAGAAATTGACGAAAAGCTTGGAAAACTTGGTCGGGAGGAACCGGAGCTGTGGAGCTCCGATTCTAGGGTTCTAAAGCCGACAAAGCGATCAAGGAAGGGGGCGGTGATGAGCTGCAGAACAGTTATCAAATACTACCAAGCTAACAAAAGCTAGGGTAGATCGTATTCCAAGGGTCTTCTAAGATTGACTACTTCAAAACTGGCAAAATACTCAAATGCAGACAAGTTGTGCGTGGTGTGAGTTCCACGACTTCTAATTCTAAGAAATGCAGAGAAATTAAAAATTAAACTAAAGCACATTGGAAATTAGGGTTTGAAAACAAGGATGACAGACGAACTTAGACTTTGAATCCCCCTTCGTTCCCCAGAGCATTGGCAATCAACATATCAGCGGATTTCGATTCTCATTCAATCAATTACTAAGACACCACCATTAGTCCTTACCCTTAGGTTTAAGACAGGCGAACGTTCGCTCTATCCGTTCTAACTACCAAGATTAACTAGTCGCCCGGGTACGGTCGCCTCTCGCAACGACTTAATTAACTGGTGTAATTACTAATGATTATTGAGTTACTCTTGCAGTGGATTAACCCTAACCGGTTCCTACGAAAGGCACACTCCAATTATAAGGTTAATTGTTCATTTCGATGTTCTAAAGTAAGGCGAGCGTTCGCTTCTATCCTTAGCTTAACCAGAATCTAATCTAGGTGATCAATCCAGACAAGAAACATGAACAATGAAGAACAAATCAAACATGAATGAGAAACTAATTGAATTTCGAATCTAATCACCGCCGATCCGTGACCGCTTTAAAGCCCTGGGTCACTTAGGGTTCATCTAGTCTAAGCTCTAACGAGTTTAGCTACTCATGTTTATCACAAAAGAATCTAAGACAAAGAAAGAGTTCATCATTCAGAGGAAGAACAGAAAAGAATCTGAAAAACCTAATTTAGACGACTCCGGCAGACTTCGATCTTCGGTAAACTACACTCCTAGCTCCAGTTCTCCGAGATGAAAGGGATGGCATCATGATCTCTTTCCGGCTCTTCGAACTCTAACTCTTCGCTCCAGAACTTCAGAGAATTCTTGGAAAACGTAATTATGAAATATATTTTTTTGTTCCCCCCTTCTTGGGCCGCCGGGTTAAGTATTTATACTTAACCTAGCCCAGCCGGATTTCTTCTAGGATTTTCGCCGAAAATAATGAATTATTTTTGCCGAAAATTTGCTTGTAAATGGAAGTCCCACCGGCTGATTCTCCTATACTTTCTTCTCGGTTCGAAAACTTCCTTCTTTCGCCGAAAATTCCTTCAGTTGCCAATAGCTGATTTGTGATGATATTTTCGCCGAAAATACAATGGTATTTTCGGCGAAAATTCCTTTGTAAACCGGGCAGGGATTTGTTTGAACTTGGTTGGCTCCTTTGATCGATCCTGGTGCAATCCTTCGAGATTCCAACGCCTTAGACACGTCCTTGGTTACTTATTCGATGGCAAAAACCTGTGCTAACATAAAAACACTAGAAAACCATCAAATAGACCCGAAACGAGCCAAGGTAACACAAATGGCACGACATAGGGAAATCGATTGAATATTCGTTATTCTACCCTAAAAACCATGTCTTAAGCAAAGAAATATCGCTTAAACGAGGCTGATAATCACGTCAAATTGAGTGTCATCAAATACCCCACACTTAAGCTTTTGCTTGTCCTCAAGCAAATTGAATAGAAACGCTCATGTTCATAAATGATAAGATCGATTAAATTGGAGCTCAATCAAACACAATGAATTATTAGACAGCTAATTCCTAGAACAAGAAACCTACATGCATACAGATCAGCCAAACTATCTGGTCTCACTAATAAACTGCACACGACAAGTAATTAGCAACCAATTATGCACGAATTTGACCTGACCGACCAGACTCCTTACACAGGATATATATAGTACAATGGGGACTCTCACTCTCTGTGTTTAAGGACGTGTTTCTGCTCTTGATCATTTTCTGTTACCGAATTCTTTCATAGGTTTGCATTTCGACCACATCTCCACCACTGTGACAACACGAGTATCTAGTCAAGAATGACTTCCCTGCTAGGACCGTAATGAATTCTACACTACTCGGGTTTATAATGAGATGGATGATGGGAATGTATGATGATGGCTTTGTGCGGTGTAGCTTTCGACTAACTTCCCTCGAATCTAATCTATGGCTTCCTACCGTCTAACCAAACACGGGTGGAATAATGAACGCTCGTCCTATGATACCCTTAAGCAACCTAGCACTTATTCTTTTTCTTTACACGATTTTTTTTCTTTCCTTATGAACTTTTCTTTTGACTTCGTTCTTCCATTTGTAGGGAGAAGAACGTTTTATTAAACTAGAAACTTTGAAACTTTTCTGATTTTTTTTCTTTCTTCACTTTTTCAAAATTTCCTTTCTCTTTTTTTTCTTTTTCTATTTTTTTCTTTTGTGCCGATTTTCTTTTAGTTGCTAGAGGGCTTTACACGTCTGGACATATTAGCTAAGACCACCTGTTTAATGGCTATAGGCAGGTTACCACAAACCGACTTCCGGTAGGTCAATCTAGAACTACAACCACAGGGGATCAACGGGGAATGAAAGAAATGGGAAATGACTGTAATGTATTAACGAACCGAAAGAACATGCCAAGCTCAAGGGTCTAAACCTAGTGGATTTATCGTTTGGTAGGCTATCTAGCTAAGTAGCTGAATCTAGGTGCCCCTATCCTTCTAGAACTCGTGTCATCGTGTGGTCTCGAGTAGGTCTCATGCAAATTCTAACTCATTCAAGCAAACAGAAAACCACTCAGAAAGAATTGAAATTGCAAGTTACGTGCAATGGATCAAAAGCTCACAGTTGGTTTGCTAGTCGGATTCGGTCATTTTCATGCAATCAAGGTTACAAACTACAAGTGTGATTATGAAAAATTCTGTTCCGACCAGGCAATTTAGCATCAAAGTATACAAGTTGGTTCTCAAGTTCTAGGTTAAGCAGTCTAAGCATCATTATGAAGGTTTGAACAACAACTTAACATCGAAAATCAAGAACTGAGCATTCTAATGCTAGAGAGACTGGAAAGGAATCACGAGGCACACAAAAACACAATTCAAGGGCAATCAAGTTCATGCAAGGTTCTCTAGCATCCTACCCCACACTTAAATCAGACTGTGTCCTCATAGGACTAATTCTAGAGTTCAGAGTGAAGTAGAAGAACCTGGACCGAGATGATTGGCGTAGGGAATGAGCACGGGTCCTCGGAGCGGAGGGAATCTACCCAAGCGAAGCAAAGGGAATCTCCCTACTGCCTACAAAACAAAAACAAACGAAACATAAAAAGGAAACTGGGACAAGTGTCCCAGATCCACACAAAAAAATTTAGATCAAATCCGAAAAGAATAAATAAAAAGAAAGGACTAGAAAAGGAATACAACCCGATCACTGCTGGTCAGGTGAGCCGGGAGGTGGAAAGTGGAGGTGCTCGCCGAGCTGACATTGCCACGCCAGCTGTGCCTCATACCGCCTGTCGGCGCGGCGCATATGCTGCTGCATAATAGTCCATCTCGCCTCTTGAGTGGCGTTGTCGGTGATGCGCCACTCCTGCAGTCGCTCGTACAGCTCACCAACGTCTGCTGGGTGCGGTCGGTGCTGAGGGTGAGGCGCCTGGTATGGATCTGGAATGTGCGGTGGCGACTGGTGTGCATACCCTGCCTGATGATGTGGCGAGGGTATATAGTCATGGAACTCTGGTGCGGCTGGGGCTGCTGCTGCTCAGTGTCATCCTCTTCCTCCGACTCGACCACAGGCTGGAGTGGAGGATCTGCTGCTTGATGTGACTTTAATTAATGCATTTTAAGCTTATGAATGACCTATGATATGCCCGTGTTTATTCGTGAAATGACATGACTTTTATGCGTTTATTTGAGATTTTGTGCTAAGTATCATTTTGTTGTCCGGTTGCCACTTTGGAGCCAAAATTCGTGGGCTATTGGAGCTGCTTTGTGCATTTTCAGGTTCTGGCTTCAAAGTACGGATAACAAGGAGCGCATAGGAGCAAACGGGAGGTCATTTGGAGGCCAGACGAGGGAGATGTGAGCCTTGCAAGATCGGGTCTTCTACAGAGTGCAGGGGGTGCACGCCGTGCAGATGTGCACGCCGTGCAGGGGTGCACGCCGTGCATTATGCACGCCGTGCAGGGGTGCACGCCGTGCACTGTCCCCTGCACTATAAATACTCTTGATTTTGGCCATTTTGGAAAATTCTTTCATATCTCTTGAACCCCAAATACATTTCCACGAACCCTCAAACCCTAGAGCACGTTTTTGGAGCAATTTGAAGCTATTGGAGCTAGGATTGAAGCCAACAAACCTTGGGAGAAGTGCCTACAAGTGGAGAAGTGAAGATCATCTCAAGGATTCATCCATGGTGTTCTTGGTGACCATTCTTCCTTCTTCTCTCTTTACTCCCTTGGCCATGTGTGGCTGATTTTCTAGGGTTCATCTTGGATGGGTAGATTAGTTGTGCTATGATAGAGAGATGATTGTATAGAACTTGCCATGATTGATCTTGGTTGTATGAGGATGATTCCTAGACTTGTTCTTAATGCCATTTTATGCCATGTTTGCTTGATTTGGTCCATTCATTGTAATTTGATGCATGAGAGTGCTTGGATTGCATAGATTGTAGGTCTAGGGATTGAAGTGAGTGTGTTCTAAGAGATTAGATCATCTTATTTCAACCATTTTCACTTGATTTCTCTCTTGGGCATTTTATCGAACACTTGGTGTGCATGTGGAATTTCATTCAATTGAGTTTGAAAGGGCTTTTTGGGTGAATCTCTTAGTGTTAGGGCATTGATATGAGAGTGTTGTGCCCAGCCTTGTGGTCATAGAGTCTTAAGAGAGGGTCTTGTGTCTTGGCATTTCATCAAACACTTAGAATGCATCCTATTTTCACTTAGTTTGAGAGCGAGAGCCTAAATTGAGTGGTATTGGGATAGGGATTAGGTGCTACGAGAGTGCATCGAGTCTAAAAAAGTTAAATGCATGGTCATCCGAATGCAAACTCGATCTTAATTGGCTTGTTTGTTCAATTAGTCATCTTGAGCATGATGAAACTACCCACCAAGAGAACCTCTTTGTCTTTGATTTGCACCGCTTTATTTGTCTTTCTTCCTTTTAGTCTCCTTTAAGTTTTTAATATCTTTTCCAAATCAAAACTCCTTTCAAATGAATAGACCGTCTACGAGGAATGTGAGTAGAGGCCATTGAGAGAACCCCGAGGAATACGACCTTGGTAAACCCGGTTTTATCAAGTTTTTGGCGCCGTTGCCGGGGACCTTTCTCAATCCTTTGAAAGCACTTAGTAGTGGACCGATCTATTCACTTCCTTCCAATTTAGTTTTTGCTTCCTTTTACTTGTTGTTTGGTTTTGTTATTCCACATTGTCGTATTACTCGGGTGTGTTTGTTGTGCTTGTTTGTAGGAGATTTTGGGTTAGTGCATGAGGCGTTCAGCTCGTCTTCAAGCACGAATCCAAGGACTAGAACAAGTGCTCAAGTCACCTACCACTTCCCCACCTCCTATAGTTGAAGAAGAAGAAGTTGATCGCATCTCACACCACACTATGTCTCAACACGGGGATGACGATGACCAATCGGTACATTCACACCACACTAATGATGATGATCACTCACAACGGGGTGCAAGACGTACCTTGGCGGATTATGCTCGCCCTACTCTTGAAGGGGCAGCCTCTAGCATTGTTCGAAGACCCGTCAATGCTAGGAACTTTGAGCTCAAGCCTAATATGATCCAAATGGTTCAAAATGGAGTGGTGTTCAATGGCATTGATGGTGAATGTCCATCTAGGCATCTCAAGGACTTCTTGGAGATATGCGACACGGTTAAGAATGACCAAGTTCACCCGGATTGCATACGACTCCGACTCTTCCCCTTCTCACTCAAAGGTCGAGCCAAGTCTTGGTTGGAGAACCAACCTAGTAGAACATTCACCACATGGGAGGGCCTAGCCGAAGCTTTCCTTGAAGAATTCTTTCCTCCCTATATGACGGATGCAATCCGAGACCGTATCAACCACTTCATACAACACAAGGGAGAGCTCTTCCATGAGACTTGGAATAGGTTCCAAGCCATTCTTCGGTCTTGCCCTCATCACAACTTCGCCGAATGGAGCTTGGCGGACATCTTTGCTAGGTCCCTTGATTTTGAGAATACAAGGATGATCAACCAAGCCGCCGGAGGTGACTTAAGGATGCTCACTCCCGAAGATGCTCTAGAACTCTTCGCGGAGATGGCCAACAAGACAAGGAGTTGGTCTCGACAACAACCTCCTAAGTCTAAGTATGGAAGTGACACGCACTATGACTCTCGGTCCGTAAGTGTTGATGCACCAAAGGATTCATCCACCTATGGGAAGAAGCATAAGTTACCGGGGCACCGAGATGAAGATGATCCCATGATTGCTCTCCTTATGTCCAAGATTGATGCCATGGCTTCACAAGTAAGTAATCTTAGTATGCCTCCCTCTAAGCCATCTAAAGTGGGTAATCCACCGGTTGCTTCAGTATTTTGTTGTGAAGGTTGTGGAGGTCAAGGCCACGATGTTAGTGCTTGTCCTTCCACCATTCCTGAACTTGGCCAAGGCGACCTTGAGGAGGTAAGCTTCGCACAAGGTCAAGGTTTCCATGGTAATTTCAGCCCCCAAGGTAACTATAACCGACCTTGGTACAACAAGACTAACCAAGGTTACCAAGGCCAAGGGAGTCAAGGTAGTGGTTATAGCAAGGGCTACAACCAAGGAAATCAAGGAGGTTATCAAGGTTATAGGGGTTATCAAGGCAACCAATGGTCTCAAGGAAGTAACCTAAACCAAGGGAGCCAAGGGACTCAAGGAGGACCCCAAGGTCAAGGGCACCAAGGGGGAAATCAATGGAATCAAAGTGGACATCCAAGTCAAGGTTTCCAAGGTCCTTCCCCACCGGGAATGTACAACCATAGAGGTGAAGGACCACCCGGGTTCAACAAGCCTCCTCAAAATAAGGAGGGTGGTTCTTCGATCTCTCAAGAAGACACCAATGCGGCAATGATCCAACTCATCAAGAATCAACAAGCTTCAATTGCCAATTTGGAGAACCAATTAGGACATATTTCTAAGGCACTCTCGGAGCGACCTAAAGGTAGTTTACCCGCCAACACCGAGGTCAATCCCAAGGGTCCCGAGGAGCTTATGATGGTAACTTTGAGGAGTGGTAAGCAAGTACAAGATGCCATACCTAAGGTGGTAAGTGCTCAAGATGATGATTTGGTTATAGTTGAAGACGTGGTTTCCGATGATGACACGGATAAGATTGAGGTTAAAGATAGAAGAGCCAAGGCTAAAGAAGCTTCTAAGATGACCAATACGGTTGGTTCTCAAGAGGCTACGACGAGTGCCACTCCGGTCTCTCCTCCCGCACCGGTTGTGCCTCCGTACAAGCCTAAACCACCTTATCCTTCTCGCTTGAAGGCGGATTCCATGGAAAAAGATTTCAAGAGGTTTGTTGAGATTCTTGACAAGGTGCAATTCACAATGCCTTTTGGAGAAGCGATTACAAAGATGCCTCAATATGCGAAGTTCATGAAAGAGATCTTCACCAACAAACGCAAGCTTACGGATGTGACTTCGGCAAAGCTCAACGAACAATGCTCCGCCATTCTCTCTAAGAGGCCACCGGAAAAGCTTAAGGATCCAGGTAGCTTTACTATTCCTTGCACTATTGGTGAACATGCAATAAGTAGAGGCTTAGCCGATTTGGGTGCTAGTATCAATGTTATGCCATATTGCATGTTTAAGAAGCTAGGCCTAGGGAAACTAAAACCAACCCTCATGAATGTTCAATTAGCGGATAAATCTGTGACATCCCCTCGTGGTATTGTCGAAGATGTGTTGGTTAAGGTTGGTGCTTTTGAATTCCTTGTGGATTTTGTTATTCTAGATGCTATGGGTGGTACCGATGTGCCTTTGATTTTAGGACGACCTTTCTTAGCAACCTCTCATGCTTTGATTGATGTCTACGGTGGTAAACTTACACTTAGGGTTGATAATGAATGCATGATCTTTGACCGTTCAAATGGCATGGAGTTTACTTTGTCTTATGCTAGTCATCATGATCCTAAGAATCCGCATGAGCTTACTTCGGCTACTAATAGCACTAACCTTGTCCGTCATAGTCTTGCGGAGTTGTTTGCTCTTAGTGATGTGCAGGAGAAAAAGGATGAAGTAAAGGAGGCTCCACCTTTCGTGCTTCAAAGACTCCACCTAAGGCTAAGAAGAAAGGTGTGGAGAAGCCACCCGAGAAGGGCAAGGACGCCGCACCAATGGGTGAGACTATCAAGACTAAGAAGCCACCCGATGAGAGAATTCACTCCAAGTGGTTTGGCCCCTTCTCCATTGCTCACACTTCATCATCCGGGAAATCCGAGCTCACACCTCCCGAAGTCGGTAAGGTTCAATTCAAGTTCCGTGTGCCATGCGAAGGTAATGACTTCGATTTCAAAGAGGTAATGAGTTGGGATGGTTTTACTTAGTTGGTCCGTGTGCTTCGTCGAGCTTAAGACGTTAAACAAGCGCTTCTCGGAGGCAACCCGAGTGTTTTTCATGTCTTTTCTTCTTGATTTGATTGCATGATTGTGTGTTTTTGTGGTATTCAAGGTCCTTGAGTTGTTGTGGTGTCCTTTGTGGTCTCGTAGGCGTTGAAATTCTGAAGTTCGGGGTCCGTTTTGGGTTGATTTGGCGGTGTTTTGGTCGTTTTTTGTCGAAGTGAAAATTTGATTTTGTGCTGAGGGGGTGCACGCCGTGCACCACTGCACGCCGTGCATGATGCACGCCGTGCACCGTGCACGGTTGGTGCACGGGCTGTCCAGGAGCATCGAAAAAATTTTCAGCTCCGGGGTGCACGCCGTGCACCCATGCACGCCGTGCACCCTGCACGCCGTGCACCCTGATTTTTCACCTTTACTTTATTTCGGTTTGGTTAGTGGTTGGCTCGGTTGATACTTGATTTTCTGGTTTGAGTCATTGTTCGGTTTGGTTTTGGTTCACCCAACCCCCCCCCCCTTATCCCTTTCCTCGACTCACCCGACCCCCACCCTTTCACTCTCTCTTTCCCAATCCAGCCGCCGACCACCACACCAGCTCCAGCCGCCGCCACCACACCAGCCTACTCACCCGCCGCCGACCACACCCACCCAGCCACCTGCCCAGCCCTGTCCGCCCGCCGCCACTCTTACCCGGCCGCCGCCGCCAACTCATCTGCCCAGCTCCCATCCGCCGCCGTCGCCACCCCCTGCCAACTCCAATCGACCGCCCAGCCACCTGCCCAGCCGCCCGACGCCACCACCCGCCCAGCCGCCCGACGCCGCGCCGACTCCCATCGCCCGCCACTCTCCATTCAGCCTTGCCCGCCGCCAGCCGCCCGACGCCGCGCCGACTCCCATCGCCCGCCACTCTCCATTCAGCCTTGCCCGCCGCCAGCTTCCACTCGCCCAGCCTCTCTTCTTCACAGCCGCCGCCACTCCTGCCCAGCCCTGCCCGCCGCCGAGCTTCCCACAGCCGCCGCCGACTGCCCAGCCGCCTTTCTCTTCCATTCGCCGACCGCCCGCCCGACCACAGCCGCCGCCGCCGTCCCTCCTATCCGCCGCCACTGCCCAGCCTCTTCAGTTGATTTCGAACCAGGTTTTTCATTATTAAGTGTGGCTGGCATGGTTATTTGTTTATTTGGCCGATTGGTGACTTCTTCAATCGCGTTCATGTGTTGTTTGCCTATTGTGGTTAATTGGGGCTTGGCTTGAATGCTTGCTTGGTTCCTTGTGTAATTGGGTGAGGTGTGTTTGCTGAATGAGCAGATTTGGTAGGGGGTCTTGTTGATTTGCTTGTGCATTATTGGTTGGTTTGCTTGCTAATGAGGGTGCTCCCATTTTGTTGCTTGGACATTAGTGGTGTGAGTGTTGCTTGATGGACTTAATGTTGGCAGTTGGTGATATGTTGGTAGGCTTGGCATGTGACTTGATGAGCTTTTGGTGTTGTTGTTTTGTTTAGTGGGAGTGTGTGTTCATGTGCAGGTGTTTGAGTGTTGGCGTGTTTGAGCTATGGAGTTCTGTGGGGTTGATCGTGTTGGCTTTTGTCTATGCCTTTTGTCTTGCTCTATTTCAGTATGGTCTATGGTTTGATTGGCAAGTTCTGAATTCAGGGACTGAATTCCATTCTTTGTGTGAGGAGGGGTGTGGTTAATCACCACTCGTTAATTTATTTTTGTACATTCCTCCTTGCATTGTGTGGACTTAGGCTTATATGTTCTTGATTCGTGTTTCTGATCCATGATGCATGCCTTTTGCTTAGCTGTGGATTTCAATGATTTGATTTTTGCTAGCATAGGTTGTTGCACTTGAACGTGATGATCTTGAATCGTGCTCGATATTGTGCTCAATGTTTTGATCATGTGTTATGATTCGACGCCTCGATAGAATTTGTGTCAGGAGTGTGCCCTTCTTGTTGAATCTTTGTTTGCACTTCTTTTGCAGGATGCCTCCTAAGGGTAAATCAGCTTCTTCATCCTCCGCCCCTAAGCGATCCAAGACACCAGCTTCCAAGAAGCGGAAAGGACAGACTGGGGAGTCTTCTGCTCCTCCACCACGGTCGCCTTCGCCGCCTCCAGCTCCTCGTGGCGTCGACCCTCCTGAATCAGTGGTTCAGAGGATCTTCGACTTCGACCCCAGAGATCGGGCTTACAGTCGCTATCAGGTTATGGCGAGATGGCCCTACTACACTTCATGAGCTTATCTCGGGGATGGGTCGCCTCACCACCGTAGTGGAGGATATGCGTGCGGGACAGAGGAGAGACAGTGCAGCGATACAGGATCTTAACAGGAGAGTTCAGGACCTCGAGGCGTACAACGCTAGGGACTTTGAGAGCCAGCAGTTCTATGGACAGCAGCTTGCTCAGGTGCATGAGGTTCAGCAGTTTCAGGGTATCCAGCTTACTCAGATTCAGCATTCTCAGTACTGGCAGCAGCATCAGTCCTACTACTACCAGGAGAGCTTCCACTCTGAGTCCGGCCCCTCCAGCACTTGGGTAGTCTTTCCACCGCCTCCCCCGTTTGACGGCTACCATCCTTGGTCCCAGTGGCCTGGGCACCCACGACCACCACCTCACTGAGAGCTGCAGGATCACTCACCACTTCTCAGGATTTTGGATTTTTCCTTTCTTTTATTTCTGTTTATGACTGCATGTTTTGTTGTGTTTTGACTTCTTATTTTCTCTTTTCATTTCTGGCATTGAACTTGTCGTGTTGTTGGATCACACATCTCATCCGTACTCTCATCTTGTCAACTATGGGTTGTGTTTGAGCGGTGTGCCCTCCCTTGTTTTATACAGGTACCCCTGATTCAGGTCCTCGTCCTGAGCAGGTTACTTGACCCGGATCCCATCTCCGGCTTCTCTTCTTCACCGCGCGGTATATTCGTTCCACCTTATCCTCTCTCTCTCTTGATCATTGAGGACAATGCTCATGTTAGTCGTAGGGGAGTTTGAGTTTTGGTGTGATTATTTGTCGGTAGAAGTCTAAAGCTATGATCTGATGTGTTGCATGATCTTAATTGAATGTCGAATTCCTCTATTGTAGAATCGTTCGGTTCTTGACGTTTAGTGTTTAATTGACTTCAAGCCTTCACAATGATGTTTAGATTGTTCCACTTAGAACCTATAACCAGCATGTTAGCACTAATATCAAATGAGTCTGGGCCAGAACTGAGATCTTATCACTCTTGTATGTTGGTTGATTGGTTGGATACGTGTTTTTATACCACTCGATAACACCGGTCTAGGATGATGAAGGCAATCAGAATTTCTTCCCCTCTTCCATGTTTTTCATTCTCTTTTTGATCTTTCGTGATTGTGGCTTGAGACTAGACGGAATCCAATTCGAAATCTTGTACGGAAGTTGTTAAGGGGCTAAGGATCAAGTGGCTAAGTTGTGAAAAAAAAAAATGCTCAAAAGAAAAGCTAGGCAAGCTCGGCACCTAAGTGAAGTGTCGGGTTGAGCACTAAGCAAAAGGGCAAAGGCTGTGAGCTAGGCAGGTTCAACACCTAAGTGAAGTGTTGAATCGAGCACTAGTATGCAGTAAGAAAAAAAAAGAGAAAAGAAAAGAAAGAAAAAGAGTTCTCAACTGTAGCCCTTGATCCTAGCCAGAGTTGTAAAGTGCGGATCTAGAAGCGGATGAAGTCGAGTCGATAGCCACATTCACGACTCACGATCCATGTTCCGATTTCAAGTCCTTTTGATTAGAGTTGGTGTTGTCGTGGTCGGTTTTGCTGTGTCCCAATCAACTACTACTTGAAGTGTGCAGAAATTGGTGAGGTTTAGACTTGTTTGGTTGATGTTCTTGCATGTGTAGGTTTAGTTTGTTCGTGGAACAGTTTAAGCTAAATTGTGATTGCTTGAATCTCAATGGACCGAACTTGTCATTTGTGAACTTGAATGTTTTCTGATTCATTTGCTTGAGGACAAGCAAAGCTTAGTCGTAGGGGAATTTGATGTGACTTTAATTAATGCATTTTAAGCTTATGAATGACCTATGATATGCCCGTGTTTATTCGTGAAATGACATGACTTTTATGCGTTTATTTGAGATTTTGTGCTAAGTATCATTTTGTTGTCCGGTTGCCACTTTGGAGCCAAATTCGTGGGCTATTGGAGCTGCTTTGTGCATTTTCAGGTTCTGGCTTCAAAGTACGGATAACAAGGAGCGCATAGGAGCAAACGGGAGGTCATTTGGAGGCTAGACGAGGGAGATGTGAGCCTTGCAAGATCGGGTCTTCTGTAGAGTGCAGGGGGTGCACGCCGTGCAGATGTGCACGCCGTGCAGTGCAGGGCATGCACGCCGTGCAGGGGTGCACGCCGTGCACTGTCCCCTGCACTATAAATACTCTTGATTTTGGCCATTTTGGAAAATTCTTTCATATCTCTTGAACCCCAAATACATTTCCACGAACCCTCAAACCCTAGAGCACGTTTTTGGAGCAATTTGAAGCTATTGGAGCTAGGATTGAAGCCAACAAACCTTGGGAGAAGTGCCTACAAGTGGAGAAGTGAAGATCATCTCAAGGATTCATCCATGGTGTTCTTGGTGACCATTCTTCCTTCTTCTCTCTTTACTCCCTTGGCCATGTGTGGCTGATTTTCTAGGGTTCATCTTGGATGGGTAGATTAGTTGTGCTATGATAGAGAGATGATTGTATAGAACTTGCCATGATTGATCTTGGTTGTATGAGGATGATTCCTAGACTTGTTCTTAATGCCATTTTATGCCATGTTTGCTTGATTTGGTCCATTCATTGTAATTTGATGCATGAGAGTGCTTGGATTGCATAGATTGTAGGTCTAGGGATTGAAGTGAGTGTGTTCTAAGAGATTAGATCATCTTATTTCAACCATTTTCACTTGATTTCTCTCTTGGGCATTTTATCGAACACTTGGTGTGCATGTGGAATTTCATTCAATTGAGTTTGAAAGGGCTTTTTGGGTGAATCTCTTAGTGTTAGGGCATTGATATGAGAGTGTTGTGCCCAGCCTTGTGGTCATAGAGTCTTAAGAGAGGGTCTTGTGTCTTGGCATTTCATCAAACACTTAGAATGCATCCTATTTTCACTTAGTTTGAGAGCGAGAGCCTAAATTGAGTGGTATTGGGATAGGGATTAGGTGCTACGAGAGTGCATCGAGTCTAAAAAAGTGAAATGCATGGTCATCCGAATGCAAACTCGATCTTAATTGGCTTGTTTGTTCAATTAGTCATCTTGAGCATGATGAAACTACCCACCAAGAGAACCTCTTTGTCTTTGATTTGCACCGCTTTATTTGTCTTTCTTCCTTTTAGTCTCCTTTAAGTTTTTAATATCTTTTCCAAATCAAAACTCCTTTCAAATGAATAGACCGTCTACGAGGAATGTGAGTAGAGGCCATTGAGAGAACCCCGAGGAATACGACCTTGGTAAACCCGGTTTTATCACTGCTACATGGGGACTGAGGTCCAGCTCTAAGTCGTACTCAACCGCTAAGTCTCCTCCAACGGTCCTAACGTGGCGTCGTGGAATGTTCGGGCCATATTCATGGCTGATGCCGAAGGAGATGATGAGCTGACCTATGAAGTTACCCCCCAGGAGTCTGCGAGGTGGCGTCCGCCTCCTGGTCTTCTGGCGGAAGATGCGTGCCAGCACCCAGCCGGGGTGAAGAGGGTAGCTCTCTCGGATGGCTCGGAGAAGCATAATCTCCTCCTTGAGGATATGGTGGCAATCCTTATCCGGAACATATAAAAGGGATCTACGCCAAACCATATGAATAAATTTAAAGAGAGGGTGAGAGAGGGACTTAACTGAGTAATGGCCCGTGAGGTGATCACCAGGCACTCCAGTCATGTGGCTCCAGAGCGCGTGGTACTCCTCGTCGTCATCATCATCCCCCCAGCCTAGGTGATGATCGTGATAATGCTCGTAGGGGATGCCAAGATGAGCAGCAAACTCATCGTAGGTGAGCTGCCTATACACCCCACCAAGATAGAAGGTCACAACCTTCTGGCGCTGCTTCCTCTTGTGCTCCTCCAGATCAAAGGTCGCCCAGAACTCCTGGAGGGCGATGTCTGGGAAATCGGCAGCTATGGTGGTCAGCTCGAGGAGGCCGGCTGGTGCTAGGGCGTCATGCACGTTCTGGTAGTAGTCGTCATTGTGCTCGTTCAGGGACTCCATGGAAAGAGGGCGCACGTTAGCTCCCCGAATGTGTTCGATCTTCTGGAAGCACTCAAAGTAGAAGTCAGGTAGACGGGCGATAGTGCAATGGTATCCAGCCCGGCGGGGTAATGCGGGTGGAGGACCCAGAACGGCAGGTGTGACGGGGGCGGCAGCTCCGGAGCTCGAGGCGCCATCAAGTCGCACTTTAGTCCTGCGCTCATAAGTGGTGTTCCTAAAACCAGAATGAAACCAGATTAGTCAAACTTAAACCCTACCCCACACTTATTAGAAAAACTCAATTTCACGAAGAAATGAGGGAAACCGAGTGGGGGTAAGCAAAGCAGAGTAACCGGTAATCATAGACAGTAAAATACATGCTTAGGACCAGCCAGAATCGAATAAGCACAATCAGAGTTCAAAGAGTCAAACCGACATTCAGAAAGTCAACATTATAGCATAATGAACCTTAATCATGGCAAGACTATCACAACTTGGAGAATGACGGTACAATATGATCTCAAATGGCAAGCACGATAATCTGAACGAGAATGAACACATACGACAGCCAAACGATCAAATATAGTTCATGGTCAAACCGACATTTCTCACAAGTCAACCTAGCAAAGAATCAATCGTATGCAAAGCAACACATGATCAAATGATATGGAAATTAAGCACGGTACTCCCTAAGCATGCTAGAACAGTTCAACAAGTTCAGCTAACCTAGTTCACACGAAATCAGTCGGCACGCAAATCGAGGCAAATCGAAAAGTCAACCCCGACGAAATTCAGCAATCCATATGTCAAAAGATTCGTATTGAAAAGTTCTACAACTTACCTTGAAGCCATGGATGCTAAAAACGAACGGTTTGGGAAAACAAGGGTTTCGGTGAACTGGAGCTGTAGAGCTCCGATTCGAACGTTCTAGGGCTCAAAATGATCAGAAAAGAGAGGGGAGTTGAATGGCGGCGGTCGGCGATGGCGGCGGCGGCAGGAAACGGCAGCGGCGGCGGTTTAAAAAGGGTGGCGGCGGTCGGCGGTTTTGAAAACAAAGGGGAGGGGTGTTTTTGTTTTGTGGTTCAAAAATGAGAAGTGAGGAGAGAGAGAGGCTGAAATCCGATTTTTAAGTGAAAAATTGTCTGATTTTCAAAGGTATTTTCGGCAAAATAGCAAGGAGTTTTCACCGAAAATTGACGTTCAAATGCACTACCAGTTTTCAAATAAATTTTCGGCGAAAAATATAATGGGTTTTTCAGACCGAAAACATGAAACAGTGAAATTGGTTCGAAAATTCAAGAGGCGATTTCGCCGAAAAGAGGGGTGTTTTCGCCAAAAAATTTGAACTGCTCGGGTGAAAATATTTTCGCAAATCCGGCAAACTTCAGAAAATACAGTTAAATCTACAAAAATCGAAACGACCTCAATCAACTTGCAAACGACACTACGACACGCAGACTTGACACGAAAAATAAGAAATCAAACAAGCTGACACTTTTGGTTCCCCCGAACCGACTCTAAAATACTAAGTTTGCAAAAATTAAAAACAGACTCCAGCCGTGGGTTGCCTCCCACGAAGCGCTCTTTTATTAACGTCCTTGAGTTGGACGATACCTGGACGGTATTAGGAGACATCCCAACTCATATTCTCCTTCACGCTCGCGTTGGAGTTCATAAAGTACAGCTTCAGGGCTTCTCCGGTAAGCGTGAATCTCTTCCCGTTCGCATGTAAGAGCTTGGTACGTCCATCGGGAAGATGATCGATGAATTTGAATGGTCAGAACAGTTCCCTGGAGGGGTCATTCTTCTTAAGTGTTACGATGGAAGGAATGAGGACTGTCGGCTTCTTCTTTTCTTTTATCTCCGGCTTGTTATCACCAGGATCGGTGATCGTCAGTATTTCTTTAGGAGATGCTTTCGGCTTCTCCCTCCATACTTGTTCCGGTGCCGGTTTCTCGGAACGATTTGATGGTGCAGCTGGCTCGGTGGAAGACGGCAGAATTTTTGGCCTCCGGACCATTTGGGTCTTCGTCTTCTTATTCTTTCCCCAAGGTCTGCTCGGTTTTGTGCTTGGTGGCTTAGAAGAGGCTTGCAGTTCCTTCTTCTTCTTCTTGAGCGGCTTCTGAACCGAAGTTTTTGGCTTCTTCTTAATAACCTGTTCAATATCTACAACAAAAACTGATCTAGAGACACTGGAAGAAGCATTAGTAACGGAGTTGACCGGAGTCAACTCCACAGTTTCAACAGCTAGGCAGTGAGATTCTTCATTCTTAGAGCCATATTTCATGCCATCTTTAAGACGGAATGTTTTCGTTTCTTTACCGATCTTTAGAGTTAAAGAACCATTTGGAACGTTAATATTCATTCCAGTAGTAGCCATGAAAGGTCGACCTATGAGAATGGTAGAATCATCCGTACTAGTATCCATAATCACATAGTCAGCTAAGAACGTGAATGGACCACATTTAGTGACAACGTCTTTAATATCTCCCTTAGGGGTTTTAAGTGATCTATCAGCAAAGACAAGTTGCATACTAGGCGGTTCAAGTTCTCCTAGGTTCAATTTTTCAAACAGGCTCATAGGCATGACATTAACAGACGCTCCTAGATCAACTAAACAACATTCAATCTCAACATCATTAATGACCAAAGGTAAAGTAAAAGAACCAGGATCAGATAACTTAGCTGGATATGGAGAGGCAGGTTTCTTAATACGAATGTCAGGATATCCTTCCTTGTTCCCCTTCATGCTAGTCTCGATCCTTGCATTTGGCAGCAATGCTCTTGGGAAAGGAGGCTTTACGACGTACGGTGCAAGAGGAGGATCATCCTCCTTAGGCACCGGTTCCTGCTCTTCTTTTTCCTCTGGAGTTTCAGCGATCCTGCGTAAGACAGAACAAGCATCAGCAATAAAGTTTGGGAGTTTTCGAGCGGTTACCATCTTGGCTTGCTCCTTTCTCAGATTCGGCTCTGTCTGGCTTGGAAGTTGGCCAAATAGTCGACCAGATGCTAGCATGCTCGAGATGTTGTTCACGGCTTGCTCAATTCTTTGTCTAGATGCTATCTGTTCTTGATTGAGAAGAGCTTGAGCCTTGAACTGACTGTCATGATCATCGAGTCTGGTGATGATCTGGCTGAGCTTCTTATCCAGGTCACTGACATTGTTCTCTCTTTGATGCTACTGCCCTGGATAGGTATTATTAAGATATTGATTCTGGCGATTGCCAGGAGCAGTTCCATAATTACCCAGATTGCGATGCGGCGGCTGGTAGACACCTGCTGGCAGATGGTTAGGCTTCTGATCCTGAGCTGGACCAGCTAGGCGGTTATTCTGTTTCTGGTTATGGTTGGCGCCAGCATTGTAGGGAGGTCTGTCTTGATAGTTCCCTTGCTGTCTGAAGTTACGGTAGCCAACATAACCATTCTGATTATTAACGAAGCCTTGTTGAATGAAATTTACCTCTTCGGCAGACCAGACTTCTGCCTTACCAAAATTCTGACAACGGCCTCCATTATGTGCGCAAGCTCCACACCACTCGCAATCGGCAACGTAGACAGAAGCTGCCGGCGGCTTGATCGGTGTGGTAGACTTCTTCAAATGCTTCTCTACTTCTGCTTTGATTGTAGCTTCGAGATCTAGCTTGCTCCTTGATCCTTCAGATTGTCATTCCCAGTTCCTTGACTTGGAAGCACAGTTTGCGAAGTGAAGAAGAGCATCTTCAGGTGTTAGTGTAGTGCAATCCCCTTCAGCTAGAGAATTGACCCACTTGGCAGATTCTTCTCGAAGTCCTCGAGCAAAACTTTCAGCTAACTGCCTCTGCTCGAGTCCATGATGAGGGCAGGTGTAGAGAAGTTCTTGGAATCGATTCCAAGTATCATACAAGCTTTCTCCTTCTTTCTGGGAGAATCTGGCGATGCTGTCCTTGATAGCAGTTATTCTGGCCGGAGGGAAGTATTCTTCAACGAAGTCCTGAGCCAGAGTATCCCAATCAGTGTAATAGCCAGGTGGTTTGCCAGTAAGCCACCTCTTAGCAGGGCCTTTCAGAGAGAACGGGAAAACTCTCAGACAAAGAGTGTTTTTGTCGAGGTTTCCGCTCTTGAAAGTGCTGCAGAGATCAAGGAAGTCTGCAAGATGAGTGCACGGATTATCTAGGGGCCTGCCTTCAAACTGTAAATCCCTAGAGATCATAGTCAAGAATGGAATCTTGATCTCATAGTCAGGATCTCCTTCAATGCGCGGAACGGCAATGGCAGATCGAACGCTAGTCGCGCTCGGCTTGTTGTAGTCTGCTAGACTCTTCTGTGCAGGTGGTGGCGGCGGCGGTGGATCGCCATTCGGTGGTGGTGGTGGTAATCTATCGTCCATGGCAGGAGATGGAGGAGGTGAGAGTGACTCGGTGTATGAAGCGGATGAAGATGACGGTACAGGTGAAGATGGAGATGAGGGACTCTCCTTCGGTTCCTCGATCTTGATCGGAGTGATGAATGGATTAGATCTGCCTTTCTTCAGAATATGTGATCGTAGAGGTGGAGCAGAACTGCCTGGTCTCTCTGCACTCTTAGCCTGTTCGGTTTGAGAGCGAGTCCAAGGACGGTGAGGCATACACCTGTAAACCTACAGATAACAAAGACAAACAAAACCAGTGTAAAATCGAAGTAGATGGAAAGGTGAAAGATGGAAAGTAGAAGAATAAATTGCCAGTTCTTCTTTCGAACAATCAAAAGAAGTCCCCGGCAACGGTGCCAATTTGATGAGCTGCAGAACAGTGATCAAATATTACCAAGCTAACAAAAGCTAGGGTAGATCGTATTCCAAGGGTCTTCTAAGATTGACTACTTCAAAACTGGCAAAATACTCGAATGCAGACAAGTTGTGCGTGGTGTGAGTTCCACGACTTCTAATTCTAAGAAATGCAGAAAAATTAAAAATTAAACTAAAGCAGATTGGAAATTAGGGTTTGAAAACAAGGATGACAGACGAACTTAGACTTTGAATCCCCCTTCGTTCCCCAGAGCATTGGCAATCAACAGATCATCGGATTTCGATTCTCATTCAATCAATTACTAAGACACCACCATAACTCCTTACCCTTAGGTTTAAGACCGGCAAACGTTCGCTCTATCCGTTCTAACTACCAAGATTAACTAGCCGCCCGGGTACGGTCACCTCTCGCAACGACTTAATTAACTGGTGTAATTACTAATGATTATTGAGTTACTCTTGCAGTGGATTAACCCTAACTGGTTCCTACGAAAGGCACACTCCAATTATAAGGTTAATTGTTCAATTCGATGTTCTAAAGTAAGGCGAGCGTTCGCTTCTATCCTTAGCTTAACCAGAATCTAATCTAGGTGATCAATCCAGACAAGAAACATGAACAATGAAGAACAAATCAAACATGAATGAGAAACTGATTGAATTTCGAATCTAATCACCGCCGATCTGTGACCGCTTTAAGGCCCTGGGTCACTTAGGGTTCATCTAGTCTAAGCTCTAACGAGTTTAGCTACTCATGTTTATCACAAAAGAATCTAAGATAAAGAAAGAGTTCATCATTCAGAGGAAGAACAGAAAAGAATCTGAAAAACCTAATTTAGACGACTCCGGCAGACTTCGATCTTCGGTAAACTACACTCCAAGCTCCGGTTCTCTAAGATGAAAGGGATGGCGTCACGATCTCTTTCCGGCTCTTTGAACTCTAACTCTTCGCTCCAGAACTTCAGAGAATTCTTGGAAAACGTAATTATGAAAGATATTTTTTTGTTCCCCCCTTCTTGGGCCGCCGGGTTAAGTATTTATACTTATACTTAACCTAGCCCAGCCGGATTTCTTCTAGGATTTTCGCCGAAAATAATGAATTATTTTCGTCGAAAATTTGCTTGTAAATGGAAGTCCCACCGGCTGATTCTCCTGAACTTTCTTCTCGGTTCAAAAACTTCCTTTTTCGCTGAAAATTCCTTCAGTTGCCAACAGCTGATTTGTGATGATATTTTAGGCGAAAACTCCTTTGTAAACCGGGCAGGGATTTGTTTGAACTTGGTTGGCTCCTTTGATCGATCCTGGTGCAATCCTTCGAGATTCCAACGCCTTAGACACGTCCTTGGTTACTTATTCGATGGCAAAAACCTGTGCTAACATAAAAACACTAGAAAACCATCAAATAGACCCGAAACGGGCCAAGGTAACACAAATGGCACGAGATAGGGCAATCGATTGAATATTCGTTATTCTACCCTAAAAACCATGTCTTAAGCAAAGAAATGTCACTTAAATGAGGCTGATAATCACGTCAAATCGAGTGTCATCAGGCGGCGGTCGGCAGATGACAGGGCGGCGGCTTCGGTTTCAGAATAGAGAGAGAGAGCGGCGGCGGCTTCGGTTTCGGAACAGAGAGAGAGAGAGCGGCGAAAATAGGTGTCGGGGGGTGGAATTTTCGCGAAAAACAAAATCCGGAGGGGGCGTTTAAATACCGGCGAAAAGAGTGATATTTTCGGTGAAAATCTGATGAATTTTGGGTGAAAATTTCAGTTAAAATGAAGAAATGTTTTCGTCAAAAAGGTAGGGGTTTTCGGCGAGAAGGCGGCAGTGGCGAGAAACAGGACGATTAGGCTGTTTAAAAACAAGAGTTTTTGGCAAAAATCTGGTGAATTTTTCGCCGAAAATTCACTTGAAAATTGGTCGGCAATTTTTTTTGGGAAGGGGGGTTTTAAAACAAAACGACTCGAAACAAAAACAACTGACTCCAGCCGTGGGTTGCCTCCCACAAAGCGCTCTTGTTTAACGTCCGTGAGCCAGACGATAATTGGATTTGTGTCATGATTACGTCGTGAAGTAGTGCACGTCGATGGAAAAGACAGCTAATCCTTGCAGATACTTCTTAAGCCTATGCCCGGTGACCATAAACGGCACTTGATCATGCAATTTGATTAGGACACTGCCTAAAGATGTCTGCCGCACCACGGTATAAGGTCCGGACCAACGGGACTTCAGTTTACCCGGTAAGAGTTTCAACCGAGAGTTATATAAGAGGACTTCATCTCCGGGGTAGAACTGTTTGATCGTGTTTAATTGAGAGTCATGAATTCTCTTCGTGCGCTCTTTGTATAAATTCGTGCTCTCATATGCGTGGAGACGATGCTCCTCAAGCTCAGCGATCTGGTCGTGGCGGTTATTACCTGCTACTGCATAGCTCATATTCAACTCTTTATTAGCCCATAATGCCTTGTGCTCAAGCTAAACCGGCAAATGGTATGCCTTGCCATAGACCAGCTGATACGGTGAGGTACCGATGGGAGTCTTGAAGGCATTTCGATAAGCCCATAAGGCATCATTGAGATTAGATGACCAGTCCTTGCGGGACCGGCCAACTGTCCTATCAAGAATCCGCTTGACCATTAGCTTGAGGATGGTAAGCTGTGGACATACGGTGGGTGACGCCAAAGCGTTTGCACACCCGGTCGAAATGTCCATGGAAATGGGTACCCCTATCGCTTATGATAAAGCGTGGTGAACCAAAACGCGTGAAAAGACGGGTAAGGAAACGACCCACCACTCTTGAATCGTTAGTGGGTAGAGCTTCAGCTTCAGCCCACTTAGAAACATAATCAATGGCTACAAGAATGTACTTGTTTCCGTTGGAGGGTGTGAACGGACCCATAAAATCAATTCCCCAAACATCAAAGATCTCAACAGTTAAAGAAATAATTTGGGGCATCTCATTACGGTTAGAGATGTTACCTGATCGCTGGCACGCGTCACAACGACGAGCAAAGACATCACAATCACTAAAGATTGAAGGCCAATAAAAACCTGTTTCAAGTACCTTTCTCGCAGTGCGGTTGTCTCCGAAGTGTCCTCCGAACTGTCCTTCATGGCATTTATGCATAATGTCAGCTGCTTCAGTGTAAGAGACACATCTCCGGATCATTCCGTCAATGCTGATGTGGTATAAGAAGGGCTCATCCCAGAAGTATGACTTGGCTTCTTTAAAGAGCTTCTTGCGTGCATTGAAATCCAGCTCAGGAGGTACAATGCGGTGAGAGAGAAAATTAGCCAGGGTTGCATACCATGGTTCTTCTGAGTTGGCTGCGTTACTCAGATCTTGAGCGTGAGGGATTGCCCAGGGCTCGATAGCTATGCTGTTAACCTGTTCATACGTTTCAACACGCAACAGTTCGTCAGGGAAAGAATCATTGATAGGGGTAGTAGATTTACCTGTTTGTGATTCCTCTAGTCGGGAAAGATGATCCGCTGCTAAGTTTTCTGCTCCCTTCTTGTCTTTAATATCTATGTCGAACTCTTGGAGGAGAAGGATCCATCGGATGAGACGTGGCTTCGAGTCCTGCTTGGCTAATAGATGGCGTAGGGCAGCATGATCTGTGTAGACAATGGTATGTGAAAGAACCAAGTACTGTCTGAATTTATCAAAGGAGAAAACGATAGCCAGAAGCTCCTTCTCCGTAGTGGTGTAGTTCCTCTGAGCATCGTTGAGCGTCTTGCTAGCAAAGTAGATAGGATGAAATCTCTTCTCCTTTCTCTGACCAAGAACCGCGCCAACGGCGAAGTCGCTAGCATCGCACATAATCTCGAATGGAAGATTCCAATCTGGTGCTGTAAGGATCGGTGCGGTGGTGAGTTGAGTCTTCAAAGTTTCAAAGGCTTCAAGACAAGCTTTATCAAAAATGAAGGGAACATCCTTCTCTAGAAGTTTCATCATTGGAAGAGTGATCTTGGAGAAATCTCTGATGAATTTTTGGTAGAACCCAACATGACCGAGGAAACTACGAACTGTCTTAACTGAGGATGGTGGCGGCAAGCTGGCGATGGTTTCAAGCTTGGCACGATCGACTTCTATACCGGTCTTAGAGATACTATGGCCCAGAACAATGCCTTGGGTAACCATGAAGTGACATTTCTCCCAACTAAGAGCCAAGTTGGTCTCCTCACAACGAGCTAGCACCTTGTCCAGATTGGCCAGACACTTTGAAAATGAATCTCCATAGACAGAGAAGTCGTCCATGAATACCTCCACCACATTCTCAACCAGATCTCCAAATATAGCCAGCATGCATCTCTGAAAAGTGGCAGGAGCATTACATAAACCAAAAGAAATGCGACGATAAGCAAACGTACCGAACGGGCAGGTGAAGGTCATCTTCTCTTGGTCATCAAGCTCGATGGGTATCTGGAAATAACCAGACATCCCATCTAAGAAGCAATAGTAGTCATGACCAGCCAATCGTTCAAGCATTTGATCAATGAACGGCAGTGGGAAGTGATCCTTCTTGGTGGCATCATTTAGTCATCGATAATCGATACAGACACTCCATCCGGTAACCGTGTGAGTCGGGATAAGCTCACCCTTTGGATTAGGGATGACGGTGATTCCTCCTTTCTTCGGAATGACTTGAGTCGGACTGACCCAAGGACTGTCGGCAATAGGATAGATGATACCGGCGTCCAAAAGCTTAAGGACTTCTTTCTTCACAACTTCCTGCATCAGAGGGTTAAGTCGGCGTTGCGGTTGTCTGACTTGTTTGAATTCTTCATCAACGACTATCCGATGTTTGCAGAAAGTTTCAGAGATGCCTCTGATGTTGGCCAACTACCAGGCAATAGCTCGGACATGTTTCTGCTCGGGAGATAGGTTCGAATTGATGATGACAGGCAGCTGGCATTCCTTCCCCAGGAATGCATACTCTAGATGGTCAGGGAGCTCCTTCAAGTCGAGTTCTGGCGGATTCTCATATGAAGTAGTGATCCGACTCGATGCTGGCATAATATGTGTAGGCGCATGAATGGGTGTGAATGTCACCTTCTGCTCGGCTAACTCATCCTGCCATAGGCGCTGCTCTGGGTCTTCTAGTGCACTGTCAATTCCTGAAATCAAGCACAACTCTAGTGGGTCACTAGATAAAGCATTAGTAACGAAGTTGGCCGAGGCCAACTCTAGGGGATCAACAGTATAACATTTATCATATTGAGCAACAGAATATCTCATGCTATCTTTAATGCGGAATACAACACTCTCTTGTCCTACACTTAGAGTTAACAGGCCTTGTTTGCAATTAATATTTGCACCAGCAGTGGTTAAGAACGGTCGACCTAGGATAAGTGTTCCGTCTAACTCACAGGTATCTAGAACAACAAAATCTGCAATTATAGTAAACGGACCAGAGCAAACAGCTACATCTTCTATTATACCCCTAGGTAGTTTGACAGACCTATCGGCTAACACGAGATGCAAAGTAATCGGTTTTAACTGCCCTAGATTCAGCTTTTCATATAGATAAACAGGCATAACATTAATGGAAGCACCAAAATCAGCCAGACTACGATCAATTTTAATACCATTAATGATGCACGGTAATGTAAAAGGACCGGATCAGAACACTTAGCTGGAGGTGGTGGCGGCTGTCTTATGGGACATGCCGCACCGAAGAGAGAAGTGCATTCATTAGTGAGCGTGACTGAGTACGCCTCTCCATTCTTCACTTTCTTCACGAGATCCTTAAAGAACTTCCCAAGCGGTGGTATGATCTCTACAGCTTCAGTTACTGGTATTTTGATCTCTGCAGTCTTAAGAACATTGTACCACCTCTTGTACTGAGTATCGTGATCCTTAGCATTGCTCATTGCAGCTTTTGGGAAGGGGATCCGAGGTATGTATGGCGCCAAGACGGGCTCAGGAGCTATCTTGAGAGGAGGAGGAGGAGGAGGAGCAGATGCTTCTTCTTCCTCTTCTGTGATATCTTCAATTTCTGGCATATCCATGGCAGCATTGGTATCTAGTACCACGTCAGGTTCCGGAGCCTTTGGATCAGTTGTTTGCTTGCCGCTCCTGGTGGTAATAGCTTGGGCGTGTTTGCTCTTTGCACAAAAGTCTGCTTGAAATGCTGCTGGATTGAGGAGAGGATTGCTAGTAAAAAGTTTAGTCATATTGCTTATAGCATCCTCTATCCTCTGGCTCTGAGCTCTCTGTCCTTGATTGAGTGCGGCTTGAGCTTTTAATTGAATGTCGTGGTCGTTGAGTCTGCTCATGATCTGATCGAACTTCTTCTCGTAATCTATGTCTCTATGGTAATACGGCTTTGCTTGGATTTGTTGCTGTCCTCCAATGAATCCCGGAGGTCTTTGATACGGATCTGCAAACCGGTTGTACTGGTTCTGCGGCACGAGGTTCCTGAAACCGGCGCAGCCTTTTTGATTGTTGGCGAAGCCTTGATCAACGAAGTTTATCTCTTCTGCAGACTAGACTTCTGTTTTACCGAAGTTGAGGCAGCTTCCCCCGTTATGAGCGCAGGATCCACACCATCCACAGTCAGCCGAAAAGATGGTAGCTGGCGGGGGATCGAGGGGGATACCAGCTGCTTGTAGATGTTTCTGAACTTATGCCTTGATCTGCTCTGCAATGCTCAACTTACCCTTGGTTCCTCCTCTTTGCCTCTCCCAATTTCTGGATTTCAAAGCACAGCTAGCAAAATGCAGAAGAGCATCTTGAGGAGTGAGGGCGGTGCAGTCTTCGCCTGCTAGGGAGTTTACCCACTTCGTAGATTCTTCGCACATACCTCGAGCAAAGAATTCAGCCAGCTGCCTTTGTTCATACCCATGGTGAGGGCAGTTGAAGAGAAGGGATTGGAATTCATTCCAAGTGTCGTACAGGCTTGCATCTTCTCTCTGAGTGAACCTGGAGATGCGGTCTTTATAAGCAATTGTCCTTGCTGGAGGGAAGTATTCCTCAACAAAATCTTGGGCTAATGTCTCCCAGTCAGTGTAGTGACCTGGCGGTTTGCTTCCAAGCCACTGCTTAGCTGCACCTCTGAGAGAGAATGGAAAAGCTCGGAGACATAAATCGTTCTTGTTAAGGTTCCCAGACTTGAAAGTTTCACAGACAGCCAGAAAGTCAGCTATATGTTTGCAGGGATTATCATCTAGCTTTCCTTTGAATTGTACGTCCCTAGAGATCAGTTCTAGGAGAGGAATCTTAATCTCATAGTCAGGATCGTTGTCATTGGAAAGCACGGTGATGGGGGACCAAACATTGGATGCGCGCGGCTTACTGTAGTCCGCAACACTCTTAGGAGCAGCCATTGCAGAAGGGGAAGATGGAACGGAAGTGATCCGATTCTGTACCTGCTATGATCTGCAAGAGACAAAAACAAACACAACCGGTGTAAAATCGAAGTGTGATGGGGAATGAAAGCTGGAAAGGTAGAAGAATAAAAAATGCCAACTCTTCTTTCAACGAAATAGAAGAGTCCCCGACAACGGCGCCAATTTGATGAGCTGCAGAATAGCGGTCAATCAAATAACTACCAAGCTGTGAAGCTAGGGTAGATCGTATTCCACGGGTCATCTCTACTTCCTTACTCAAATATGTTGGCAATTAAATTCAAGGTTAAACACTTAGTGCGTGGTGTGAGTTCCACGACTTCTATACTAAAGTGCAAAGATATATTGAAATGAAATTAAAGTGAAGAAGGATTGATTGACAGACTAAGACAGACGACAGACAAGCTTAGATTTCGAATCCCCCCTTAGATCACCAAAGCAACAGCAATCAACGGATCAGCAATTTCTGATTCTAGTTCATTCAGTTCTCTGACACCACCATAACTTCTGACCCTTAGGTTTAAGACTGGCGAACGTTCGCTCTATCCGATCTAGCTACCACGATTAATTAGCCGCCCGGGTATGGTCGCCTCTCGCAACGACTTAACTAACTGGTGCAAATTCTAACCATTTATGAGTTACTCTTGCAGTGGATTAACCCTAATTGGTTCCTACGAAAGGCACACTCCAATTATAAGGTTAATTGTTCAACTTGATGTTCTAAAGTAAGGCGAGCGTTCGCTTCTATCCTTAGCTTAACAAGAATCTAATCTAGGTGGCCAAACCAGACAAGAAACACAAAGAACAAAGAACAAATCAAACATGAAGAAGAAACTGAATGAATTTCGAATCTAATCACCGCCGATCTGTGACCGATTTAAAGTCCTGGGTCACTTAGGGTTCATATAATCTAAGCTCTACGGGTTTAGCTACTCATTTTCAATACAGAAGAATCGAAGACAGACAAAGAATACATCTCAAGTAGGGTAGATAGTGAAGAACTGCAAAACCTAATTTCGACGACTCCTTGCAGCTTTAATCTGCTGGATCGTCAACTCCTAGCACTGGCTCTCCGAGATGGATGGATGGCGTCACGATCCGTTCCTGGCTCCTCGAACTCTATCCCCTCGTTCTCTCTCTCTCTCAGTCTTGGGATTTTTCGTCCAGTGTAAATTGTGTCTTTAATTTAGCCGCTGCTTTTGTATTTAAACCTAACCGAGCGACTGCTAATTTTTGCTTGAATTTTCACCGAAAATACAAGGAGATTTTTGGCAAAAAATACCTGTTGAAAAGTTTGCTTGATCCGTCTGTTTCTTCCGGCTGAAATGGCTTAGGGTTTTCGGCGAAAACTCTCAAGATTTTTGCCGAAAACTTCTTCTTGATCGGGACAGTGGATTCCTTCTTGCATTTTTGGTGAAAACTCAAGGGTATTTTCGCCAAAAATCTGTGTGTAAATAGAGCAGGAATTCCTTTTGAGTTGAATGACTTTTCTGGTTGATTCGGGTGTGATTCCTCAGGGTTCCAGTGCCTTAGACACGTCCTTGGCTACCGTATTGGATGGCGAACACCTGTGCTAACACGAAAATACTAGAAAACCATCAAATAGACCCGAAATGGGCCAAGGTAACACAAAAGGCGTGAGATGGATCGGTTGAGTGAATATTCACTGTTCTACCCTAAACACCATGTCTTAAGCAATGAAATGTCGCTTAAATGAGGCTGATAATCACGTCAATTGGAGTGTCATCAGTTTAAAAGAGATGAATCTAAATAAACAAAAACTGACTCCAGTCGTGGGTTGCCTCCCACGAAGCGCTCTTGCTTAACGTCCTTGAGCTGGACGATACCTGGATTGGAGTTACTGGGTTGACGCGAAGTAATGCACGTCAATGAGGGAGACAACTAATCCTTGTAGGTACTTCTTGAGTCTATGGCCATTGACCATAAATGGTTCTTGACCATGGCCTTTAATTAGGATGCTCCCAAGGGACGTCTGCCTAACCACAGTTTAGGGGCCGGACCATCGGGACTTCAGTTTACCCGGGAAGAGCTTCAGACGAGAGTTTTATAAGAGGACTTCATCTCCAGGGTAGAATTGCTTGACCACCTTGAATTGAGCGTCATGGATCCTCTTGGTGCACTCTTTGTAGAGTTTCGTGCTCTCGTACGTGTGGAGACGATGCTCCTCAAGCTTAGCAATCTGATCGTGGCGCATATTCCCTACTACTGCATAATTCATATTTAACTCTTTAGTAGCCCAAAACGCCTTGTGCTCAAGCTCAACCGGTAAATGGCATGCCTTGCCATAAACTAGTTGATAAGGTGAAGTACCGATGGGAGTCTTGTAGGTAGTTCAGTATGCCCATAAGGCATCATTGAGGTTAGATGACCAGTCCTTGCGAGACCGGCCAACTGTCCTATCAAGAATCCGCTTGAGCTCACGGTTTGTCACTTCCGCTTGACCGTTAGCTTGAGGGTGATAAGCTGTGGACATTCGGTGGGTGACGCCAAAGCGTTTGCACACCCGGTCGAAGTGTCCATGGAAGTGGGTACCCCTATCGCTTATGATGAAGCGTGGTGAACCAAAACGCGTGAAGAGACGTGTAAGGAACCGTCCTACCACTCTTGAATCGTTGATGGGTAAAGCTTCAGCTTCAGCCCACTTAGAAACATAATCAACGGCCACAAGAATGTACTTGTTTCCGGTTGAGGGTGTGAAAGGTCCCATAATATCAATTCCCCAAACATCAAAAATTTCAACAGTTAAAGAAAGAATTTGAGGCATCTCATTACGGTTAGAGATGTTACCTGATTGTTGGCATGCATCACAATGACGAGCAAAAGTGTCGCAATCACTAAAGATAGAAGGCCAGTAAAATCCTGTTTTGAGTACCTTTCTCGCACTGCGGTTGCCGCCGATGTGCCCTCCAAACTGACCTTCATGGCACTTACGCATGATGTCAGCGGCCTCGATGGAAGAGACGCACCTCCGGATCATACCATCAATTCCAATGCGGTACAAGAACGGCTCGTCCCAGGAGTAAGACTTCGCTTCTTTAATGAGCTTCTTCCGCGTCCCGGAGGTATTATGTCGAGAGATAGATAATTAGCTACGGTGGCATACCAAGGCTCTTCCGGTTTTGTTGCATCACTCAGCTCTTGAGCGTGAGCAATCACCCAAGGCTCGATGGCTATGTTGTTTACCTGTTCATAGAGTTCAACGCGCAACAACTCGTCAGGGAAAGAATCATTAATAGGAGTAGTAGTAGACTTACCTGCTCCTGACTCCTTGAGTCGGGAGAGGTGATCGGCTGCTAGGTTCTCGGCTCCCTTCTTGTCTGTAATTTCTATGTCGAACTCTTGGAGAAGGAGGATCCACCGAATGAGCCTTGGCTTCTGGTGAACCTGTCGTTGACGATTCAAACAAATAAACTAACAAAGCTACAAAAGCTAGGGTAGATCGTATTCCACGGGCCTTTTATGATTGACTACTCCAAAAACTAGCAAAATACTCGAATGTAAGCACTTCGTGCTTGGTGTGAGTTCCACGACTTCTAATTCTAAGAAATGAAGAGAAATTTAAAAATTAAACTAAAGCAGTTCGGAAATTAGGGTTGAAAACAAAGATGACAGATGAACTTAGACTTTGAATCCCCCTTCGTTCCCCAAAGCATTGGCAATCAACAGATCAGCGGATTTCGATTCTCATTCAATCAATTACTAAGACACCACCATAACTCATTACCCTTAGGTTTAAGACCGGCGAACGTTCGCTCTTTCCGTTCTAACTACCAAGATTAATTAGCCTCCCGGGTACGGTCGCCTCTCGCAACGAGTTAATTAACTGGTGCAATTACTAACGATTTATGAGTTACTCTTGCAGTGGATTAACCCTAACCGGTTCCTACGAAAGGCAAACTCCAATTATAAGGTTAATTGTTCAATTCGATGTTCTAAAGTAAGGCGAGCATTCGCTTCTATCCTTAGCCAAACAAGAATCTAATCTAGGTGATCAATCCAGACAAGAAACATGAACAATGAAGAACAAATCAAACATGAAAGAGAACTGATTGAACTTTGAATCTAATCACTGCCGATCCGTGACCGCTTTAAAACTTCAGAACTTCAGAACTTCAGAGAACTTCAGAAACTTCAGAGAATTCTCAAAATTGTGATTATGAAAGTATGTTATGAGGTATCTTTGATTTTGGGCCGCCGGTTAAGTATTTATACTTAACCCCAATTAATCCGGATTCTTCTGATATTTTCGCCGAAAATAAAGGATTATTTTCGCTGAAAAGGATGGTGTAAATGGACGGTCCTTTGGCTGGTATCTCCTGTAATTTTCAGTCAACACGTTCTCGATCGAAAACTTAACAGTTTCGCCGAAAACTCCTTCAGCCGGTCATCAGTTGATTTGTGCTGATATTTTCACCGAAAATAAAGGATTATTTTCAGCGAAAATTCTTTTGTAAACCGGGCAGGAATTTTCTGAACTTGATTGGCTCCTTTGATCGATTCCGGTGCAATTCCTCGAGGTTCCAATGCCTTAGACATGACCTTGGCTACTTTATTTGACGGCAAAAACCTGTGCTAACATAAAAACACTAGAAAACCATCAAATAGACCCGAAACGGGCCAAAGTAACACAGATGGCACGAGATAGGGCAATTGGTTGAATATTCGCTATTCTTCCCTAAAAACCATGTCTTAAGGAAAGAAATGTCGCTTAAATGAGGCTGATAATCACGTCAAATCGAGTGTCATCAGCTTCGAATCCTGCTTGGCTAACAGATGGCGCAGAGCGGCGTGATCTGTATATACGATGGTGTGTGAACGAACCAGGTATTGTCTGAACTTATCGAAGGAGAAGACAATAGCTAGGAGCTCCTTCTCCGTAGTAGTGTAGTTCCTTTGAGCGTCGTTAAGCGTCTTGCTAGCAAAATAGATGGGATAAAACCTCTTTTCTTTTCTTTGTCCAAGAACCGTGCCAACGGCAAAGTCACTAGCATCGCACATGATCTCAAATGGAAGATTCCAATCTAGTGCTGTGAGGATCAGTGCGGTGGTGAGTCTAGTCTTCAGGATCTCAAAGGCCTCAAGACATGTCTTGTCAAAAACGAAAGGGGTGTCTTTCTCTAGAAGCTTGGTCATTGGAAGAGTAATCTTGGAGAAGTCTTTGATGAATCTCTGGTAGAATCCAGCATGACCGAGGAAGCTTCGAACTGTCTTGACCGAAGTTGGCGGCGGCAAACTGGCGATGGTTTCAAGCTTGGCACGATCGACTTCTATTCCGAGCTTGGAGATCCTATGGCCAAGAACGATTCCTTCGGTAACCATAAAGTGACACTTCTCCCAACTAAGAGCTAAATTGGTTTCCTCACAACGGGCTAGTACCTTGTCCAGGTTAGCTAGACACTTAGAAAATGAGTCTCCATAGACAGAGAAGTCATCCATGAACACTTCTACCACGTTCTCTACTAGATCTCCAAATATAGCAAGCATGCATCTTTGAAAAGTATCGGGAGCATTGCATAAACCAAAGGGGATACTACGATAAGCAAACGTACCAAACGGGCAGGTGAAGGTCGTCTGTTCTTGGTCGTCGAGCTCGATGGGAATCTGAAAGTAACCAGACATGCCATCTAAGAAACAGTAGTACTCATGGCAAGCTAGCCTCTCTAGCATCTGATCAATGAATAGTAGTGGGAAGTGATCTTTCTTAGTAGCGTCATTAAGGCATCTGTAGTAGATGCAGACTCTCCATCCCGTGTCCGTGCAAGTGGGGATGAGCTCGCCTTTCTGATTAGGGATGACTGTGATTCCTCCTTTCTTTGGAACAACCTGAGTTGGACTAACCCAAGGACTGTCGGCAATAGGGTAAATGATACCGACATCCAAGAGCTTAAGGACTTCCTTCTTCACAACTTCCTGCATCAAAGGATTCAGTCAGCGTTGTGGCTGCCTAACTGGCTTTAATTCTTCATCTACAACTATCCGATGTTTGCACAAGGTCTCGGAGATGCCCCTGATTTTGGCTAATTGCCAGGCTATAGCTCGGACGTGCTTCTTGAGTAATATGATCAGTTGCTCTTTCGGATCGGGAGATAAAGCTGAGTTGATGATGACTGGCAACTGACATTCCTTCCCCAGAAATGCATACTCTGGGTGGTTGGGGAGTTCCTTCAATGCGAGTTCTGGAGGGTTCTCGTATGAAGTGGTGATCCGACTTGAAGCTGGTTCAATATGGGGTGGCGCAGAAGTGGTTATGGATGTCGTATTTTGGTCGTCTAATTCGTCTTGCCATAGGCGCTGCTCTTCATCTTCTAACACATTTTCAATTCCTGAAATCAAACACAACTCTAGTGGATCACTAGATAAAGCGTTGGTAATGAAGTTGGCCGAGGCCAACTCCATAGCATCAACATTATAACATTTATCATCTTGAGCTGCAGAATATCTCATGATATCCCTAATGCGGAAAGTGACGCTATCCTGTCCTACACTTAAAGTTAACAATCCTTGTTTACAATTTATATTTGCACCGGCGGTTGTCAAGAAAGGTCGACCCAAGATAAGCGATCCATCTAATACACGAGTATCTAGAACAACTAAATCTGCAATAATAGTAAAAGGGCCACAGCAAACAGCTACATCTTCTATTATACCCCTAGGCAGTTTGATAGACCTATCGGCTAACACGAGATGTAGAGTAAGCGGTTTCAATTTTCGTATGTTTAACTTCTCATAAAGATAAACTGCCATAACATTAATGGAAGCACCGGAGTCAGGTAGACTACGCTCAATTTTAATATCATTTATTATGCACGGTAATGTGAAAGGACCAGGATCAGAACACTTAACTGGCGGTTGCGAAGGCTGTCGCATAGGAGATGGGATACCGAAGAGAGAAGCACATTCATTGGTCAGGGTGACAGAGTACGCCTCTCCGTTCTTCACCTTCTTCACGAGATCTTTAAAGAATTTTCCAAGTGGTGGTATGATCTCTACAGCTTCAGTTACTGGTATCTTGATCTCTGCATTCTTGAGAACGTTATACCACTTCTTATACTGGGTGTCGTGATCCTTGGCTTTGCTCATCGCAGCTTTTGGAAAGGGAATCCGAGGTATATATGGTGTTAAGACAGGCTCAGGAGCTGTCTTTGGAGGAGGAGTCGATGTTACTTCTTCCTCTTCTATGATATCTTCAATCTCTGGCATATCTATGGCAGTAGCATCTGGTATCATGTCTGGTTCTGGAGCCTTCGGATTAGCTATCTGCTTGCCACTCCTGGTGGTGATGGCTTGAGCTTGTTCGCTCCTAACACTGAGGTCGCCTTGAAATGCTGCTTGATTAAGGAAAGGGTTGCTAGTCAGTAATCTAGTCACATTGTTTATTGCATCTTCCACTCTTTGGCTCTGAGCCATTTGTCCTTGATTGAGTGTAGCTTGAGCTTTGAATTGATTGTCATGTTCGTCGAGTTTGCTCATGATTCGGTTGAACTTCTTCTCGTAATACGGCTTTGCTCGAGACTGTGGCTGTCCTCCAATGAATCCAGGAGGTCTTTGGTATGATTCTGAGAATCGGTTGTTTTGGTTCGGACCTGCGATTGGTAGTTCCTGTAATTGGTGTAGCCTTTCTGATTGTTGGTGAAGCCTTGACTAATGAAGTTCACCTCTTCTGAAGACCAGTCATCTATTTTACCGAAGTTAAGGCAGCTTCCACCGTTATGAGCACAGGTTCTGCACCATCCACAGTCAGCCAAAAAGATGGTAGCTGACAGGGGATCGAGGGATACGCCAATTGTCTTTAGATGCTTTTGAACTTCTGCTTTGACTTGATCCGCGATGCTCAACTGACTCTTGGTACTTTCTCTCTGTCTCTCCCAGTTTCTTGACTTTGAAGCACAGCTAGAAAAATGAAGAAGAGCGTCATGAGGTGTAAGAGCAGTGCAATCTCCCCCAACTAGGGAGTTGACCCACTTGGCAGATTCCTCATGCATACCGCAAGCAATGAATTCAGCCAGCTACCTTTATTCATACCCATGGTAAGGACAATTGAAGAGAAGTTCTTGGAATTCATTTCAAGTGTCGTATAAGCTTGCATCTTCTTTCTGAGTAAACCTGGAGATGTTATCCTTGTAGGCAGTTGTCCTTGATGGAGGGAAGTATTCCTCAACGAAATCTTGATCTAAAGTCTCCCAATCAGTGTAATGACCGGGTGGCTTGCCACTAAGCCATCTCTTAGCTGCACCTCTGAGAGAATGGAAAGGCTCGAAGGCATAGAGCGTTCTTGTTGAGGTTCCCTGTCTTGAAAGTTTCACAGACAGCCAAAAACTCAGATAAATGTGTGCAAGGATTATCATCTGGCTTTCCTTCAAATTGCACGTCCCTAGAGATTAGTCCCAGGAAGGGGATCTTGATCTCATAGTCAGGATTGTCGTCATTATAAGGTACGGTGATGGAAGACCGAACGTTAGTTGCGCTTGGCTTACTGTAGTCCGCAAGACTCTTTGGAGCAGCCATTGCGGTAAGGAAGGATGAAACGGAAGTGATTTGATTCTATACCTGCTATAATCTGCAAGGGACAAAAACAAACACAACCGGTGTAAAATCAAAGTGTGACTCCCTGTCATAGGATTCACCCCAGTGAATCGGACTCTAACACCACAATATTTCAGTTGGGGTAACGTTGGCTCCTTCCGGTTCTATCAATTAATTCTATTAAACAAAACTACATCGATCACACATATCAACAATGCAATTCCGTATCACAATTCAAGTTCACAACATAATTCCACACCACCATTCCATGTACCAATTCCATGTACCAATTCCATATTATAATTCCATATTATAATTCCATTCTAACCACAACCGACAACAATAGGTACAATCACAGAAATTCAGCTAATACCATCCCATCCTATCTCACATTTCTAGATCAAGTACATTAGCCATCATCTTTCATCCCAATTCCCCACATCACACATCAATCAACACATTCATCAAACAGGAATCACAAGACTGTTATCCAGTTTTACTCTCAAGGGTTCATGCAAGACCTAATTCATCCCTAGTCCAGTTTCAACTCCTTATTCTCATTTCTATCCACTTAGTCAACCACACATTCACACAAGTCAACCATACATACGGACAAATCAATCATTCATTCAACCAATCACTCAACACCACATAACAACAACCATCACATCAACATCCATTTATCGTTTCAACCTCCCAGTTCATACAATCCTTATTTAACTACATAATCCATCTATTTCACATATTTCATTTAACACGATTCCTAGTCACAACTCATCCAATTTCGACATCCTCATTCTCCCAAACTCACATACAAGATTCCAACCCTATTACAATAATCACATGTCACGCTATCAATCACCATTACACATAGCATCAATTCATCGAGTATGACATTTACAATTACAATTCACTTCAATCAAGATCTCACATATCACGAACAATTTAAGGGTAAATGGCTAGCTCACCGGCCACCCCCACCTTCAAGTACAGGGATAGTCATGTCGTGAGTCTTAGGGTTACCCTCCTTTTCTTCCTTCATAGGAAGACCCCACATTGGCATGGCCATCCACCTGTTGATCATTAATAGGGCGACCCCACACTGGCAGGACCACCCTCCTGCAACCACAACTAACAATAGCAGAATATATGCATAATTCACAGTTCACAGACCCGTTCCCCTATCACTCGTTACTAATTATGATCCGTTTAATCATCATTAATCATTTTCCCCAATAAAAACCCATTACAAAAAGCAATCAATCAACAACCAATTCATCAATTAACAATCACACGACAATCATCAATCCTAACAATTCACATAACAATCAATTGGAGAACAGTTTTCCCCTTTTACTCTCTTTCAATATCATGCAATGCCCTACATTCTTCTAAGTCAGAATTACAACTCCTCACACCGACCATTACTACCTATCGTACGCTAAACCCTTACCTGACAAGAAGAAGAGGCTCTAAAACAACTTCTAGAACTCGAACATCCAAGCTCTACAGCTCCAAAAACGTAGCTTCTTCCTTCTGCCACCGACAACGCCCAACTCTGAAATAACAGAAACTGAGATTCTTGATCTCTTCCTCTTGTCACCAAAAACGTGTAGCAAGAAACGAATCACCGATTGGATCTCTATAGCTCCCGGAATCAAGGTTTGAAGTTGGGGGAAGTTTGGTTCGTCAAAGGGATTTTCGAAAGGAAAGAGAGAGAGACGTTGAGGATTTCCGTCAAAAACCCATTTTTTTATAGTCAGACCATGATACACGGCCATGTATCATGATCTGCCAACTTCAACGAATTTTTCACGTACTCGCATGTAACTTCGACCCGACTCAATTATGAATGTCCCAGACTTCGATGGGGCCTCAAGAACATTGTTTCCAATGTCATAATCATCCAAACTCGAGTTCCAAATCATTCGGTTGAGCGGGGATGTTACAAGTCTCCACAACTTCAAAAGATTTCGTCCCCAAAATCACAACCCAACTCAATCTAGCAATGCAACACAAAAATTGCAGTAACACGAAGCAGCTTAAGCACCACATAACAATCTGAAACTCCCTCTTAACGGCTCCTAGAAACACACACTTTCTAAGGATACTTCACTTACACGAACTCAAGCTTCTACCTCACACACACGCACAACCGAACCTCTACAACACAACCAAACACAATAGTACAACCCAAACACAATAAACACAACTCACACCAAGCATGAACTACTAAGCCAACACTTCCAACTAGAACTTCACGCTCCTCGACACTCTACTAAACTTATCCAAAGTCTACAATGGCCTCTACCCCTACAACCAACCTCCTAGCCTACTGACTATCACTACTAGAGCCACTCGAGCACAAGCTAAACATCTAGACTCCACCGTTACAGAAACCTGTCTCAATCTAGTTTTCAAAACCCAAGCAAACTTTTCAAAAAGGCAAAACTTTAACAAATTCCTTTTCAATTCACTCAACATCAAAATTCTCAATTCTCAATTTAAAATCAGACTCATAAAACTGTTAAAATCAAACACACAACTGGACTCTATCTTAGTTTAAAATACTTAAAAGCTTTCAAATCCCTACACACTAGTACCATTGAAAACACTCACCAACTTTTGAGACAAGAACCTTTGAACAAAATGAAACCACAGAATCTCATAATTCGACTTCGAAAAGGTAAAAGTGATCTCAGACTCCTTTCAAATCAACCAAGAACTCAAGACAACCATTTATCACTACAAAACCAGAATTAGTAAAACCCAACTCTATCACAGTTAAAATACCAAATCATTACAACGCTTTTCAAATCCGCTACACCAATTACTGAAAGAAACTAATACCAAGAATCAACACGAAAATCACATTTGACGAAACAATCAGACTATGAAATACTCATTTTCCAAAAGTTCAAATTCTTAAATCCTTCTAACTTTTCCAACATGGAACGAAATTCAAAACTTACTTGATAAACCAGAACTGCATTGACAGCTCAAATCATGAAATACTCATACCTCAAAAGCTCCAATTATTAAATCCCTCTAACTTTGCCAACTCAAATCATGAAATACTCATACCTCAAAAGCTCCAATTATTAAATCCCTCAAATCTGTAACACCCGTCCCAAATTGACCCAGGTTGAACCCGTGGTCAAACTGGTTTGAACATCACTCAAAGATACAACAATAAATAAATGCGAAAACAACCTTTAAAATCAAATAAAAACATAAGCAAGAGCAAGTCGGAAGCGCCTCCATTATTAAAATCCAAAATCAAAATACAAGATACAATCCAAACAAAGATTTCCTTTACAATCCCAAAGTTGAAATCAAATGATACAAAACATCCCCAACCCAAAATAGTCAATATAAATCCAAAATATGGTCAACTCCTGGTCGAAGCCTTTGAAGATCTTCACCACGCCAACAACACATCAGCACTTGACACGCAACTGAAGCACCTCAACTTTAACTCACTCACTCTAACCACGGGAACCTGAAAAGAGAGAATGGGGGGATCAGTTTCCTAATGAAACTGAGTGAACCCACTGGGTTTAACAATGCGCCGAACCTATCCAAGAGAAGCGATTCCAACCTCCTCAAGCAACACCAACAATGGAATCAGACTCAACCTTTACGAGTTTTAATTTCCTAAACAGTCTAAGTGATCACATAGGTGCAATTCTAAGTTCAACACTTACCATCCACGATAACATCCATAAATAACAGGGAAACATAATTCACGTAGTTCAACATCACATTACAATACTGCTAAGATCATGGTAAACATTTCCACACACACAACAGTCACACGCATTTTAATGACACTCGATTTGATGTGATTTTAAGCCCCATTTAAGCGACATTTCTTTGCTTAAGACATGGTTTTTAGGGAAAAATAGTGAATATTCACTCAACTGCTCTATCTCGTGCCATTTTGGTTACTTTGGCCCATTTCGGGTCTATTTGATGGTTTCTAGTGTTTTTGTGATAGCACAAGTTTTTGCCGTCAAATGATGTAACCAAGGACGTGTCTAAGGCATTGGAACCCCGAGGAAGTAATCCGGAATCGATCAAAGAAGCAATTAAGTCGAAGACAAATCCACCCCTGATCATACCTAAAGTTTTCGGCGAAAACTCCCTACTTCTCGCCGAAAACTATCAATCAAATTTGCACAGAGGAGAAATACCGAGAATTCTACTTAGGGGTCGTTTGGTTGCAGTGATATTGATATTGATAACTGTAGATATCATGATATTCAGAATATCATCGTTTTTTTATCCTGAATATCATGATATCTGGGGCCAAAAGTGATATCAATATCACTCTTTAGATATTCTACTCCCCCTAGAATATCTGTGGAGTGATATTGATATCACTCTTTGCAGACCTTTTTGCCCCTATTTTATCCTCTCAATTACACTGCCATTATTTACTTTCCCCATTTCTCATCCCCCGATTAATTCTCTCTCACCTCCTCACCATTTGTCAATTGACGTCCGTCGATTCCATTGTCCAACTAGTTTTGGAAGATTGACGGGTGTCCTATTTTCTTAGCAAATCAACCAAACCTCCAAACCTTCCATTCATCTAACATAAATTTGATTTCATTATTCGAGACTAAGTTGAAGACACGGAAGTCCTTGCTATTCGATTATGTTCAAGGTTGGTGAATTAGCTAGGGTAAAGTTCATTCGATTATGTTCATAGCAAGTGTATTATAACCCATAAAGTTGAGGGCAAATTAGTCAATTTCCCATTAAAGTAACTTATCACCAATTATTACAATATCACTACACCAAACAATGTTATCTTGCTAATTGGTTTACTAATATCAATGTAATAACATATCAATATATCCCTAATATCAATATATCTACATATCATCCAACCAAACGACCCTTAGTTTTTGGCGAAAACTTTCTATGTTTTCGCCAAAAACTGTTCCTTTTTCCTAGCCGGATACGGACAGCCTTTAAATACAATCGCCGACCACAATTTTAAACACACATTTTTTGGACAAAAATTTCAAGACTTAGAATTAGAGAGAAAGAGTGGAGCGAGTTTGAAGAGCCAGGGAGAGATCGTGACACCATCCTTCCATCTCGAAGAAGCTCAGTGCTAGGAGTTGAAGATCTAGAAGATTGAAGCTTCACAGATTCGTCGAAATTAGGTTTTACAGCTCTTCTCTGACTTCTCTACCTGAGATGTATTCCTTGTTTGCCTTTGATTCTCCTGTATTGAATATGAGTAGCTAAACTCATAGAGCTTAGATTAGATGAACCCTAAGTGACCCAGGGCTTTAAAGCAGTCACGGATCAGCGATAATTAGATTCGAAGTTCAGTCAGTTTCTCTTTCATGTTTGGTTTGTTCTTTGTTGTCCGTGTTTCTTGTCTGGTTTGGCCACCTAGATTAGATTCTTGTTAAGCTGAGGATAGTAGCGAACATTCACCTCACTTTAAAACACCAAATCAACAATTAACCTATTCATTGGAGTGTGCCTTTCGTAGGAACCAGTTAGGGTTAATCTGCTTCAAGAGTAACTCATGAATCACTAGTAATTACACCAGTTAGTTCCTCCGTCGCAAGAAGCAAAAGATCGGGCGGTTAATTAATCTTGGTAGCTAGATCGGATAGAGCGAACGTTCGCCAGTTTTAAACCTAAGGGTAAGGAGTTATAGTGGTGTTCAAAAATTGAGTGAATGAGAATTGAAAATCGCTGGTCTTGTGATCGCCAATGTTCTGATGACCTTAGGGGGATTCGAAATCTAAGCTTGTATGTCATCTGTCTAAGTCAATCAATCAATCATTCTGCATTCTAATTTCATTTCAAGTTTGCTTGCATCCTAGTATAGAAGTCGTGAAACTCACACCACGCACGAATTGTTTTTTTCCTGAATAGAATTGCCAACATATTTGAGTAAACAAGTAGTAGAGGCCCGTGGAATACGATCTATCTTGCTTTGTGCTTCATAGTTATATGACTACACGCGCGTGAAAACGCGTCCATTGCCGGGGAACTCTTCTATTTTGATTGAAAGAAGAGTTTGCACTTTTATTCTTCTACCTTTCCATCTTTCATTTCCCATCACACTTAGTGCGTGGTGTGAGTTCCACGACTTCTAATAACTAACCTACCAAAGTAGACTAGATCGTATTCCACAGGGTTTCTACTAATCGACTACTCGAAGAAGCTGGCAAATTACTCAGGTTTAAACACTTAGTGCGTGGTGTGAGTTCCACGACTTCTAATCTAATAAAGCAGGAAAATAAAAGACAGAAAAGTAAAAGGTTGACTAACGAGAAGATAGACGAACTTAGATTTCGAATCCCCCTTAGATCACCAGAGCATTGGCAATCAACAGATCAACTGTTTTCAATTCTAATTCAATCGGTTTCTATACACCACCATAACTCCTTACCCTTAGGTTTAAGACTGGCGAACGTTCGCTCTATCCGATCTAACTACCAAGATTAACTAGCCGCCCGGGTACGGTCGCCTCTCGCAACGACTTAATTAACTGGTGCAATTACTAACGATTTATGAGTTACTCTTGTAGTGGATTAACCCTAACCGGTTCCTGCGAAAGGCACACTCCAATTATAAGGTCAATTGGTTGAATTGATGTTTTAAAGAGAGGCGAGCGTTCGCTTCTATCCTCAACTTAACAAGAATCTAAACTAGGCGATCAAGGAAGACAAGTTTATGCGCCAAAGCAGGGAACTGTCTAGCGACTACGTCTAGCGACAACATCTGGCGACTAACCCTAACTTGCAAAAACCTAATCTAGGCGATCAACCAGAGAAGAAACATAAACAATGAAGAACAAAACAATCATGCAAAGAGAAACTGATTGAACTTTGAATCTAATTACCACCGATCCATGACCGCTTTAAAGCCCTGGGTCACTTAGGGTTCATCTAATCTAAGCTCTACAAGCTTAGCTACTAATAATGATAATAGACGAATCAAAGGCAACAAAGAAGATCATCATACAGAGGAAGAATAGACAAGAACTGAAAAACCTAATTTTGACCACTCCCGCGAAGCTTCAATCTCCTGGATCTTCAACTTTAAGCTCCGAGTTCTCCGAGGTGGAAGGATGGCGTCACGATCTCTCCACGGATCTTTGAACTCTCTAAACTCTATCTATCGATCCTAGAGTCGGCTGACTCTCAAAAGTCTGATTTTGTGAATAGTTGTTGGAAATCCCCTGGCTGGCTGCCGACTGGTTCTTTAAATAGGTAAGATTAGGGTTTTCCAATTCTGCCGTGGAAAAGGAAGGAGTTTTCGGCGAAAAACTTAAGACGTTTTCGCTGAAAACTTCAGTTAAAATCCTCTGTTTCCTTCGTTGATTTCTTCATAAATTTTTGGCGAAAACTTTATAGTATTTTCGCCGAAAACTTCAGTGTAATTCAGCTCACTCCGCCTGTGGGTTTCTGAAGGTATTTTCGCCGAAAACTGTGTAGTATTTTTGGCGAAAACTTTGTGCTGCGCAGTTGGATCTTCGGTTCTGACTCCGGTTTGATTTCTGGTTCGCTCCTTGAGGTCTTGAACACGTTTGTGGCTACGTAAATGATGGCAAAAACCTGTGCTATCACAAAAACACTAGAAAACCATCAAATAGACCCAAAAGGGCCAAAGTAACCAAATTGGTAGGAATTAGGGCAGTTGAGTGAATATTCGCTATTTTACCCCTAAAACCATGTTTCAAGCAAGGAAATGTCGCATAAATGAGGCTGATAATCACGTCAAATCGAGTGTCATCAACAACATCTCTAGGTTTGCTCAGAAAGAAGATGTAAGCTTATACGACACTTGGAATGAATTCCAGGAGCTCCTCTACAATTGTCCTCACCACTGTTACGAACAAAGGCAGCTAGCTGAATTCTTTGCTGGGGGTTTACGTGAGGAATTTGCTAAATGGGTCAACTCCTTGGCTGGAGGAGATTGCAGCGCTCTTACACCTCAAGTCGCTCTCCTTCATTTACTAGCTGTGCTTCCAAGTCAAGAAATTGGGAGAGACAAAGAGAAGGCACCAAGAGTCAATTGAGCATCGCGGATCAAGTCAAAGCAGAAGTTCAAAAACATTTAAAGATGATTGGTGCATTCCTCGATCCCCTGTCAGCCACCATCTTTACAGATGACTGTGGATGGTGCGAAACCTGTGCTCATAACGGAGGAAGCTGCCTAAACTTCGGTAAAACAGATGTCTGGTATATAATAGAGGTGAACTTCATTAGTCAAGGCTTTACCAACAACCAGAGAGGCTACTCCAACTACCGGAACTACCAACCTCAGGGTCAGAATCAAAACAACTGATTCTCTGAATCGTATCAAGGACCTCTAGAATTCATTGGAGGACAACAACCATTTCGACCAAAGCCATATTACAACAGAGATGAGGATTTCGAGAAAAAGTTCGACTGAATCATGACCAGACTTGACGAACATGCAATCAATTCAAAGCTCAAGCTGCACTCAATCAAGGACAAATGGCTCAAAGTCAAAGAGTGGAGGATGCAGTGACCAGTATGACTAGGTTGTTGGCAAGCAGCCCATTCTGCAATCAAGCATCGCCTCAAAGGCGACTCCAATGTTAAGAGTGAACAAGCTCAAGCCATCACCACCAAGAGTGGTAAACAGACGGCTGATTGGAAGGTTCTAGAACCAGATATGATAGCAGATGCTACTATCATAGACATGCTAGAAATTGAAGACATCTCAGCGGAGAAAGAGAGCAAAGAAGAGGAAGAAGTAGCACCGACTCCTCCCCCCAAGACAGCTCCTAAGCCTGTCTTAGCACCCTACTAGCTTAGGATTCCTTTTCCAAAAGCTGCAATGAGCAAGGCCAAGGATCACGACACCCAGTACAAGAAGTGGTACAACGTTTTGAAGAATGCAGAGATAAAGATACCAGTAACTGAAGCTGTAAAGATCATACCACCACTCGTGAAGAAAGTAAAGAATGGAGAGATCTTTTCTGTCACCCTCACCAATGAGTGTGCTGCTCTCTTCGGTAGCCCGTCTCCTATGCGACAGCCACCGCCACCCCAGTTAAGTGTTCTGATCCTGATCCTTTTACCTTACCATGCATAATTAATGGTATAAAGATTGATCGTAGTCTAGCTAATTCTGGTGCTTCTATTAATGTTATGCCTGCTTATCTTTATGAGAAGTTGAACTTAGGAAAATTAAAACCACTTACTCTACATCTCGTGCTAGCTGATAGGTCTGTCAAACTGCCTAGGGGTATAATAGAAGATGTAGCTGTTCGTTGTGCCCTTTTACTATTATTGCAGATTACATTGTTTTGGATACCCGTGAATTAGATGGAACGCTTATCATGGGCCGACCTTTCTTGACAACCGCCGGTGCAAATATCAATTGCAAACAAGGCTTGTTGACTTTAATTGTCGGACAGGATAGTGTAACATTCTGCGTCAGGGATAGCATGAGATATTCTGTAGCTCAAGATGATAAATGTTACACTATTGATGCTATGGAGTTGGCCTTGGCCAACTTTATCACTAATGCCTTATCTAGTGATCCACTAGAGTTGTGTTTGATTTCAGGAATTGAAAATGCGTTAGAAGATCAAGAGCAGCGCCTATGGCAAGATGAACTAGACGACTAGATGGCGACATCTACCACCACTTCTGTGCCACCTCATATTGAACCAACTTCAAGTCTGATCACCACTTCATACGAGAAACCACCAGAACTCGCATTAAAAGAGCTCCCCGACCATCTCGAGTATGCATTCATGGGGAAGGAATACCAGTTGCCAATCATCATCAACTCGGCTCTATCTTCTGAACAGAAAGAGCAACTGATCATACTACTAAAGAAGCACATCCGAGCTATAGCCTATCAATTAGTTGACATTAGAGGCATCTCTGAAATCTTCTGCAAGCATCGAATAGTTGTAGATGAAGAATTCAAGTCAGTCAGACAACCACAATGCCGATTAAATCCTCTGATGCAGGAGGTTGTGAAGAAGGAAGTCCTTAAGCTTCTGGATGCCGGGATCATTTATCCTATTGCCGACAGTCCTTGGGTTAGTCCAACTCAGGTTGTTCCAAAGAAGTGAGGGATTACAATAATTCCTAACCAGAAAGGTGAGCTCATTCCCACTCGCATCGTTACCGGATGGAGAGTCTGCATCGACTACCGACGCCTTAATGATGCTACAAAGAAAGATCACTTTCCACTGCCGTTCATTGATAAGATGCTAGAAAGATTAGCTTGCCATGATTACTACTGTTTCTTGGATGGGATGTCTGGTCACTTCCAGATTCCTATCGAGCTTGATGACCAAGAAAAGATGACCTTCACCTGCCCGTTTGGTATGTTTGCCTATCGTCGTATTCCCTTTGGGTTATGCAATGCTCTCGCTACTTTTCAAAGATGCATGCTTGCTATATTCGGGGATCTGGTGGAGAATGTGGTAGAAGTATTCATGGATGACTTCTCTGTCTATGGAGACTCATTCTCTAAATGCCTAGCCAACATAGATAAGGTACTAGCCCATTGTGAGGAGACCAACTTAGCTCTTAGTTGGGAGAAATGTCACTTTATGGTTACCGAAGGCATTGTTCTTGGCCATAGGATCTCTAAGCTCGGAATACAGGTCGATCGTGCCAAGCTTGAAACTATTGCCAGTCTTCCACCGCCAACTTCGGTCAAGACAGTCTGAAGCTTCCTCGGTCATGTCGGATTCTACCGGAGGTTCATCAAAGACTTCTCCAAGATCACTCTTCCAATGACTAAGCTTTTAGAGAAAGACACCCCCTTCGTTTTTGACAAGGCATGTCTTGAGGCCTTTGAGATTATGAAGACCAAACTCACCACCGCACCGATCCTCATAGCACCAGATTGGAATCTTCCATTTGAGATCATATGTGATGCTGGTTACTTCGCCGTTGGCGCTGTTCTGGGACAAAGAAAAGAGAAGAGATTTCATCCCATCTACTTTGCTAGCAAGACGCTTAACGATGCTCAACGGAACTACACTACTACAAAGAAGGAGCTCCTAGCCATTGTCTTCTCCTTTGATAAGTTCAGACAGTACCTGGTCCTCTCGCACACCGTAGTCTACACCGACCACGCTTCTCTAGGCCATCTTGTAGCAAAGCAGGACTCGAAGCCAAGACTGATCTGATGGCTTCTCCTTCTCCAAGAATTTGATATAGAGATCAAGGACAAGAAGGGAGCTGAGAACCTAGCAGCCGATCACCTTTCCCAACTCGAGGAATCCCAGACAGGTAAGACTGCTACTACCCCTATCAATGATTCTTTCCCAGACGAGTTGTTGCAACTTGGAATCTATGAACAGGTCAATAGCATAGCCATCGAGCCTTAGTTGATCACAAATGCTCAAGAAATGAGTAATGCAACCGCATCAGACGAGCCCTCGTATGCCATCGTAGCTAACTATCTATCCCGCGACATAATACCTCCAGGACTGGATTATAATGTGCGAAAGAAGCTCACTAAAGAAGCCAAGTCTTACTTCTGGGATGAGCTATTCTTATACCGAATTTGAATAGATGGGATGATTCGGAGGTGCGTCTCTTACATCGAGGCAGCTAAAATCGTACGTGAGTGCCATCAAGGCCAGTTTGGAAGACACTTCGGCGGCAACCGTACTGCAAGAAAGGTACTCGAAACCGGATTCTACTGGCCTTCTCTCTTTAGCGATTGTGACACTTTTGCTCGTCATTGTGATGCATGTCAACGATCAGGTAACATCTCTAACCGTAATGAGATGCCTCAGACATATCTTTAACTGTTGAAATTTTTTATGTTTGGGGAATTGATTTTATGGGGCCATTCACACCCTCCAACAGAAATAAGTACATTCTTGTGGCCGTTGATTATGTTTCTAAGTGAGCTGAAGCTAAAGCTTTACCCACCAATGATTCAAGAGTGGTGGGAAGGTTCCTTACACGTCTCTTCACGCATTTTGGAACACCACGCTTCATCATAAGCGATAACCCACTTCCATGGACACTTCGATTGGGTGTGCATGTGGATTCTTGATAGAATTCTACTTAGAGTTTTTGGCGAAAACTTTCTATGTTTTCGCCAAAAACTGTCCCCTTTTCCCAGCCGGATACGGACATCCTTTAAATACAACTGTCGTTGATGAGCTGCAGAACAGTGATCAAATACTACCAAGCTGGAAAGCTAAGCAGATCATATTCCACATGGTTTCTTCCAATCGACTACTCAAAGAAGCTGGCAATTTTTTCAGGTTTAAACACTTCACAAACACAATTAATCATTTTCCCCAATAAAAACCCATCACAAACAGCCGTCAATCAACAACCAATTCATAGTTAACAATCACACGACAATCATCAATCCTCATAATTCACATAACAATCAATTGCAGAACAGTTTTACCCTTTTACTCTCTTTCAATTTCATGCAAAGCCCTACATTCTTCTAAGTCATAATTGCAACTCCTCACACTGACCATTACTACCTATCATACGCTAAACCCTCACCTGACAAGAAGACGAGGATCTAAAACAACTTCCAGAACTCAAACATCCAAGCTCTACAGCCCCAAAAAACGTAGCTTCTTCCTTCTGCCACCGACAGCACTCAACTCCGAAATAACAGAAACTGAGATATTCGATCTCTTCCTCTCGTTGCCACGAATGCGTAGCAAGAAATAGATAACCAATCAGACCTCTGTAGCTCCCGGAATCAAGGTTTGAAGTTGGCGGAAATTTGGTTCGTCAAAGGGATTTTCGGGAGGAAAGAGAGAGAGAGAAGTTGAGGATTTCCGTCAAAAACCCATTTTTTTATAGTCAGACCATGATACACGGCGTGTATCTCTAATACATGGCCATGTATCATGATCTGCCAACTTTGACGAATTTTTCACGTACTCGCTTGTAACTTTGACCCGACTCAATTATGAATGTCCCGGACTTCGATGGGGCCTCAAGAACATTGTTTCCAATGTCTTAACCATCCAAAATCGAGTTCCAAATCATTCAGTTGGGCGAGGATGTTACAGTTCTCACCGAAAACTTCTTTGAGAACCTGCCGGCGAGAGCCTTTTGTTACTTCACACGTTCTCGTGTGTTCTTGCCGAGAACTTCTTTGGAAACTACTTCACACCTCTTGTAAGTGTATTGCTCAAACTCCTCGGTGAGAACTTGTAACGATTGTATCTCCTCCGTCCTAGCTCCGATTGACCTCCTGTTTGCTCCTACGCATTCCTTGTCATCCGTACTTCATCGCCTGAAATTGCACATAAATAACTCCAATACACCACGAATTTGGCTCCAAAATGGATTTTGGACAACAAAAGCACACTTAGCACAAAACATCTATAAAAGCATAATACCTGAGGCATTTCATGAACAAAACCGGGAGTTCCTTAGGCTAATCGTAGGCTTAAAACAAGGGTAAAATCATCACATCATGTGCATTAGAGTTCTTGCTCAATTTGAGGTTGAAAGACCGTGTGATTGTTATTCTAGTGTTCTATGATTGATATGAAAGTATCTTGCAGCATTGCCTTGTGTTACAAGTGTTAATTAGGAGATTAGATGTTTGAGCATTCCATTGAACTGGATTTAGGCACTCACTTCCTTTGGTTCTATCGTGAGAGCATATTTCTTGTGGTTTATGAGTAGTGAATCAATCTTACGAGAGCTTATTGGTTCTACCTAAGTGTTATGCATGGCCAATTGAATACACATTAACCCTTGTGACTCAACTTGACTTTCATTTCTCTTGAGCATGAAGAAATTCCCCATTAAGTTAAACTCCTCTTCTCTTGTTTTAACTTCAATCTCCTTTGTTTAGTTATTGTCTTCCTTGCTTAGTTTATTGCTTATGCTTTTGAACTATTTGATCAACCTAAACTCTTTCTAAATGTTTACATTGTCTACCAATTGTGTGAGTATTAGCTTTTGTGAGGGCTGATGAACGTTGTATGACAGGTTTATCAAATAACAACTAAGCTAGAAGCTAAGCAGATCGTATTCCACGGGTCTTCTAATATAATTGACTACTCAAAGAAGCTCACAATTTATTCAGGTTTAAACACGTTGTGCGTGGTGTGAGTTCCACGACTTCTATTCTAGAAAATGCAAGCAAATTAAAAATTAAATTGAAAGACAGAAAGGAAGAATGGTTGACTTAACAAAGACGACAGACAAGCTTAGACTTCGTATCCCCCTTAGGTTTATAATTCTCGTTCAATCAATTCTAAGACACCACCATAACTCTTGACCCTTAGGTTTAAGACTGGCGAACGTTCGCTCTATCCGATCTAGCTACCAAGATTAATTAGCCGCCCGAGTACGGTCGCTTCTTGCGATGACTTAACTAACTGGTGGAATTACTAACGATTAATGAGTTACTCTTGCAATGGATTAACCCTAACTGGTTCCTACGAAAAACACACTCCAATGAAAAGGTTAATTGTTGATTTTGTGTTTTAAAGTGTGGCGAGCGTTCGCTTCTATCCTCAGCTTAACAAGAATCTAATCTAGGTGATCAAGCCAGATATGAAACATAAACAACGAAGAACAAATCAAACATGAAAGAGAAACTGATTGAACTTTGAATCTAATCAACGCCGATCTGTGACCGCTTTAAAGCCCTGGGTCACTTAGGGTTCATCTAGTCTAAGTGATGACACTCGAATTGACGTGATTATCAGCCTCATTTAAGCAACATTTCCTTGCTTAAGACATGGTTTTTAGGGTAGAATAACGACTATTCAATCGATTGCCCTATCTCATGCCATTTGTGTTTCCTTGGCCCGTTTTGGGTCTATTTGATGGTTTTCTAGTGTTTTTATGTTAGCACAGGTTTTTGCCGTCAAATAAAGTAGCCAAGGACGTGTCTGAGGCGTGGGAACCTTAAGGAATTGCATCAGAATCGATCCTAGGAGTCAATCGAGTCGAACCAAAGTCTGCCCCGTTTTACAAAGGAATTTTCGCCAAAAATACCCTAGCATTTTCGGCGAAAATACATGCACAAAATCACTGATGCCGACTGAAGGAAGTTTTCGGCGAAAACCCCAAGTTTTCGACCGAAAACTATTGGACCGAAATTTACAGGAGAAATCAACCGGCGGACCATCCATTCACAATGGAATTTTCGCCGAAAATTCCTCAACATTTTCGGCAAAAATATCTGGCAAAATTTGGCTGAATTAGGGTTAAGTATAAATACTTAACCGGCGGCCCAAACGTCATAATACATCAAGACACATCATAATACAAAAAAATTAAAAACCTTCAGAATTCTCTCAAGTTTTGGAGCAAAGAGTTAGAGTCCGAAGAGCTAGAAAGAGATCGTGACGCCATCCCTTCCATCTCGAAGACTCGGAGCTAGGATTGCAGTCTACCGGAAGATCGAAGTTCTGCTGGAGTCATCTTAATTAGGTTTTTCAGATACTTTTCTGTTCTTCCTTTGTATGATGAACTCTTTCTTTGTCTTTGATTCTTTTGTGATGAATATGAGTAGCTAAACTCTTAGAGCTTAGACTAGATGAACCCTAAGTGACCCAGGGCTTTAAAGCGGTCACGGATCGGCGGTGATTAGATTAGAAGTTCAATCAGTTTCTCTTTCATGTTTGGTTTGTTCTTCATTGTTCATGTTTCTTATCTGGATTGATCACCTAGATTAGATTCTTGTTAAGCTAAGGATAGAAGCGAACGCTCGCCTTACTTTAGAACATCAAATTGAACAATTAACCTTATAATTGGAGCGTGCCTTTCGTAGGAACCAGTTAGGGTTAATCCACTGCAAGAGTAACTCAGAAATCGTTAGTAATTCCACCAGTTATGTTAAGTCGTTGCGAGAGGCGACCGTACCCGGGCGACTAATTAATCTTGGTAGCAAGAACGGATAGAGCGAACGTTCACCGGTCTTAAACCTAAGGGTAAGGAGTTATGGTGGTGTCTTAGAATTGATTGAATGAGAATTGAAATCCGCTGATCTGTTGATTGCCAATGCTCTGGGGAAACGAAGGGGGATTCAAAGTCTAAGTTCATCTGTCATCTCTGTTTTAATCAACCAATTTCCAATCTGTCTTTAGTTTAAATTTTTAAATTTCTTTAAATTTTCATGTTTGATTTCTTTAAATTTCTCTGCATTTCTTAGAATTAGAAGTCGTGGAACTCACACCACGCACAAAGTGCTTAAATCCGAGTAATTTGTCAGCCATAGAAGACTCGTGGAATACGATCTACCCTAGCTTGTTAGCTTTGTTAGTTATTGTTTTGAACCCGAACAACGATCTTAGGTTCATCAAATTGGTGCCATTGCCGGGGACTTCTTTTGATTGTTTGAAAGAAGAACTGGCAATTTATTCTTCTACTCTCCATCTTTCATTTTCCACCCACTTCGATTTTACGCCGGTATGTTTGCTTTTGTTGCTTGTAGGTTGTTCTACAGGTTTATGAACCGCTCAATCGCTCATTCTCAGTTTAAGCTGGGTAATTCTACTCCGCCGAAGAAACCGCGAGCTCAGAAGCAAGTCATAATCATTCCGCCTACATCACCTATCCCTAATGAGATTGAGGAGTTAAAGGAGAACTCCTCGTCTTCATCCGCTCCATCCACTACTTCAGATTCACCACCACCTTCTCCTCCCACAGAGGCTGCTCAACGCACCATGGCGGATTACTGTAGACCACGTGCTGCTAACTTTCGACCTAGCGTTGTTGTGCCGCACAACGATGATGACCCTGACTATGAGATCACAATTTCCTTCCTGAACATGGTCTCTAGGGATCTTCAATTCGAAGGGAAGCCGCAAGAAAACGCCTGCACACTTTTAGCGAACTTCCTTGACATGTGCGAGACGTTTAAGAGTGGGAATCTCGGTAAGAACAATCTTTGCTTACGAGTATTCCCATTCTCTCTTAAAGGCAACGCCAAGATATGGCTCAGCTTAAAACCACCTGGCCACTACACCGACTGGGATAATCTAGCTCAGGACTTCATAGAAGACTACTATCCCCCTTGAAGAACGACATTCTACAAGGATAGCATCGCTAGATTCTCTCAGAAGGAAGGAGTAAGCTTATACGATGCTTGGAACGAATTCCAAGAGCTTCTCTCTGAATGCCCTCATCATGGATTCAACCAGGGACAGCTAGCCAAAATCTTTGCCCAAGGTATGAATGAAGAAACGGTTGAATGGGTCAACACTTTAGCTAATGGCAACTACACAGCACTTGAACCAGAAGTTGCTCTTCTTCACTTCGCAGACTGCGCATCTAAGTCCAGAAATTGGGAGAGACAGTTTGGAGTAGCCAAGAGCCAACCAAGTTGTGAAGAGCAGATCAAGATTGAAGTGCAGAAACACATGGAGGAGATCTTCGGTACAGCTAATAACTGGTCTAGAGAGGAAGTCAATTTCATTGATCAAGACTTCACCAATGATTGAAGAGGCTACCCCGACTACCGTCAGCTCAGAACACCTCCTCAACAACAGGGAAGCTTTCTTGAGCGTCCTCCTTACAACTTCGGATTCAACCAGAGTCAGAATCAAGGCTGGGACAATAGTTATCAAGAACCTCCCAGATTCACCGGTGCACAACATCCTCAGAATTTTAGGTCTGAGAACATTTGGGAGAGGAAGATGGCCCAGAAGTTTGACCTGATTGCAGCAAGGCTCGATGATCACGAAGAAAGGTTTAAAGCCCAAGATGCTTTTAACCAAGGACAGATCGCACAAGGACAGAGAATAGAGAGCATGTTAAATAAAGTTGCTAGCATGTTAGCTAACCTTCCTCTCTTAAAACAGGCACCATCTCAAAACAACTCCACCATGAAGAACGAGCATGCGAAAGTCATCACAAGCAGGGGCATCGAGCAAAATAGCATGGAGGAAAAGAAGGAAGCATTTTCCACTCCCTCTACGGGAGAATGCTCAGCTATTGATTCTCGATCACCGCCCATACCTATTCCAGCTAAGTGCTCTGATCCTGGCCCTTTTACGTTACCTATAATCATTAATGACATCGAAATTGAGCGTAGTTTGGTTGATCTAGGTGCATCTATCAATGTTATGCCTATGTGTTTATAAAAGAAACTGAACTTAGGTGAACTACAACCTGCTAGCATGCATTCAGTGTTCGCTGACAAAACTTTGAAAGAACCTAGAGGAATAATGAAGGATGTAATCACTTGTTGTGGCCCTTTCCATTTTTCGCTGATTATGTAGTGATGGATACTCAAGAGACATATTCTACCCTTATCCTAGGTCGACCGTTCATGGCGACAGCCGGCATTAACATTAATGTTCCAAATGGTTCATTAACATTAAGGGTTGGAAAGGATACTGCAACATTCCGTCTCAAGGACAATATGAAATACATTCCTAAGGGAGAATTACATTATTTAACTGTAGAAACTGTGGAGTTGGCCTCGGTCAATTTCATTACTGATGTTTCTTCTAGTGTTCCTAGCTCAATTGTTACTGCAGGTGCTGAACAGGTTACTACGAAGAAACCAGATCCTCCTGTTCCTAAAAATCCATCAAAGAAAAAGGAACTGCAAGCCTCTTCTAAGCCACCGAGCACACAGCCTAGCAGACCTCGGGGAAAGAACAAGAAGACAAACACTCGCATGGTCTGGAGACCAGTTGTGCCGCCACTCTCTACCGAGCCAGCTGCACCACCAATTCGTTCCAAGCTACCGGCGCCGGAACAAGTATGGAAGGAGAAGCCAAAAGCATCTCCTAAGGAAATACCTACGATCACCGATCCTGGTGATATCAAGAAGGAGATTAAAGAAAAGAAGGAGCCGATCGTTCTCATTCCGTTCACTGTCTTCCTTGTGGAAGATGATCCCTCGACAGAACTATTCGGACCCTTCACAATCACTGACCACCTTCACGACTGCCGTACCAAGCTCTTACACGCGAACGGGAAGAAATTCATGCTCACCGGAGAAGCCCCGAAGCTCTACTTTATGAACTCCGATGCTAGCATTAAGGAGAATCTGAGTTGGGATGTCTCCTAATACCGTCCAGGTATCGTCCAGCTCAAGGACGTTAATAAAAGAGCGCTTCGTGGGAGGCAACCCACGGCTGGAGTCAGTTTTTGATTTGTGTCAACCTTAGTGTTTTAGAGTCGGTTCGGGGGAGCCAAAAGTGTCAGTTTGTTTGATTTCATATTTTTCGTGTGTAGTCTGTGTGTCATAGTGTCAGTTGCAAGTCGATTAAGGTCTTTCCGATTTTTGTGGATTTAACTGTGATTTTCTAAAGTTTGCCGGGATTGCAAAAATATTTTCAATCGTAGAGTTCAATATTTTTGGCGAAAATAACCCATATTTTCGGCGAAAATTCTCTTTGAAATCCCACAGAGTTTTCCAAACGTTCATGTTTCACATTTTCGGCGAAAATGTAATTAATATTTTCGGTGAAAATTTCTTTTGAAAACCGGCAGTACTTTTTAACTAGAATTTTCGGCGAAAACTTGCACTTATTTTTGCTGAAAACTTCTTTGAAAATCAACCAACTATTCACTTTAAAATCCGGATTTCACCCTCTCTCTCTTTCTTTCTATTTTCGAAGCAAAAACCAAAAACCTCCCCTCTGTTTTATAAACCCTACCGCCGCGCCACCATTTCTCACCGCCGCTGACCATTGTCGCCACCGCCGCCATCGCCGACCGCCGCCGCTCCCTTCCCCTCCTATTTCCGATCATTTTAAGCCCTAGAACAGCCGAATCGGAGCTCTACAGCTTTAGTTCACCCAAATCGTAAAACTTGCAATTTTTCACCGATTTCTCCTAATCCGTTGACTTTTAGCATCCATGGCTTCAAGGTAAGTTGTAGAATTTTTCATTACGAATCTTTTGACATGTTGATTGTCGAATTTCGTCGGGGTTGATGTTTCGGTTTGCCTTGATTTGCGTGCCGACTGATTTCGTGTGAACTAGGTTAGCTGAACTTGTTGAACTGTTCTAGCATGCTTAGGGAGTGTTGTGCTTAATTTTCATATCGTTTGATCATGTGTTGCTATGCCTAAGTCCTATTCCTTGTGATGTTGACTTTTGAGAAATGTCGGTTTGACCATGAACTGTTTTTGATCATTTGGCTACCTTATGTGCTCATTCTCGTTCAGATTATTGTGTTTGCCGTCTGAGATCATATTATACCGTCATTCTCTGATTTGTGATAGTCTTGCCATGATTAGAGTTCAGTGTCTTATAATGTTGACTTTTTGAATGTCGGTTTGACTTCTGAACTCTGATTGTTCTAATTCCATTATGGCTGTTCCTAAGCACGTATTTTATTGTTCGTGATTACCGGTTAATCTGCTTTGCTTACCCCCACTCGGTTTTCCTCATTTCTTTGTGAAATTGAGTTTTTTGCCTAAGTGTGGGGTAGGGTTATAGTTTGACTAATCTGGTTTGTTTTCTTGTTTAGGAACACCACTTACGAGCGCAGGACCAAGGCACGACTTGATGGCGCCTCGAGCTCCGGAGCCCCCACTCCCGTCACACCCGCTGTTTAGGGCCCTCCACCAGCTTTCTCTGATTGTGCTGGGTATCACCGCACCGTTGCTCGCCTTCCCCAGCACTACTTTGCACGCTACCAGCGGTTTGAGAACACCCGTGGAGCTGATGTTCGCCTTCTTTCCATGGAGTCGCTCTCCGAGCACGATGATGACTGGTACCAAAACGTGCTCGATGCACTGACCCATGCCGGCCTGCTGGAGCTGACCACGCTCACCGCCGACTTCCCAGACATCGCTCTCCAGGAGTTTTGGGCGACATTCGAGCTGGACGAGCACAAGAGGAGGCAGCACAGGAAGGTTGTTTCCTTCTACCTGGGCGGGTGTACAGGTCCCTCACCTATGATGAGTTTGCAGCTCATCTAGGCATTCCCTACGAGCACTACCACGAACATCACCTTGGCTGGGCGGACAACGAGGACGACGGAGAGGAGTACCATGCGCTCTGGAGCCACATGACTGGACTGCCCAGCGATCGCCTCGGGGACCATAACTCAGTTAAGTCGATCTCTCACCCTTTCTTTAGATACATTCATATGGTTTGGTGTAGATCACTTTTATATGCTCCAGAGAAGGACCGCCACCATATCAGCAAGGACGAGCTTCTTCTTCTTCGCGCCATCCGGGAGCGATATCCACTTCATCCCGGATGGATGCTTGCTCGCCTACTCTGCAAGAAGACTCAGAGATCAGGTCGCCCCCGCTCACTCCTGGGAGGCAACTTTGTGGGCTGACTCATCATCTCCTTCGGCCTCAGCCAAGAATATGGCCCGAACATCCCACGCCACAGAGTACGCACCATTTTAGGTGATTTGGCGGTCGAGTACAACCTCGATCTGGACATCAGGCCCCTGGTAGTAGCGGATACTCCTCTCGAGGACGAGGACGAGTCGGAGGAAGAAGATGATTATGACCAGCAGCAGCCGCAGCCGCAGCCAGAGTTTCATGACCATATACCCTCGCCACATCATCAGGCAGGGTATGCACACCAGCCGCCGCCGCACATTCCAGATCCATACCAGGCGCCTCACCCTCAGCACCAACCGCACCCCGCGGACATTGGTGAGCTGTATGAGCGACTGCAGGAGTGGCGCATCACCGACAACGCCACTCAAGAGGTGAGATGGACTATTATGCAGCAGCATATGCATCGCGCTGATAGGCGGCATGAGGCACAGATGGAGTGGCAACGTCAGCTCGGTGATTTCCTCCATTTTCCACCTCCCGGCGCGCCTGACCAGCAGTGACCGGGTTGTATCCTCTTTCTTGTCCCTTCTTTTTATTTATTCTTTTCGGATTTCAATCCAACTTTTTTCTATGTGGATCCGGGACACTTGTCCCGGTTTCCTTTTTATGTTTCATTTGTTTTTGTTTTCTAGGCAGTAGGGAGATTCCCTTTGCTTCGCTTCGGTAGATTCCCTCCGCTCCGAGGACCCGTGCTCATCCCCTACACCAACCATGTCGGTCCAGGTTCTTCTACTTCACTCTGAACTCGAATTAGTCCTGTGAGGACACAGTCTGATTTAAGTGTGGGGTAGGATGCTAGAGAACCTTGCATGAACTTGATTGCCCTTGATTGTGTTTTCTGTGTGCCTCGTGATTCCATTCCAGTCGCTCTAGCATTAGAATGGCTCAGTTCTTGATTTTTTATGTTAAGTTGTTGTTCAAACTTTCATAATGATGCTTAGACTGCTTAACCTAGAACCTGAGAACCAACTTGTATACTTTGATGCTAAATAGCCTGGTCAGAACAGAATTTTTAAAATCACACTTGTAGTTTGTAGCCTTGATTGCATGAAAATGACCGAATCCGACTAGCAAACCAACTGTGAGTGATGAGCTGCAGAATAGCGGTCAATCAAATAACTACCAAGCTGTGAAGCTAGGGTAGATCGTATTCCACGGGTCTCCTCTACTTCCTTACTCAAATGTGTTGGCAATTTAAATTCAAGGTAAAAAAAACACTTAGTGCGTAGTGTGGGTTCCACGACTTCTATACTAAAAGAACAGAGACAGGTTGAAATGAAATTAAAGCGAATTAACGATTGATTGATAGACTAAGACAGAAGACAGACAAGCTTAGATTTCGAATCCCCCTTAGATCACCAAGGCATAGGCAATCAACAGATCAGCAATTTTCAATTCTAGTTCATTCAGTTCTCAGACTCCACCATAACTCCTGACTCTTAGGTTTAAGACTGGCTAATGTTCGCTCTATTCGATCTAGCTGCCACGATTAATTAGTCGCCCGGGTACGGTCACCTCTCGCAATGACTTAACTTAACTGGTGCAAATTCTAACGATTTTTGAGTTACTCTTGCAGTGGATTAACCTTAATCGGTTCCTACGAAAGGCACACTCCAATTATAAGGTTAATTGTTCAACTTGATGTTTAAAGTAAGGCGAGCGTTCGCTTCTATCCTTAGCTTAACAAGAATCTAATCTAGGTGGCCAAACCAGACAAGAAACACAAAGAACAAAGAACAAGTCAAACATGAAGAAGAAACTGAATGAATTTCGAATCTAATCACCGCCGATCCGTGACCGCTTTAAAGCCCTGGGTCACTTAGGTTCATCTAATCTGAGCTATTAGAGTTTAGCTACTCATATTCAATACAGAAGAATCGAAGATAGACAAAGAATACATCTCAGGTAGGAAAGACAGAGAAGAACTGTAAATACTAATTTCGACGACTCCTGACAGCTTCAATCTAGTGGATCTTCAACTCCTAGCACCGGCTCTCCGAGATGGATGGATGGCGTCACGATCCATTACTAGCTCCTCGAACACTATCCACTCGTTCTCTCTATTTCTCAGTCTTCGGATTTTTTCGTCCCTTCTCTCGTTGTGTGTAAAATTTGATATCCTTATTTAGCCGCGGGTTTCAGTATTTATACCTAACCGGCGATTTCTGCTTTTCCACAGGGATTTTCACAGAAAATCCAAGGATATTTTTGGCGAAAATATCTGTTCAAATGTGGCTTCATCCGTCTGTTTCTCCTGGTTGATTTGGCTTAGGGTTTTCGGCCGAAAATCCCATTCTTTTTGCCAAAAATTTCTTCTTGATCGGGACAGTGGATTTCTTCTTCCATTTTTAGCGAAAACCCAAGGGTGTTTTCGCCGAAAATATATGTGTAAATGGGGCAAGAATTCTTTTGGGTTGAATGACTTTTCTGGCTGATGCGGGTGTGATTCCTCGGGGTTCCAGTGCCTTAGACACGTCCTTGGCTACCACATTTGGTGGCGAACACCTGTGCTAACATGAAAATACTAGAGAACCATCAAATAGACCCGAAATGGGCCAAGGTAACACAAATGGCACGGGATAGGGCAATTGATTGAATATTCGTTATTCTACCCTAAAAACCATGCCTTAAGCAAAGAAATGTCGCTTAAATGAGGCTGATAATCACGTCAAATCTAGTGTCATCAAAATACCCCACACTTAAGCTTTTGCTTGTCCTCAAGCAAACTGAATAGAAACGCTCATGTTCACAAATAATAAGATCGATTAAATTGGAGCTCAATCAAACACAATGAATTATTAGACTTCCTAGAACAAGAAACCTAACATGCATACAGATCAGCCAAACTACCTGGTCTCACTAATAATCTGCACACGACAAGTAGTAGCAACCAATTATGCACGAATTTGACCTGACTGACCAGACTCCTAACACAGGATATATTTAGTATAATGGAAACTCTCACTCTCTGTGTTTAAGGATGTGTTTCTGCTCTCAATCATTTTCTGTTACTGAATTCTGTCATAAGTTTGCACTTCGACCACATCTCCACCACTGTGATAACACGAGTATCCAGTCAAGAAGGACTTCCCTGCTAGGACTGTAACGAATTCTACACTACTTGGGTTTATGATGCGATGGATGATGGGAATGTATGATGATGGCTTTGTGCGGTGTAGTTTTCGACTAACTTCCCTCGAATCTAATATGTGGCTTCCTACCGTCTAACCAGATACGGGTGGAATAATGAACGCTCGTCCCATGATACCCTCAAGCAACCTAGCAGTTTTTATTTTTTTTTCTTTACACACTTTTTCTGACTTTTCTTTTGACTTCGTTCTTCCATTTGTAGGGAGAAGAACGTTTTATTGAACTAAAACTTTGAAACCTTTTTGGCTTTTCTGATTTTCTTCTTTTCATTTTTTCGAAAATTGCTTCTTTTCCTCTTTTCTTTTTTTTCTTTTTTTTGTGCCGATTATTTCTTTTAGTTGCTAGAGGGGTTTACACGTCTGGACATAATAGCTAAGACCACCTGTTTAATGGATATAGGCAGGTTACCACAAACCGACTTCCGGTAGGTCAATCTAGAACTACAACCACAGGGGATCAACGGGGAATGAAAGAATGGGAAATGGCTGTAATGTATATCAAACCGAAAGAACAGGCCAAGCTCAAGGGTCTACACCTAATGGATTTTATTGTTTAGGTGGCTATCTGGCTTAGTAGCTGAATCTAGGTGCCCCTATCATTCTAGAACTCGTGTCATCGTGTGGTCTCGAGTAGGTCTCATGCAAATTGTAACTCATTCAAGCAAACAGAAAATCACTCAAAAAGAATTGAAATTGCAAGTTACGTGCAATGGATCAAAAGCTCACTGTTAGTTCGCTAGTCGGATTCGGTCATTTTCATGCAATCAAGGCTACAAACTACAAGTGTGACTTCAAAAATTCTGTTCTGACCAGGCAATTTAGCATCAAAGTATACAAGTTGGTTCTCAAGTTCTAGGTTAAGTAGTCTAAGCATCATTATGAAAGTTTGAACAACAACTTAACATCAATAATCAAGAACTGAGCCATTCTAATGATAGAGAGACTGAAATGGAATCACGAGGCACACAAAGATATAGGCAATCAAGATCATGCATGGTTCTCTAACATCCTACCCCACACTTAGACTGTTCTGTGTCCTCACAGGACCAAACTAAAGGAGAGAGATACGAGGAACCTGAAAGGTGATGGGCGGTGTAGTGGTCGAGCACGAAGAGTCCGGGGCGGAGCGGAGTAGCTACTCAAAATCCTACAAAACACAAACAACAACAAAAAAAACAAAAAAAAAGATACCGGGACAAGTGCCCCTGATCCAACAGAATAAAAGACGAACGAGATCCGAAAAGAAGAAAGAAAAGAAATGGAAAGGATAGAAACAACCTGATCACTGTTCTGAGGGTGGGGTGGAGGTGGAATGCCAAGCCGCTGCTCCAGCTGCTGTCGCCATGCGATATCATCCGTGGGTCTGGCAGACTGGTCGGCCATGAATTGCTGGAGAATGGACCAACGCTCGTTCTGAGTCTCTTCATGTGCTACTCGGTCCTTCTGCCATTGAAGCGAACCAGCCGAGTAGTCTAGCTGCCACTTCTCAATACGCGCCAGCCTCTCATTCATCTCCGCAGTGATTTGCGCTCGCGACGGCGGGCGTTCAACTGACTGGGGAATGCGGTGAGGGAGCGACGTGCAATGCTCAAAATCCGCTGAAAGGTCGATGCCCCGTGCTTTGGCGAGTTCAGCACCTAAATGCTCAACCAAGACACGGGGAATGTCGGGGCCCCATTTGTCACCGAGCTGGAGATTGTCGATCAGAATAGAAATGAAAGGTCCTCCTGGAAGCTCAGAAGGAAGCTTCTTGGCGGTAGTGCGCTTGTGAAAGAATCGTGCAAGCCACCATCCGGGATGCAGGTTCGCATCCTCGTCTACAGCACGAAATAATATGAGCTCCTCCAAAGAAACATGGTGACGGCTCGTCTTGCTGCAATAACACAAATATTGCACCCAAACATAATGCAAGAATTTAAGAATAGGGTGAAAGATGTCACCGACCGTGGGGTTGACGATAGGTGAGATCTCATCTTCGCAGGAGGCCCATCTCCACACGTTTGGGTAAGGAGCACTCGTGATGGAGTATGTGTCCTTGAAGCCAGCTAATGTGGTATCGAGGTTGACGTGTGGATCCAGTAGGTGGCCAAACTCTTGAATGGACTTCTCGTGGAGAACACCACCGAGGGGAAATGATACAAAATTCTGCTCACGTATGGGCTTCGGGGTGAGGCGCTGGAACGAACTCCAGAACTCTTGAAGAGCGACAAGCAAGTAGGGGGAGCCATGAGCGGTCAGCACTCGTAAACCGGCTTTATGAAGGGCGGTGTTGATGGTGGAGTGCCAAGCCGGATTGTGCGCCTTGAGACTGTCTAGAGACAGAACTGCCACCTTAGCCGGAGGAATGTCTTTGATCTTCTGAAAGACCTCTAGCTGGTGCGGCTCTAGCTCAGCGATGAAAGGATGTAGGGCCCCATTGGCAGGTGCAGGTATAGATGAGATAGGAGTCACAGGGGTTGGTGCATCCTCGGGGATGATGGCCACTGCTTTCGATGTTTGTGGAGCTGGTGCGAGTGGTCGGGATGGTGTTGTCTTGTTCTAGCGAGCTGAGGATCGTTGTGCTCTATCTACACTGGTGGCTTTAAAACGCTTGGGAGCCCTGTAAAACAGAACTCAGGAAAGACCAGCATCAGAAGACAAGAATCATACCCCACACTTAGGTTGACAAGCGGGGGCAAGCAAATAAAATCGAGAGATCACCGAATCGAGATATAGCAGTAAAGAACTATCAATCAATTAAGCAAGCATGCGGAATGGAATGATTCATTAACACGATCGCACAGACAACAAGTCACGAGCCCTAAAAGGGGCACAAAGAAATGCCAGAACCTAGCCAATTGACACAGACATAACAATCATGAAAATTGAAGGAGAACCAAAAAGTCAACCAAAGTCAACCATACCGAAAACCGAAAGTCAAAAAGCCAAAAGATTCACAAGCAAGGGCTGAACAACTAACCGTGAAGACATGACGTGAGAAAACGATTGGAAACTCGGGAAAACGACGAAAAGAGCTTGAAAACTAGGTCGGGAGGAACCGGAGCTATGGAGCTCCGATTCTAGGGTTTGAACCGTGGGCTAGGCAAGGGAGAAGGGCGGCGGCGGTTGGCAATGAGGCGGCGGCGGCCGGTCGGCGGTCAAGGGGGCAGCGGCGGGCTGGATGGCGCTTGGCGAACAGAGAGAGAGAGAGTTTGTCGTGTGAAATTTTCGGATGGGGGGGGGCAAAAATCAGAAGTCGAAACCGGTATAAATAGTCGGCGGAAAACGCAAGATTTTCGGCGAAAATGATTGAAAATTTTCGGTGAAAATTTCTTGGAAAATCAAAGTCCGGTTCGGCGAAAAGTTAGGTTGTTTTCGGTCGAAAAGTTGAAACAAGAGAAAGGGGTTGAAAATACACATGAATTTTCGGCGAAAATAATGGGGAATTTTCACCGAAAATAACACTTCAAAATAGTCGGCAATGTTGTTTTTTTTTCAAAGGGTTGTAAAACAGAACGACTCAAAATGAAAACAACTGACTTCAGCCGTGGGTTGCCTCCCACGAAGCACTCTTGTTTAACGTCCGTGAGCCAGACAATACCTGGATTTGTGTCATGATTTTAAAGCAAAGTAGTGCACGTCAATGGAGAAGACAGCTAGTCCTTGCAGGTACTTCTTAAGCCTATGCCCGGTGACCATAAACGGCTTCTGATCATGCAATTTGATGAGGACACTGCCTAACGATGTCTGCCGCACCACGGTATAAGGGTCGGACCAACGGGACTTCAGTTTACCCGGGAAGAACTTCAATCGAGAGTTATATAAGAGGACTTCATCTCCAGGGTAGAACTGCTTGATCGTCTTTAATTGAGAGTCATGAATTTTCTTTGTGCGCTCTTTGTATAACTTTGTGCTCTCATATGCGTGGAGTCGGTGCTCCTTAAGCTCAGCGATTTGGTCGTGACGCATATTACCTGCTACTGCATGGCTCATGTTCAACTCTTTGTTAGCCCAGAATGCCTTGTGCTCAAGCTCAACCGGCAAATGACATGCCTTGCCATAGACCAGCTGATACGGTGAGGTACCGATGGGAGTCTTGTAGGCAGTTCGATAAGCCCATAAGGCATCATTGAGCTTAGATGACCAGTCTTTGCGGGACCGACCAACTGTCCTATCAAGAATCCGCTTGAGCTCACGGGGATTCGTCACTTCCGCTTGACTATTCGCTTGAGGATGATAAGCGGTGGACATATGGTGGGTGACGCCAAAGCGTTTGCACACCCGGTCGAATTGTCCATGGAAGTGGGTACCCCTATCGCTTATGATGAAGCGAGGTGAACCAAAACGCGTGAAAAGATGGGTAAGGAACCGACCCACCACTCTTGACTCATTAGTGGGTAGAGCTTCCGCTTCGGCCCACTTAGAAACATAATCAACGGCTACAAGAATGTACTTGTTTCCGTTGGAGGGTGTGAACGGACCCATAAAATCAATTCCCCAAACATCAAAAATTTCAACAGTTAAAGAAACAATTTGGGGCATCTCATTACGGTTAGAGATGTTACCTGATCGCTGGCATCACAACGTCGAGCAAAAGCATCACAATCACTAAAGATTGAAGGCCAATAGAAACCTATTTCGAGTACCTTTCTTGCAGTGCGGTTGCCTCTGAAGTGTCCTCCGAACTGTCCTTCATGGCATTTTCGCATGATGTCAGCTGCTTCAATGTAAGAGACACATCTCCAGATCATCCCGTCAATACTGATGCGGTATAAGAATGGCTCATCCCAGAAGTATGACTTGGCTTCTTTAAAGAGCTTCTTGCGTGCATTGAAATCCAGCTCAGGAGGTACAATGCCGTGAGAGAGGTAATTAGCCAAAGTTGCATACCATGGTTCTTCCGAGTCAGTTGCATTACTCAGATCTTGAGCGTGAGGGATTGCCCAGGGCTCGATAGCTATGCTGTTAACCTGTTCATACATTTCTACACGCAATAGCTCATCAGGGAAAGAATCATTGATAGGGGTAGTAGACTTACCTGTTTGTGATTCCTCCAGTCGAGAAAGATGATCCGCCGCTAAGTTCTCTGCTCCTTTCTTATCTTTAATTTCTATGTCAAACTCTTGGAGGAGAAGGATCCATCGGATGAGATGTGGCTTTGAGTCCTACTTGTCTAATAGATGGCGCAGGGCAGCATGATCTGTGTAGACAATGGTATGTGAAAGAACCACGTATTGTCTGAACTTGTCAAAGGAGAAAACGATGGCCAGAAGCTCTTTCTCCGTGGTAGTGTTGTTTCTCTGAGCATCATTGAGTGTCTTGCTAGCAAAGTAGATAGGATGGAATCTCTTCTCCTTTCTCTGACCAAGAATCGCGCCAACGGTGAAGTCACTAGCATCGCACATAATCTCGAATGGAAGATTCCAATCTGGTGCTGTAAGGATCGGTGCGGTGGTGAGTTGAGCCTTCAAAGTCTCAAAGGCTTCAAGACAATCTTTATCAAATACGAAAGGAACATCTTTCTCAAAAAGCTTCGTCATTGGAAGAGTGATCTTGGAGAAGTCTCTGATGAATCTTCGGTAGAATCCAGCATGACCAAGGAAACTTCGCACTGTCTTAACTGAGGTTGGCGGTGGTAAGCTAGCGATGGTCTCAAGCTTGGCGCGATCAACCTCTATACCGGTCTTAGAGATCCTATGGCCCAGAACAATACCTTCGGTAACCATGAAGTGACATTTCTCCCAACTAAGAGCTAGGTTGGTTTCCTCACAACGAGCTAGCACCTTGTCCAGATTAGCCAGGCACTTGGAAAATGAATCTCCATAGACGGAGAAGTCCTCCATGAATACCTCCACCACATTCTCTACCAGATCTCTAAATATAGCAAGCATACATCTCTGAAAGGTAGCGAGGGCATTACATAAACCAAAAGGAATACGACGATAAGCGAACGTACCAAACGGGCAGGTGAAAGTCATCTTCTCTTGATCATCTAGCTCGATGGGGATCTGGAAGTAACCGGACATCCCGTCTAAGAAACAGTAGTATTCATGACCAGCCAATCGTTCAAGCATTTGATCAATGAACGGCAGTGGGAAGTGATCCTTCTTTGTGGCATCATTGAGCCGTCGATAATCGATACAGACTCTCCATCTGGTAACCGTGCGAGTCGGGATGAGCTCACCCTTCGGATTAGGGATGACAGTGATTCCTCCTTTCTTTGGAACGACTTGAGTCGGACTGACCCAAGGACTGTCGGCAATAGGATAGATGATACCGGCATCTAGAAGCTTGAGTACTTCCTTCTTTACAACTTCCTGCATCAGAGGGTTAAGTCGGCGTTGTGGTTGTCTGACTAGTTTGAATTCTTCATCAACGACTATCCGATGTTTGCAGAAGGTTTCAGAGATGCCTCTGATGTCTGCTAACTGCCAGGCAATAGCTCTGACATGCTTCTTGAGTAGCCTGATTAGTTGCTCTTTCTGCTCGGGAGATAGATTTGAATTGATGATAATTGGTAAGTGGCAGTCCTTCCCCAGAAATGCGTAGTCTAGGTGGTCAGGCAGCTCCTTCAAAGTGAGTTCTAGTGGATTCTCGTATGAGGTAGTAATCCGACTCGATGCTTGCTCGATGTGTGTAGGCGCAGTGATGGGTGTGAATGTCGCCTTCTGCTCGTCTAACTCATCTTCCCATAGGCGCTGCTCTGTATCTTCTAATGCATTGTCAATCCCTAAAATCAAACACAACTCTAGCGGATCACTAGATAAGGCATTAGTAACAAAGTTGGCCGAGCCCAACTCTAAGGGATCAACAGTATAACAATTATCATCTTGAACAACAGAGTATCTCATGCTGTCTTTAATGCGGAATGCAACACTTTCCTGTCCTACACTCAAAGTTAACAGGCCTTGTTTGCAGTTAATATTTGCACCAGCAGTTACTAAGAAAGGTTGACCTAGGATAAGTGTTCCGTCTGACTCGCGAGTATCTAGAACAACAAAATCTGCAATTATAGTAAACGGACCACAGCAGACAGCTACATCTTCTATTATTCCCCTAGGTAGTTTAACAGACCTATCGGCTAACACTAGATGCAGAGTAATAGGTTTTAACTGCCCTAGGTTCAGCTTCTCATGTAGATAAACATGCATAACATTAATAGAAGCACCAGAATCAGCCAGACTGTGATCAATTTTTATGCCATTAATAATGCACGGTAATGTAAAAGGACCGGGATCAGAACACTTAACTGGGGGTGGTGGCAGCTGTCGTATGGGAGATGGCACACCGAGAATAGAAGCGCATTCATTAGTAAGCTTGACAGAGTATGCCTCTTCGTTCTTCACTTTCTTCACTAGGTCTTTAAAGAACTTCCCCAGTGGTGGTATAATCTCTACAGCTTCTGTCACTGGTATCTTGATCTCTGCAGTCTTAAGAACATTGTACCACTTCTTATATTGAGTGTCATGATCCTTGGCTCTGCTCATTGCAGCCTTTGGGAAAGGGATCTGAGGTACATATGGTGCCAAGACAGGCTCAGGAGCTGTTTTGGGAGGAGGAGGGGGAGCAGATGCTTCTTCTTCCTCTTCTGTGATATCTTCAATTTCTGGCATATCCATGGCGGTACTGGTATCTGGTATCACGTCAGGTTCCGGAGCCTTTGGATCAGTTGTTTGCTTGCCGCTCCTGGTGGTAATAGCTTGAGCGTGTTCGCTCTTTGCACCGGAGTCTGCTTGAAATGCTGCTGGATTAAGGAGGGGATTGCTAGTAAAGAGTTTAGTCATATTGCTTATAGCATCCTCTATCCTCTGGCTTTGAGCTCTCTGTCCTTGATTGAGTGCAGCTTGAGCTTTTAATTGAATGTTGTGGTCATCAAGTCTGCTCATAATCTGATCGAACTTCTTCTCATAGTCTATGTCTCTATTGTAGTACGGCTTTGCTTGAAACTGGTGTTGTCCTCCGATGAATCCCGGAGGTCTATAATAAGGATCTACTAACCGGTTACTCTGGTTCCGTGGCACGTAGTTTCTGTAACCGGCATAGCCTTTCTGATTGTTAGCGAAGCCCTGATCAATGAAGTTTATCTCTTCTGTACACCAGACTACTGTTGTGCCGAAGTTGAGACAACTTCCACCGTTATGAGCACATGATCCACACCATCCACAGTCAACCGAAAAGATGGTGGCTGACGGGGGATCGAGAGGAATACCAACTGCTTGTAGATGTTTCTGAACCTCTGTTTTGATCTGCTCTGCAACACTCATCTGACTCTGACTCTTGGTTCCTTCTCTTTGCCTCTCCCAGTTTCTAGATTCTGAAGCACAGCTAGCGAACTGCAGAAGAGCATCCTGAGGAGTAAGGGCGGTGCAATCTCTGCCAGCTAGGGAGTTGACCCACTTTGCGGATTCTTCGCGCATACCACGAGCAAAGAATTCAGCCAGCTGTCTTTGTCCATACCCATGGTGAGGACAGTTGAAGAGAAGAGATTGGAATTCATTCCAAGTGTCATACAGGCTTGCATCTTCTCTCTGAGTGAATCTGGAGATGCGGTTGATGCTGCAGTTTTAGCGGTATCAAATAACTAACCTACTGAAGTAGACTAGATCGTATTCCAGGGGTTTCTACTAATCGACTACTCAAAGAAGCTTGCAAATTACTCAGGTTAAAACACGTTGTGCGTGGTGTGAGTTCCACGACTTCTAATCTATTAAGCAAAGGAAAATATAAGACAGAAAGATTAAAAGATTGACTAACGGGAAGATAGACGAACTTAGATTTCGAATCCCCCTTAGATCACCAGAGCATTGGCAATCAACAGATCAGCGGTTTTCAATTCTAATTCAATTGGTTTCTGACACCACCATAACTCCTTACCCTTAGGTTTAAGACCGGCGAACATTCGCTCTATCCGTTCTAACTACCAAGATTAACTAGCCACACGGGTACGGTCGCCTCTCGCAATGACTTAATTAACTGGTGCAATTACTAACGATTTATAAGTTACTCTTGCAGTGGATTAACCCTAACCGGTTCCTACGAAAGGCACGCTCCAATTATAAGGTTAATTGTTCAATTCGATGTTCTAAAGTAAGGCGAGCGTTCGCTTCTATCCTTAGCTTAACAAGAATCTAATCTAGGGGATCAATCCAGACAAGAAACATGAACAATGAAGAACGAATCAAACATGCAAAGAGAAACTGATTGAACTTCGAATCTAATTACCGCCAATCCGTGACCGCTTTAAAGCCATGGGTCACTTAGGGTTCATCTAATCTAAGCTCTACAAGTTCAGTTACTCATATCAGAAACAAGAGAATCAAAGGCAACAATGAAGATCATCATACAGAGGAAGAACAGATAAGAACTGAAAAACCTAATTCTGACGACTCCCGCGAAGCTTCAATCTCTTGGATCTTCAACTTTAAGCTCCGAGTTCTCCGAGGTGGAAGGATGGCGTCACGATCTCTCCATGGATCTTCGAACTCTCTAAACTCTATCTATCGACCCTAGAGTCGGCTGACTCTCAAAAGTCTGATTTGTGAAAAATATGAATAATGAATTCTGTATATCTGGCCGGCGGCTGCTCTGTTTCTTTAAATAGGTACGCTTAGGGTTTCCAATACAGCGCCGGATTTGGAAGGAATTTTCGCCGAAAATATCAAAGAATTTTCGGCGAAATCTTTAGTTAAAATCCCCTGTGTGATTTCTTCTAGGATTTTCGGCGAAAACATAAGGAAGTTTTCGCCAAAAACTTCAGTGTAAATCAGCCTGTGAGTTCTGAAGGTATTTTCGCCGAAATCCTCATAGTCTTTTCGGCGAAAATATTGTGTTGGGCACTTGGATCTTCGGTTCTGACTCTGGTTTGATTTCTGGTTCGATTCCGGTTCACTCCTTGAGGTCTTGAATACGTCCATGGCTACGTAATTGATGGCAAAAATCTGTGCTATCACAAAAACACTAGAAAACCATCAAATTGACCCAAAAAGGGCCAAAGTAACCAAATCGGTAGGAAATAGGGTAGTTGAGTGAATATTCGCTATTTCACCCCTAAAACCACGTTTCAAGCAAGGAAATGTCGCTTAAATGAGGCTGATAATCACGTCAAATCGAGTGTCATCAATACCCCACACTTAAGCTTTTGCTTGTCCTCAAGCAAACTGAACTAGAACACACTCAAATTCATAAATGACACGAGATTAAACCGAGATTCAATTCTAACAATTTGGTTCAGACTGTTCCACGTAGAAACTTAACCTTGACATGTAAGAACATCAACCAAACAAGTTTTCGATCTCACTAATTTCTGCACACTTCAAGTAGTGGTTTTAACAAAGCTCGTTTCTTGGCAAAACAATTAATCATAATTAACCGTCTACGATAACACCAATTCTAATGAGAAAAGACTTTAAGCTCTAGCCATGATGTGGATGCGGAGGTAGGAAAAGTGACGTGGCTATCGACTCAACTTCATCCTTTTCTAGATCTGTACGTTACATGTTCTAGCTAGGACCGATTTAAACAATGATTTATTTCAAGTTCAATTTCTTCGTTCAATTGATTTACTGCATACTAGTGCTCGATACCAAACACTTCACTTAGGTGTTGGACCTGCCTAGCTCACAGTATTTGTGCTTATGCTAGTGCTCAACCCGAACACTTCACTTAGGTGTCGGGCTTGCCTAGCTTTTTTTCAGCACTTTAAAGAACTTTACATTGATTTGCACAACTCGAATTTCACCACTCAAACACTTGATTTATCGATTTAACCACTTGATCCTAGCTAGTTATAACTTTTTACACGAGATTTCGAATTGGATTTCCATCTAATCTCTAGCCACAATCATAGGTGATCAACTATGGAGTGAAAAACATGGAAGAAGCTAGCATTTATCATCTTAGAACGGTGTTATCGAGCTTTGTTATTAACAAACCAATTAATTCAATTAATTCAAATTTCAACTACAAGAGTGATTTATGATCTGTTCTGACCTAGACTCATTTAATATCAGTTCCGACACATTGGTTACAGGTTCTAAGTGGAACAGTCTAGACGTCATTGTTCAAAATTAAAGTCAATTTAACATCAAAAGTCAAGAATTGAGCAATTCTATGCAAGAGAAATTTTAAAATTGAACCACGGAATCACAGAAAATCAAACAAGATCATGCATAATCCTAGAATCCTACCCCACACTTAAACGGTTCTGTGTCCTCACAGGACTAAACTAGAGTAGAGAGATACGAAGAACCTGTGACGAGATGGTCAGTGTAGGGGATGAACACGGAGCGTCCGGAGCAGAGCGGAGTAGCTACTCAAGATCCTACAAAACAAAAACAACAAAAAGATCAAAAAGATACCGGGACAAGTGCCCCGGATCCACACATAATAAAAGTCGAACAAAGAAGGTTAAGGGGAATTTTGAAAATATTTTGACGATTGAATGAGAAACTGAAAAAAGGAAGAGAGAGAGGGTGAATCCGGATTTTTAAAGTGAATAGTTGGGGTGATTTTCAAAAGAGTTTTCGGCGAAAATAAGAGGGTGTTTTCGCCGAAAATTTTAGTTCAAATCATTGCCGGATTTCCAAAGGAGTTTTCGGCGAAAACAAAAGCTCTTTTTCGCCGAAAATATGAGTTCAAATCACTGCTTGGTTTTCAAAAACAATTTCGCTGAAAACGTTATACATTTCGGACCGAAAACATTGAACAGAGAGAATCAGTGAAAACCAGGAGGCGATTTTGCCGAACGTGATATTGAAATCTCGCCGAAAATTCTGAAACCTACGATTGAAAATATTTTCGCAAATCCGGCCAACTTCAGAAAATCACAGTTAAATCCACAAAAATCGGAACGACCTCAATCAACTTGCTACTGACTCTATGACACACAAACTCTACACGAAAAATAATAAATCAAACAAAATGACACTTTGGCTCCCCCAAACCTGACTCGAACGACAAAAAGAATGACTCAAAAATTCAAAAACGGACTCCAGCCGTGGGTTGCCTCCCACGAAGCGCTCTCTTTTAACGTCCTTGAGCCGGACGATACCTGTTAGGGACGCCAACTCAGAAGTTCCTTGAAGTCAATCATCTTCTTCAAGGTGTGCGGTTGAGTGCCATGTAGCACTCCAGCAGGGTGATGTAACCGGTAGTGCTCCAATAGATCGCGATATTGGTTGGATGACCAGTTCTTCTTGAATTCTCCTACTTGAGGAGGAAAGAGGTAGTATGGTGCGGCATGTTCAATGAGCTCCATCTTCTCTACAGGTTGACTCGGCGGAAGTGTAGGTGAGGGTATCTCCTCAATCTCTATGTGCTCCTCTTTGGCTTCAACTTCAAGATGGATTAGCTCTTTGTCTTCATCAACCACCACCGCCAAGGATTCTTCAACAGATGCTTCTAGCTCGCAATAGTCATGGGTGAGGTTGTCATGTTCATCTTCGTACGACTCTTGAGCATCTTCTTCCATTAGTGGATTTGGTTGCTCGAGCTCGACATCCATCATGTTACGAGCTTGTATAATCGAAAGGAGATCATCCAAGGTGAATTCTACTCTTGCCGTCTGTTGTCGATGCTGATGAGCCGGTATATACACCTCTTGATGAATTTGCTGGTCATGTGTAGCTTCTGGCTCTTCTTCGAAATGCTCTTGAGCATCTTCTTCCATTAATTGCACTAGTCGCTTGAGCTCGGCGTTCCTCGTATCAGCAGCATCGTTCATTGATTGGAGGTTGTCGATCGCGGCTTGGGTGATTGCCATCCATTGTTGATGCTCATAAGTGTGTAAATCCATCTCTTGGGAGTCTTCAATATATGGTGCTTCATTGATGTACCACCCTTGGTACTGGTCATCCCACCTGTAATCCTGCATAATTAAAACTCAAAAAGACTACCCAGGTAAATCATGAAAATATGGAGGAAAAATAAATGGTAAGGCGGAAAGGTAGAAGAATAATTTGCCAACTCTTCTTTCAAACAATTAGAAGAGTCCTCGGCAACGGCGCCAATTTGATGCTGCAGTTTTAGCGGTATCAAATAACTAGCCTACCGAAGTAGACTAAATCGTATTCCAGGGGTTTCTACTAATCGACTACACAAAGAAGCTGGCAAATTACTCAAGTTAAAACACGTTGTGCGTGGTGTGAGTTCTCAGAGGTGGAAGGATGGCGTCACGATCTCTCCACGGATCTTCGAACTCTCTAAACTCTATCTATCGACCCTAGAGTCGGCTGACTCTCAAAAGTCTGATTTGTGAAAAATATGAATAATGAATTCTGTATATCTGGCCGGTGGCTGCTCTGTTTCTTTAAATAGGTACGCTTAGGGTTTCCAATACAGCGCCGGATTTGGAAGGAATTTTCGGCGAAAACTTCAGTGTAAATTTTCGTCCTTGGTAGAAGAATTAAAAATGCCAACTCTTCTTTCAATGAAATAGAAGAGTCCCCAACAATGGTGCCAATTTGATGAGCTGTAGAATAGCGGTCAATCAAATAACTACCAAGCTGTGAAGCTAGGGTAGATCATATTCGACGGGTCTCCTCTACTTCCTTACTCAAATGCGTTGGCAATTTAAATTCAAGGTTCAAAAAAACACTTAGTGTGTAGTGTGGGTTCCACGACTTCTATACTAAAAGAACAGAGACAGGTTGAAATGAAATTAAAGCGAATTAACGATTGATTGATTGACTAAGACAGAAGACAGACAAGCTTAGATTTCAAATCCCCATTAGATCACCAAGGCATAGGCAATCAACATATCAGCAATTTTCAATTCTAGTTCATTCAGTTCTCAGACACCACCATAACTCCTGACCCTTAGGTTTAAGACTGGCAAACGTTCGCTCTATCCGATTGATGACACTCGATTTGACATGATTATCAGCCTCATTTAAGCGACATTTCTTTGCTTAAGACATAGTTTTTAGGGTAGAATAACGAATATTCAATCAATTGCCCTATCTCGTGCCATTTGTGTTACCTTGGCCCGTTTCGGGTCTATTTGATGGTTTTCTAGTGTTTTTATGTTAGCACAGGTTTTTTCCATCGAATAAGTAACCAAGGACGTGTCTAAGGCACTGGAATCTCGAAGGATTGCACCAGGATCGATCAAAGGAGCCAACCAAGTTCAAACAAATCCCTGTCCGGTTGACAAAGGAATTTTCGCCAAAAATACCCTTGTATTTTCGGTGAAAATATCATCACAAATCAGCTGTTGGCAACTAAATGAATTTTTGGCGAAAGAAGGAAGTTTTCGAACCGAGAAGAAAGTTCAGGAGAATCAGTCGGCGGGACTTCCATTTACAAGCAATCCTAGAAGAAATCCGGCTGGGCTAGGTTAAGTATAAATACTTAACCCGGCGGCCCAAGAAACGGGGGGAACAAAAAATATCTTTCATAATTACGTTTTCTAAGAATTCTCTGAAGTTCTGGAGCGAAGAGTTAGAGTTCGAAGAGCCGGAAAGAGATCGTGATGCCATCCCTTTCATCTCGGAGAACCGGAGCTAGGAGTGTAGTTTACCTAAGATCAAAGTCTGCCGGAGTCGTCTAAATTAGGTTTTTCAGATTCTTTTCTGTTCTTCATCTGAATGATGAACTCTTTCTTTGTCTTAGATTCTTTTGTGATAAACATGAGTAGCTAAACTCGTTAGAGCTTAGACTAGATGAACCCTAAGTGACCCAGGGCTTTAAAGCGGCCACGGATCGGCGGTGATTAGATTCGAAATTCAATCAGTTTCTCATTCATGTTTGATTTGTTCTTCATTGTTCATGTTTCTTGTCTGGATTGACCACCTAGATTAGATTCTGGTTAAGCTAAGGATAGAAGCGAACGCTCGCCTTACTTTAGAACATCGAATTGAACAATTAACCTTATAATTGGAGTGTGTCTTTGTAGGAACCGGTTAGGTTTAATCCGCTGTAAGAGTAACTCAATAATCATTAGTAATTACACCAGTTAATTAAGTCATTGCGAGAGGCGACCGTACCCGGGCGGCTAGTTAATCTTGGTAGTTAGAATGGATAGAGCGAACGTTCGCCGGTCTTAAACCTAAGGGTAAGGAGTTATGGTGGTGTCTTAGTAATTGATTGAATGAGAATCGAAATCTGCTGATCTGTTGATTGCCAATGCTCTGGGGAACGAAGGGGGATTCAAAGTCTAAGTTCGTCTGTCATCCTTGTTTTCAAACCCTAATTTCCAATCTGCTTTAGTTTAATTTTTAATTTCTCTGCATTTCTTAGAATTAGAAGTCGTGGAACTCACACCACGCACAACTTGTCTGCATTTGAGTATTTTGCCAGTTTTGAAGTAGTCAATCTTAGAAGACCCTTGGAATACGATCTACCCTAGCTTTTGTTAGCTTGGTAGTATTTGATCACTGTTCTGCAGCTCATCAAATTGGCGCCATTGCCGGGGACTTCTTTTGATTGTTCGAAAGAAGAACTGGCAATTTATTCTTCTACTTTCCATCTTTCACCTTTCCATCCACTTCGATTTTACACTGGTTTTGTTTGTCTTTGTTATCTGTAGGTTTACAGGTGTATGCCTCACCGTCCTTGGACTCGCTCTCAAACCGAACAGGCTAAGAGTGCAGAGAGACCAGGCAGTTCTGCTCCACCTCTACGATCACAGATTCTGAAGAAAGGCAGATCTAATCCATTCATCACTCCGATCAAGATCGAGGAACCGAAGGAGAGTTCCTCATCTCCATCTTCACCTGTACCGTCATCTTCATCCGCTTCATACACCGAGTCACTCTCACCTCTTCCATCTCCTGCCATGGATGATAGATTACCACCACCACCACCGAATGGCGATCCACCGCCGCCGCCACCACCTGCACAGAAGAGTCTAGCATACTACAACAAGCCGAGCGCGACTAGCGTTCGATTTGCCATTGCCGTTTCGCACATTGAAGGAGATCCTGACTATGAGATCAAGATTCCATTCTTGACTATGATCTCTAGGGATTTACAGTTTGAAGGCAGGCCCCTAGATAATCCGTGCACTCATCTTGCAGACTTCCTTGATCTCTGCAGCACTTTCAAGAGCGGAAACCTCGACAAAAACACTCTTTGTCTGAGAGATTTCCCGTTCTCTCTGAAAGGCCCTGCTAAGAGGTGGCTTACTGGCAAACCACCTGGCTATTACACTGATTGGGATACTCTGGCTCAGGACTTCGTTGAAGAATACTTCCCTCCGGCCAGAACAACTGCTATCAAGGACAGCATCGCCAGATTCTCCCAGAAAGAAGGAGAAAGCTTGAATGATACTTGGAATCGATTCCAAGAACTTCTCTACACCTGTCCTCATCATGGATTCGAGCAGAGGCAGTTAGCTGAAATTTTTGCTCGAGGACTTCGAGAAGAATCTGCCAAGTGGGTCAATTCTCTAGCTGAAGAGGATTGCACTACACTAACACCTGAAGCTGCTCTTCTTCACTTCGCAAATTGTGCTTCCAAGTCAAGGAACTGGGAACGACAATCTGAAGGATCAAAGAGCAAGCTAGATCTCGAAGCTACAATCAAAGCAGAAGTAGAGAAGCATTTGAAGAAGTCTACCACACCGATCAAGCCGTCGGCAGCTTCTGTCTACGTTGCCGATTGCGAGTGGTGTTGAGCTTGCGCACATAACGGAGGCCGTTGTCAGAATTTTGGTAAGGCAGAAGTCTGGTCTGTCGAAGAGGTAAATTTCATTCAACAAGGCTTCGTTAATAATCAGAATGGTTATGCTGGCTACAGTAACTTCAGACAGCAAGGGAACTATCAAGACAGACCTCCCTACAATGCTAGCGCCAACCATAACCAGAACCAGAATAACCGCCCGGCTAGTCCAGCTCAGGATCAGAAGCCTAACCATCCGCCGGCAGGTGTCTACCAGCCGCCGTATCGCAATCCGGGTTATGGAACTGCTCCTGGCAATCGCCAGAATCAATATCTTAATAATACCTATCCAGGGCAGCAGCATCAAAGAGAGAACAATATCAGTGACCTGGATAAGAAGCTCAGCCAGATCATCACCAGACTCGATGATCATGACAGTCAGTTCAAGGCTCAAGCTCTTCTCAATCAAGAACAGATAGCATCTGGACAAAGAACTGAGCAAGCCGTGAACAACATCTCGAGCATGCTAGCATCTGGTCGACCATTTAGCCAACTTCCAAGCCAGACAGAGCCGAATCCGAGAAAGGAGCAAGCCAAGATGGTAACCGCTCGAAAACTCCCAAACTTTATTGCTGATGCTTGTTCTGTCTTACGCAGGATCGCTGAAACTCCGGAGGAAAAAGAAGAGCAGGAACCGGCGCCTAAGGAGGATGATCCTCCTCTTGCATCGTACGTCGTAAAGCCTCCTTTCCCAAGAACATTGCTGCCAAATGCAAGGATCGAGACTGGCATGAAGGGGAACAAGGAAGGATATCCTGACATTCGTATTAAGAAACCTGCCTCTCCATATCCAGCTAAGTTATCTGATCCTGGTTCTTTTACTTTACCTTTGGTCATTAATGATGTTGAGATTGAACGTTGTTTAGTTGATCTAGGAGCGTCTGTTAATGTCATGCCTATGAGCCTGTATGAAAAATTGAACCTAGGAGAACTTGAACCGCCTAGTATGCAACTTGTCTCTGCTGATAGATCACTTAAAACCCCTAAGGGAGAGATTAAAGACGTTGTCACTAAATGTAGTCCATTCACGTTCTTAGCTGACTATGTGATTATGGATACTAGTACGGATGATTCTACCATTCTCATAGGTCGACCTTTCATGGCTACTACTGGAATGAATATTAACGTTCCAAATGGTTCTTTAACTCTAAGGATCGGTAAAGAAACGAAAACGTTCCGTCTTAAAGATGGCATGAAATATGGCTCTAAGAATGAAGAATCTCACCTCCTAGCTGTTGAAGCTGTGGAGTTGACTCCGGTCAACTCCGTTACTAATGCTTCTTCTAGTGTCTCTAGATCAGTTGTTGCTGTAGATATTGAACAGGTTATTAAGAAGAAGCCAGAAACTTTGGTTCAGAAGCCGCTCAAGAAGAAGAAGAAGGAACTGCAAGCCTCTTCTAAGCCACCGAGCACAAAACCGAGCAGACCTCGGGGAAAGAACAAGAAGACAAAGACCCAAATGGTCTGGTGGCCAAAAATTCCGCCGTCTTCCACCGAGCCAGCTGCACCATCAAATCGTTCCGAGAAACCGGCGCCGGAACAAGTATGGAGGGAGAAGCCGAAAGCATCTCCTAAAGAAATACTCACGATCACCGATCCTGGTGATAACAAGCCGGAGATAAAAGAAAAGAAGAAGCCGACAGTCCTCATTCCTTCCATCGTAACACTTAAGAAGAATGACCCCTCCAGGGAACTATTCGAACCATTCAAATTCATCGATCATCTTCCCGATGGACGTACCAAGCTCTTACATGCGAACGGGAAGAGATTCACGCTTACCGGAGAAGCCCCGAAGCTGTACTTTATGAACTCCGTCGCGAGCGTGAAGGAGAATCTGAGTTGGGATGTCTCCTAATACCATCCAGGTATCGTCCAGCTGAAGGACGTTAATAAAAGAGCTCTTCGTGGGAGGCAACCCACGGCTGGAGTCTGTTTTTAATTTTTATCGAACTTAGTATTGTAGAGTCAGTTTAGGGGAGCCAAAAGTGTTAGTTTGTTTGATTTCTTATTTTTCGTGTCAATTTTGCGTGTCGTAGTGTCGTTTGCAAGTTGATTGAGGTCGTTCCGATTTTTGTGGATTTAACTGTGATTTTCTGAAGTTTCCCGGATTTGCGAAAATATTTTCACCCGAGCAGTTCAAAATTTTCGGTGAAAACACCCCTCTTTTTGGCAAAATCGCCTCTTGAATTTTTGAACCAATTTCACTGTTTCATGTTTTCGGTCCGACAAACCCATTGTATTTTCGCCGAAAATTTATTTGAAACCGGCAGTGCATTTGAACGTCTATTTTCGGCAAAAACTCCTTGCTATTTTCGCCGAAAATACCTTTGAAAATCAGACAATTTTTCACTTAAAAATCGGATTTCAACCTCTCTCTCTCCTCACTTCTCATTTTCGAACCACAAAACAAAAACACCCCTCCCCTTTATTTTCAAAACCGCTGACCGCTGCCACCCTTTTTAAACCGCCGCCGCCGCCGTTTCCTGCCGCCATCGCCGACCGCCGCCGTTCAACTCCCCTCTCTTTTCCGGTCATTTTGAGCCCTAGAACGTTCGAATCAGAGCTCTACAGCTCCAGTTCACCGAAACCCTTGTTTTCATAGTTTTTCACAGATTTTTCCCAAACCGTTCGTTTTTAGCATCCATGGCTTCAAGGTAAGTTGTAGAACTTTTCAATACGAACCTTGAAGTGACTCCGGGTAGCCGACCGGCTGCCAATGCCTACTCCTACACCCCGCCGGGGTCACCCACAAGGGCAAAGGCCTTAGTGCCTTATAAGAAGCGCTCAAAACCTCGCCAGATAAACCCTCGGAGGTTTACCAAGCCCCAACAAGTGGTGAGGTTCAAGCACAGCCCTCCCCGAAGGGCTTAACAAGCACGGATGAGCGTCCGGACCCATCTGACCCTAACTTGGGCCCCGGCGCTCATGGCAGTCAAGGCACCAAGCTTGCCCGGCCCCTTCGGGCAACAAGTCTAAGGACCCAGGAGGTGCTACACAACCCTGGGATCCTCTAGATGCCTTCCTGGAAGAATGCCGACTGAAGAAAGCCAAGCTCCAGCCTAAGGAAGCACCAACCGGCCCCGGCCCGAACGCCCCTCCAGCCCTAGCATCAAGGCTAGGCTTCCAAGAGCTCAAGGACCGAATGATGACCTTAGGGGAACCTCTAAGGACCTTCCTAGATAACTGGGATAAACAGGGAAGGCCAGGCCTGAGCATATCCGGAGAAGGCCCGAAGGCAGACTGCACCCGGGCGCCAGCCCCGGCCTTAGAAGGCCCCAACCGGGCCTTAACAACCGGCCAACAGGGAACTCAGTCCCTAGGAGGTTTAGCACCTGCCCTCAACTCCATACAAGGCCTAGAGCCGAGCCTAGGAGCTGCCCGCCTAGGAACCACGAAGGAAATGGAGGAAATAAGGAAATGGGAAGACGGCCGAGCAGACAAGCCGAGCAGGAACCCCGGGAGCCGAGCAGCATCAGCATCAGACCCACCGGAGCTCAACACTAGGAGCTCCGAGCCAGGCATAACCCGAGCAGCCGACGCCGCCGCCAATTCCAAGCCCGATAGCAAAGGCGGCGCCGACTTTCCTAATCTGGCCCGCGCGTGAGCGGCATATCCGACCGGACCCGCCGAATCCGCCGGTTTAGGGTTTCTAGCTGGTTTTTGTATTATTTTAGTCTTTTAGTATTTTATTCAGATTTTCCCTTGTTGTTTCGATTCTTTAGGAGCAAGTAAGTCCTTTAATTCTATTTAGGACTCTTGGCTATTATTTTATTATTTTAGAGTTATTTTCCGAGTAGGAAACATGAGCCTGTTCACGATTTCCTCACCTATAAATAAGAGGCTTCGGCCTCATTGTAAGACACAACCCTTTTCAATCAATTAATCAAATAAGAACTTTGTTCTCTCAATTCTTAGGTTTTATGCTGCGTGCATAGCTTAGAATAGGTATTATCAATAGAAGTATTCCCCTTCTATCGTGGAGCCATTCCTGGACACTACGGGTTCTCGGCTGATTATATAGCCGACGGGTCCTAGTTACTAATCCGCCCCGGTGCCAACGGTGATCGAGCGAAGGTTCAAGACTAGCGGTGGTTAGGGTCGTCTGCCCACGGTTGCGGCGGTTCACACCAGTTTTGGTATCAGAGCTTCGGTTCAGCTCGAGGAACCAAAATCTATCCCAGTCTTCAGGTTTGAAACCCTAGATTCATATCCTTTACTTTCAGTCTTAGAAAATCCTTGAAAACCCCTATCTATCTTTGTTTTCGTGTTAGTAGAAAATCAGTTTAGAAAATCCATCTATTTTTCATTCTTGTTCGAAGCATTGTAAGAAAAAGAAAAGAAAACAAAAAGAAAGGCAATCTGCCCTAGGGTTTCTCGTTCATTATAGGTTGATCTTAAGAAGAGGGGTAGATAGATATATTTGCTTCCCTGCTCTATCAACTAACATGGCAGACGAAAGACTCAACCACGTGGAGGCCAACGTCCTCAACATCACTCAAGTCCTGAACACGTTACAAGAATCTATGGCTCGGATGGAAAGGAGGGCCGCGGAGCAAGGATTTGAGAGGGAAAGACCTCGCGGCGACCGAGAGCGGGAGGACAGAAGGCTGCCCCAAGAAGTTGACGACGATGTGAGCAGCCTCAAGATCACTGTGCCTAAGTTCAACGGAAAGACCAACGCTGACAACTACCTGGATTGGGAAAGAAGCATGGAGGACTTCTTGGATTGCGACAACTACTCCGAAAGAAAGAAGATCAAGGTGGCGACCATAGAGTTCACTGACTATGCTGCTTTGTGGTGAAATCAGTACCGGCGGCAAATCCTGAGAGAAGAAGAAGAACCCGTTGGAACATGGACAGAATTGAAGAGAATCATGAGGAAGAAGTTTGTACCGGCTGCCTATACAAGAGACTTACATATCAAGCTACAAACCCTAAGACAAGGCAGTATGTCCGTGGAGGACTATCACAAAGAAATCGAGATGCTCGTAACACGGCTTGATCTTAAAGAGGATGAGGAGGCTAGAATAGCCCGTTTTACCAACGGCCTACAAAGAGATATCATGCATCAAGTCAACATCCTCCATTATGTTGACTACGAAGACTTAGTAACCTTGGCGATCCGAGTAGAAAGGGAGATCAAGAATGGCTTTGGCAAGAGGACCGCGCCACCCGCCACTAGCACTTGGAAGGGAGCTGCCAGCACCAGCCAGCCCCCATGGAAGGCCGGCCCTAACCGGGCCCAAGGCAGCAAGCCAAACCCTAGCACCGCCACCAATCGGGTAACACCAAGCACTACCCCTACTGTACCGAGTACTAATCCTAGGCCTAGCGGCATTGTTTGTTTTAAATGTCAGGGCCGAGGACATGTAGCTAGAGATTGCCCCAATCAGAGGGTCATGGTGCTCAAGGAAGGAGAAGTCGTCACCGACGACGAAGAAGAGGAAGTAAAGGGCGGCCAAGAAGAAGACTCCGACAGTGGAGAAGAGGTCAAGGTTCAAGGCCTCGAAAAATTCACGGGTATGTTCGTGAAAGACCTGACCCTAGGTACCAAGGCCTGGCGAGATACCTTGGCCGAGCCATACATCCCTGGCGTCGGCCCGAACCCCGAACAGCGCTCTGCCAGCATCGGGTCAACCCCGAGCCAATACCCGGCGCCCTACGAAGCAGTACCCGAGCACCCACTAGCCAACCCCTACTGGTGCAGGAGCAGCACCCGGACACACCGAGGCCCCCTAGGGACACACAGGCTATCCGGGACATGCACACCGAGGAGGTGTCACACCGACTCTTGCGGCTGGCACCCATCCGACTCCGCCTACCTCCACGACCGGCGGCGGCAGAAAAGAGCCCTAGCAAGGAGGAGGGGCTCCATTGGGACGACCTATACTCCCCTATGTCCTCCACGAGCCTCAACATCAAAGTCAACAGTCCCTCGACTAATGACAACATGAGCACCGACGGTGCTAGCTCAGAAGACCCGGAGCCATGGTCAGACTCGGTTTCCAACAAGTACCCAAACCCCCGAAGCATGAAGAAAGGCATCCCCAACATTACCCCACAAGCCGCCGACTTGAAGAAACCCCTGCCCAGCACGCACACGAAGGATTGGGATTCAAGGACGAATCCCTTACAAGAAGAGGGGAATGAAGTGACTCCGGGCAGCCGACCGGCTGCCAATGCCTACTCCTACACCCCGCCGGGGTCACCCACAAGGGCAAAGGCCTTAGTGTCTTATAAAAAGTGCTCAGAACCTCGCCAGATAAACCCTCGGAGGTTTACCAAGCCCCAACAAGTGGTGAGGTTCAAGCACAGCCCTCCCCGAAGGGCTCAACAAGCACGGATGAGCGTCCGGACCCATCCGGCCCTAACTTGGGCCCCGGCGCTCATGGCAGTCAAGGCACCAAGCTTGCCCGGCCCCTCGGGCAACAAGTCTAAGGACCCAGGAGGTGCTACACAACCCTGGGATCCTCTAGATGCCTTCCTGGAAGAATGCCGACTGAAGAAAGCCAAGCTCCAGCCTAAGGAAGCACCAACCGGCCCCGGCCCGAGCGCCCCTCCAGCCCTAGCATCAAGGCTAGGCTTCCAAGAGCTCAAGGACCGAATGATGACCTTAGGGGAACCTCTAAGGACGTTCCTAGACAACTGGCATAAACAGGGAAGGCCAGGCCTGAGCATATCTGGAGAAGGCCCGAAGGCAGACTGCACCCGGGCGCCAGCCCCGACCTCAGAAGGCCCCAACCGGGCCTTAACAACCGGCCAACAGGGCACTCAGTCCCTAGGAGGTTTAGCACCTGCCCTCCACTCCATACAAGGCCTAGAGCCGAGCCTAGGAGCTGCCCGCCTAGGAACCACGAAGGAAATGGAGGAAATAAGGAAATGGGAAGACGGTCGAGTAGACAGGCCGAGCAGGAACCCCGGGAGCCGAGCAGCATCAGCATCAGACCTGCCGGAGCTCAACACTAGGAGCCCCGAGCCAGGCATAACCCGAGCAGCCGACGCCGCTGCCAATTTCAAGCCCGATAGCAAAGGCGGCGCCGACTTTCCTAATCCGGCCCGCGCGTGAGCGGCACATCTGACCGGACCCGCCGAATCCACCGGTTTAGGGTTTCTAGCCGATTTTTGTATTATTTTAGTCTTTTAGTATTTTATTCGGATTTTCCCTTGTTGTTTCGATTGTTTAGGAGCAAGTAAGTCCTTTAATTCTATTTAGGGCTCTTGGCTATTATTTTATTATTTTAGAGTTATTTTCCGAGTAGGAAACGTGAGCCTGTTCACGATTTCCTCACCTATAAATAAGAGGCTTCGGCCTCATTGTAAGACACAACCCTTTTGAATCAATTAATCAAATAAGAACTTCGTTCTCTCAATTCTTAGGTTTTATGCTGCGTGCATAGCTTAGAATAGGTATTATCAATAGAAGTATTCCCCTTCTATCATGGAGCCATTCCTGGACACTACGGGTTCTCGGCTGATTATATAGCCGACGGGTCCTAGTACTAATCCGCCCTGGTGCCAACGGTGATGGAGCGAAGGTTCAAGACTAGCGGTGGTTAGGGTCGTCTACCCACGGTTGCGGCAGTTCACACCAAATTTTTGACATATGGATTGCTGAATTTCGTCGGGGTTGACTTTTGGTTGACTTTTCGGTTTGCCTCGATTTGCGTGCCGACTGATTTCGTGTGAACTAGGTTAGCTGAACTTGTTGAGCTGTTCTAGCATGCTTAGGGAGTACCGTGCTTAATTTCCATATCATTTGATCATGTGTTGCTTTGCATACAATTGATTCTTTGTTAGGTTGACTTGTGAGAAATGTTGGTTTGACCATGAACTGTATTTGATCGTTTGGCTGTCGTATGTGTTCATTCTCGTTCAGATTATCGTGCTTGCCATTTGAGATCATATTTTACCGTCATTCTCCAAGTTGTGATAGTCTTGCAATGATTAGGGTTCATTATGCTATAATGTTGACTTTCTGAATGTCAGTTTGACTCTTTGAACTCTGATTGTGCTTATCCAATTCTGGCTGTTCCTAAGCATGTATTTTACTGTCTATGATTACCGGTTACTCTGCTTTGCTTTCCCCCACTCGGTTTCCCTCATTTCTTCGTGAAATTGAGTTTTTCTACTAAGTGTGGGGTAGGGTTTAAGTTTGACTAATCTGGTTTCATTCTGGTTTTAGGAACACCACTTATGAGCGCTGGACTAAAGTGTGACTTGATGGCGCCTCGAGCTCCAGAGTTGCCGCCCTCGTCACACCTACCGTTCTGGGTCCTCTTCCTGCATTACCCCACCGGGCTGGATACCATCGCACTATCGCCCGTCTACCTGACTTCTACTTCGAGTGCTTCCAGAAGATCGAGCACATTCGGGGAGCTGACGTGCGCCCTCTTTCCATGGAGTCCCTGAACGAACACGACGAGGACTACTACCGGAACGTGCATGATGCCCTAGCACCAGCCGGCCTCCTCGAGCTGGCCACCATAGCTGCCGATTTCCCAAACATCGCCCTCCAGGAGTTCTGGGCGACCTTTGATCTGGAGGAGCACAAGAGGAAGCAGCTCCAGAAGGTTGTGACCTTCTATCTTGGTGGGGTGTACAGGCAGCTCACCTACGATGAGTTTGCTGCTCATCTTGGCATACCCTACGAGCATTATCACGATCATCACCTAGGCTGGGGGGACGATGATGACGATGAGGAGTACCACGCGCTCTGGAGCCACATGACTAGAGTGCCTGGTGATCACCTCACGGGCCATGACTCAGTTAAGTCCCTCTCTCACCCTCTCTTTAAATTTATTCATATGGTTTGGCGTAGATCCCTTTTATATGTTCCGGATAAGGATCGCCACCATATCCTCAAGGAGGAGCTTATGCTTCTCCGAGCCATCCGAGAGAGCTACCCTCTCCACCCCGGCTGGGTGCTGGCACACATCTTTTGCCAGAAGACCAGGAGGCGGACGCCACCTCGCAGACTCCTGGGGGGTAACTTCTTAGGTCAGCTCATCATCTCTTTCGGCATCAGCCATGAATATGGCCCGAACATTCCACGACGCCACGTTAGGACCATTGGAGGAGACTTAGCGGTTGAGTACGACTTAGAGCTGGACCTCAGTCCCCATGTAGCAGCAGATCCTCCACTCCAGCCTGTGGTCGAGTCGGAGGAAGAGGATGACACTGAGCAGCAGCAGCCCCAGCTGCAACCAGAGTTCCATGACTATATACCCTCGCCACATCATCAGGCAGGGTATGCACACCAGTCGCCGCCGCACATTTCAGATCCATACCAGGCGCCTCACCCTCAGCACCGACCGCACCCAGCAGACGTTGGTGAGCTATACGAGCGACTGCAGGAGTGGCGCATCACCGACAACGCCACTCAAGAGGCGAGATTGACTATTATGCAGCAGCATATGCGCCGCGCCGACAGGCGGTATGAGGCACAGCTGGCGTGGCAACGTCAACTCGACGAGCACCTCCACTTTCCACCTCCCGGCTCACCTGACCAGCAGTGATCGAGTTGTATTCCTTTTCTTGTCCTTTCTTTTTATTTATTCTTTTCGGATTTCGATCCAACTTTTTTCTGTGTGGATCCGGGACACTTGTCCTGGTTTCCTTTTTATGTTTCGTTTGTTTTTGTTTTGTAGGCAGTAGGGAGATTCCCTTTGCTTCGCTTGGGCAGATTCCCTCCGCTCCGAGGACCCGTGCTCATTCCCTACACCAACCATGTCGGTCCAGGTTCTTCTACTTCACTCTGAACTCTAGAATTAGTCATGTGAGGACACAGTCCGATTTAAGTGTGGGGTAGGATGCTAGAGAACCTTGCATGAACTTGATTGCCCTTGAATTGTGTTTTTGTGTGCCTCGTGATTCCATTCCAGTCTCTCTAGCATTACAATGCTCAGTTCTTGATTTTTGATGTTAAGTTGTTGTTCAAACCAGGGGCGGAACTGAGGGGGAGTCGGGCCGAGCCCCGGCTCACCCCATTTTCGGTCTCGAGCGTTAAATCCGAGTATAAATTTGTACTTTTTCGAATCCGGCTCAGTGCAAAATTCAATTTCGGTTCAGTGTTATTTTAATTTGGCTCAGTTCATTGTTATAATTTCAAAATTAACAACTAAATATATTCGAATATCTTTGTCTTTAGAAAAAACCTAATATAGTTAATATACTTAATCATATTAACCATACGCTTCCCTAATGCTAATGTTTCGTCAACATGTGTAGAGGGTTGAGTAAACCTAATACCATTTTATCTCGACTTATGAATGAGTAAACATACAATATTTAATGATAAATCGTTCAAAATATTAAAAAATCACCGGTGGCACATTCTAATTTCAATTTTTCAAGGGTAATACTAATAATCTTAAGAACAAACATCTCGGCACAATGATCTAATGACAAATATCATTATATATTGAAAGTAAAATAATATACGTAATGTAATATATATTCTAGTAATAAATTTCGGCTCAGGGCTTCTTCTAATCCTGGTTCCGCCCCTGGTTCAAACCTTCATAATGATGCTTAGACTGCTTAACCTAGAACTTGAGAACCAACTTGTATACTTTGATGCTAAATTGCCTGGTCGGAACAGAATTTTTCATAATCACACTTGTAGTTTGTAGCCTTGATTGCATGAAAATGACTGAATTCGACTAGCAAACCAACTGTGAGCTTTTGATCCATTGCACGTAACTTGCAATTTCAATTCTTTCTGAGTGGTTTTCTGTTTGCTTGAATGAGTTAGAATTTGCATGAGACCTACTCGAGACCACACGATGACACGAGTTCTAGAAGGATAGGGGCACCTAGATTCAGCTACTAAGCCAGATAGCCACCTAAACAATAAAATCCATTAGGTGTAGACCCTTGAGCTTGGCCTGTTCTTTCGGTTTGATATACATTACAACCATTTCCCATTTCTTTCATTCCCCGTTGATCCCCTGTGGTTGTAGTTCTAGATTGACCTACCGGAAGTTGGTTTGTGGTAACCTGCCTATAGCCATTAAATAGGTGGTCTTAGCTAATATGTCCAGACGTGTAAATCCCTCTAGCAACTAAAAAATCGGCACAAAAGAAAAAAAATAGAAAAAGAAAAAAAAGAGAAAGGAAATTTCAAAAAAGTGAAGAAAGAAAAAAAATCAAAAAAGTTTCAAAGTTTCTAGTTCAATAAAACGTTCTTCTCCCTACAAATGGAAGAACGAAGTCAAAAGAAAAGTTCAAAAGGAAAGAAAAAAAATCGTGTAAAGAAAAAGAATAAGTGCTAGGTTGCTTGAGGGTATCATAAGACGAGTGTTCATTATTCCACCCGTGTTTAGTTAGACGGTAGGAAGCCATAGATTAGATTCGAGGGAAGTTAGTCGAAAGCTACACCGCACAAAGCCATCATCATACATTCCCATCATCCATCTCATTATAAACCCGAGTAGTGTAGAATTCATTACGGTCCTAGCAGGGAAGTCCTTCTTTACTAGATACTCGTGTTGTCACAGTGGTGGAGATGTGGTCGAAATGCAAACCTATGACAGAATTCGGTAACAGAAAATGATCGAGAGCAGAAACACGTCCTTAAACACAGAGAGTGAGAGTCCCCATTGTACTATATATATCCTGTGTGAGGAGTCTGGTAGGTCAGGTCAAATTCGTGCATAATTGGTTGCTAATTACTTGTCGTGTGCAGTTTATTAGTGAGACCAGATAGGTTGGCTGATCTGTATGCATGTTAGGTTTCTTGTTCTAGGAATTAGCTGTCTAATAATTAATTGTGTTTGATTGAGCTCCAATTTAATCGATCTTATCATTTATGAACATGAGCGTTTCTATTCAATTTGCTTGAGGACAAGCAAAAGCTTAAGTGTGGGGTATTTGATGACACTCGATTTGACGTGATTATCAACCTCATTTAAGCGACATTTCTTTGCTTAAGACATGGTTTTTAGGGTAGAATAATGAATATTCAATCGATTGCCCTATCTCGTGCCATTTGTGTTACCTTGGCCCGTTTCGGGTCTATTTGATGGTTTTCTTGTGTTTTTATGTTAGCACAGGTTTTTGCCATCGAATAAGTAACCAAGGACGTGTCTAAGACGTTGGAATCTCGAAGGATTGCACCAGGATCGATCAAAGGAGCCAACCAAGTTCAAAACAAATCCCTGCCCGGTTTACAAGGAATTTTCGCCGAAAGTACCCTTGTATTTTCGGCGAAAATATCATCACAAATCAGCTGTTGGCAACTAAAGGAATTTTCAGCGAAAGAAGGAAGTTTTCGAACCGAGAAGAAAGTTCAGGAGAATCAGCCGGCGGGACTTCCATTTACAAGCAAATTTTCGGCGAAAATAATTCATTATTTTTGGTGAAAATCTTAGAAGAAATCCGGCTGGGCTAGGTTAAGTATAAATACTTAACCCGGCGGTCCAAGAAACGGGGGGAACAAAAAATATCTTTCATAATTATGTTTTCCAAGAATTCTCTGAAGTTCTGGAGCGAAGAGTTAGAGTTCGAAGAGCCGGAAAGAGATTGTGACGCCATCCCTTTCATCTCGGAGAACCGGAGCTAGGAGTGTAGTTTACCGAAGATCGAAGTCTGCCGGAGTCGTCTGAATTAGGTTTTTCAGATTCTTTTCTGTTCTTCCTCTGAATGATGAACTCTTTCTTTGTCTTAGATTCTTTTGTGATTAACATGAGTAGCTAAACTCGTTAGAGCTTAGACTAGATGAACCCTAAGTGACCCAGGGCTTTAAAGCGGCCACGGATCAGCGGTGATTAGATTCGAAATTCAATCAGTTTCTCATTCATGTTTGATTTGTTCTTCACTGTTCATGTTTCTTGTCTGGATTGATCACCTAGATTAGATTCTGGTTAAGCTAAGGATAGAAGCGAACGCTCGCCTTACTTTAGAACATCGAATTGAATAATTAACCTTATAATTGGAGTGTGCCTTTCGTAGGAACCGGTTAGGGTTAATCCACTGTAAGAGTAACTCAATAATCATTAGTAATTACACCAGTTAATTAAGTCATTGCGAGAGGCGACCGTACCCGGGCGGCTAGTTAATCTTGGTAGTTAGAACGGATAGAGCGAACGTTTTCCAGTCTTAAACCTAAGGGTAAGGAGTTATGGTGGTGTCTTAGTAATTGATTGAATGAGAATCGAAATCCGCTGATCTGTTGATTGCCAATGCTCTGGGAACGAAGGGGGATTCAAAGTCTAAGTTCGTCTGTCATCCTTGTTTTCAAACCCTAATTTCCAATCTGCTTTAGCTTAATTTTTAATTTCTCTGCATTTCTTAGAATTAGAAGTCGTGGAACTCACACCACGCACAACTTGTCTGCATTCGAGTATTTTGCCAGTTTTGAAGTAGTCAATCTTAGAAGACCCTTGGAATACGATCTACCCTAGCTTTTGTTAGCTTGGTAGTATTTGATCACTGTTCTGCAGCTCATCACCGATCTAGCTGCCACGATTAATTAGTCGCCCGGGTACGGTCGCCTCTCACAACGACTTAACTTAACTAGTGCAAATTCTAACGATTTGTGAGTTACTCTTGTAGTGGATTAACCCTAATCAGTTCCTACGAAAGGCACACTCCAATTATAAGGTTAATTGTTCAACTTGATGTTCTAAAGTAAGGCGAGCGTTCGCTTCTATCCTTAGCTTAACAAGAATCTAATCTAGGTGGCCAAACCAGACAAGAAACACAAAGAACAAAGAACAAGTCCAACATGAAGAAGAAACTGAATGAATTTTGAATCTAATCACCGTCGATCCGTGACCGCTTTAAAGCCCTGGGTCACTTAGGGTTCATCTAATCTAAGCTATTCGAGTTTAGCTACTCATATTCAATACAGAAGAATCGAATACAGACAAAGAATACATCTCAGGTAGGAAAGACAAAGAAGAACTGTAAAACCTAATTTCGACGACTCCTCGCAGCTTCAATCTACTGGATCTTCAACTCCTAGCACCGGCTCTCCGAGATGGATGGATGGCGTCACGATCCGTTCCTGGCTCCTCGAACTCTATCCACTCGTTCTCTCTATTTCTCAGTCTTTGGATTTTTTCGTCCCTTCTCTCGTTGTGTGTAAAATCTGATATCCTTATTTAGCCGCGCGTTTCAGTATTTATACCTAATCGGCGATTTTTGCTTTTCCACTGGGATTTTCGCCGAAAATCCAAGGATATTTTCGGTGAAAATATCTGTTCAAATGTGGCTTCATCCGTCTGTTTCTCCTGGTTGATTTGGCTTAGGGTTTTCGGCTGAAAATCCCAATCTTTTCGCCGAAAATTTCTTCTTGATCGGGACAGTGGATTTCTTCTTCCATTTTCGGCGAAAACCCAAGGGTGTTTTCGCCAAAAATATATGTGTAAATGGGGCAGGAATTCTTTTGGGTTGAATCACTTTTTTGGCTGATGCGGGTGTGATTCCTCGCGATTCCAGTGCCTTAGACACGTCCTTGGCTACCACATTTGATGGCGAACACTTGTGCTAACATAAAAATACTAAAAAACCATCAAATAGACCCGAAACGGGCCAAGGTAACACAAATGGCACGAGATAGGGCAATCGATTGAATATTCGTTATTCTACCCTATAAACCATGCCTTATCAAAGAAATGTCGTTTAAATGAGGATGATAATCACATCAAATCTAGTGTCATCAGTGAGCTTTTGATCCATTTCACGTAACTTGCAATTTCAATTCTTTTTGAGTGGTTTTCTGTTTGCTTGAATGAGTTAGAATTTGCATGAGACCTACTCGAGACCACACGATGACACAAGTTCTAGAATGATAGGGGCACCTAGATTCAGCTACTAAGCCAGATAGCCTACCTAACGTTAAATCCATTAGGTGTAGACCCTTGAGCTTGGCCTGTTCTTTCGGTTCGATATACATTACAACCATTTCCCATTCTTTCATTTCCCCATTGATCCCCTGTGGTTGTAGTTCTAGATTGACCTACCGGAAGTCGGTTTGTGGTAACCTGCCTATAGCCATTAAACAGGTGGTCTTAGCTATTATGTCCAGACGTGTAAACCCCTCTAGCAACTAAAAGAAAGAATCGGCACAAAGAATAAAATTGAGAAAAAAAGAAGAAAAGAAGCAAGTAAAGAAAAAAAAACTAAAAAAAAAGAAAAATCAGAAAAGCCGAAAAGGTTTCAAGTTTTAGTTCAATAAAACGTTCTTCTCCCTACAAATGGAAGAACGAAGTCAAAAGAAAAGTCAGAAGAAAAAGTGTGCAAAGAAAAATAATAAAAGTGCTAAGTTGCTTGAGGGTATCATAGGACGAGCGTTCATTATTCCACCCGTATCTGGTTAGATGGTAGGAAGCCACATATTAGATTCGAGGGAAGTTAGTCGAAAGCTACACCGCACAAAGCTATCATCATACATTCCCATCATCCATCGCATCATAAACCCTTGTAGTGTAGAATTCATTACAGTCCTAGCAGGGAAGTCCTTCTTGACTGGATACTCGTGTTGTCACAGTGGTGGAGATGTGGTTGAATTGCAAACTTATGACAGAATTCGGTAACAGAAAATGATCGAGAGCAGAAACACGTCATTAAACACAGAGAGTGAGAGTTCCCCATTGTACTAAATATTTCCTGTGTGAGGAGTCTGGTCGGTCAGGTCAAATTCGTGCATAATTGGTTGCTACTACTTGTCGTGTGCAATTTATTAGTGAGACCAGGTTGTTGGGCTGATCAGTATGCATGTTAGGTTTCTTGTTTTAGGATCTATCTGTCTAATAATTCATTGTGTTTGATTGAACTCCAATTTAATCGATCTTATCATTTGTGAACATGAGCGTTTCTATTCAGTTTGCTTGAGGACAAGAAAAATCTTAAGTGTGGGGTATTTTGATGACACTCGATTTGACGTGATTATCAGCCTCATTTAAGCAATATTTCCTTGCTTAAGACATGGTTTTTAGGGTAGAATAGCGAATATTAAATCGATTGCCCTATCTCGTGCCATTTGTGTTTCCTTGGCTCGTTTCGGGTCTATTTGATGGTTTTCTAGTGTTTTTATGTTAGCACAGGTTTTTGCGTGGGAACCTCAAGGAATTGCATCAGAATCGATCCGAGGAGTCAATCGAGTCGAACCAAAGTCTGCCCTGTTTTACAAAGGAATTTTCGCCGAAAATACCCTAGCATTTTCGGCGAAAATACATGCACAAAATCACTGATGCCGACTGAAGGAAGTTTTCGGCGAAAACCCCAAGTTTTCGACCGAAAATTATTGGACCGAAATTTACAGGAGAAATCAACCGGCGGACCATCAATTCACAAAGGAATTTTCGCCAAAAATTCCTCAACATTTTCGGCGAAAATATCTGGCAAAATCCGGCTGAATTAGGGTTAAGTATAAATACTTAACCGGCGGCCCAAACATCATAATACATCAAGACACATGATAATACAAAAAAATTAAAAAACCTTCAAAATTCTCTCAAGTTCTGGAGCAAAGAGTTAGAGTTCGAAGAGCCGGAAAGAGATCGTGACGCCATCCCTTCCATCTCGAAGACTCGGAGCTAGGATTGCAGTCTACCGGAAGATCGAAGTTCTGCTGGAGTCATCTTAATTAGGTTTTTCAGATACTTTTCTGTTCTTCCTTTGTATGATGAACTCTTTCTTTGTCTTTGATTCTTTTGTGATGAATATGAGTAGCTAAACTCTTAGAGCTTAGACTAGATGAACCCTAAGTGACCCAGGGCTTTAAAGCGGTCACGGATCGGCGGTGATTAGATTCGAAGTTCAATCAGTTTCTCTTTCATGTTTGGTTTGTTCTTCATTGTTCATGTTTCTTATCTGGATTGATCACCTAGATTAGATTCTTGTTAAGCTAAGGATAGAAGCGAACGCTCGCCTTACTTTAGAACATCAAATTGAACAATTAACCTTATAATTGGAGCGTGCCTTTCGTAAGAACCGGTTAGGGTTAATCCACTGCAAGAGTAACTCAGAAATCGTTAGTAATTCCACCAGTTAAGTTAAGTCGTTGCGAAAGGCGACCGTACCCGGGCGACTAATTAATCTTGGTAGCTAGAACGGATAGAGCGAACGTTCGCCGGTCTTAAACCTAAGGGTAAGGAGTTATGGTGGTGTCTTAGAATTGATTGAATGAGAATTGAATTCTGCTGATCTGTTGATTGCCAATGCTCTGGGGAACGAAGGGGGATTCAAAGTCTAAGTTCATCTGTCATCTCTGTTTTAATCAACCAATTTCCAATCTGTCTTTAGTTTAAATTTTTAAATTTCTTTAAAGTTTCATGTTTGATTTCTTTAAATTTCTCTGCATTTCTTAGAATTAGAAGTCGTGGAACTCACACCACGCACGAAGTGCTTAAATCCGAGTAATTTGCTAGCTTATTTGAGTAGTCAATCATAGAAGACCCGTGGAATACGATCTACCCTAGCTTGCTAGCTTTGTTAGTTATTTGTTTGAACCCGAACAACGATCTTAGGTTCATCCTTAAGCTTTACGAGTTTAGCTACTCATGTTCATAACGATAGAATCAAAGACAGAAACAGAGTTCATCATGAAAAGGAAGAACAGATAGAAACTGTAAAACCTAATTAAGACGACTCTAGCAAAGCTTCGCTCTTCGGTAATTTTCAATCCTAGCTTCAAGTCTCCGAGGTGAAGGGATGGCGTCACGATCTCTTCCTGGCTCTTTGAACTCTCAAATTCTGCTCTCTCGAACTCCTTAGGTCTGGAACTCGTGAAAGTTCTATTATGAAGAGTATTTTTTTTTAGCCACAGGTTAAGTATTTATACTTAACCTATCAGCGCCAGATTTGGCCTGGATTTTCCGGTGAAAACTTCTGTGTAAAATGCTGGCTTCCGTCGACTGATTCTCCTGTGAGTTTAATGTTTAGAGTTTTCGGCGAGAACTTGACTTCTCGCCGAAAACTTCTTCTTGTATTGCTCTGCCAATTTCTTCTGGAGTTTTTGGCAAAAATCTTAGGTCTTTTCGCTGAAAACTTATGTGTAAAACGGGGCAGGATTTGTGTTGACTTGATTGACTCCTTGGATCGATTCTGGTGCGGTTCCTCGAGGTTCCAATGCCTTAGACACGTCTTTGGCTTCTTTATTTGACGGTAAAAACCTGTGCTATCATGAAAACACTAGAAAACCATCAAATAGACCTGAAACGGGCCAAAGTAACACAAATGGAACGAGATAGAGCAGATGAGTGAATATTCGCTATTCTACCCTAAAAACCATGTCTTAAGCCAAGGAATGTCGCTTAAATGAGGCTGATAATCACGTCAAATCGAGTGTCAACAAGGGCCTCATGGAATACGACCTTGATTGTGTAAGTAGTCTACCTTTTAGGTTGGTTATTTGCATGTCAAGTTTTTGGCGCCATTGTCGAGGACTTTCTCAATCCTAAGAAAGCATTTAGTAGTGGACCGTTATATTCACTTTCTTCCACTTTAGTTTGCTTCCTTGTTACTTGTTTGCTTGATTTGTTATTCCACATTGTCATGTTACTTTGGTGTTCTTGTTGTGCTTGTGTGTAGGTAACTTGTGGTAGTGCATGAGTCGACTCACTCGCCTCCAAACACGACTTCAAGACCTTGAGCAAGTGATTGAGCCACCAACCCTTCTCCTCCTCGTATAGTTGTAGAAGAAGAACTTCATAGCACCACACACAGCAATATGTCTCAACATGATGATGAAGACAATTGTTCGGAGCACTCTCAACATACCAACTAGGATGACCACTCACAAAGGGGTGCAAAACGTACCTATGTGGATTATGCTTGCCCTACTTTTGAAGGGGCCGCATCTAGCATTGTTTGACAACCCGTCAATGCTAGGAACTTTGAGCTCAAGTCCAATATGATACAAATGGTTCAAAATGGGGTGGTTTTCAATGGCATTGATGGTGAATGACCATCTAGGCATCTCAAAGACTTCTTGGAAATATGTGACACAGTGAAGAATGACCAAGTACACCTGGATTGCGTGAGACTTTGGCTTTCCCTTTCTCACTCAAGGGTAGGGCTAAGACATGGTTGGAGAACCAACCGAGTAGGGCCATCACCACATGGGAGGGCCTAGCCGAAGCTTTTCTAGAAGAATTCTTCCCTCCTTATAAGACAGATGCGATTAGAGACCGCATCAACCACTTCACGCAACATAAGGGAGAGCTCTTTCATGAGACTTATAATCGTTTCCAAGCACTTCTTCGGTCTTCTCCCCACCACAAGACCGCCGAGTGGACCTTGGCGGACATTTTTTCTAGATCCCTGGATTTTGAGAATACAAGGATGATCAATCAAGCGGCCGGAGGTGACTTGAGGATGCTCACTCCCGAAGATGCTCTTGATCTCTTCGCGAAGATGGCCAACAAGATGAGGAGTTGGGCTCGACAACAACCCCTTAAGTCCAAATATGGAAGAGACACTCATTATGACTCCCAGGCCATAAGTGTAGATGCGTCAAAGGAGTCTTCTAGCTATGGAAGAAACCAAAGATACCGGGACACCATGATGAGGAGGATCCCATGATCGCTCTCCTTATGTCAAAGATCGATGCTATGGCCTGACAAGTAAGCAACCTTAGTATTCCTAAGCCTCCTTCTAAGGCTTCATCATCGCGTTTGGATAATCCACCGGTTGCTTCGGTGTTTTGTTGTGAGTGTTGTGGAGGTCAAGGCCATGATGTCAATGCGTGCCCTTCCGTTACTTCCGAGCCTAATCAAGGTGACTACGTTGAGGAAGTGGACTTTGTGCAAGGTCAAGGATTTCATGGTAACTTCAACCCTCAAGGGAACTATCAAGGGGGTATCTACAGCCGCCCAAGGAAATAAAGGTGGTTATACCAAGCCTAATCAAGGGTACCAAGGCCAAGGTAATCAAAGTGGTGGTTATAACAAGGGATATAACCAAGGTAATCAAGGAGGATTCCAAGGCTACAAGGGGTACAATCAAGCTAACTAAGGGGGTAACCAATGGAATCAAGGTGGAAACCAAAATCAAGGTAACGAAGGTGGTCAAGGTTCTAACCCACCGGGGATGTATAACCACAAGGGTAGTGGACCACCCGGTTATAACAAACCTCCTCAAAACAAAGAGGGTGGATCGTCAACTTCCCAAGAAGACACCAATGAGGCTATTCTTCAACTTTTCAAGAATCAACAAGCCTCAATCACCAATTTGGAGACTCAAATGGGTCATCTTGCTAAGGCACTCTCGGAGAGAACCTCGGGTTCCTTACCTTCCAATACCGAGGTCAATCCCAAAGGCCCGGAGCATTGTAAGTAGTGACTTTGTGATGTGAACCGCTGCAACCATGGGCAGACGACCCTTAAACACCACATGCTGATCTCCTAGCACTCGTGAAGAACCTATGGAACCGGATGGAAGAGGACTTTGACCCAGTAGCTATAAAGGAGTTATGAACCACAAGTATCAAGTCGAGGGTGCCACGCCAAGAGATGGATGCTCTTGATGATAAACCTAACCTTTAGTAATGCATCAAGCAAATACTCGAAGGGTTTAGAACAAAGTTCTGAAGGGGGTTGATGACATTCAATTTGACGTGATTTTCATCCCCATTTAAGCAACATTTCATGCCCCTTTGATGCCATTCTGATGAATATTTGGTGAAAATGTGTTTATTATGTAATTCTAGGCTCCTAGTGCATACATTGTCCATTTATTGGATATTTTTACCCTTTTTGTGAGCTTTTATGTTGAGCCTCCAGGTTACCACATTATACAAGACTCTCTCACGAGTCCAGCGCTTCAAACGGAGACCAAATCGGAGTTCAAACGGAGCGGGAATCATCGAAACAAGTTGGAGCTGGTTTTTAACTAACATTTTCGGCGAAAATCTGGTGATGTTTTCGGCGAAAACTCCTTTGAAAATCCAGGCTGAAACCCTAATTTTCAGCCTTTTCCAACTTGTAAAGGGTTTCTGGGGTTATATATAGACTTTTTGAAGACAGATTAGATACACATGAATTTTGGCTGATTAGCCACGACCTTAGGGTCGATAGATAGAGTTTAGAGAGTTCGAAAATCCGTGGAGAGATCGTGACACCATCCTTCCACCTCGAAGAGCTCGGAGCTTAAAGTTGAAGATCCAGGAGATTGAAGCTTCGCCGGAGTCGTCAGAATTAGGTTTTCAGTTCTTATCTGTTCTTCCTCTGTATGATGATTTCCTTTGTTGCCTTTGATTCTTCTGTTATCGTTATGAGTAGCTGAACTTGTAGAGCTTAGATTAGATGAACCTTAAGTGACCCAGGGCTTTAAAGTGGTCACGGATCGGCGGTAATTAGATTCGAAGTTCAATCAGTTTCTCTTTGCATGGTTGTTTTGTTCGTCATTGTTTATGTTTCTCTTTTGGTTGGTCGCCTAGATTAGGTTTATGCAAGCTAGGGTTAGTCGCCAGACAGCTTCCCTGCTTTGGCGCATAAACTTGTCTTCCTTGATCACCTAGTTTAGATTCTTGTTAAGCTAGGATAGAAGCGAACGCTCGCCTCTCTTTAAAACATCAATTCAACCAGTTAACCTTATAATTGGAGTGTGCCTTTCGTAGGAACCGATTAGGGTTAATCCACTGCAAGAGTAACTCGTAAATCATTAGTAATTGCACCAGTTAATTAAGTCGTTGCGAGAGGCGGCCGTACCCGGGCGGCTAACTAATCTTGGTAGTCAGATTGGACAGAGCGAACGTTCGCCGGTCTTAAACCTAAGGGTCAGGAGTTATGGTGGTGTATAGAAATTGATTGAATTAGAATTGAAAATCGCTGGTCTTGTGATTGATGTTGCCTTGGTGATCTAAGGGGGATTCGAAATCTAAGCTCGTCTATCTTCCTGTTAGTCAACCTTTTTAATCTTTCTGCCTTTTATTTTCCTTTGCTTATTAGATTAGAAGTCGTGGAACTCACACCATGCACAACCTGTTTAAACCTGAGTAATTTGCCAACATATTTGAGTAGACAAGAAGAAGAGACCTAAAGTAGAATACGATCTAGTCTACCTTGGTAGATTAGTTATTTGATACCGCTAGAACTGCAGCATCAAATTAGCACCGTTGCCGGGGACTCTTCTAATTGTTTGAAAGAAGAGTTGGCAAATTATTCTTCTACCTTTCCGCCTTACCATTTATTTTCCCTCCATATTTCCATGATTTACCTGGGTAGTGCTTTTGAGTTTTGATTATGCAGGATTACAGGTGGGATGACCAGTACCAAGAGTGGCGCGTCAATGGAGCACCAAATTTTGAGAATTACCAAGAGATGTTACATCAACAACAACAACAAACGGCGAGAATTGACTCCCTCTTTGATAATATCTTTTCAATGCTACAAGGTCACCAAGAGATACACCAATAAGAGCATCGAAGAGGCGCTAAAGATAACCAAGAGATGCTTCATGAACATCAACAATGCTCGTCGAGAACCCAATCTGCCTTGGATAATATCTCTTCAATGCTACAATCTCATCTCGCGACGGACATCAAGCTCGAGCAACCAAAGCAATTAATGACAGAAGACGCTCAAGAGCTGTTTGAAGAAGAAAATGATGATCTTATCCATGACTATTATGAGCTAGAAGAATCCTTGGCGGTGGTGGTTGATGAAGACATAAAGCTAATCCATCCTGAAGTTGAAGCCGAAGAGGAGCACATAGAGATTGAGGAGATACCCTCACCTACACTTCCGCCGAGTCAACCTGTAGAGAAGATGGAGCTCATTGACCATGTCGTGCCGTACTACCTCTTTCCTGATCGAGTAGGAGAATTCGAGAAGAACTGGTCATCCAACCAGAACCGCGATCTATTGGAGCACTACCGGCTGCATCACACTTTTGGAGTGCTACATGGCACTCAACCGCTGGACTTGAAGAAGGCGATTGACTTTAAGGAGCTCCTAAGTTGGGGTCCCTAACAGGTACCAGTCCGGCTCAAGGATGTTAAAAGAGAGCGCTTCGTGGGAGGCAACCCACGGCTGGAGTCCGTTTTGAATTTTTGAGTCTAATGGATTTCGGGAAGGTAGGATAGAAATTAGTATGGTAAAATACTATCATAATATGATCAAGTAGGTAAGTCTTTTTCGTCGTTCGAATCAGGTTCAGGGGAGCCAAAGTGTCAGTTTAATTTCCTTTCGTTTTGATTTGTTTTCGGTTGGATTTTGAAAAAAAAAGGTTTTAAAATAGGTTTTTGGCGAAAATTACAATTTCTCGCCGAAAACTATTCCAAAAATCAAACAGTGGCATCCTCTTATTTTTTTGCCTATTTTCGAAGATGTTTTCGGTGAAAACTTCTAAAGTTTTCGCCGAAAACTTGTGTTGTTTTGAAAATCAGTTTCCTTTTTTCGGTCCGATTCCAACGCATACTTGATCGTCCAAATCGGAGCTCTGTAGCTCCGGTTATCCCCGAAACAAGGTTTTCACGTTTTTGGCCAACTTCGTCGCTTTCCGTCCATTTTTTTCAGTCATGTCTTAAAGGTTAGTTGTTGGGTTTTCAATTTTGAATCTTTTGACATGATGATTGTTGAATTTCGACGAGTTTAATACCGGTCTACCTCATTTTGCGTGCCTGCTATTTCAGTGTGATTTTTACTAATCTGATTGAACTTAGATATTCTAGACTTCTCTAGGAATGCGGTGCCATGAATTTGAAAAAAAAAAAGAGTCAAAATATTTTCAAAAATTCCCCTAAACCTTCTTTGTTCGACTTTTATTCTGTGTGGATCCGGGGCACTTGTCCCGGTATCCTTTTGATATTTTTGTTGTTTTTGTTTTTGTAGGAACTTGAGTAGCTACTCCGCTCCACTCCGGACTCTCCGTGCTCCTCCGCTACACCGACCATCACCTTCCAGGTTCTTCGTATCTCTCTACTCTAGATTAGTTCTGTGAGTACACAGAACCGTTTAAGTGTGGGGTAGGAGTCTAGGATTATGCATGATCTTGCTTGCTATCTATGATTCTGTGGTTCAAATTTGAAAATTCTCTAGCATAGAATTGCTCAATTCTTGACTTTTGATGTTAAATTGACTTCAATTTTAAACAATGACGTCTAGACTGTTCCACTTAGAACCTGTAACCAACGTGTTGGCACTGATATTAAATGAGTTTAGGTCAGAACAGATCATAAATCACTTCTGTAGTTGAAACTTGAATTAATTGGTTTGTTAATAACAAAGCTCGATAACACCGTTCTAAGATGATAAATGCTAGCTTCTTCCATGTTTTGAACTCCATATTTGATCACCTGTGATTGTGGCTTGAGATTAGACGGAAATCCAATTCGAAATCTTGTGTAAAAAGTTATAACTAGCTAGGATTAAGTGGCTAAATGGTTAAATCAAGTAATAATCGAATCAATGTTAAGTTCTTTAAAGTGCTGAAAATAAAGCTAGGCAAGCCCGACACCTAAGTGAAGTGTTCGGGTTGAGCACTAGCATAAGCACAAATACTGTGAGATAGGCAGGTCCAACACCTAAGTGAAGTGTTTGGTATCGAGCACTAGTATGCAGTAAATAAATTGAAGGAAAAAGTAGAAACTTAAAATAAATTGTTGTTTAAATCGGTCCTAGCTAGAACATGTAACGTGCAGATCTAGAAACGGATGAAGTCGAGTCAATAGCCACGTCATTTTTCCTACCTCCACATCCACATAATGGCTAGAGCTTAAAGTCTTTTTATTAGAATTGGTGTTATCGTAGTCGGTTAATCATAATTAATTGTTTTGCCAAGAAACGAGCTTTGTTAAAACCACTACTTGAAGTGTGCAGAAATTAGTGAGATCGAAAACTTGTTTGGTTGATGTTCTTGGATGTGTAGGTCACTTTTTCTACGTGGAACAGTCTAAACCAAATTGTTACAATTGAATCTCAGTTTAATCTCGTGTCATTTGTGAATTTGAGTGTGTTCTAGTTCAGTTTGCTTGAGGATAAGCAAAAGCTGAAGTGTGGGGTATTGATGACACTCGATTTGACGTGATTTTCATCCCCATTTAAGCAACATTTCATGCCCCTTTGATGCCATTCTGATGAATATTTGGTGAAAATGTGTTTATTATGTAATTCTAGGCTCCTAGTGCATACATTGTCCATTTATTGGCTATTTTTACCCTTTTTGTGAGCTTTTATGTTGAGCCTCCAAGTTACCACATCATAGAGGACTCTCTCACGAGTCCAGCGCTTCAAACGGGGACCAGATCGGAGTTCAAACGGAGCGGGAATCATCAAAACAAGTTGGAGCTGGTTTTTAACTAACATTTTCGGCGAAAATTCCTTTGAAAATCCGGGCAGAAACCTTAATTTTTAGCCTTTTCCAACTTGTAAAGGGTTTCTGGGGTTATATATAGACTTTTTGAAGCCAGATTAGATACACACGAATTTGGGCTGATTAGCCACGACCTTAGGGTCGATAGATAGAGTTTAGAGAGTTCGAAGATCCGTGGAGAGATCGTGACGCCATCCTTCCACCTCGAAGAGCTCGAAGCTTATAGTTGAAGATCCAGGAGATTGAAGCTTCGTCGGAGTCGTCAGAATTAGGTTTTTCAGTTCTTATCTGTTCTTCCTCTATATGATGATTTCCTTTGTTGCCTTTGATTCTTCTGTTATCGTTATGAGTAGCTGAACTTGTAGAGCTTAGATTAGATGAACCCTAAATGACCAAGGGCTTTAAAGCGGTCACGGATCGGCGGTAATTAGATTCAAAGTTCAATCAGTTTCTCTTTGCATGGTTGTTTTATTCGTCATTGTTTATGTTTCTCTTCTGGTTGGTCGCCTAGATTAGGTTTATGCAAGCTAGGGTTAGTCGCCAGACAGCTTCCCTGCTTTGGCGCATAAACTTGTCTTCCTTGATCACCTAGTTTAGATTCTTGTTAAGCTGAGGATAGAAGCGAATGCTCGCCTCTCTTTAAAACATCAATTCAACCAGTTAACCTTATAATTGGAGTGTGCCTTTCGTAGGAACCGATTAGGGTTAATCCACTGCAAGAGTAACTCATAAATCGTTAGTAATTGCACCAGTTAATTAAGTCGTTGCGAGAGGCGACCGTACCCGGGCGGCTAATTAATCTTGGTAGTTAGATTGGATAGAGCGAACGTTCACCGGTCTTAAACCTAAGGGTCAGGAGTTATGGTGGTGTATAGAAATTGATTGAATTAGAATTGAAAACCGCTGGTCTTGTGATTGCTGTTGCCTTGGTGATCTAAGGGAGATTTAAATCTAAGCTCGTCTATCTTCCTGTTACTCAACCTTTTTAATCTTTCTGTCTTTTATTTTCCTTTGCTTATTAGATTAGAAGTCGTGGAACTCACACCACGCACAACCTGTTTAAACCTGAGTAATTTGCCAACATATTTGAGTAGACAAGAAGAAGAGACCTCGAGTAGAATACGATCTAGTCTACCTTGGTAGATTAGTTATTTGATACCGCTAAAACTGCAACATCAGGGTTTATTGATTAATTAAAGTTTAAATACAAAAGGGTGGTCGGCGGCCTCATTATATAGATAGGGAACAAGCTCTCCTCCTTATTACCTACTGCCTAATCTAGTATTAAAATAATCTAAATACTAATTAGGACTCTTAAAATACTTGAAATTATCCTACTTATCAAAGACTAGAAAGGAAAACACAAAAAAGTCAAAAGAAGTATTAGAACTGAAGTAATAAGCCTAAAGAGGCCAAACCGGCGAAATTCGGGAAGCATTCAGTACGGATCGGGCAATTCTTGGGCTGGTTGGGCAGGGATTTTGACTCGAATTAGGCACTCCCCTCGTGTCCCAGTCCTAGAGGGACTTAGGAACGTGGTCTTCTGGACGTGGTAGTAGGGATTCCTATCCCGTATGGGAATCCTTTCCTCGGTGTGATTGCATTTATGGACCGGATCGTGTATGAGCATTTCCCTACGTGGATCCTCCTTCATTTCTCCTCCAAATGTAGCGCCGTCTATTAGAGGTTGATCATGGGGCATTAAAGTATCCAATGCCGTTGAAAATTCCCAAAAGGCCCGAGCCATTTGTTGGCTCGGCCAAGAGCGCTCTGTGGCGCCCAGCGCCGGGCCCGGCGCTTGGGGCTGGCTCGGTGCTGGGTTTTCTCCAATTCTGGCCTATCCTTCTGCTTTCTGCTTCAGCCAAGTCTTCATGAATGTTCTCAGAGGGTCTTAAAGGGCTGGTGCTGGTCCGAGGCTCATAACATTTGGCCTAGGGCCTAGTTCTTGCATTTGGCCCGTTCCGGGGCTCATACTGGGGTCTGTTCTTCGGCCACCAGCTTCTTCTGCTAAGGAATTCCTCTGTCCTCCGTTGCCTATACTCCAGAAATGCTTCCAGAGGATCCCAGGGGTGATCATTTCCTCCATTTCTCATGAGGATTGGTCTAGAGCCTATTAGGGGCCTTAGGCTAGGGGCTCGGATCGGGTGCCTTGATTGGCATCCAAGCTAGGGGTGGCCTGACTGACATCCTAGCTTGTTTGGCTATTAGTGGGGGCCTATGTTCGTATTTGGTCATGTGCCTTGGCTTCAGGAACCGTTGGAGAGCTTAGTTGTGAGCTCTCTTTGGCCTTACATGCTTCTTGTATGGCCCTAGGGTTCTTCCCTTGACTGGCGACCCTGGTAGGGTGTAGGAATACCTATTGGCATTAGGGCAGCTGTGGGGGATCACATCATCCCCCTCTTCTTGCCTTGGATTCGTCCTCGAATCCATCGTGGGCTCTCGTTGTGCACTCAGCAAGCCTCTCCATACTTAAGTGACTTGGGTGGCCATGTCCGAGGGATACTCAGCCTCATCTCCTGGACCTGGAGTGTCACTAGAATTGATGAAGGACCAAGGTTCTGGTCCTTCTGAGCTTGGGCCGTCGGTGTCCATGTTTTTCTCCTCGGAGGGGCTGTCCACGAGGATGTGTAGACTTGGGGAGGACATCTGTGAGAATATTTCATCGATCCCTAAGTCAGGTTCTCCCTCTCCTTCGGTCTGGACACCTTCTTCTTCATTCAGTTCCATGTTTTCATCATCCTCGATCAGTGCCGATCTTAATATTCGATGGGATACAGGCCCCTATTGAATGTCGGCTTGTAATTCGGCGTTCCAATGCGGGTCGGGGTTGGCCCAAGCCTTGGCATCGAGGCTGGGCATGATGTGATCCTCCAAGCTGCCCCAATGCCAACAGGTACTCCTACACCCCACCAGGGTCTCCAGACAAGGAAAGAACCCTAAGGCCATACAAGAAGCATGTGAGGCCAAGAAAAGCTCTCCAACACATCATGAGGCCTAGGTATTAGGGGTGGGAAATCGGTTAAGGTTAATGGTTAAAACCGATTACTCGACCGAAATTGGTTAACCATTGGTTAGCCAATTATTCGGTCTGTCAAGTCGGCGGTTAACCTTTTTTAGCAAGTCCGTTAATGGTTAAAATGCGGTTAACAGATTTGACCGACTGATGACACTCGATTTGACGTGATTATCAGCCTCATTTAAGCAACATTTCATACCCTTTGATGCCATTTTGATGAGTATTTGGTGCATTTGTCGTAACTTTGTGATTATCGGCTCCTAGTGCGTACATTGTCCATTTCTTGGCTATTTTACCCTTTTTGTGAGCTTTTATGTTGAGAGCCCAGGTTACCACATTATAGAGGACTCTCTCACGAGTCCAGCGCTTCAAACGGAGACCAAATCGGAGTTCAAACGGAGCGGGAATGATCGAAACAAGTCAGAGTGCTGCACAGCTCAAAACGCTGCGTTTTGGAGCTTACATGTTGTGTAAGCTCAATGCACTGTGAGCTTACACGCCGTGTAAGCTCCCCAGACGGGAAAATTCAGCCTTTTCCAACTTGTAAAGGGATTCCAGGGTTATATATAGACTTTTTGAAGCCAGATTGAATACACACGAATTTTGGTTGATTAGCCACGACCTTAGGGTCGATAGATAGAGTTTAGAGAGTTCGAAGATCCGTGGAGAGATCGTGACACCATCCTTCCACCTCGAAGAGCTTGGAGCTTAAAGTTGAAGATCCAGGAGATCGAAGCTTCGTCGGAGTCGTCAGAATTAGGTTTTTCAGTTCTTATTTGTTCTTCCTCTGTATGATGATTTCCTTTGTTGCCTTTGATTCTTCTATTATTGTTATGAGTAGCTGAACTTGTAGAGCTTAGATTAGATGAACCCTAAGTGACCCAGGGCTTTAAAGCGGTCACGGATCGGCGGTAATTAGATTCGAAGTTCAATCAGTTTCTCTTTGCATAGTTGTTTTGTTCGTCATTGTTTATGTTTCTTCTCTAGTTGATCGCCTAGATTAGGTTTTTGCAAATTAGGGTTAGTCGCCAGATGTAGTCACTAGACATAGTCGCTAGACAGTTCCATGCTTTGGCGCTTAAACCTGTCTTCCTTGATCACCTAGTTTAGATTCTTGTTAAGCTAAGGATAGAAGCGAACGCTCGCCTCTCTTTAAAACATCAATTCAACCAGTTAACCTTATAATTGGAGTGTGCCTTTCGTAGGAACCGATTAGGGTTAATCCACTGCAAGAGTAACTCATAAATCATTAGTAATTGCACCAGTTAATTAAGTCGTTGCGAGAGGCGACCGTACCCAGGCGGCTAGTTAATCTTGGTAGCTAGATCGGATAGAGCGAACGTTCGCCAGTCTTAAACCTAAGGGTCAGGAGTTATGGTGGTGTATAGAAACTGATTGAATTAGAATTGAAAACCGCTGGTCTTGTGATTGTCGTTGCCTTGGTGATCTAAGGGGGATTCGAAGTCTAAGCTCGTCTATTTTCCTGTTAGTCAACCGTTTTAATCTTTTTGTCTTTTATTTTCCTTTGTTTATTAGATTAGAAGTCGTGGAACTCACACCACGCACAAAGTGTTTAAACCTGAGTAATTTGCCAGCTTCTTTGAGTATTCAATTAGTAGAAACCCTGTGGAATACGATCTAGTCTACTTCGGTAGGTTAGTTATTTGATATCGCTAAAACTGCAGCATCAAATTGGCGCCGTTGCCGGGGAAGCTCTTCTATTCCGTTGAAAGAAGAGCTGGCATTTTTATTCTTCTATCTTTCCATCGTTCATTTCCCATCACAGTTCGATTTTACATCGGTTGTGTTTGTTTTTGTCCCTTGCAGGTCATAGCAGATACAGAATCAAACTACTTCCGTTCCATCCTTCCTTTCTGTAATGGCTGCTCCAAAGAGTCTTGCGGACTACAGTAAGCCGAGCGCAACTAACGTTCGGTCTTCCATCACCGTGCCTTATAATGACGATGATCCTGACTATGAGATCTAGATCCCCTTCCTAGGACTAATCTCTAGGGACGTGCAATTTGAAGGAAAGCCAGATGATAATCCTTGCACACATCTATCTGACTTTCTGGCTGTCTGTGAAAGTTTCAAGTCTGGGAACCTCAACAAGAACGCTCTATGCCTTCGAGCCTTTCCATTCTCTCTCAGAGGTGCAGCCGGCTTAGTGGCAAGCCACCCGATCATTACACTGATTGGGAGACTTTAGCTCAAGACTTCGTTGAGGAATACTTCCCTCCATCAAGGACAACTGCCTACAAGGACAGCATCTCCAGGTTTACTCAGAGAGAAGATGCAAGCTTGTATGACACTTGGAATGAATTCCAAGACCTTCTCTTCAACTGCCCTCACCATGGGTATGAACAAAGGTAGCTGGCTGAATTCTTTGCTCGTGGTATGCGCGAAGAATTTGCAAAGTGGGTCAACTCCCTAGCTGGGGGAGATTGCACTGCTCTTACACCTCAGGACGCTCTTCTTCATTTTGCTAGCTGTGCTTTAAAGACAAGAAACTGGAAGAGACAGAGAGAAAGCACCAAGAGTTAGATGAGCGTTGCAGATCAAGTCAAAGCCGAAGTTCAAAAGCATCTAAAGACAATTGGCATCTCCCTCGATCCCCTGTCAGCTACCGTCTTTTTGGCTGACTGTGGATGGTGCGGAACATGTGCTCATAACGGTGGAAGCTACCTTAACTTCGGTAAAACAGATGACTAATCTACAGAAGAGGTGAACTTCATTAGTCAAGGCTTCACCAACAACCAGAAAGGCTACACCAATTACAGGAACTACCAACCGCAGAATCAGAACAACCGATTCTCAGATTCATACCAAAGACCTCCTGGATTCATTGGAGGACAGCAACAGCCTCGAGCAAAGCCGCATTACAATAGAGACGAGGACTATGAGAAGAAGTTCGACCGAATCATGAGCAGACTCGATGAACATGACAATCAATTCAAAGCTCAAGCTGCACTCAATCAAGGACAAAGGGCTCAAAGCCAAAGGATAGAAGATGCAATAAGCAATGTGACTAGATTTCTCACTAGCAATCCTTTCCTTAATCAAGCAACATTTCAAGGAGACCTCAGTGTGAAGAATGAACAAGCTCAAGCCATCACCACCAGGAGCGGCAAGCAAACAACTGATCTGAAGGCTCCAGAATCGATATGCCGGAGATTGAAGATATTACAGAAGAGGAAGAAGTAGCACCGACTCCTCCTCCCAAGACAGCTCCTGAGCCCATCTTAGCACCATATATACATCAGATTCTCTTTCCGAAAGCTGCGATGAGCAAAGCCAAGGATCACGACACCCAGTATAAGAAATGGTACAATGTTTTCAAGAATGCGGAGATCAAGATACCAGTAACTAAAGCTGTAGAGATCATCACACCACTCGGGAAGTTCTTTAAGGATCTCGTAAAGAAGGTGAAGAACGGAGAGGCGTACTTTGTTACGCTTACCAATGAATGTGCTTCTCTCTTCGGTGTGCCGTCTCCCATGCTACAGCCGCCGCCATCGCCAGTTAAGTGTTCTGATCCCGGTCCATTTACATTACCATGCATCATTAATGGTATTAAAATCGATCGTAGTCTAGCTAATTCTGGTGCTTCTATTAATGTTATGCCTGCTTATCTTTATGAAAAGTTAAACCTAGGAAAATTAAAACCGCTTACTTTGCATCTCGTGCTAGCCGATAGGTCTGTCAAACTGCCTAGGGGTATAATAGAAGATGTAGCTGTTTGTTGTGGTCCTTTTACCATAATTGTATATTTCATTGTTCTGGACACCCGTGAGTTAGACGGAACGCTTATCTTAGGCTGACCTTTCTTAACAACTGCTGGTGCAAATATCAACTGCAAACAAGGCCTGTTGACTTTAAGTGTAGGACATGATAGTGTTATATTCCGCATTAAAGATAGCATGAGATATTCTGTTGCTCAAGACGATAATTGTTATACTGTTGATGCTTGGCCTCGGCCAACTTCATCACTAACGCCTTATCTAGTGATCCACTAGAGTTGTGCTTGATTTCAGGAATTGACAATGCACTAGAAGATCCAGAGCAGCGCATGTGGCAAGACGAGTTAGACGATCGGAAAGCGACATCCACAGCCACTTCTGCGCCTCCACACATCAAACCAGCATCAAGTCGGATCACTACCTCATACGGGAACCCGCCAGAACTCGCCTTAAAGGAGCTGCCTGACCATCTAGAATATGCATTCCTAAGGAAGGAATGCCAACTGCCAGTAATCATCAATTTGAGTTTATCTCCCGAGCAAAAAGAGCAACTGATCAGGCTACTCAAGAAGGATGTCCAAGCTATATCCTGGCAATTAGCTGACATCAGGGGCATCTCTGAAACCTTCTGCAAACATCGGATAGTTGTAGATGAAGAATTCAAGCCAGTTAGGCAGCCGCAACGTCGTTTAAATCCCCTGATGCAGGAAGTTGTGAAGAAGGAAGTTCTGAAGCTTCTGGATGCCATGATCATTTACCCTATTGCCGACAGTCCTTGGGTCAGTCCAACTCAGGTTGTTCCGAAGAAAGGAGGAATCACAGTCATCCCTAATCCGAAGGGTGAGCTCATTCCCACTCGCACGATTACCGGGTGGAGAGTCTGTATCGATTATCGATGACTTAATGACGCCACAAAGAAGGATCACTTCCCACTGTCGTTCATTGATCTGATGCTAGAACGGTTGGCTGGTCATGACTACTACTATTTCTTAGATGGGATGTCCGGCTACTTCCAGATCCCCATCGAGCTTGACGATCAAGAGAAGACGACCTTCACCTGCCCGTTTGGTACGTTTGCTTATCGTCGTATCCCCTTTGGTTTATGCAATGCTCCCGCTACTTTTCAGATATGCATGCTTGATATATTCGAAGATCTAGTAAAGAATGTGGTGGAAGTATTCATGGACGACTTCTCCGTCTATGGAGACTCATTTTCCAAGTGCCTAGCCAACCTGGACAAGGTGCTAGCTCATTGTGAGGAAACAAACTTGGCTCTTAGTTGGGAGAAATGTCACTTTATGGTTACCAAAGGCATTGTTCTTGGCCATAGGATATCCAAGCTCGGAATAGAAGTTGATCGTGCCAAGCTCGAAACCATCGCCAGTCTACCGCCGCCAACTTCAGTCAAGACAGTTCAAACCTTCCTCGGTCATGCTGGATTCTACCGGCGGTTCATCAAAGACTTCTCCAAGATCACTCTTCCAATGACCAAGCTTCTAGAGAAAGATGTTCCTTTCGTTTTTGACAAAGCTTGTCTTGCAGCTTTTGAGGTCCTGAAGACTAGACTCACCACCGCACCAATCCTTACAGCACCGGATTGGAACCTTCCTTTTGAGATCATGTGCGATGCTAGCGACTTCGCCGTTGGCGTTGTTCTTGGACAGAGAAGAGAAAAGAGGTTTCATCCCATCTACTTTGCTAGCAAGACGCTTAATGACGCTCAAAGGAACTACACTACTACGGAGAAAGAACTCCTAGCTATCGTCTTCTCCTTCGATAAGTTCAGATAGTACCTGGTTCTTTCACACACCATCGTCTATACCGATCATGCTGCTCTGCGCCATCTGTTAGCTAAGCAGGATTCGAAGCCAATGCTCATCCAGTGGATCCTCCTTCTCCAAGAGTTTGACATAGAGATTAAAGACAAGAAGGGAGCTAAGAACCTAGAAGTCGACCACCTTTCCCGACTCGAGGAATAACAGACAGGTAAGTCTACCACTACCCCTATCAATGATTCTTTCCCTGACGAGTTGTTGCGTGTTAAAATCTATGAACAGGTAAACAGCATAGCCATCGAGCCCTGGGCAATCACTCACGCTAAAGAGCTATGTAACGCAACCGATTCAGATGAGACCTGGTATGCCACCTTAGCTAATTATCTCTCTCGCGACATAATACCTCCGGGGCTGGACTATAATGTACGCAAGAAGCTCTTTAAAGAGGACAAGTCATACTTCTGGGATGAGCCCTTCTTATGCCATATTAGTACTTACGGGATGATCCGAAGATGTGTCTCTTACATCGAAGCGGCTGACATCATGCGTAAGTGTCATGAAGGCCAGTCTGGAGGACACTTCAGAGGCAACCGCACTGCAAGAAAGGTACTTGAAACTAGATTTTACTGGCCTTCAATCTTTAGTGATTGCGACGCTTTTGCTCGTCATTGTGATGCATGCCAACGATCAGGTAACATCTCTAACCGTAATGAGATGCCCCAAATTTTTTCTTTAACTGTTGAAATCTTTGATGTTTGGGGATTTTATTTTATGGGACCATTCACACCCTCCAACGGAAACAAGTACATTCTTGTGGCCGTTGATTATGTTTCTAAGTGGGCTGAAGCTGAAGCTTTACCCACCAATGATTCTAGAGTGGTGGGTCGGTTCCTTACACGTCTTTTCATGCGTTTTGGTTCACCACGCTTCATCATAAGCGATAGGGGTGCCCACTTCCATGGACATTTCGACCGGGTGTGCAAACGCTTTGGCGTCACCCACTGAATGTCCACAGCTTACCACCCTCAAGCTAATGGTCAAGCAGAAGTGACGAACCGTGAGCTCAAGCGGATTCTTGATAAGACAGTTGGCCGGTCCCGCAAGGACTGGTCGTCTAAGCTCAGTGATGCCTTATGGGCTTATCGAACTGCCTATAAGACTCCCATCAGTACCTCATCGTATCAGCTGGTCTATGGCAAGGCATGCCATTTGCCAGTTGAGCTTGAGCACAAGGCGTTTTGGGCTACTAAAGAGTTGAATATGAATTATGCAGTAACAGGTAATATGCGCCACGACCAGATCGCTGAGCTTGAGGAACACCGTCTCCATGCGTACAAGAGCACGAAGCTTTATAAGGAACGTACCAAGAGAATTCATGATTCCCAATTGAAAACAGTCAAGCAGTTCTACCCCGGAGATGAAGTCCTCTTATATAACTCTCAGTTGAAGCTCTTCCCGGGTAAACTAAAATCCCAATGGTCCGACCCCTATACCGTGGTTCGGCAGACATCCTTGGGCAGCGTCCTAATTAAAGGCCACGGTCAAGAACCATTTATGGTCACCGGTCATAGGCTCAATAGGTATCTGCATGGATTAGCTTGTGATGAACCGTTGCATCCCAATAACTCGAGTTGTTGGGAGAGGGTTCTGAATGGATCTTATAGTGTTTACTAACACGCCCCCTCAAACGAAAGCCCATGAAAGGGAAGAAGCCCGTGAAAGAGGATTGAAGTTTGCAAAGGTCCACCAAGCCTTATGCAAGATAAATTGTTATATTGGGGGCTATCGAGATTCGATACCTTGACCTCTCGGTCATCAAAGGCTCTGATACCATGTCATGAACCGTTGCATCCCAATAACTCGAGTTGTTGGGAGAGGGTTCTGAATGGATCTTATAGTGTTTACTAACAAAGCTGTCTCTCTCATCGACGTACACTACTTTGCGTCAGACCCATAACACGGATCTAGGTATCGTCCAGCTCATGGACGTTAAACAAGAGCGCTTCGTGGGAAGCAACCCACGGCTGGAGTCAGTTTGTTTTCATTTTGAGTCGTTTCTTTTAAACCCCCCTTTAAAAAAAATCTGTCAAAACCGTTTTGCAAAAGATTTTTCGCTGAAAACTCTCCAAGTTTTCGCCGAAAATTCTGGTTTTAAAACCCCCGGATTCTCCTGTTTCTCATTTTTGAAAAGTTCTCGCCAAAACCCAACTTCGCGGTGAAATTTGACTGTTTAAAACCACCATCGTTTTGTTTTGTAAGGGAATTTTCGTCGAAAAAATCCCATGATTTTTCGCGAAAACTTTAAGTTTTTTCGCCTGATATAAATCCTGCGTCGGCCTCCTTTAAAAAAAATCTGTCAAAACCGTTTTGCAAAAGATTTTTCGCTGAAAACTCTCCAAGTTTTCGCCGAAAATTCTGGTTTTAAAACCCCCGGATTCTCCTGTTTCTCATTTTCGAAAAGTTCTCGCCAAAACCCAACTTCGCGGTGAAATTTGACTGTTTAAAACCACCGTCGTTTTGTTTTGTAAGGGAATTTTCGTCGAAAAAATCCCATGATTTTTCGCGAAAACTTTAAGTTTTTTCGCCTGATATAAATCCTGCGTCGGCCTTGTTTTTTCACGAACCCTCCCCGAAAACCAATTCCAACTGTTTCTCTCTCCCTGTTCGCCTTCACCGCTTCCTTGTTTCCTTCGTCGCCGCTGACCGTCGCCATCCCGCCGCCGCTGCTCAAAAACTTTCCCCCTCTTCCTTGGTTGTTTTCAGCCTAGAGCTCTCGAATCAGAGCTCTATAGCTTCGGTTCCACCCAAAACGAGTTTTCAAGTTTTTTTGGTCGATTTCTCGGATATCGAGCCTTTTTCTCAAGTCATGTCTTCACGGTTAGTTGTTCAGTCCTTGATTTTGAATCTTTTGGCGTATTGACTTCCGGTTTTTGGCATGGTTGAATTTTTTATTTTCCTCGAATTGCGTGTTTGCTGTTTCGGTGTAATCTGGCTCAACTTTTGGAATCCTTTTGATCTATATTGCCCTCGTGGATGAATTTCAATTGCTCTTGTGCCAATGATTTGTCTTTTGCTCTGTCGTTTGTCAATCGCGTGGTTTCTCATACTTGGTGTTTGAATGTTGCTCTTCCCCTGCATGCTGGCCGTTCCTTTTCTGCTATGCTTTGAAATTATGATACCTCGGCCTATTTGCTTACCCGCACTTGTCCGCTTCGTTCTTCTCAGAACCGTGGTTTCAAATTAAGTGTGGGGTAAGACTTCTTCATCTGAATCTGGTCTGCTCTGAGTTGTGTATTGCATGAATCCGAAGCGTTTCAAGACCACAAGTGCAGATAGAGAGCAGCGATCCAAGGCTCGCCAGGGCAAGGCTCAGTCCTCCCGTCTCCCCACACCATCCGCCGCGGTACCAGTGACTGAAGACTTGGTTCCACAGGCTGAACCGGCCCCCGTGATCCCTATCTCCAGTGCTCCTGTCGTCGCCACTGGGGCCCCTGATGACACTCGATTTGACGTGATTATCAGCCTCATTTAAGCGACATTTCTTTGCTTAAGACTTGGTTTTTAGGGTTAGAACAACAAATATTCAATCGATTGCCCTATCTCGTGCCATTTGTGTTACCTTCGCCCATTTCGGGTCTATTTGATGGTTTTCTAGTGTTTTTATGTTAGCACAGGTTTTTGCCGTCAAATAGAGTAGCCATGGACGTGTCTAAGGCATTGGAACCTCGAGGAATCAAACCGGAATCGATCCAAGGAGCCGATCAAGTCAAACCGAAAGTCTGCCCATTCACACTTGCATCTTCGACGATAATAAGCTTACATCTTCGGCGAAAACAATAGTGCAAATCAACTGACGCCGAGTGAAGAATGACTTCGGTGAAAACATTGTGTTCTTCGGACCGAAAATACAAGGCAGAGATATCACGGCCATTTACACAAGGATTTTCGCCGAAAATATCCCTATGTATTCGGCGAAAATATCAGGCCAATCCGGATCAATTAAGGTTAAGTATAAATACTTAACCCGGCGGCCCAAATCAAATATACAATCATAATATACAATCATAATTCGCAAAACACAACTTTTCAAATCAGAATCCTCTCAAGATCTGGAGCGAAGAGTTGGAGTTCGAAGAGCCGGATAGAGATCGTGACGCCATCCCTTCCATCTCGGAGAACCGGAGCTAGGAGTGTTATCTGCCGAAGATCGAAGTCTGTCAGAGTCGTCTAAATTAGGTTTTTTAGATTCTTTTCTGTTCTTCCTTTGAATGATGAACTCTTTCTTTGTCTTTGTTTCTTTTGTAATGATCATAAGTAGCTAAACTCGTTAGAGCTTAGACTAGATGAACCCTAAGTGACCCAGGGCTTTAAAGTGGTCACGGATCGGCGGTGATTAGATTCGAAATTCAATCAGTTCTTTTTCATGTTTGATTCATTCTTCATTGTTCATGTTTCTTGTCTGGATTGATCACCTAGATTAGATTCTTGTTAAGCTAAGGATAGAAGCGAACACTCGCCTTACTTTAGAACATCGAATTGAACAATTAACCTTATAATTGGAGCGTGTCTTTCGTAGGAACCGGTTAGAGTTAATTCACTGCAAGAGTAACTCATTAATCACTAGTAATCACACCAATTAATTAAGTCGTTGCGAGAGGCGACCGTACCCGGGCGGCTAGTTAATCTTGGTAGTTAGAACGGATAGAGCGAACGTTCGCCGGTCTTAAACCTAAGGGTAAGGAGTTATGGTGGTGTCTTAGTAATTGATTGAATGAGAATCGAAATCCGCTGATCTGTTGATTGCCAGTGCTCTGGGGAACGAAGGGGGATTCAAAGTCTAAGTTCGTCTGTCATCATTGTTTTCAAACCCTAATTCTCGATCTGCTTTAGTTTAATTTGTTTTAATTTCTCTGCATTTCTTAGATATAGAAGTCGTGGAACTCACACCACGCACAACGTGTTTGCTTTCGAGTATTTTGCTAGTTCTGAAGTAACCAATCATAAGAGACCCTCGGAATATGATCTGCTATAGCTTTTTCTTAGCATTAGTAGTTTTATTTCTGTGAACCCTCAACGACACGTTCACCAGCCCCGCATCCATTTATCGCTGCCCTTGAGCCACACCAACTGGAGGTCTACATGAGGATCAAGGACATCCCTCTGGCGAAGGTGGCCATCCTCTCTCTTGACAGTCTCCGTAACCACTGCGCTGGATGGCACGCCAGCGTCGACCGAGCTCTTGAACTAACCGATCTACGAGCTCTTACCACTTCCGGCTCCACTTGCCCTCTGATCGCCCTCCAGGAGTTCTGGAGTTCATTTGAATGGACTACTCAGAGGCCCCAGCGCCTCCTCAAGTGTGTCCGCTTCCGTCTCGGGGGAGTCCAGTACGAGAAGACCCGCCACCATTATCGATGCCTCCCTCGGTTTTGAGGAGATGAGCTCCGTCACTCAAGCTCCGTATCCTGACATATGGCGATTCATCTCCAGGGCACCCATGGCAAAACCAGAGAATAGCACTGTTGGTAACATTACTCATCCCCTTTTCAAATTCTTCCATTATGTCTGGACTCGCTCTTTGTGCTACTGTAGTAAGGAAGGTCGCCACCACATCTCTTTAGAGGAGTTCATCCTCTTCCGTGCCGTCGAGGAATTTCAACGACTCCATCCGAGATGGTGGCTAGCCCATTTCTTCCACAAGCGCACAACTACCAAGAAGCGCCCCTCGTCCCTTCCGGGTGGCCCCTTCGTCTCCTGCCTGATTAACACTCTCCAGATCGGTGACAAGTGGGATTCCAACCTCCCTCGCACTGAGATTGAACACATTGGAGTGGAACTCGCCATTGCCCGTGGTCTCAACCTCTGATGAGCTGCAGAATAGCGGTCGATCAAATAACTACCAAGCTGTGAAGCTAGGGTAGATCGTATTCCAGGGGTTTCCTCTACTTCCTTACTCAAAGGTGTTGGCAAAATAATTCAAGGTTAAACACGTTGTGCGTGGTGTGAGTTCCACGTCTTCTATACTAAAATGTAGGGAAAACTTGAAATGAAATTAAAGTGAAGAAAGATTGAAGATCGATTAACTAAAAAGATGACAGATAAACTTAGACTTCGAATCCCCCTTAGATTACCAGAGCAACAGCAGTCAACAGACCAGCGATTTTTTATTCTAGTTCATTCAGTTCATAAACACCACCATAACTCCTGACCCTTAGGTTTAAGACTGGCAAACGTTCGCTCTATCCGATCTAGCTACCACGATTAATTAGCCGCCCGGGTACAGTCGCCTCTCGCAACGACTTAACTTAATTGGTGCAAATTCTAATGATTAATGAGTTACTCTTGCAATGGATCAACCATAATCGGTTCCTACGAAAGGCACACTCCAATTATAAGGTTGATTGTTCGATTTGGTGTTTTAAAGTAAGGCGAGCGTTCACTTCTATCCTTAGCTTAACAAGAATCTAATCTAGGTGGCCAAACCAGACAAGAAACACAGAGAACAAAGAACAAATCAAACATGAAGGATGAAACTGAATGAATTTCGAATCTAATCACCGCCGATCCGTGACCGCTTTAAGCCCTGGGTCACTTAGGGTTCATCTAATCTAAGCTACATGAGTTCAGCTACGCATATTCAATACAGAAGAATCGATGGCGGACAAGGAATACATCTTAGGTAGGGTAGACAGAGAAGAACTGTAAAACCTAATTTCGATGACTCCTGGCAGCTTCAATATGCCGAATCTTCAACTCCTAGCACCGGTTCTCCGAGATGGATGGATGGCGTCACGATCCGTTCCTGGCTCCTCGAACTCTCTCTACTCATTTTTCTCTCTCCTCCTTCTAGTTGTGTGTTGTAAGTCTAAGTTTGTTTGTCATCTCTATTTTCAACCCTAATTTCCAATCTGTTTTTAGTTTCAATTTTTAATTTCTCTGCATTTCTTAGAATTAGAAGTCGTGGAACTCACACCACGCACGAAGTGTTTAATCTGAGTAATTTGCCAGCTTATTTGAGTAGTCGATTATTAGAAGGCCCGTGGAATACGATCTACCCTAGCTTTTGTTAGCTTTGTTAGTTATTTGTTTGAACCAGCACAACGACAGGGGTTCATCAAATTGGCGCCATTGCCGGGACTTCTTTTGATTGTTTGAAAGAAGAACTGGCAATTTATTTTTCTACTTTCCATCTTTCACTTTTCCACCCACTTTGATTTTACGCCGGTTATGTTTGCTTTTGTTGCTTGTCGGTTGTTCTACAGGTTTATGAACCGCTCGATCGCTCACTCTCAGTTTAAGCCAGGTAATTCTACTCCGCCAAGGCCACCGCGAGCTCAGAAGTAAGTCATAATCATTCTGCCTACACCACCTACCCCTGAAAAGATCGAGGAGTTGAAGGAGAACTCCTCATCTTCGACTGCTTCATCCACTACTTCAGATTCACCACACCTTCTCCTCCCGTAATGGCTGCTCAACGCACCGTGGCGGATTACTATAAACCAAGTGCGGTTAGTTTTTGATCTAGCATCGTTGTGCCACACAACGATGACGATCCTGACTATGAGATCACAGTTCCCTTCCTGGAAATGGTCTCTAGGGATCTACAATTCGAAGGAGAGCCGGAAGATAAACCATGCACACATTTGGCAAACTTCCTAGCCATATGCGAGACGTTTAAGAGCAGGAACCTCGGTAAGAACAATCTTTCCTTACGAGTCTTCCCATTCTCTCTTAAAGGCACCGCCAAGATACGGCTCAGTAGGAAACCACCTGGCCACTACACCGACTGGGATGATCTAGCCCAAGACTTCATAGAGGAATACTTTCCTCCTTCAAGAACTACATTTTACAAGGACAGCATCGCCAGATTCTCACAGAAGGACGGAGTAAGTTTACATGATGCTTGGAACGAATTCCAAGAACTCCTCTATGACTGTCCTCATCATGGATTCAAACAGGAGCAACTAGCTGAGATCTTTGCCAGAGGAATGAATGAAGAAACGGCTGAATGGGTCAACACCTTAGCTAATGGCGACTGCACAGCACTCGAACCAGAAGCTGCTCTTCTTCACTTTGCGAACTGCGCATCTAAGTCCAGGAATTTGGAGCGACAGTTTGGAGCAGCCAAGAGCCAACCAAGCAGTGAAGATCAGATTAATATTGAAGTACAGAGACATATGAAGAAGATCTTTGGAACAGTTCATAACTGGTCTAAAGAGGAAGTGAATTTCATCGATCAAGGCTTCACCAAGGATCAAAGAGGCTACCCCGACTACCGTCAGTTCATAACACCTCCTCAACAACAGGGAAGCTTCCTTGAGCGTCCTCCTTACAACTTCGGATTCAACCAGAGTCAGAATCAATGCTGGGACAATAGTTATCAAGATCCTCCCAGATTCACCGGAGCACAGCAACCTCAGAATTTTACGTCTGAAGACATTTGGGAGAGGAAAATAGCCAAGAAGTTTGATCTGATTACAGCACGGCTCAATGATCACGAAGAAAGGTTTAAAGCCCAAGATGCTTTTAACCAAGGACAGATCGCACAAGGACAGAGAATAGAGAGCATGGTAAATAAAGTTGCTAGCTTGTTGGCTAACCTTCCTCTCTTCAATCCGGCGCCATCTCAAAACAACTCCATCATGAAGAACGAGCAGGCTAAAGTCATCACAACCAGGAGCATTGAGCAGAACAGCCTAGAGAAGAAGAAGGAAGGACTATCAACTCCCTCTACGGGAGAGTGCTCAGCTATCGTTTCTCGATCACCACCCATAGCTATCCCAGCTAAGTGCCCCGATCCTGGCCCTTTTACGTTACCTTTAATCATTAATGGTATTGAAATCGAGCATAGTTTGGTTGATCTAGGTGCATCTATAAATGTCATTCCTATGTGTTTATATAAGAAACTGAACCTAGGTAAACTACAACCTGCTAGCATGCATTTAGTGTTCGCCGACAAAACCCTAAAAGAACCTAGAGGAATAATCAATGATGTAATCACTTGTTGTGGCCCTTTTTGGTTTTTCGCTGATTATGTAGTGATGGATACTCAAGAGACATATTCCACCCTTCTATTAGGCCGACCATTTATGGCGACAGCCGGCATTAACATTAATGTCCCAAATGGCTCGTTAACATTAAGGGTTGGGAAGGATACTGCGACATTCCGTCTGAAGGACGCTATGAAATACATTCCTAAGGGAGAATCACATTGTTTATCTGTAACACCCATCCCAAACCGACCCGAGTTCACCCATGGTCGAACCGGTTTGAGTGCTACTGGAAGAACCAGCTTTAAAAGAAAAGAGTAAAACGCAGCGGAAACAGAAACAACTCTTAAATACAAGTTCAAAACGAAGGAGGCCTCCACTTAATAAAACTGAAATACAACTGAAATCCGAAATCCGATCACAACCGATCACAAAATCTCAAAACGATTACAAATCTTCCAACCCAAAAGTGTCAACTGAAATCTAAATTTAAAACAATGGTCACTCCACAATAGCTTCCTAATTCTTCACTTCACAACTCCAACCTGCAACTCCTCCGAACTCAACCGAACACCTGAAAAGAGAAACTGGGGGGGGATCAGCTTCCTAATGAAACTGAGTGAACCCACTGGGTTTAACTATGCGCCGAACCTAACCTGAAGAAGTGATCCCAAACTTCTCACGAGACACCAACAATGGAATCAGACTCAACCTTTACCAGTTTTAATTCTCTAAACAGTCTAAGTGATCACATAGGTGCAGTCCAAATCAACACTTACCAACCTCAATAACATCCATGAATAACAGAGAATCATAAATCATACAGTTCAACATTATAATACAATACGACTCAAGATCATAGTCAGCATTTTCACATACACCACAATCACACACCCCATTCACATTCAACACACACATTAATCCCATCCCAATTCACTAAGTGAGCTATTAATCATCCCTAAGCAAATCTAGGTTATCATTCAAGTGCATAACACCGTACTAACCATCCACAATTCATATCATCATCATAATCATCAACCACTTAACATCTAACCCGCAACTCATCGCATTGACACAACTCAATTCACAGATCAATCCGACCTAGTTCACACACATTACATAACAGTTCGCCATCACATACCGCACGTCACATATACACACTCAACACATCACATTTCAGCTTGTTCACATCAAGCACAACACACGCACGACAGTTCACAATTCATTTAACTAGGTGAGTTAATTAGGCGCCATAAGGAGTTGTTCCCCCGCTACCCCGCCGGCCATCACATCATCCATATCCCGTAGGATCTTTCCCCGTAGGGAGATAACACGACGCATCCCCTAAGGGATCCTTCCTCCACGGAGCTATCACGACGCATCCCATCGGGATCCTTCCTCAACGGAGATTTCAACCACTATGACTCCCTGTCATAGGATTCACCCCAGTGAATCGGACTCTAACACAATGGTATTTCGGTTGGGGTAACGTTGGCTCCTTCCGGTTCTATCAATTAAATTCATTTAATGCAACCACAACCATCATACTCTAATGCAACCACAACAATCACACTCATCCGCAAACAGTTCCATTCAACCACAAATCCATTTCACAATTCCGATTCCACTTCCCAATTCCACTGTACAACTCCACTACACGAATTACACATCCCAATGCCACATCACAAAACCACAACACAATCCCACATCATGATTCCACAACACAATTTCATGTTCTAGTTCCAAGCACCAATTCTATGTTCCAATTCTAGGATATAATTCTAGTCCAACCACAAACGGCAATAATAAACACAATCATAGAAATTCATCACATCCACCCCATCCTATCTCACATTTCTAGATCAAATACATTAGCTATCAACTTTCATCCCAATCCCCACATCAAACATAATCAGCACAGTCATCATACTTCAATCACAAGACAATTATTCAGTTTTACTCTCATAGGTTCATGCAAGACCTAATTCTGTTCTAAGTCTATTCAACTCCTCACTCCCATTCCCAGCCATCTAGTCAACCATACACTCACACAAGTCAACCATACAATCACACAACCATAACAATCAAGACAACATCAATTTACCATTTCAACTCTCCTATTGAGCGTTACTAGATTAAACCACATAATCTATCTAGTTCACATATTTCATCTAACATGATTCCCAGCCACAATTCGACCAATTCTAACATCCTCGTTCATCTCAACCATTTACCAATCCACATCCAAGACTCCAACCTTATTACAATAATCACAAGACACAGAATCAATCACCAACACACACAGCATCATTTTCATACAATTCAGTCATACAACCTCAGCTCAACTAGCTCATGCATTCAGAACACCCAATTCCATTACTCAATTCCATTCACCAATTCCCCTAACCAATTCCATAAGTCAATTCCACGTACCGATTCAATTATCCACTTCCACGTACAATTTCCCCTACCAATTCTATTAGCCAATTATAAGTCATAAGTCTACCACCTTAAACACATTAACAACCATCTTCACACACAACATCAATTCTACCTAAAAGCACGTTGCATAATTCATACATCAACACCTAGCATCATCCCAATCCCAACATCACATAAACCAACACAATCCAAATCAATCAGTAATCCCACATCACACATAACCACACATCACAAGACATTCACGCCTCCCACGGCACAAACAGTTTAAGGGTAAACGGCTAGCTCACCGGCCACCCCCACCTGCAAGTACAGGGGAAGCCATGTCATGAGTCGTAGGTTACCCTCCTGTCCGTCCTTCATTGGACGACCCACATTGGTGGAGCCATCCACCTGTTCATCAATTAAGGGCGACCCCACATTGGCAGGACCACCCTCCTGCAACCACAAACTGACAATAGCATAATATACACAATTCTCATGTTCACATACCCGTCCCTCCTATCACTCTTTACTAGTTTCGATCAATTTATCATCCATGTTAATCAATTCCCCCAATCAAAATCATCACAAACAGCCATCAATCATAAACCAATCCATCAATTATCAAACATCCAACAATCATCAAACAACATATTTCACAGAACAATCAATTGCAGAACAGTTTTCCCCTTTTACTCTCTTTCAATTTCATGCAAGGCCCTACATTTTTCTAGGTCTGAATTGTAACTCCTCACACCGACCAGACTACCTATCGTACGCTAAACCCTCACCTGACAAGAAGACGAGGCTCTAAAACAACTCCCGGAACCCGAACGACCAAGCTCTACCACTCCAAAGTCGTAGCTCTTCTCCTCCTCCCGACAGCAGCCTACTCCGAACCACCCAGAACCACGATGTGCGATCTCTTCCTCTCGTCGCCACGAACACGTAGCAACAAACGGATCGCAAATCGGAGCTCTACAACTCCCGGAATCAAGGATTTTAAACTAAGGGGTTTTTGGTTCGTCAAAAACGAATTTCGGGGAAAGAGAAAGAAGGGGAAGGTTCTGGATTTCCGTGCAAATTCGTCCTTTTATGCACAAAATGTGCGCCTGACATGTCAAAATGTGCGCCGGCGCACATTGACCCCCAAAAGGAGCACATTTTGAATATTCCGCCGAAAGTTTGCTGAATTGAATTGAAAAGTGCGCCTGGCACTTCTAAATGTGCGCCTGCGCACTTTAGGGCCCAAAATCAGCACTTTTGGTACTGTCACTGTTCCCCTCTTTTGCAACTTCAACCCGGCACATACCCAAACGTCCCAGACCTCAAGAGACCCTCTTAAGTACCGTTCCGGCACTCTAGTCACCCAGACTTGAGTTCTAACCCGTTCGGTTGGGCGGGGATGTTACAAGTCTCCCCAACTTTAAGAGATTTCGTCCCCGAAATCACCCCGACTTGCTCTAGCAATGCAACCATACATCACAACAACAAATGCAGCAATTCAAGATCACATCACCTCCCGAAACTCCCTTTTAACGGCTCTAGCAACACACACCTTCTAAGGGCACTACTCCCACACTACTTCAAACTTCTACCTAACAGACACGCACAACCGAACCTCAACGGCACTACTCATAACAAGAACACAACCAAAACACAATCAAACAAAACTCACTCAAGAGCACAACCCAACGCAAGAGCTCAACAAAGCACACTCACACCAACAAGAACTATGAAGCTAACACCTTCGACTAAAACTCACACCCTCAAGCACTCTACTCACTTAACCAAATTCCACAAGGCTCTACTCTTCTAACCAATTTCCCAACCTGCTACTACCTCCACTCTCAACTACTTCCGCCACCCTCTTCACTACAGGAGGACACAAAACGTTTCAGTTGACCAATTTTCATAAATCACTTTGCATTTCAAATCACTTTCCTTTCAAATCACAACACTTTCCTTTCAAAACTTCCCACCCACTTCAAAACGATTTGAAAATCCCTGAAAAGTTGGTCCTGTGCCGGTGTTTCTTCCCTTCCTCCTATGAGGTTAATTACTCCTCTAGAAGAAGAGACGAATCACCAACACAGCAGCAACTAACCAGGCTCTGATACCACTTGTAACACCCATCCCAAACCGACCCGAGTTCACCCGTGGTCGAACCGGTTTGAGTGCTACTTGAAGAACCAGCTTTAAAAGAAAAGAGTAAAACGCAGCGGAAACAGAAACAACTCTTAAATACAAGTTCAAAACGAAGGAGGCCTCCACTTAATAAAACCGAAATACAACTGAAATCCGAAATCCGATCACAACCGATCACAAAATCTCAAAACGATTACAAATCTTCCAACCCAAAAGTGTCAACTGAAATCTAAATTTAAAACAATGGTCACTCCACAATAGCTTCCTAATTCTTCACTTCACAACTCCAACCTGCAACTCCTCCGAACTCAACCGAACACCTGAAAAGAGAAACTGGGGGGGGATCAGCTTCCTAATGAAACTGAGTGAACCCACTGGGTTTAACTATGCGCCGAACCTAACCTGAAGAAGTGATCCCAAACTTCTCACGAGACACCAACAATGGAATCAGACTCAACCTTTACCAGTTTTAATTCTCTAAACAGTCTAAGTGATCACATAGGTGCAGTTCCAAATCAACACTTACCATCCTCAATAACATCCATGAATAACAGAGAATCATAAATCATACAGTTCAACATTATAATACAATACGACTCAAGATCATAGTCAGCATTTCCACATACACCACAATCACACACCCATTCACATTCAACACACACATTAATCCCATCCCAATTCACTAAGTGAGCTATTAATCATCCCTAAGCAAATCTAGGTTATCATTCAAGTGCATAACCCGTACTAACCATCCACAATTCATATCATCATCATAATCATCAACCACTTAACATCTAACCCGCAACTCATCGCATTGACACAACTCAATTCACAGATCAATCCGACCTAGTTCACACACATTACATAACAGTTCGCCATCACATACCGCACGTCACATATACACACTCAACACATCACATTTCAGCTTGTTCACATCAAGCACAACACACGCACGACAGTTCACAATTCATTTAACTAGGTGAGTTAATTAGGCGCCATAAGGAGTTGTTCCCCCGCTACCCCGCCGGCCATCACATCATCCATATCCCGTAGGATCTTTCCCCGTAGGGAGATAACACGACGCATCCCCTAAGGGATCCTTCCTCCACGGAGCTATCACGACGCATCCCATCGGGATCCTTCCTCAACGGAGATTTCAACCACTATGACTCCCTGTCATAGGATTCACCCCAGTGAATCGGACTCTAACACAATGGTATTTCGGTTGGGGTAACGTTGGCTCCTTCCGGTTCTATCAATTAAATTTTCCATTTAATGCAACCACAACCATCATACTCTAATGCAACCACAACAATCACACTCATCCGCAAACAGTTCCATTCAACCACAAATCCATTTCACAATTCCGATTCCACTTCCCAATTCCACTGTACAACTCCACTACACGAATTACACATCCCAATGCCACATCACAAAACCACAACACAATCCCACATCATGATTCCACAACACAATTTCATGTTCTAGTTCCAAGCACCAATTCTATGTTCCAATTCTAGGATATAATTCTAGTCCAACCACAAACGGCAATAATAAACACAATCATAGAAATTCATCACATCCACCCCATCCTATCTCACATTTCTAGATCAAATACATTAGCTATCAACTTTCATCCCAATCCCCACATCAAACATAATCAGCACAGTCATCATACTTCAATCACAAGACAATTATTCAGTTTTACTCTCATAGGTTCATGCAAGACCTAATTCTGTTCTAAGTCTATTCAACTCCTCACTCCCATTCCAGCCATCTAGTCAACCATACACTCACACAAGTCAACCATACAATCACACAACCATAACAATCAAGACAACATCAATTTACCATTTCAACTCTCCTATTGAGCGTTACTAGATTAAACCACATAATCTATCTAGTTCACATATTTCATCTAACATGATTCCAGCCACAATTCGACCAATTCTAACATCCTCGTTCATCTCAACCATTTACCAATCCACATCCAAGACTCCAACCTTATTACAATAATCACAAGACACAGAATCAATCACCAACACACACAGCATCATTTTCATACAATTCAGTCATACAACCTCAGCTCAACTAGCTCATGCATTCAGAACACCCAATTCCATTACTCAATTCCATTCACCAATTCCCCTAACCAATTCCATAAGTCAATTCCACGTACCGATTCAATTATCCACTTCCACGTACAATTTCCCCTACCAATTCTATTAGCCAATTATAAGTCATAAGTCTACCACCTTAAACACATTAACAACCATCTTCACACACAACATCAATTCTACCTAAAAGCACGTTGCATAATTCATACATCAACACCTAGCATCATCCCAATCCCAACATCACATAAACCAACACAATCTAAATCAATCAGTAATCCCACATCACACATAACCACACATCACAAGACATTCACCGCCTCCCACGGCACAAACAGTTTAAGGGTAAACGGCTAGCTCACCGGCCACCCCCACCTGCAAGTACAGGGGAAGCCATGTCATGAGTCGTAGGGTTACCCTCCTGTCCGTCCTTCATTGGACGACCCCACATTGGTGGAGCCATCCACCTGTTCATCAATTAAGGGCGACCCCACATTGGCAGGACCACCCTCCTGCAACCACAAACTGACAATAGCATAATATACACAATTCTCATGTTCACAGACCCGTCCCTCCTATCACTCTTTACTAGTTTCGATCAATTTATCATCCATGTTAATCAATTCCCCCAATCAAAATCATCACAAACAGCCATCAATCATAAACCAATCCATCAATTATCAAACATCCAACAACCATCAAACAACATATTTCACAGAACAATCAATTGCAGAACAGTTTTCCCCTTTTACTCTCTTTCAATTTCATGCAAGGCCCTACATTTTTCTAGGTCTGAATTGTAACTCCTCACACCGACCAGACTACCTATCGTACGCTAAACCCTCACCTGACAAGAAGACGAGGCTCTAAAACAACTCCCGGAACCCGAACGACCAAGCTCTACCACTCCAAAGTCGTAGCTCTTCTCCTCCTCTCCGACAGCAGCCTACTCCGAACCACCCAGAACCACGATGTGTGATCTCTTCCTCTCGTCGCCACGAACACGTAGCAACAAACGGATCGCAAATCGGAGCTCTACAACTCCCGGAATCAAGGATTGAAACTAAGGGGTTTTTGGTTCGTCAAAAACGAATTTCGGGGAAAGAGAAAGAAGGGGAAGGTTCTGGATTTCCGTGCAAATTCGTCCTTTTATGCACAAAATGTGCGCCTGACATGTCAAAATGTGCGCCGGCGCACATTGACCCCAAAAAGGAGCACATTTTGAATATTCCGCCGAAAGTTTGCTGAATTGATTGAAAAGTGCGCCTGGCACTTCTAAATGTGCGCCTGCGCACTTTAGGGCCCAAAATCAGCACTTTTGGTACTGTACACTGTTCCCCTCTTTTGCAACTTCAACCCGGCACACACCCAAACGTCCCAGACCTCAAGAGACCCTCTTAAGTACCGTTCCGGCACTCTAGTCACCCAGACTTGAGTTCTAACCCGTTCGGTTGGGCGGGGATGTTACATTATCCGTAGAAACTGTGGAGTTGGCCTCGGTCAACTTCATTACTGATGTCTCTTCTAGTATTCCTAGCTCAATTGTGACTACAGGTGCTGAACAGATTACCAAGCAGAAACCCAAATCTGTTCCTCAGAAGCCGCCAAAGAAGAAGGAACTGCAAGCCTCTTCTAAACCACGGAGCACAAAACCTAGCAGGCCCCGGAGGAAGAACAAAAAGACGAAGACTCAAATGGTCTGGAGACCAGTTGTGCTGCCACCTTCTACCGAGCCAGCTGCACCACTAATTCGATCCGAGATACCGGCGCCGGAACAAGTATTGAAGGAGAAGCCGAAAGCATCTCCTAAGGAAATACCTACGTTCACCGATCCTAGTGGTACAAAGCCGGAGGTTAAAGAGAAGACGAAGTCAATCATTCTTATCCCTTCTACCGTCTTCCTCGTAGAAGATGATCCCTTGACAGAGCTCTTTGTTCCGTTCAAGATCACTGAGCACCTCCCCGATGGACGTACCAAGCTTACACACGCTAACGGGAAGAAATTCACGCTCACCGGAGATACCCCGAAGCTCTACTTCATGAACTCCGATGCTAGCGTTAAGGAGAACCTGAGTTGGGATGTCTCCTAATACCGTCCAGGTATCGTCCAGCTCAAGGACGTTAATCAAGAGCGCTTCGTGGGAGGCAACCCACGGCTGGAGTCAGTTTTTCATTTGTGTCAACCTTAGTGTTTTAGAGTCGATTCGGGGGAGCCAAAGTGTCAATTTGTTTGATTTCTTATTTTTCGTGTGTAGTCTGTGTGTCGTAGTGTCAATTGCAAGTTGTTTGAGGTTTTTCCGATTTTTGTGGATTTAACTGTGATTTTCTGAAGTTTGCTGGGATTGCGAAAATATTTTCAATCGTGCAGTTCAAAATTTTCGACGAAAATATACCCTGTTTTTGGCAAAAAATCCCTTTAAAATCTCACTGTGTTTCTAGACGACTTTTGTTAACATTTTCGGTGAAAACTATTTAAAGTTTTCGGCGAAAATCCTTTTGAAAACCGGTAGTGCTTTTTAACTGATGTTTTCGGCGAAAAATTGCACTAATTTTCCCCAAAAACTCAAGGCAAAATTTTCGGACTTATCCCTTTAATTCCCGGTCGTGTCTCCCTCTCTCCTCACTTTCCAATTTCCAAAAATTTCAAAAGCCTCCTCCTCTGTTTTCGAAAACTCGCCGCCGCCACCATAAACTCACCGCCGCCGCCATAAACTCACCGCCGCCGCCCGTTGCCGACCACCGCCGCCATTGCCGCGCGTCTCCCCTTTCATTTCTGATCAACCCGAGACCTAGAACAGTCGAATCGGAGCTCTAAAGCTCCCGTTCAGCCAAACCCTAAAATTTTTGGGTTTTCTCCGATTTCTCTTTCTCCGTTCGTTTTCAGCACCAATGGCTTCAAGGTAAGTTTTAGAACTTTTCATTACGAATCTTTTGACATATTGAATGCTGAATTTTGTCAGGGTTGACTTTTGGTTGACTTTTCGGTTTACCTCGATTTGCGTGCCGACTGATTTCGTGTGAACTAGGTCAGTTGAACTCTTTGGACTGATCTAGCATGCTTAGGGAGTACTGTGCTTAATTTTCATATCGTTTGATCATGTGTTGCTTTGCATAAGATCGATTCTTTGCGGTGTTGACTTTTGAGAAATGTCGGTTTGACCATGAATTGTTTATGATCAGTTGGCTGCCTTATGTGCTCATGTACGTTCATATTATTGTGCTTGCCATCTGAGATCATATTATGCCGTCATTTCCCGCTTTGTGATAGTCTTGCCATGATTAGGGTTCAATGTTCGATTATGTTGACTTTTTGAATGTCGGTTTGACTTCTGACATCTGATTGTGATAATTCCATTTTGGCTGTGTCCTAAGCGTGTATTTTAATTGTTTGGGATTACCGGTTAATCTGCTTTGCTTACCCCCACTCGGTTTTCCTCATTTCTTTGTGAAATTGAGTTTTTCGACTAAGTGTGGGGTAGGGTTTTAGTTTGACTAATCTGGTTTGTTTTCTTGCTTAGGAACGTAACTCATGAGCGCAGGACCAAGCAGAGACTTGACACCGCCTCCAGCTCCCGAGCTCCCACTCCCGTCACACCTGCCATCCATGGCCCTCCCCCAGCTTTCCCTGGCCGTATTGGGTACCACCACACCATTGCTCGCCTGCCCTCGTACTACTTCGAGTGCTACCAGAAGCTCGAGAATATCCCTGGAGCTGCTGTTCGCCCTCTTTCCATGGAGTCGCTCTTCGATCATGATGAGGACTGGCACCGGAACGTACTCTATGCACTGACGCATCCTAGCTTGCTGGAGCTGACCACTCTAGCCGCCGACTTCCCAGAAGTCTCTTTACAGGAGTTTTGGGCGACGTTCGATCTAGACGAGCACAAGAGGAGGTAGGGCAAAAAGGTCGTTTCCTTCTATCTGGGCGGGGTCCACAGGACACTCACCTATGATGAGTTTGCAGCTCATCTAGGCATTCCCCACGAGCACTACCATGGTCATTACCTCGGCTGGGAGGACGACGATGACGACGGAGAGGAGTACCATGCACTCTGGAGCCACATGACTGGAGTGCCTGGCGATCGTCTCACGAAGCATAATTCAGTTAAGTCTCTCTCTCACCCTCTTTATAAATTCATTCTCTTTTGGTTTGGCGTCGTTCTCTTTTGTATGCTCCAGAGAAGGACCGCCACCATATCAGCCGAGATGTAACACACGTCCCGAATCAACCCGGTGAAACCCATGGTTGAACTGTTCTTGAGTATTACCAATAAACAAAATAATTTAAAACGTAAATAAAACCAAACCTTTATTTAAATCAACAAAGAGGCCTCCAGTAATCCGTGAAAACCACAATGGAACAGTGTACAACCCATCTCAACATAAACCATAAAATCCAACACACACTCAGAAGTTACATAAATCCATAGAAAACTCCCAAAATATTCAAAGTCAACTGAAATATGAAACAGGTCAACTCCAAGAAGGCTCCAGTCTTCACCTCATAGCTTCAGTCCAGAACTTCTCGAAATCCGCCCTCAACACTGATCACCCACACCACTCTCACTAGCCACGGGATCCTGAAAGGGAGAAAGGGATCAATTTCCTATTGAAATTGAGTGAACCCACCGGGCCTACCTACACGTTGGCCTATTCCATGGAGCGGTTCCAACTCCGCATAAGACATCCAACAATGGAACCAACCTAACCCCTTTCCGTGTTTTAATTCCCTAAAAACAGTCTAGGTGATCACGTTGGTCAGTTCTTGTTCTCAAGCACAATTCGTACAGTAGAATAAAATAGGACAAGCATCAATTCACTTCACAAGCAACATAATCACCACACTCCAATCACCCAAATCACAAACACACCACAATCACATTCAACTTGTCTAGGTGAGTTTTTAGGCGCCAATAAGGAGTTTACCCCGCACCACCCCTGCCGGCCCGACGCACCTCTCTCCCCTGGAGAGGTCCAAAACGCATCCTCTCCCTTGAAGGATACCACGAAACCTTTCCCTTGAAGGAATCGTAAACTTGACTCAACCAAACAAATCACGTCTTTCCCTTGAAGACGTGACCGCACCTTTTTCCCTCGAAGAGGCACTTAGCACCCATAGTGCAGTGTTATGGGGCAGTGCAGGCTCCTTCAGTTTCTATCATTCACATTCAACAATTTCACCTCAGTTCACAATTCCCACAAATCACATCCCATCACTTCTACAATTTCCACATCACTTTCCAACACCTCACATTCAAATCCACAATCAACACATTCAACACAACACTCAATCAAGGTAACCGGCTAGCTCACCGGCCACCCCCACCTGCAAGTACAGGGGAAGCCATGTCATGAGTCTAGGGGTCACCCACCTGTTCCTCGTACTCAGAGCAACCCCACATTGGCAGGGCTACTCTCCTGCAACCACAACTGGCAATTTATAACATCAAGGCACTTGCACACATTTCCCCATCACCCTATCCCTCATTTCTACATCAATTCATTAATCAATTCATTTCAGTCCATACCCAAACCCACACCACGGCAATCAACAACGACAATCCACCACGGCAATCATAAACAACCAAGCACATTCACAACCCAATTTACCCCTTTTACACTCATCATTTTCATGCATCACCTAGGGTTCATCTAAGTCAAAATTGGAACTCCTCACATCATCCAAACTATCTACACCACGCTAAGCCCTCACCTGGAAGAGAAGACGAGACTCTAAAACGACTCCCGAAACCCGATCGACCAAGCTCTCAGACACCCAGAAACGTAGCTATCCTCCTTTTCACCAACAGTAGAAATACTCTGAAATATCCAGAACCTCAGGGTGCGATCTCTTCCTCTCTTCACAACGAACTCATAGCAAGAAACGGATCACCAATCGGATCTCTACAACTCTCAGAATCGAGGTTTGAACTTTTGGAGATTTCCGGCTTAGACACAAAAAAAAACATAGCTCTTCCTTCTTCCACGGACAGCATCCTGCTCCGACCCAGCCAGAACCACGACCAGCGATCTCTTCCTCTCGCCGCCACAAACGTGTAGCAAGAAACGGATTGTCAATTGGAGCTCTACAACTCCCGGAATCAAGGATTGACCCAAATGGGTTTTTGGTTTCTTCAAACACGGGTTTGGGGGAGAGGAAAGGGAGAAATGAAAAATGAAATTGAAGAAACTCCTAAAATCCGAATTTCAATCACTCAAAGCTTGAAACACGGCCCACGTATCATCAACTGCACCCCCAAAGTGTTTTAAACTCGACCCAACTCAAATTCGAACGTCCCGAACTTCGATGGGACCTCAAGAACACTGTTTCCAATGCCTCAATCACCCGAAATCGAGTTCCAAACCGTTTGGTTGGGCGGGGATGTTACAAGTCTCCACAACTTCAAGGATTTCATCCCCGAAATCATCCCCAGCTCATCCTAGCAACATGATTCGGAAAGTATAGCAAAATTACAGCAATCCAAGCATCCTATTAACCCCCAAAATCCCTAACGATGATCTAACAGCCCTCCTTCAAACCACCCAACATTCCTACACCAACTCCCTACACTAGGCCATCACCAAACACTCCCTAGACCCCCCTCGAGACCCTCACCACAACAAGCAACCACCAGAACACACATCAAGGAACGCAAATACCTGAAGCATAAGCTTCCACTAATTCCGGGTACCGCCGCCTCATACCCTCCTCGGTCTCCCAAGTAGCCGACTCACTCTCGTGGTTCCTCCATACCACCTTGAGCTGCGGAATCTGCTTATTCCTCAAAACCCGAACTTGCCTATCCACTATAGCAACCGGCTTCTCCTCATAAGTCAAATCTTGCTCGATCTCCACTTCCTCCGGCTGAATCACATGTGCAGGGTCTCCATGATACTGCTTAAGCATACTCACATGAAACACGTTGTGCATCCTTTCCAACTCCTTCGGCAGTGCCAGCACATACGCCACCGGACCCGACTTAGCTAGAATCTCGTAAGGACCGATGTATCGAGGTGCCAACTTTCCTTTCCTACCAAAACGCATCAGCCCCTTCCATGGCGACACCTTCAAAAATACCTTCTCCCCAACATCAAAACTTAGCTCTCTTGTACGACCATCTGCATACGCCTTTTGCCTATCCTGAGCCGCTCTCAACCTATCCTTGATTACCTTAATACGATCAGCCGTCTCTTGCACAACTTGAGGACCCGACAACACTCTCGCACCTTCTTCATCCCAACACAATGGTGTCCTACACTTCCTCCCATACAAAGCCTCAAAAGGAGCAGACTTCAAACTACTATGATATGAGTTATTGTAGGCGAACTCAACCAAAGGTAGCAATTCAGTCCATGGAGTTTGGAATTCCATCGCACAACTCCTCAATAACTCCTCCAAAGTTAGAATCGTCCTCTCCGATTGCCCATCAGTCTGGGGGTGATACGCCGTTGAGAATTTTAGCTTAGTTCCCAACGCCGTATGCAGCCCCTCCCAAAAGTGAGATGTGAAACTCGGATCACGATCAGAGACGATGGACTGAGGAACCCCATGCAACCTTACTATTTCCTCTATATACAACTTGGCCAACTCCTCCACATTTGGCTTAAACCGAATGGGTATGAAATGAGCAACCTTTGTCAAACGATCGACTATTACCCACACGGCATCTTTACCCTCTCTAGTTGGCGGAAAACCCGACACGAAGTCCATGGTGATGTCCACGAACTTCCACTCCGGAATTGGTAGAGATTGGAGTAACCCTCCCAGAGCTCTATGCTCCGCCTTTGCCTTCTGACAAACCAGACAAGTCGCCACAAAACGTGCCACGTCCTTCTTCATTCCCGGCCACCAAAAACTCAACTTCAGGTCATTGTACATCTTAGTCATTCCGGGGTGCATAGCATACATCGAAGAGTGAGCCTCCTCTAATATCCCCCTCTTCAACTCCTCCATCTCCGGCACACACACTCGACCCTTGCACCTCAGCAACCCGCCAACTACCTCAAACCCATTATCCAAGCCCTTTTCAACTTCCCCTCGAATAGCCACTAAAGTAGCATCCTTGAGTTGCTCCTCACCAATCCTATCATTCAGCATGGGTCGGATACTAAGCTTAGCAAGCAAACTTCCCACATCATCCATCTGCATTTCCACTCTCAACGCCCTAAGATCAACTAACTCTTTCCGACTCAATGCATCTGCAACCACATTAGCCTTACCGGGATGGTAGTCAATGGTGCAGTCATAGTCCTTCAAGAGCTCCATGCCTACCATTCAACTCCTTCTGATCCATAAGGTGCTTAAGGCTCTTATGGTCGGTCATGATCTTAAACGTCTCTCCATACAGATAATGCCTCCACAACTTCAAGGCGAACACCACTGCAGCTAACTCCAAGTCGTGGGTCGGATAGTTCACCTCATGCACTCTAAGCTGACGGGAGGCATAAGCAACAACCTTCCCATTCTGCATCAGTACACACCCCAACCCTTGCAGTGAAGCATCACTAAATACCACATACTCGCCACCTTCCACCGGCAAGGTCAACACCGGAGCCGAAGTCAATCACTTTTTCAACTCCTCGAAGCTTTTCTGGCACGCCTCACTCCACTCATACTTTGACTCCTTCCTCAACAACTTATGTAGAGGGGAGGCTATAGTGGAGAATCCCTCGACAAACCTTCGATAATAACCAGCCAAACCCAAGAAGCTCCTTAGTTGCGACACGTCCCTAGGTGGGGACCAGTTAACCACCGCTTCAATCTTCTTCGGGTCAACCTCCACACCTCTCTTAGAGACCACATGTCCAAGAAACAACACCTCTTCCAACCAAAAGGCACACTTCAAGAACTTGGCAAAAAGTTGCTGCTCCCTCAACTTATGGAAAACAATCCTCAGATGCTCCTCATGCTCCTTCTCATTCTTGGAATAGATGAGAATATCATCGATGAACACTATCACGAACTTGTCCAAGTATTCATGAAAAACCTTGTTCATGAGAGCCATGAACGCGGTCGGAGCATTAGTGAGACCGAAGGGCATCACAAGGAACTCGTAGTGCCCATTCTGCGTCCTAAAGGCTGTCATTGGCACCGACCCGTCCTCCACCTTCAACTGGTGATAACCCGATCTCAAATCTATCTTCGAGAACACTTCAGCCCCTTGCAATTGATCAAAGAGATCATCTATCCTTGGAAGTGGATAACGATTCTTGACCGTTGCCTTGTTCAACCGCCTATAGTCGATGCACATCCTCATCGACCCGTCCTTCTTCTTCACAAACAACACTGGTGCTCCCCACGGGGATACACTTGGGCGGATGAACCCCTTATCCAAGAGCTCCTGCAATTGCTCCTTCAACTCCTTCAATTCAGCTGGTGCCATACGATAGGGTGGGATGGAGATAGGACCAGTTCCAGGAACCAACTCTATGCTGAACTCCACCTCACGCTCAATCGGTCCACCAGGTAATTCCTCAAACACATCAGCAAACTCCCGAGCTACCGGCACCTTTTCCAACTCCTCATTCTGCTCAACCGATACCTGAACCAACAGAGCCTCACACCCCTCTCGAACCAAAGAGAAAGCTTGCATCGCTGAAATTAATCCCATAGGTGCTGTCTCCCTCTTTCTAACACCCTTGAACACCACCTGGCCAACACCTTCCACCTGAAGCAACAACTCCTTCTTCCGACAATCAAGCAAAGCCCCATGCTTAGCCAACCAATCCATTCCTAGGATGACGTCGAATTCGTTGAAAGGGAGCACCACCAAATCTGCCAGAAACTCTACACCTCCCACCAACACCTTACAACCCCTACACACACTATCTACCCGAACAGAAATCCCCAAAGGGGTTCTGACATCCCAACTAACGCCCAGGCTACTAGCTACAACACCCAAACTACTCAAACATTTCTCAGACACAAAGGAATGGGTCGAGCCCGAATCAAACAAAGCGTAAGCGGAAAGATCTGAGATAGAGATCATACCGGTTACCACGTCGTTAGCATTCTCTGCCGCACCCTGGTGAGAGCATACATCCGCCCTTGATCTCCTCCAGTTCCCACAGGCATGGCATTAGCACCCGTTCCTCGTCCGGCACCCGTGGTCCCTCTACCATAGCTGCCCTCCTCCACCTCCATGGCCCCCTGATGGAGCTCTGGGTCCTTGCACCGATCCCACAGACTGGGTTGGCGCCACACTCCTAGTTGGGCAAACATTGCTCCGGTGCCCACGCTGCCCGCAAGTGTAGCATGTCACTGAGGCAGTCCTCAACAGATGACACGTGCCAAAATGAGGTTTCCCACACGTGCCACAGATGGGAAGTCCAGAGGACGCCCCTCCCGATCGCGCCGAACCAGCATTCCTCATCTTACAGGTTGCACTCTTGTGCCCCGGGTTCCCACAGGTGAAACAAGTCACCGTTCCCCGCATCGGAGCCGACTGAGCACTCCTGAACCCTGAGTATGACTGCTGAGGTCGCTTAACGGCCTGGCTCTGAGCCACAGACTGAGAAGGCGGTGCTGTCGCCTTCCTCTTCCGGTCCTCTTTCTTCCCCAGCTCCAAGTGTTCCCTCTCCATGGCAGCCCCTTTCACCGTAACCAAACTTCCCATGTCGCCAGATGTGACACCCTCCTGAATCTCCCATCTCAGTCCCCTTTTAAACCGGTGAATCAACTTCTGTTCCCAGTTAACCTGCTGATCGTACCACTGGGAGAGATTGGTGAACTCCATGTAGTACTGCATAACCGTCCTCTCACCCTGTACCAGCTCTAGGAACTCCTTAGCCTTTGCCTCTCTCCATATATCCGGATAAAACTGATCACGGAACATCCCTAGAAACTCCTCAAACCCCAACTCAGGTGGATACACCTGACTCTTTGGCAAGGACTCCCACCACTCTAGGGCATGACCCTTAAGCAGAAAGGTCATGGCTTGCAACCTCATCCCATCCTCAAATCCAGCCCTCAAGAACTTGAAGTTGCACTCCTTAATCCACATTTCAGCCATAGCCGGATCAGCCACTTCCCCAGCAAACTCACTGAAGTTCCAACCCTTCAAATCCGATGGTCGAAACCGACGCCCCATTACTCCATGTCCGGAGTGACCAACGGAAGGACTTCCTATCGACTGGTTCTAACTACAGGAGGACATTAAACATTTCAGTTGACCGCTCCTAAATCAAATCTTTTCAAACAGTTTTCTTTCGAAACCCCCCCTCCGATTAAAACAGTTGCAAAAACCCCTAGAAAGTTGGTCCCATGCCGATGCTTCATCCCTTCTCCCTATGAGGTTAATTACTCCTCTAGAAGAAGAGACAATTCACCCACACAGCAGCAACTAACCAGGCTCTGATACCACTTGTAACACCCGTCCCGAATCAACCCGGTGAAACCCATGGTTGAACCGTTCTTGAGTATTACCAATAAACAAAACAATTTAAAACGTAAATAAAACCAAACCTTTATTTAAATCAACAAAGAGGCCTCCAGTAATCCGTGAAAACCACAATGGAACAGTGTACAACCCATCTCAACATAAACCATAAAATCCAACACACACTCAGAAGTTACATAAATCCATAGAAAATCCCAAAATATTCAAAGTCAACTGAAACATGAAACAGGTCAACTCCAAGAAGGCTCCAGTCTTCACCTCATAGCTTCAGTCCAGAACTTCTTGAAATTTGCCCTCAACACTGATCACCCACACCACTCTCACTAGCCACAGGATCCTGAAAGGGAGAAAGGGATCAATTTCCTATTGAAATTGAGTGAACCCACCGGGCCTACCTACACGTTGGCTTATTCCATGGAGCGGTTCCAACTCCGCACAAGACATCCAACAATGGAACCAACCTAACCCCTTTCCGTGTTTTAATTCCCTAAAAACAGTCTAGGTGATCACGTTGGTCAGTTCTTGTTCTCAAGCACAATTCGTACAATAGAATAAAATAGGACAAGCATCAATTCACTTCACAAGCAACATAATCACCACACTCCAATCACCCAAATCACAAACACACCACAATCACATTCAACTTGTCTAGGTGAGTTTTTAGGCGCCAATAAGGAGTTTACCCCGCACCACCCCTGCCGGCCCGACGCACCTCTCTCCCCTGGAGAGGTCCAAAACGCATCCTCTCCCTTGAAGGATACCACGAAACCTTTCCCTTGAAGGAATCGTAAACTTGACTCAACCAAACAAATCATGCCTTTCCCTTGAAGACGTGACCGCACCTCTTTCCCTCGAAGAGGCACTTAGCACTCATAGTGCAGTGTTAGGGGGCAGTGCAGGCTCCTTCAGTTTCTATCATTCACATTCAACAATTTCACCTCAGTTCACAATTCCCACAAATCACATCCCATCACTTCTACAATTTCCACATCACTTTCCAACACCTCACATTCAAATCCACAATCAACACATTCAACACAACACTTAATCAAGGTAACCGGCTAGCTCACCGGCCACCCCCACCTGCAAGTACAGGGGAAGCCATGTCATGAGTCTAGGGGTCACCCACCTGTTCCTCGTACTCAGAGCAACCCCACATTGGCAGGGCTACTCTCCTGCAACCACAACTGGCAATTTATAACATCAAGGCACTTGCACACATTTCCCCATCACCCTATCCCTCATTTCTACGTCAATTCATTAATCAATTCATTTCAGGCCATACCCAAACCCACACCATGGCAATCAACAACGACAATCCACCACGGCAATCATAAACAACCAAGCACATTCACAACCCAATTTACCCCTTTTACACTCATCATTTTCATGCATCACCTAGGGTTCATCTAAGTCAAAATTGGAACTCCTCACATCATCCAAACTATCTACACCACGCTAAGCCCTCACCTGGAAGAGAAGACGAGACTCTAAAACGACTCCCGAAACCCGATCGACCAAGCTCTCAGACACCCAGAAACGTAGCTATCCTCCTTTTCACCAACAGTAGAAATACTCTGAAATATCCAGAACCTCAGGGTGCGAAACTCTTCCTCTCTTCACAACAAACTCATAGCAAGAAACGGATCACCAATCGGATCTCTACAACTCTCAGAATCGAGGTTTGAAGTTTTGGAGATTTCCGGCTTAGACACAAAAAAAAAACGTAGCTCTTCCTTCTTCCACGGACAGCAGCCTGCTCCGACCCAGCCAGAACCACGACCAGCGATCTCTTCCTCTCGCCGCCACGAATGTGTAGCAAGAAACGGATCGTCAATTGGAGCTCTACAACTCCCGGAATCAAGGATTGACCCAAATGGGTTTTTGGTTTCTTCAAACACGGGTTTGGGGGAGAGGAAAGGGAGAAATGAAAAATGAAATTGAAGAAACTCCTAAAATCCGAATTTCAATCACTCAAAGCTTGAAACACGGCCCACGTATCATCAACTGCACCCCCAAAGTGTTTTAAACTCGACCCAACTCAAATTCGAACGTCCCGAACTTCGATGGGACCTCAAGAACACTGTTTCCAATGCCTCAATCACCCGAACTCGAGTTCCAAACCGTTTGGTTGGGCGGGGATGTTACACGAGAGGAGCTTCTTCTTCATCGCGCCATCCAGGAAAGCTATCCTCTTCACCCCGGATGGGTGCTTGCCCGACTACTCCGCAAGAAGACTCAGAGGTCAAAGCCACCTCGCTCACTCCTGGGAGGCAACTTTGTAGGCCGACTCATCATCTCCTTCGGCCTCAGCCAAGAATATGGCCCGAACATCCAACACCGCAGAGTACGCACCGTTGGAGGCGATTTGGCGGTCGAGTACAACCTCGAGCTGGACCTCAGCCCCCAGGTAGCAGCAGATCCTCCTCTCCAAGACGAGGATGAGTCGGAGGAAGAAGATGATTCTGAGGAGCCTCAGCCTCAGTACGAGCCATAATTTCATGATCATATACCCGCGCCACACCATCAGGCAGGGTATGCACACCAGTCGCCGCCGCTCATTCCAGATCCATATCAGGCGCCTCACCCGCAGCATCACCCGCACCCCGCGGATGTTGGAGAGCTGTATGAGCGACTGCAGGAGTGGCACATCACCGACAACGCCACTCAAGAGGCGAGGTGGACTATTATGCAGCAACATATGCGCCGCTCCGACGAGTGGTATGAGGCACCGCTGGCGTGGCAACGTCAGCTCGGCGACTTCCTCCACTTTCCACCTCCCGACGCGCCTAACGAGTAGTGATCGGGTTGTATCCTTTTTTTGTCCCTTCTTTTTATTTATTCTTTTCGGATTTCGATCCAACTTTTTTCTGTGTGGATCCGGGACACTTGTCCTGGTTTCCTTTTTATGTTTCATTTGTTTTTGTTTTGTAGGCAGTAGGGAGATTCCCTTTGCTTCGCTTAGGTAGATTCCCTCTACTCCGAGGACCCGTGCTCATCCCCTACGCCAACCATCTCGGTCCAGGTTCTTCTACTTCACTCTGAACTCTAGAATTAGTCCTGTGAGGGCACAGTCCGATTTAAGTGTGGGGTAGGATGCTAGAGAACCTTGCATGAACTCGATTGCCCTTGATTGTGTTTTTGTGTACCTCGTGATTCCTTTCTAGTCTCTCTAGCATTAGAATGGCTCAGTTCTTGATTTTTGATGTTAAGTTGTTGTTCAATCTTTCATAATGATGCTTAGGCTGCTTAACCTAGAACTTGAGAACCAACGTGTATACTTTGATGCTAAATTGTCTGGTTAGAACAGAATTTTAAAATCACACTTGTAGTTTGTAGCCTTGATTGCATGAAAATGCCCGAATCCGACTAGCAAACCAACTGTGAGCTTTTGATCCATTGCACGTAACTTGCAATTTCAATTCTTTTTGAGTGATTTTCTGTTTGCTTGAATGAGTTAGAATTTGCATGAGACCTACTCGAGACCACACGGTAACACGAGTACTAGAATGATAGGGGGCACCTAGATTCAGCTACTAAGCCAGATAGCCTACCAAACGTTAAATCCATTAGGTTTAAACCCTTGAACTTGGCCTGTTCTTTCTGTTCGATTATACATTACAGACATTTCTGATTCTTTCATTCCCCGTTGATCCCCTGTGGTTGTAGTTCTAGATTGACCTACCGGAAGTCGGTTTGTGGTAACCTACCTATAGCCATTAAACAGGTGGTCTTAGCTATTATATCCGAGCGTGTAAACCCCTCTAGCAACTAAAAGAAAGAATTAGCACAAAAGAAAAAAAATAGAAAAAAGAAGAAAAGAAGCAAGTTTCAAAAAAAGAGAAAGAAAAAAATCAGAAAAGCCAAAAAGTTTTAAAGTTCAATAAAACGTTCTTCTCCCTACAAATGGAAGAATGAAGTCAAAAAGAAAAGTCAGAAAAGAAAAAAAAATGTGTTAAAAAGAAAATAAGTGCTAGGTTGCTTGAGTTTATCATAGGACGAGCGTTCACTATTCCACCCGTGTCTGGTTAGATGGTAGGAAGCCACAGATTAGATTCGAGGGAAGTTAGTCGAAAGCTACACCGCACCAAAGCCATCATCATACTTTCCCATCATCCATCTCATCATAAACCCTTGTAGTGTAGAATTCGTTACAGTCCTAGCAGGGAAGTCCTTCTTGACTAGTACTCGTGTTGTCACAGTGGTGGAGATGTGGTCGAAATGCAAACTTATGACAGAATTCAGTAACAGAAAATGATTGAGAGCAAAAACACGTCCTTAAACACAGAGAGTGAGAGTTCCCAATTTACTAAATATTTCCTGTGTGAGGAGTCTGGTCGGTCAGGTCAAATTCGTGCATAATTGGTTACGATTACTTGTCGTGTGCAGTTTATTAGTGAGACCAGGTTGTTTGGTTGATCTGTATGCATGTTAGGTTTCTTGTTCTAGGATCTATCTGTCTAATAATTCATTGTGTTTGATTGAGCTTCAATTTAATCGATCTTATCATTTGTGAACATGAGCGTTTCTATTCAGTTTGCTTGAGGAGAAGCAAAAGCTTAAATGTGGGGTATTTTGATGACACTCGATTTGACGTGATTATCAGCCTCATTTAAGCGACATTTCTTTGCTTAAGACATGGTTTTTAGGGTAGAATAACGAATATTCAATCAATTGCCCTATCTCGTGCCATTTGTGTTACCTTGGCCCGTTTCGGGTCTATTTGATGGTTTTCTAGTGTTTCTATGTTAGCACAGGTTTTTGCCGTCAAATAAGTAGCCAAGGACGTGTCTAAGGCGTTGGCACATCGAGGAATCACACCGGAATCGATCCAAGGAGCCAACCAAATCAAACCAAATCCTGCCCCGTTTTACAAAGGAATTTTCGGCGAAAACACCTAGGGTTTTCAGCGAAAATGCATGAACAAATCCACTGAGCTCAACCAAAGAAGTTTTCGGCGAAAATATGAAGTTTTCGCCGAGAACCATCGGTTCGAAAAACACAGGAGAATTCAGCCGGCGGACAACCCATTTTGTAAAGGAATTTTTGGCGAAAATTCCTTCATATTTTCGCCGAAAATCTCAGTTAAAATCCGGCGGTATTAGGGTTAAGTATAAATACTTAACCGGCGGCCCAAATCAGGATATACTTTTCATAATCATAATTTCCAACTAATACCAAATACTTCAAGGATTCTCAAGAGTTCTGAAGGAGAGTTTAGAGTTCGAAGAGCCGGAAAGAGATCGTGACGCCATCCCTTCCATCTCGAAGACTCGGAGCTAGGATTGCATTCTACCAGAAGATCGAAGTTCTGCCGGAGTCGTGTTAATTAGGTTTTTTAGATACTTTTCTGTTCTTCCTTCGTATGATGAACTCTATCTTTGTCTTTGATTCTTTTGTGATGAACATGAGTAGCTAAACTCTTAGAGCTTAGACTAGATGAACCCTAAGTGACCCAGGGCTTTAAAGCGGTCACGGATCGGCGGTGATTAGATTCAAAGTTCAATCAGTTTCTCTTTCATGTTTGATTTGTTCTTCATTGTTCATGTTTCTTGTCTGGATTGATCACCTAGATTAGATTCTTGTTAAGCTAAGGATAGAAGCGAACGCTCGCCTTACTTTAAAACATCAAATTGAACAATTAACCTTATAATTGGAGTGTGCCTTTCGTAGGAACCGATTAGGGTTAATCCACTGCAAGAGTAACTCATAAATCGTTAGTAATTCCACCAGTTAAGTTAAGTCGTTGCGAGAGGCGACCGTACCCGGGCGGCTAATTAATCTTGGTAGCTAGAACGGATAGAGCGAACGTTCGCCTGTCTTAAACCTAAGGGTTAGGAGTTATGGTGGTGTCTGATAATTGATTGAATGAGAATTGAAATCCGCTGATCTGTTGATTGCCTATGCTCTGGTGAACGAAGGGGGATTCGAAGTCTAAGTTCGTCTGTCATCTCTGTTTTCAACCCTAATTTCCAATCTGTTTTTAGTTTCAATTTTTAATTTCTCTGCATTTCTTAGAATTAGAAGTCGTGGAACTCACACCACGCACGAAGTGTTTAATCTGAGTAATTTGCCAGCTTATTTGAGTAGTCGATTATTAGAAGGCCCGTGGAATACGATCTACCCTAGCTTTTGTTAGCTTTGTTAGTTATTTGTTTGAACCAGCACAACGACAGGGGTTCATCACATGTCTAACAGCGGCCACTTAGTGGCCACTGTTAAATTTGTTTACCATTGGCAACTTAACAGCGGCCTAGTGCCCGCTGTTAAATTAAATCACACGGATCGCTAATAACAACCCTCAGATCTAAACTAGAGAAACACAAATCATTAAATCTTAACCGTCGAAATCCTCCTCCGTCTCTTTTTCCCTTTCTTCTCCGATTTGTCAACTCTCTCTGATTTCTTCTCCGATCAGCAGCGTCTTCCTCCATCTTCTATCAAACCCCAAAAACCAACAACCACTTTCACTCCCGTTCGCTGCGGCCCGCGCTCCAATGGCAATCTAATCCCTCAAGCAGCTAGACCTCCCAAACCTCACTCGTCTCCTGAAGCCCGATCTCGTTCACGTTGCTTCATCCTCGGCCGCTGCTTCCTCCGTCACGTTGGTGCATCCTCGGTAGTCCTACATTCTCGCCGAGAATGTGCTTTGACGCTCGCGAGAATGTGCTCTTATGCTCAACGAGAATGTGTTCTTTAAGGTTCTCGGCGAGAACTAACGTTTAAGCACTCTTAATGCTTACTCGTCAGAGCCTCACCGATCGTCGCCACTATCACTCCACTCAGTCGGTCTCTGCGTCGATCCCACTCAACTGACGCCTCCATCGATCTATATTCAACTGGAATCGTATTTGCTAATGTCGGAGTTCTTGGGTTATGGACTATTGCCGGAGTTCCGACTCAATCGTCGGAGCTCCGGCTATTACTTTAATCGACGGCATAATTTAACAGCGGCCACATTATGCCGCTGTTAAATGCCTTTCCCATTGGCCAATTTAACAGCGGCACGCGGCCGTATTAAATTATTTTAACAGCGAACTTGGCCGCTATTAAACTCGTTTTCTGCCGCCATTAAATAACTGGTTTTTTGTAGTGTTTCAGCTCATTCACCTCGCCATCTGATACACTACGCATCACACAAACCTTCACAGTAAATGCAATTCGAACGAATGTGCTAACTGGGTTACCAAGTTGACTGGCCAACTAGCTTATTCCCTCCAACGTAATTAACTCTAGAGGAACTTCCCTCAATTCAATCCAAGCTGGATTTAGTTCCTTGGTGAAGTCAAGAGGTTTAATGTCTGAGTGCCATCTTCGCAGAACCATCAGAGCATTATGAATATTCCAAGAGCGTTGCAACACCCATTCACAAAGCTCCTCAATTGCGAATTCGAACAAGAAGCATCCAATAGAGATAGAAGAAACTTTAACCATACCTTGATAGCCCCTTAACCAGTTTTCCACAATTCGAATCACCTTGATTGGTGGTCCATCCCCTACAAATTTCCCGACTATGGCACTCCGAAGCTTAGCTACTCCCTTCTCAACAATCACTATAAGTATTTTCAAAACTCCGTCTAAGACCACTCAAAGTGATTCTTCTGCGAATTGCAAATCATTCTCAGTCTGGGAAACTACCAATGCACCTAGATGATGAAGAACACTCAACTGTCGGAGCGCCGACAGCGCCTTACCTGAAGCTTAGAATCGCCAAAACCTAGATTTCAGAGGGAGTCAGGTGGCGCGTGGGTTGGAAAAATTTCAATATTTTTGAATTTAAGTAAACTTTAAAATTATCATATGTTTTGTGAGAAAATTATATTTAATAAAGTCAATCGGGTTATTCGGATTGGACAGATGGGTTGGGCGGACAGGTTGTAAGTTCATCGAATCACATGTTCATCGGGTCCCGAGTTCGTTGAATTACATGTTAGGCGGGTTACATATTGTCGAGTTTTTGGTAAGTCATGTCACAAATCAAGTTAAGCTGAATGGGTTGAGCATGTTCATTGAGTTAAAACGGTGTTCATCTTATTGATCAATGCATGGACCAAGATGTTGTGGGCCTCTATCAACAAACTACACTAGCCTTGGGCTTGGGCTTGGGGTTGCAAAGTTGAGAGAAGCAAGGTCAGGCAAATGTTGACGGCCTTCATTAATCCACGTGTTTGAATCTGAGTCGAAGAATCACGGAACAAGATCCTCTCATTCCAAACTCAATAACTAAAAAGAAAAAAAGAAAGGAATTAGCCAAATCCCCATTGTGCGCCCCAAGTTGAACAACCAGATAACAAAAGCCAATCCTCTTCACTCCTGTTCTACTCTCCGCCATGGCAATCTCCGCCTCTGCCGCAGCTTCCACTTCCTCTAGGCTCGCCCTCTACCCACCAGCTACTGCTGCTGCCTCCTCCTCCTCCTCCAGTAGTAGTTTCGCTATCCATTCAAAACCTACCAAATTGACCCTCCTCTCTTCCTCTTTCACCTCTCCTTTCCTCCCCAGTTCCACCTCCCCCCTCCGCCGCCGCAGCGGTGGTGCTTCCTCTTTCACCGTCAGAGCTGCTAAGGGCAAGTTTGAGCGGAACAAGCCCCATCTGAATATCGGCACTATTGGCCACGTCGACCATGGTAAGACAACCCTAACTGCCGCTTTAACCATGGCCCTCGCCTCCATGGGGAACAGCGCTCCAAAGAAGTACGACGAAATCGACGCCGCCCCTGAGGAACGCGCCCGTGGTATCACCATCAACACCGCCACCGTCGAATACGAGACTGAGAATCGCCACTACGCCCACGTCGACTGCCCTGGTCACGCTGACTACGTCAAGAACATGATTACCGGCGCAGCCCAGATGGACGGTGCTATCCTCGTCGTTTCCGGCGCGGACGGCCCCATGCCCCAGACCAAGGAGCACATCTTGCTGGCCAAGCAGGTCGGAGTCCCCAACATGGTTGTTTTCATGAACAAGCAGGACCAGGTGGACGACGAGGAGCTTCTTCAATTGGTCGAACTGGAGGTGCGTGAGTTGTTGTCTTCTTACGAATTCCCTGGTGATGATATCCCAATTATCTCTGGCTCTGCTCTTTTGGCATTGGAGGCTTTGATGGCCAATCCAACCATTAAGCGAGGTGAGAACCAATGGGTTGATAAGATCTATGAGCTTATGGACAATGTTGATAGCTACATCCCGGTACCGCAACGCATGGTGGACTTGCCTTTCTTGCTTGCTATTGAAGATGTCTTCTCAATCACTGGTCGTGGTACAGTTGCCACTGGTAGGGTTGAAAGAGGTACGATTAAGATTGGTGATACCGTCGACCTTGTGGGTTTGAAGGATACCAGGACCACAACTGTTACTGGAGTTGAGTTTTTCCATAAGATTTTAGATGAGGCCATGGCTGGGGATAATGTGGGCTTGTTGCTGAGAGGTTTCCAGAAGGCTGATATCCAGAGAGGGATGGTGTTGGCCAAACCAGGGACAATTACTCCCCATACCAAATTTGAGGCCGTTGTGTATGTTTTGAAGAAGGATGAGGGTGGTAGGCATTCTCCATTTTTCGCAGGATACAGGCCTCAGTTCTACATGAGAACTACTGATGTCACTGGGAAGGTTACTCAGATTATGAACGATAAGGATGAGGAGTCCAAGATGGTTATGCCTGGGGACAGAGTGAAGATGGTGGTTGAGCTCATTATGCCCGTTGCTTGTGAGTCAGGGATGAGGTTTGCTATCAGAGAAGGTGGCAAGACTGTAGGAGCTGGTGTCATTGGGAAGATCCTTGAGTAAATGGTATTTTGGAAGTTGAAACCGGGTTTGAACTTATAAAGGGTCTCAAATCCTTGTATCCTTTCCTGTATGCAATCAATCAGTTTGATCATTTCCTGAACAACTTTGAGAAGACAGAATGTCATATATATATTTTTTTCAGCTTTGTTCTTCCTTTGCTGATTTCCCTGTTAGTTTCTAGATGGAAATTGTTGTGAGTGTGATCATTTATCTGGTACGGTTTAGCTGTCTATCAATTTGCTACTCTTGCTTATTTCTTGGTAGAAGCTGATTTTTAGTTGTTGCTTCCTTTATCCTGGAACTTTGTCTAGGCAAAACACCGTACCTTGAGCTTTGTTGAACTCATCACTTGGATCTGGATATTCGGTCTGTCTTGGCTACACATTCATGTCATTTTCACCCTGTTTGTTATTTAATCATGACACATAGCCCATAGGTTTTATTTTTATTTTTTATCTAGTCTCACATTCATGGCATATTCCACTAATCTTGGCACTTTGGCAGTTGATGGAAGGTATAGAAACGGTATAATGGGGTTCCATCTTCAAGTAGTTGTTGATTTTGTCAATTGAGTAACTGCTGCAGTAAAACAGATAACTCGTGATGCTGCTGCTCTGGTCGAAAGGCACTGCAGATGTCGAGAGTACACAAACGGAAAGCATGGCACGACACGATTTAACGTGGTTCACTGACATTGTGTTAGCCACTTCACGGAGACAAAGAGAGAGATGTTATTAGGTAGAGGATGAGAGAGCGTATTACATATGACAACTAGGGTTCTATACCTATATATACAATTAGGATTATGTTAGGGCTACACAAATATATTTACCAAACTGCTCTAACTAATCATGATACATAATACATAATAACACTTCTATCAGAGCGCAATTTAATTAATTTAGAGAAATTGTGCAATTTGAATGTAATTCCAAGATATTTAGGGTTGTTATTTGCAGTCCGTGTTTTACTGTACGTAGTCCGTATTTTCACATAAATTGATAATTATGCAAGTAGACATTGTTTTTGCGAATTCGAATTGAAGGTTGGTAAAATTTTTGTATGTGTCACTTTTGACCTTACTTCCCATAATGTAAATAGTTAGATTGAATTCTCATGTTTAAGCATGATTCTCGTTCACAAAGTTTGGAATTGGAAATATTAAGTGACATTCCATCTACTAACATCCCACATCTCCTCTATCACACACCCTCTAAACAAACATTTTCAAATCATCAACTCTGCAACCCTCTATCCACTCCAACTTTTGCCGACTTCTTCACCAGGACTATAATATCATATTCCTTTGAGGGTTTATCGGATGGGGTAGGGTAGTATAAACATTAGGTCTTGAATTGTTTTGTTATTTTTTCATCAAAGAAAATACAGTTTATGTTCTTGTCAACATGGGTGTAGCCAACCTTAAATCGATTGTGGGGAGTCGCTTCCTTAACAAGCTTATCATCCGTCTTCTACTATCACCATTCCATGATTCACTTCCGTCCGTCAAGCTACCAAATTATTCATTAGTCTCGAAAAACTCCCTAGGGAGACATGCTTTGGGGTCCTCGAACTCCTATCATTACGCGCTCATAACACGGTGGTATTAGAATCCTCGACCACCATGGACGCCTACCTCACCATGCTCGAATAAGATGGAGAGGCACACACGACCTCCATCCGTGACTTAAAGAAAGTCGTGACAACCATAAGCACACAAAGCGCAACGAATTTCGCTCATCACACTGATAACATTGTTGTGCCATCCTAGACAAATACCACATCAACAAAGCACGAGAGAAATCCACAGGCTATGAGGAATAGTTCAACCTTACTGACAAGACGTGTTCATGCACCCCAAAAGCATATTCATGAGGGCCTATGCCCCAAAACAGACAACATCTTATCGAGAAAAGGTTATAATGCTAGAATTGCAGCCATCAACACCCAACTAGATCGACTAAATAAAACCCTAGAAGCTTTAGTCGATCGACAAGTGGTCCAACCGGTGTGACCAAAGCTACCGCCACCACCTAGACCGCGAGTCAAGTTATCATTCCCTTGATTCTCTATAGGAACAAATACCACGATTTGGATCTCTCGGGCCGAATAGGTATTTGAATATCACCAAATGTAACATCCCGTTTCCGGCCAAGTTCTAGCTTTTTGTTTCAAGTTGAAATGAGTTGAATTAGAAAATGTTGCAGAAGTTGCTGTCAACTGTGTTTTGCAGAACTAATGAGTGTAACAGTGTTACACACTGTATAACGGTCGTTATCTCACTTGGTGCAATGGGCGTTACAGTTTATGTAACGACCGTTATCTGCCACATGTAACGGGTGTTACAGGAGCTGTAACGGCCGTTATGTCATTTCAGTATAAAATTGCGAATTGGCAACAATCGACACATATTCTCTCTTCTCTTTCTAACCTCTTTGATGAACAACGGGAGTTCAAGGCGGGGATTTGGAGCTTTGGATCGTTGTATCAGCAAGGGATCGTGAAGGGAGGTGAAGGACTGATCTAGGTCGATCGCCCAAACTTTGATTCAGGTAAATCCTTCTTTTCCAAGCGGATTTGGCTCTACCAGCTAGGGTTCTGTGAGTTGGGGGGGGGGGGGGGGGGGGTTTGGTTTTCTTCTCAGATCAAATCAATTATGATGGTTGTGGTGGTTTGGAAACTTGTGTAGGAAGGTTGTGGTGCAGTGCCCAGGGTTGGAAGCTATCTCGGTCTGTCCGGATTCAAGAATCTACCAAAGAAATTGTAACATCCCAACCTTTTATGACAAGATATTGTCCGTTTTGGGACTAAGTCCTCATGGATTTGTTTCTGGGTGTTGGTGGGATTAGAACCCATGACCTCATCCAACTCACAGAACCCATAACCTCCTCTCAAGATCAAACCCCCACTACTTGTAATACCATCACTTTTGAAATAAAGGAAATTACCAAATTACCCATTACCGCAGCGGAAAACATAAAACCAAACGAGGGTGCTACGACTTAATGAAAATAATTTAACGAAATGCCTTGGCCAAGGAACTTGAAAGTGAAATTTAAATAGAACTTGTAAAACTTTGAATAAAGGGTATAATCATGAAATGATAATTTTCTACCAAAGAAAAATAATAAAATAAAATGATAATTTTCTTTGGGTAAATAAAATAAAATGATAACTTGATAACTGAGCCCTAAACACTTGGGCAAATCTGAGATGAAAATAAGTCTCGAGATAAACTTGAAAACAAATGTCTCAAGTCCCAGCCTTACATTACTGTAGACACCACTCCACACACCGAATAAGCTCCCCAAGGCTCAAGCTTAATAAACAACTTCTAACAACCTGGTGGGTCGCTCGAGGTCAGTATTTCGTGCTCAAATCAATAAACAATCATAGAGAGGATCCCAAGAACTTAGGATCGATCAATCATATTACTAAGAAATAATAATACTTCTAAATATGCATCACAAAGCTATCCAAACATAATTCACAACTTTATATTTGTAACATAGTTCATGAAATAATTTATGATAGTACTCATGACATTCACAATCTTAACTCCATTAATCATCTTATAAGACTTGTACGCATCATGACCCTCAACCGACTCGAGTTCGCTAAGCATGGATAAGTAGAGATTATAATTATTAAGTCTTAATCATAACATGGAGAGGATTATTAATAAACTCAATAATACCATATACTAGTACTCAACAATGATGCGTCAACCATATAACACAACAAGCGCGCAACATGACTTAATAAAACATCATTAATCATCACTCAGTATGCATACATAATTTTATCATATCACTGATCATGATCTGAAACTAAGAAGCATATCTCCCACAACGTATCATTTCAAGACATCATTAGTCATCATAAGACACATAACATGTCATCTCAAGACTTCATTTGTCATCTTACTATTCATCTTTTAGTTAGGGTCAACTATCATACTACTAAACTAATTAATCATAAGTGAAATCATAAACTGGGCTATCACTGAATGCACATTTACTACACATGACTTGAAGCTGAGAAACATGAACATAACATTTCATGCATAACTTGACTTAACTTAATTTTGATAAGCTTTTACTTAGGGGACCTCCTAACTCATCTAACTAGCCCTACGCCAAAACTAAAACAACTGGAAATGTCTGGGAACACGTATCCATCAGACAAAGGGTGGATGGGGACTTGAACCCACATCTCTTAACTGAGTGGATGGGGACTTGAATCCTCAACTCTTAACTTGAGTGGATGGGTACTTGAACCCGCATCTCTTTACTGTACTAGGTTGAGGGATTAGCTAGAGAGACACGTTTTATTAACCACCTATTAATTGTCTAGGTGATGTGTGACTCTCCTAATCATACAACCTTAATCTCAAGAACATAATCATAACATGCACATGTGGATAAATCATAAAAATATAACCACAATCATAAACAACAATAACCTTAATCACATGAGCATGAACATACACGTGTAAATAAATCCTCATTAACATAACTAGAGAGGCACACTATGAGTTCATCTAATAATTGTCTATTGGAAGAGTTACTGGTTAGCACTAACATGGAATGGACATAACATTATTACACAATCGAGATTCGATGTTGAATCATGCATACAACTTAATAATAACGACATGCATAATTCATCCATACTTAATTCATTCATAAAAATTAACTTGGCATAAATCATCACGTAAAATAAAATAGCATCGACAAGATATTACCCCCTTTAACCAACCCATAGATACTTACCTATCATGACATGACATAACATAAATGTAGGTGTGACCATTAAACATGCATATAACATATGTAACTATATGCGCACATAATTCGTAAAAGTAACCTAACATAAATCATGACATAATGTAAAAATAGCAATGACAAGATATTACCCCTTTAACCAACCCACCTTTACATAAGCGGGAGAACCTCAACGTAGAAGTCTGGTCTAGGGAGTCAAACGTCTCTAAGAACCTAAAGACAAGAAATTCGATTAGACTGAGACCAACTATTGATGGGACAGTCTTGGGTGACGGTTTTGCGACTTGGGAAGGGCCACTTCACAACTAATCATGAAGTGTGACAGAAGGCTTCTCTTTACGATGATAAATTAAATCCATTAACTTAGGAAAATAATTTATTAATTTATAATTCATTCCATACTCCCTGATTAAATATCTTCTAAAATATATTGTTCAACAACTTAATATTCTCAATTTTATAAGTCTTTATTCTCCTTTCCACCTATTAATATACTTATAATCTAATTTATTAGATTTAATACACAACATTTTCTATTAGTAAAATTACTTCAACTTATTACCGATAAGCCTTATCATATAATATTGAATTTATAAGATAATAAATCTAGTTACCCATTTTTATGAATTTAACTAATCAACCATAATCAGATTTTATATCAATATATTAGGTCTATTTTAATAATAAGCCTTATCATATAATATTGAATTTATAAGATGATAAATCTAGTTACCCATTTTTATGAATTTAACTAATCAACCATAATCAAAATTTATATCAATATATTAGACCTATTTTAATCTTGTTATTAAAACAGAACCAACAGTCTCTAAGTATAATACATTTTATCATTCTCCAGTCTAAGTTTCAATTTATAAACTCAATTATTATGAACATTGAATTTTCTTAGCTGATAACATTTTTATTAACCATGAGTTTTACCAATTCTTTTAATCCACTTACTTCTAATTTATTTTATTCTCACAATACCAAAAATATATACCTATACCCTTTTCATTCAATTTACATCTTAATTCATTTAGATTAAAATATATTTATAAATTATTATGATAAATATCTACTATATCATTCTGATAAAAATTATGCCAAGATTCTATTTAAGTGTTTTAAGGTTAACGGTTAACGAATTAACCAGATTCGCAAGTAATGGACTAAACTGAACTAACTAAGAAAGTTAGTTGGGTTTCATTTGTCAAAATTCTAGAGTGACGGACTACTAAAACAACATGGGGTAATTGATATAGTCACTCCATGGATCCCTGGTGACTAAAACTGTAATTATAACAACTCTGGGGATTATCTGATATTGATTCAAAACCCGTGATTTTAAGCATAATAGGCCTGATCGAAACTGATTAGAACCGATACGACTACCACCGTCGACCCAAACAATTCTCGGAAACAGGGGATGAGCCCAAGCTTATGCCTATGGATAACTAAAGCTTTCAGATTTGATTCAAGATATGGGAATGACTCCACTTACCCCAGAAGAGTGTTTTTCGTGGCCAATGATAGTCGATTCGAGGCTGGAATGGAGGAATTGCTGCCGGGTTCGTGTTATCAGAACTGAGATTTGAAAAAACGGACATAAGTTCATTAAGCCATACGAACATGGAAAGACTAAGGATTGGTCAAGTTCCTTACCAGTCTGGCCTACGAAAAGGAATCAGGAAGGGGAAAAGGTGATGAGCCAACCGTACCGTGGACATGACCGGAGCTGCCCTTGACCCGGAGCCAGGTCAAATGCTTCAAGAACCGGATCAATTCATACATGAAGTCATGGACCAAGGGTGGCAACGAAGAAGATGATTAGAGGTTCACTCGAGAAGGCTACACCCTGCTGGAAATGAAGGCCCCTAAGACCCAGCACCAGTCTCTACTACTGATGCTTATTCGACCCTCAACACTGATGCTAGGCCGAGATCGCACCGCCCCGGGCTTAGCTGAGCGCTAACACCGGAGCCCCACGAAGAGCCATGGAGAACAAGAGATGCATAGGAGTTAGAGAAGACACTTGGGAGGATGATGACCCTTAGCCAGGCCACGGAGACCAAGCACATGGCCGAAGCAGCCGAAGGCGAGAGCCGATACTGACACCGACACAGGGCCGAAGCCAGGACCCGTGTAACATCCCCGCCCAATCGAACGGTTTGGAACTCCTGTTTGAGTGTTCGAGACATTGGAAACAATGTTCTTGAGGCCCCATCAAAGTTCGGGACGTTCATAGTTGAGTCGGGTCGAAGAAACAAGCGAGTACGCTAAAATTTCTCAAGGTGGGCAGACCATGATACATGGCCGTGTATCAACAGTACACGCCGTGTATCATGATACACGCCGTGTATCATGGCCTAACTATTAAAGGCTGATTTTCATGGATTTCCATAACTTCCCCTTCTTTCTCTTTCCCCGAAAATCCTTTTGACGAACCAAAAACCCCCTTAGCTTCAATCCTTGATTCCGAGAGTTGTAGAGCTCTGATTTGCGATCCGTTTCTTGCTACGCGTTCGTGGTGATGAAAGGAAGAGATATAAAGTCGTGTTTCTGGGTATTTCGGAGTTATGCGCTGCAAGTGGCAGAAGGAAGAGCTACGACTTTGGAGTTGTAGAGCTTGGCGGTTCGGGTTTTGTTGAAGAGTTTAGAGCCTCGTCTTCTTGTCAGGTGAGGGTTTAGCGTATGATAGGTAGTATGGTTGGTGTGAGGAGTTGCAATTCTTACTTATAAGAAAGTAGGGCTTTGCAGGAAATTAAAAGAGAGTAAAAGGGGAAAACTGTCCTACAATTGACTGTTCTGTGAAATATGCTGTTTGATGATTGTTGGATGTTTGTTAATTGATGGATTGGTTGATGATTGTGGGCTGTTTGTGTTGTGTTGAGATTGGGGAAATGGTTAACATTTATGATTAATGGATCAGACTTAGTAATGAGTGTAGGAGGGTCGGGATGTGATTCTGTAAATAGTCTCTGTATCTTGTGCTGTCAGTTGTGATTGCAGGAGGGTGGTCCTGCCAATGTGGGGTCGTCCTTTGAAGGATGTACAAGAGGGTAACCCTAAGACTCACGACATGACTATCCCTGTACTTGCAGGTGGGGGTGGGCGGTGAGCTAGCCGTTTACCCTTAAAATGTTTGTGTTATATGTGGATTGTTGAATGAAATGGATTGTGAATGTAAGTCTGATATCCGATGAAATGATGCCATATGTAGTTGGGTAACTTGATGTTATGTGTTGTTGGATAACTTGATGTTATGTGCTGTTTGGGTGGAAGTGGTGCTAGGTCGAATGGGGGTTGATAATTGATGTGACTTTAATTAATGCATTTTAAGCTTATGAATGACCTATGATATGCCCGTGTACCTTGGGAGAAGTGCTTACAAGTGGAGAAGTGAAGATCATCTCAAGGATTCATCCATGGTGTTCTTGGTGACCATTCTTCCTTCTTTTCTCTTTACTCCCTTGGCCATGTGTGGCTGATTTTCTAGGGTTCATCTTGGATGGGTAGAATAGTTGTGCTATGATAGAGGGATGATTGTATAGAACTTGCCATGATTGATCTTGGTTGTATGAGGATGATTCCTAGACTTGTTCTTAATGCCATTTTATGCCATGTTTACTTAATTTGGTCCATTCATTGTAATTTGATGCATGAGAGTGCTTGGATTGCATAGATTGTAGGTCTAGGGATTGAAGTGAGTGTGTTCTAAGAGATTAGATCGTCTTATTTCAACCATTTTCACTTGATTTCTCTCTTGGGCATTTTATCGAACACTTGGTGTGCATGTGGATTTTCATTCAATTGAGTTTAAAAAGGCTTTTTGGTGAATCTCTTAGTGTTAGGGCATTGATATGAGAGTGTTGTGCCTAGCCTTGTGGTCATAGAGCCTTAAGAGAGGGTCTTGTGTCTTGGCATTTCATCAAACACTTAGAATGCATCCTTTTGTTCACTTAGCTTGAGAGCGAGAGCCTAAGTTGAGTGGTATTAGGATAGGGATTAGGTGCTACGAGAGTGCATCGAGTCTATTAAAGTGAAATGCATGGTCATCCGAATGCAAACTCGATCTTAATTGGCTTGTTTGTTCAATTAGTCATCTTGAGCATGATGAAACTACCCACCAAGAGAACCTCTTTGTCTTCGATTTGCACCGCTTTATTTGTCTTTCTTCCTTTTAGTCTCCTTTAAGTTTTTAATATCTTTTTCAAATCAAAACTCCTTTCAAATGAATAGACCGTCTACGAGGAATGTGAGTAGAGGCCATTGAGAGAACCCCGAGGAATACGACCTTGGTAAACCCGTTTTATCAAGTTTTTGGCGCCGTTGCCGGGGAACTTTCTCAATCCTTTGAAAGCACTTAGTAGTGGACCGATCTATTCACTTCCTTCCAATTTAGTTTTTGCTTCCTTTTACTTGTTGTTTGGTTTTGTTATCCCGCATCGTTGTATTACTCGGGTGTGTTTGTTGTGCTTGTTTGAAGGAGATTTTGGGTTAGTGCATGAGGCGTTCAGCTCATCTTCAAGCACGAATCCAAGGACTAGAACAAGTGCTCAAGTCACCTACCACTTCCTCACCTCCTATAGTTGAAGAAGAAGAAGTTGATCGCATCTCACACCACACTATGTCTCAACATGGGGATGACGATGACCAATCGGTTCATTCACACCACACTAATGATGATGATCGCTCACAAAGGGGTGCAAGACGTACCTTGGCGGATTATGCTCGTCCTACTCTTGAAGGGGCAGCCTCTAGTATTGTTCGAAGACCCGTCAATGCTAGGAACTTTGAGCTCAAGCCTAATATGATCCAAATGGTTCAAAATGGAGTGGTGTTCAATGGCATTGATGGTGAATGTCCATCTAGGCATCTCAAGGACTTCTTGGAGATATGTGACACGGTTAAGAATGACCAAGTTCACCCGGATTGCATACGACTCCGACTCTTCCCCTTCTCACTCAAAGGTCGAGCCAAGTCTTGGTTGGAGAACCAACCAAGTAGAACATTCACTACATGGGAGGGCCTAGCCGAAGCTTTCCTTGAAGAATTCTTTCCTCCCTATATGACGGATGCAATCCGAGACCGCATCAACCACTTCATACAACACAAGGGAGAGCTCTTCCATGAGACTTGGAATAGGTTCCAAGCCATTCTTCGGTCTTGTCCTCATCATAACTTCGCGGAATGGAGCTTGGCGGACATCTTTGCTAGGTCCCTTGATTTTGAGAATACAAGGATGATCAACCAAGCCGCCGGAGGTGACTTAAGGATGCTCACTCCCGAAGATGCTCTAGAACTCTTCGCGGAGATGGCCAACAAGACAAGGAGTTGGTCTCGACAACAACCTCCTAAGTCTAAGTATGGAAGTGACACGCACTATGACTCTCGGTCCGTAAGTGTTGATGCACCAAAGGATTCATCCACCTATGGGAAGAAGCATAAGTTACCGGGACATCGAGATGAAGATGATCCAATGATCGCTCTCCTTATGTCTAAGATCGACGCCATGGCTTCACAAGTAAGTAACCTAAGCATGCCTAAGCATCCCTCCAAGGTTCAATCATCTCATGTGGGTAATCCACCGGTTGCTTCGGTATTTTGTTGTGAGGGTTGCGGGGGTCAAGGCCACGATGTTAGTGCTTGTCCTTCCGCCACTCCTGAACTTGACCAAGGCGACCTTGAGGAGGTAAGCTTCGCACAAGGTCAAGGTTTCCATGGTAATTTCAGCCCCAAGGTAACTATCAAGGTAACTATAACCGACCTTGGTACAACAAGTCTAACCAAGGTTACCAAGGCCAAGGGAATCAAGGTAGTGGTTATAGCAAGGGCTACAACCAATGAAATCAAGGAGGTTATCAAGGTTATAGGGGTTATCAAGGCAACCAATGGTCTCAAGGAAGTAACCTAAACCAAGGTAGCCAAGGGACTCAAGGAGGACCCCAAGGTCAAGGGCACCAAGGGGGAAATCAATGGAATCAAAGTGGACATCCAAGTCAAGGTTTCCAAGGTCCTTCCCCACCGGGAATGTACAACCATAGAGGTGAAGGACCACCCGGGTTCAACAAGCCTCCTCAAAATAAGGAGGGTGGTTCTTCAATCTCTCAAGAAGACACCAATGCGGCAATATCCAACTCATCAAGAATCAACAAGCCTCAATTGCCAATTTGGAGAACTAATTAGGACATATTTCTAAGGCACTCTCGGAGCGACCCTCGGGCACTTTACCTTCCAATACCGAGATCAACCCCAAAGGCCCGGAGCATTGCAAGGTAGTGACCTTGAGAAGTGGAAGACCCTTGCAAGATACAACCTCCACTCCAATTGACTCTACAAAGGTACAAGATCCTAATCTAATGGTTGATGATGATGATATTAATGATCCTCCTTCGGATGAAGTTGAGGTTGAAGTCGAACCTCCCACGGGTAATGTGAACACTAAGGTTGCCAAGGAACCTAGTAAGGCTACATCGAGTACACCACCGGTCTCTCCTCCCGCACCGGGTGTATCTCCATATAAGCCTAAGCCTCCATACCCATCTCGATTGAAGAAGGATGGCCTTGAGAAGGTTTTCAAGAAGTTTGTGGAGCGGATTAGTCAAATGCAATTCTCTCTCCCGTTTCCCGAAGCAATGACTATGATGCCCCAATATGCTAAGTTCATGAAGGAACTCTACACCAACAAGAGAAAGCTACCGGAGACATCTCTAATCCACCTTAATGAGGAATGCTCCGCCGTTCTCTTCAAAAGTCCACCCAAAAAGCTCAAGGATCCGGGTACCTTTACTATCCCTTGTGCTATTGGTAATATTTCTCTTGCTAATGGTCTTGCGGATCTAGGTGCTAGTATCAATGTCATGCCTTATTGCATATTTGAGAAGCTAGGGTTGTCTAATCTTCGTCCTACTCGTATGTACATTCAACTTGCGGACAAGTCGACCAAGAGTCCTAGGGGAATTGTTGATGATGTGCTAGTCAAAGTAGGCCCTTTTGTGTTCCTAGTTGATTTTGCGGTCATTGATACCGATGAAGTTGATGTCTCATTGATATTTGGTAGACCATTCCTAGCTACTTCTCGTGCTTTGATTGATGTGCATGACGGAAAATTGACATTGAGAGTAGGACAAGAGAGTGTCACATTTTGCATAGCCGATGGCATGAAGTTTGCTCACGCACAAGATGATTTAGAGTACTCGTGTGATACTATTGCTTCGGCTAGTGTGTGTAGTATTTCTAACTTCGTGTGTCGAGATTCTTTGGATGTTTGCCTTAGAAGGGATGTGCAGGAACATTTAGGCACCCAGGAATTAAAAGCTCAAGTGGCTTACCTTGATGAAGGGAGAGACAAGTTAGAGAGTGAAACGGTTTTTTGTTGCTCTCCGAAGGTGGAAAGGGTAAAGACCTCCTATGAAGAACCACCTACTCTTGAGCTCAAGCCTCTTCCCGCACATTTGGAGTATGCTTTTCTCATGCCGGATTCTAAGCTACCGGTCATCATCAATTCTGAGCTTCTACCCGAGCAAAAGGACCGTCTAGTGGAGCTCCTCAAGAAGTACATGAGAGCTATTGCGTGGAGCATCTCGGATATTCGAGGTATAAGTCCCACATTTTGCTCACATCGGATCCTTATGGAGGAAGATTTCAAGCCGGTTGTGCAACCACAAAGAAGACTAAATCCTAACATGAAGGAGGTTGTGAAGAAAGAAGTTATTAAGCTTATGGATGCGGGTATTATCTTTCCTATCTCGGACAGCCCTTGGGTTAGCCCGTGCAAGTTGTTCCAAGAAAGGAGGGATCACGGTGGTAGCTAATGACAAGGATGAGCTTATCCCGACAAGGACGATCACCGGGTGGCGTGTTTGCATCGATTATCGTCGACTCAATGATGCCACTAGGAAGGATCACTTTCCTCTACCTTTCATGGATCAAATGCTCGAGCGTCTTTCCGGTCACGAGTACTATTGTTTCTTGGATGGTATGTCCGGGTACTTCCAAATCCCGATCGCCTCAGAGGACATCGAGAAGACCACATTCACATGCCCTTTCGGTACTTTTGCTTATCGACGGATTCCCTTTGGGTTGTGCAATGCTCCCGCCACCTTCCAACGGTGTATGCTTGCCATTTTTGATGATTTCGTGGAAGATATCATGGAAGTGTTCATGGACGACTTCTCGGTTTTTGGGGATTCATTCGACCTATGCTTGAGGAACCTTGAGAAGGTCTTGCGTCGGTGTGAAGAGACCAATATTGCACTAAGTTGGGAGAAGTGTCATTTCATGGTCAATGAGGGGATTGTTCTTGGTCACAAGATCTCTAAAAAGGGCATTGAGGTTGACAAGGCAAAGTTGGAGACCATCTCTCAACTTCCTCCACCCTCATCCGTGAAAGCCGTGAGAAGCTTCTTGGGGCATGCCGGTTTCTATAGGCGCTTCATCAAAGACTTCTCGAAAATAACTACTCCTATGACTCGGCTTCTTGAGAAGGATGTGGAATTCCGTTTTGATGAAGAGTGCTTGCAAGCTTTTGAACTCCTCAAGGGTAAGCTCACGAATGCCCCTATACTCATTGCTCCGGATTGGTCAAAGTCATTTGAGTTGATGTGTGATGCTAGCGATTACGCCATTGGAGCGGTTCTAGGCCAACGAATCGACAAGAGATTCCATCCAATATACTATGCAAGTAAGACTCTCAATGATGCTCAAAGGAACTACACAACTACGGAAAAGGAGCTCTTGGCCATAGTGTTTGCTTTTGATAAGTTTAGGTCCTACTTGGTACTTTCTCACACTATTGTCTTCACGGACCACCAAGTTTGAGGTACCTTCTATCTAAGGCCGATGCTAAACCAAGGTTGATCTGATGGGTCCTTCTATTGCAAGAGTTTGATATTGAGATTCGAGATAAGAAGGGGTCCGAGAATGTAGCCGCCGACCACTTGTCTCGCTTGGAAGAGGCGGAAATGGTACACAATGGTAGTGAAGAGATCAATGACAACTTCCCCGATGAGCTATTATTCGCTATAACAACTTTAGAGTTCAAGGAACCTTGGTTCGCGGATTTCGCTAACTATCTTGCTAGTGGAGACTTGAAGGAGGGCCTCTCCACTCAAGACAAAAGGAAGTTCTTTGCGGATTTGAAGCATTACTTTTGGGATGATCCTTTTGTATTTCGAGTTGGCTCGGATGGTATGATTAGAAGATGTGTCACTTATGGAGAATCTAAGGACATCATGCGACATTGCCACTCCGGTCCTACGGGTGGACATCATGGAGCAAATCGCACGGCTCGCAAGGTACTTGAGTCCGGATTCTTTTGGCCTTCGATCTTCCGAGATTGTCAAGACTTTGTCAAGTCTTGCGATGCGTGTCAACGTTCAGGTAACATCTCCTCCCGTAATGAAATGCCTCAAAATGTCTCGTTTGTGGTAGAAATATTTGATATATGGGGTATTGATTTCATGGGACCGTTTCCTACTTCGTATGGTAACAAGTACATATTAGTTGCGGTAGATTACGTTCTAAATGGGCGGAGGCACAAGCTTTGCCTACCAATGATGCCGAGTCGTAGGGAAGTTTCTTGTTAAGTTGTTCACTCGTTTTGGTACCCCTCGTGCTATCATTAGTGATCGAGGTACTCATTTTCAAGGGCAATTCGATAGAGTATGCCACCGGTTCGGCGTCACTCATCGGATGTCCACCTCGTATCACCCTCAAACTAGTGGCCAAGCCAAGGTGACCAATAGGGAACTTAAGAGAATCTTAGAGAAGACGGTCGACCAATCACGGAAAGATTGGTCGAAGAAGCTTGATGACGCTCTATGGGCCTACCGCACGGCCTACAAGACCCTATAGGCACTACTCCCTATAGGATGGTCTATGGCAAAGCATGCCATTTGCCGGTAGAGCTCGAGCACCGAGCTTTTTGGGCATTGAAATTTCTAAACCTTGATATGAGTCTCGCAGGAGAAGAGCGTAAGTTTCAGGTACATGAGCTCGAGGAGTATCGCCATCATGCATATGAGAATGCAAAGCTTTACAAGGAGAGAACGAAGCTCATTCATGATTCCCGTTTGAAGCCGGGCAAGGATTTCAAAGTTGGTGATCAAGTTCTCCTATACAACTCTCGGCTCAAGCTCTTTCCCGGGAAATTGAGGTCTCGTTGGTCCGGCCCCTTTACGGTAACTCATGTTTTTCCTTATGGCACCATCGAGGTAATCTCTCCATCCCAAACCGAACCTTTTAAGGTGAATGGCCATAGACTTAAGCATTATGTTGTTAGTGATACTATAGGTGCCGTTGAGGTCTTATCTTTGGTCGTGCCTTGAGTGTTCCTTGCTTGTCGAGCTTAAGACGTTAAACAAGCGCTTCTCGGGAGGCAACCCGAGTGTTTTTCATGTCTTTTTCTTCTTGATTTGATTGCATGATTGTGTGTTTTTCTGGTGTTCAAGGTCCTTGAGTTGTTGTGGTGTCCTTTGTGGTCTCGTCGGCGTTGAAATTCTGAAGTTCGGGGTCCGTTTTGGGTTGATTTGGCGGTGTTTTGGTCGTTTTTCGTCGAAGTGAAAATTTGATTTTGTGCTGAGGGGGTGCACGCCGTGCACCACTGCACGCCGTGCACCGTGCACGGTTTGGTGCACGGGCTGTCCAGGAGCTTCAGCAAAAATTTTCAGCTCCGGGGTGCACGCCGTGCATCCATGCACGCCGTGCACCCTGCACGCCGTGCACCCTTGCACGCCGTGCACCCTTGCACGCCGTGCACCCTGATTTTCACCCTTACTTTTTTTCGGTTTGGTTAGTGGTTGGCTCGGTTGATACTTGATTTTCTGGTTTGAGTCATTGGCTCGGTTTGGTTTTGGTTCACCCAACCCACCCCCCTTATCCTTTCCTCGACCCCCTCACCCCCGACCCTCTCACTCTCGCCCGATCACCACGCCGCCGCCGCCATCTGCCCAGCTCCCATCCGACCGCCCGACCACCACGCCGCCGCCGCCACCCCCTGCCAACTCCAATCGACCGCCCAGCCACCTGTCCGCCGCCACTCCTCTTAACCCGACCGCCCGCCCGCCGCAACTCTTACCCAGCCGCCGCCGCCAACTCATCTGCCCAACTCCTGCCCGCTGCCCAACCACCCGACCCACTCGCCGATCCCCATCCCGCCGACCGCACCCACCCAGCCACCTGCCCAGCTCACCCGCCCGACGCCGCCGCCGCCCCTCCTGCACAGCCGCCGCCGCCGTCCCTCCTATCCACCGCCACTGCCCAGCCTCTTCAGTTGATTTCGAACCAGGTTTTTCATTATTAAGTGTGGCTGGCATGGTTATTTGTTTATTTGGCCGATTGGTGACTTCTTCAATCGCGTTCATGTGTTGTTTGCCTATTGTGGTTAATTGGGGCTTGGCTTGAATGCTTGCTTGGTTCCTTGTGTAATTGGGTGAGGTGTGTTTGCTGAATGAGCAGATTTGGTAGGGGGTTTTGTTGATTTGCTTGTGCATTATTGGTTGGTTTGCTTGCTCATGAGGGTGCTGCCGTTTTGTTGCTTGGACATTAGTGGTGTGGGTGTTGCTTGATGGACTAAATGGTGGCAGTTGGTGATATTTTGGTAGGCTTGGCATGTGACTTGATGAGCTTTTGGTGTTGTTGTTTTGTTTGGTGGGAGTGTGTGTTCATGTGCAGGTGTTTGAGTGTTGGCGTGTTTGAGCTATGGAGTTCTGTGGGGTTGATCATGTTGGCTTTTGTCTATGCCTTTTGTCTTGCTCTGTTTCAGTATGGTCTATGGTTTGATTTGCAAGTTCTGAATTCAGGGACTGAATTCCATTCTTTGTGTGCGGAGGGGTGTGGTTAATCACCACTCGTTGGTTTAAATTTTGTGCATTCCTCTTTACATTGCGTGGACTTAGGCTTATATGTTCTTCATTCGTGTTTTTGATCCATGATGCATACCTTTTGCTTAACTGTGGATTTCAATGATTTGATTTTTGCTAGCATAGGTTGTTGCCCTTGAACGTGTTGATCTTGAATCGTGCTCGATATTGTGCTCAATGTTTTGATCATGTGTTCTGATTCGGCGCCTCGATAGGATTTGTGTCAGGAGTGTGCCCTTCTTGTTGAATCTTTGTTTGCACTTCTTTTGCAGGATGCCTCCCAAGGGTAAATCAGCTTCTTCATCCTCCGCCCCTAAGCGATCCAAGGCACCAGCTCCCAAGAAGCGGAAGGGACAGACTGGGGAGTCTTCTGCTCCTCCACCACGGTCACCTTCGCCGCCTCCAGCTCCTCGTGGCGTCGACCCTCCTGAATCTGTGGTTCAGAGGATCTTCGACTTCGACCCAGGGATCGGGCTTACAGTCGTTATCAGGTTATGGCGAGATGGCCGTGGCGAGGCAGGGTAGATTTGATTTTGAGGGGTTGCAGAGTCGTGATGGATGGTTGGATGCTTTGAAGACTTTTGCTGATGGAGCCGGTGTTTGGCCGCTCTTGGAGGTTGACGAGAGGGCGTATGAGTGGCCTACAAAGGAGTTCCTAAGCACTTCACCGTGGAGTGTCACGAGACCACTAGTGAGGTGTGTGTACGCTTTAGGCTCGGCGGGATGGCGCGTGTGTGCTCCATTGACGAGTTTGGATACCGTCTTGGGTTCTATGAGTGGGCGGAGGTTCAAAGTGGCGAGCTCTCTGGGTTGGCTCTCATATCTTCTCTTACGGGGGACGCCAGGTGTGCATTCTTCAAGGAAATTGCACCGAGGGCTAGGGGTTATTCAGCTCGCTCATCCAAGGTCACAGAAGTGAATCGGCCTATGCTGAAGCTCCTTCATCACTTCTTCCGGCACTCCATCACCCACAGGAAGTCATCCTCCTCTCCAGGTGTAGTCTCAGTCAGAGATTTGTTTCTCTTTTATTGTTTGGAGAGGGGCATCAAGCTGCATCTAGGTGATTTAGTGCTAGGAGCCCTCCTTCAGATCCAAGCTAATGACACTGCTGGTGTTCTGCTGGGAGGAGGATTTGTGACCAGGTTGGTGCGGGGGGTATGAGTGCCTTGATGCTTTTGGTCCTACTCCAGCATTTGTCGAGCCTCGACCAGTTCTCTTGCGGATTGTCCTACCTACAGCTCAGATCACAGACCTTCTGGTTCCGACTTGTCGGATCTCAGATGATGACAGTGATGAGGAGGATGAGGAGATCGACCCTACTACACTTCATGAGCTTATCTCGGGGATGGGTCGCCTCACGACCGTAGTGGAGGATATGCGTGAGGGACAGAGGAGAGACAGTGCGGCAATACAGGACCTTAGCAGGAGAGTTCAGAACCTTGAGGCGTACAACGCTAGGGACTTTGAGAGTCAGCAGTTCTATGGACAGCAGCTTGCTCAGGTGCATGAGGTTCAGCAGTTTCAGGGTATCCAGCTTACTCAGATTCAGCATTCTCAGTACTGGCAGCAGCATCAGTCCTACTACTACCAGGAGAGCTTCCACTCTGAGTCCGGCCCCTCCAGCACTTGGACAGTCTTTCCACCCCCTCCCCCGTTCGACGGCTACCATCCTTGGTCACAGTGGCCTGGGCACCCATGACCACCACCTCACTGAGAGCTGCAGGATCACTCACCACTTCTCAGGACTTTGGATTTTTCCTTTCTTTTATTTCTATTTATGACTGCATGCTTTATTGTGTTTGACTTCTGATTTTCTCTTTTCATTTCTGGCATTGAACTTGTCGTGATGGATCACACATCTCATCCGTACTTTCATCTTGTCGACTATGGGTTGTGTTTGAGTGGTGTGCCCTCCCTTATTTTCTACAGGTACCCCTGATTCAGGTCCTCGTCCTGAACAGGTTACTTGACCCGGGATTCCATCTCCGGCTTCTCTTCTTCACCGCGCGGTACATTCGTTCCACCTTATCCTCTCTCTCTCTTGATCATTGAGGACAATGCTCATGTTAGTCGTAGGGGAGTTTGAGTTTTGGTGTGATTATTTGTCGGTAGAAGTCTAAGGCTATGCTTTGATGTGTTGCATGATCTTAATTGAATATCGAATTCCTCTATTGTAGAATCGTTCGGTTCTTGACTTTCGGTGTGTAATTGACTTCGAGCCTTCACAATGATGTTTAGATTGTTCCACTTAGAACCTATAACCGGCATGTTAGCACTAATATCAAATGAGTCTGGGCCAGAACTGAGATTTTATCACTCTTGTATGTTGGTTGATTGGTTGGATACGTGTTTTTATACCACTCGATAACACCGGTCTAGGATGATGAAGGCAATCAGAATTTCTTCCCCTCCTCCATGTTTTTCATTCTCTTTTTGATCTTTCGTGATTGTGGCTTGAGACTAGACGGAATCCAATTCGAAATCTTGTACGGAAGTTGTTGAGGGGCTAAGGATCAAGTGGCTAAATTGTGAAAAAAAAAATGCTCAAAAGAAAAGCTAGGCAAGCTCGGCACCTAAGTGAAGTGTCGGGTTGAGCACTAAGCAAAAGGGCAAAGGCTGTGAGCTAGGCAGGTTCAACACCTAAGTGAAGTGTTGAATCGAGCACTAGTATGCAGTAAGAAAAAAAAAAGAGAAAAGAAAAGAAAGAAAAAGAGTTCTCAACTGTAGCCCTTGATCCTAGCCAGAGTTGTAAAGTGCGGATCTAGAAGCGGATGAAGTCGAGTCGATAGCCACATTCACGACTCACGATCCATGTTCCGATTTCAAGTCCTTTTGATTAGAGTTGGTGTTGTCGTGGTCGGTTTTGCTGTGTCCCAATCAACCACTACTTGAAGTGTGCAGAAATTGGTGAGGTTTAGACTTGTCTGGTTGATGTTCTTGCATGTGTAGGTTTAGTTTGTTCGTGGAACAGTTTAAGCTAAATTGTGATTGCTTGAATCTCAATGGACCGAACTTGTCATTTGTGAACTTGAATGTTTTCTGATTCATTTGCTTGAGGACAAGCAAAGCTTAGTCGTAGGGGAATTTGATGTGACTTTAATTAATGCATTTTAAGCTTATGAATGACCTATGATATGCCCGTGTTTATTCGTGAAATGACATGACTTTTATGCGTTTATTTGAGATTTTGTGCTAAGTGTCATTTTGTTGTCCGGTTGCCACTTTGGAGCCAAAATTCGTGGGCTATTGGAGCTGCTTTGTGCATTTTCAGGTTCTGGCTTCAAAGTACGGATAACAAGGAGCGCATAGGAGCAAACGGGAGGTCATTTGGAGGCCGGACGAGGGAGATGTGAGCCTTGCAAGATCGGGTCTTCTGCAGAGTGCAGGGGGTGCACGCCGTGCAGTGGTGCACGCCGTGCACTATGCACGCCGTGCAGGGGTGCACGCCGTGCACTGTCCCCTGCACTATAAATACTCTTGTTTTGGCCATTTTGAAATATATCATCATATCTCTTGAACCCAAAACACATTTCCACGAACCCTCAAACCCTAGAGCACGTTTTTGGAGCATTTTGAAGCCATTGGAGCTAAGATTGAAGCCAACAAACCTTGGGAGAAGTGCTTACAAGTGGAGAAGTGAAGATCATCTCAAGGATTCATCCATGGTGTTCTTGGTGACCATTCTTCCTTCTTTTCTCTTTACTCCCTTGGCCATGTGTGGCTGATTTTCTAGGGTTCATCTTGGATGGGTAGAATAGTTGTGCTATGATAGAGGGATGATTGTATAGAACTTGCCATGATTGATCTTGGTTGTATGAGGATGATTCCTAGACTTGTTCTTAATGCCATTTTATGCCATGTTTACTTAATTTGGTCCATTCATTGTAATTTGATGCATGAGAGTGCTTGGATTGCATAGATTGTAGGTCTAGGGATTGAAGTGAGTGTGTTCTAAGAGATTAGATCGTCTTATTTCAACCATTTTCACTTGATTTCTCTCTTGGGCATTTTATCGAACACTTGGTGTGCATGTGGATTTTCATTCAGTTGAGTTTAAAAAGGCTTTTTGGTGAATCTCTTAGTGTTAGGGCATTGATATGAGAGTGTTGTGCCTAGCCTTGTGGTCATAGAGTCTTAAGAGAGGGTCTTGTGTCTTGGCATTTCATCAAACACTTAGAATGCATCCTTTTGTTCACTTAGCTTGAGAGCGAGAGCCTAAGTTGAGTGGTATTAGGATAGGGATTAGGTGCTACGAGAGTGCATCGAGTCTATTAAAGTGAAATGCATGGTCATCCGAATGCAAACTCGATCTTAATTGGCTTGTTTGTTCAATTAGTCATCTTGAGCATGATGAAACTACCCACCAAGAGAACCTCTTTGTCTTTGATTTGCACCGCTTTATTTGTCTTTCTTCCTTTTAGTCTCCTTTAAGTTTTTAATATCTTTTTCAAATCAAAACTCCTTTCAAATGAATAGACCGTCTACGAGGAATGTGAGTAGAGGCCATTGAGAGAACCCCGAGGAATACGACCTTGGTAAACCCGTTTTATCAATAATTTTATAGCTATATAGAATTATGATATAGAATTGGATAATAGAATAGGGCGATGAGATTACATGAATCGGCTGAGTTGATATTGTGTGACTGATTGAGTGAAATGGGTGCTATGTGTATGATGGTGGTTGATAGCGTAATATATGACTAGTGTATTAAGGTTGGAATCTTGGATGTGAATTGAGAAATGGTTGAGAAGACTGAGGATGTCAGAATTGGACGAATTCTGGCTAGGAATCGTGTTTGATGAAACTTGTGAACTAGGTAGATTATGTGGTTTAATCTAGGAATGCTCGAACTGGTGGGTTGAGTGGTAAATTAGTGTTGTGGTGATTATTGTCGTTATGTGGTGTTGAGTTGACTTGTTTGAGTGAATGACCGACTTGTCTATATGTGTGGTTGACTAGTGTGACTGTATAGTTAACTAGGTGGCTATAAATGAGAGTGAGGAGTTGAATGGACTTAGAATGGAATTAGGTCTTGCATGAACCTATGAGAGTAAAACTGAATAACTGTTTTGTGATTGATGTATGATGATTGTGCTGATTTATGTGTGATGTGGGGATTGGGATGAAAGATGATAGCTAGTGTATTTGATCTAGAAATGTGAGATAGGATGGGGTTGGATGTGATGAATTTCTATGATTGTATCTATTATTGCCGATTGTGGTTAGACTAGAATTATATATCATAGAATTGGTGCATGGAACTAGAACATGGAATGGTGTTGTGGAATCATGGTGTGAAATTGTGTTGTGGTATTGTGATGTGGCTTTGTGATGTGGAATTTGTATAGTGGGGTTGTACATTGGAATTGGGAAGTGGAATCGGAATTGTGAAATGAATTTGTGGTTGAATGAAATTGTTTTACGAATGAGTGTGATTGTTGTGGTTGCATTAGAGTGTGGTTGTTGTGGTCGCATTAAATGGAATTTAAATGATAGAACCGGAAGGAGCCAACGTTACCCCAACCAAAATACTGTGGTGTTAGAGTCCAATTTACTGGGGTGAATCCTATGACAGGGAGTCATAGTGGTTGAAATCTCCGTTGAGTAAGGATCCCTATGGGATGCGTTGTGATAGCTCCGTGGAGGAAGGATCCCTTAGGGGATGCGTCGTGTTATCTCCCTACGGGGAAAGATCCTGCGGGATATGGTTGATGTGATGGCCGACGGGGCAGCGGGGGAAAAACTCCTTATGACGCCTAATTCACTTACCTAGAGAAGTGAAGTGTGCATTGATGTGTTGGTTGAGTTTGTGACCCGATATGTGATGTGTTGTGGACTGTGTTGGATTGATCTGTGAACTGAACTGGGTTGTTGTACTGAGATGTGGATTAATGTTGAATGATTTATGATCATGATGTTGTTGTGAATTGTGAATTGTTAAAGTGAAGAACTATACTTGTATGATAACCTAGACTGTTTAAGGATGCTTAGCAACTCACCTAGTAATTGGAATAAGAAAGGTCTTGTATGAGAATGTGTGCGTGTATGTGTGTGCGTGATGGTGAATGTGAGATGCGATGTGATGCGATGTCGAACTGTATGTAAGTGATGTGGAATTGTATGTATATGATCTAACAGTAGGATGATGTCTTTGTTGTAATGATGAACTGGTAGAGGATTGATGTGTGAGTTTATGCATGTTGGTTTCTCGTGTACTATTGTGATCTTGATGTGTGGATGTTGGTTTGATGTTGAACTTATGTGATCACCTAGTACCATGTTAGGGAATTAAAATATGTATGGCTTTGTCAGATTCCACTGTTCTTTGTGTGCGGAGTTGGGATCACTCTGTCAGGTTAGGTTCGGCGCATAGTTAATGGGTTCACTCAATTTCAATAGGAAATTGACCCCCCCAGTTTCTCTTTTCAGGTGTTCGGTTGAGTTCATAGGAGTTGCAGTTTGGAGTAGTAAAGTGAAGATTAGTGGACTACCTTGGAGTGACTATCGTTTTGGTTTTATGTTCAGTTGACACTTTTGGGTTGGGGGATTTTTTAAACGTTGTTGAGGTTCGGATTTTGGATTTTGATTTATCAGTTGTTCGAATTTTGAATTGTATTTAATGAAGGCCTTCGTTTGTTTTGAACCTTTTAATAAGAGTTGCTTCTATTTCCGTTGCGTTATACTCCTTTATTTAAATGCTGTATCTTCGAGTAGCACTCAAACCGATTTGACCACGGGTAAACCTGGGTCGGTTTGGGACAGGTGTTACAGATGGTATCAAAGTTTGGTTTGCCTCTGCTGCATAGGTGAGCTGTTCTTTCTTCAAGGGGATTAGGTACCCTCTTAATGGAAAGAACGGAACGTCGATGCAGTACTGGCATTCCAGGGATTTTCAAGCTGTTTTAAATGGGTGGGAAGTTTTGAAAGGAAATGTGTTTGAGCTTGAAAGGAAAGTGTTTTGAATTGCAAAAGTGATTTCTGAAAATGGTCAACTGAAACGTTTTGTGTCCTCCTGTAGTGAAGAGGGTGTTAGAATAGTTTGAGAGTGGAAGTAGTAGTAGGTTGAGAAGTGGGTTGGAAGAGTAGAGCCTTGTAAAATTTGGCTAGGTTTAGAAGAGTGTTTGAGGAGTGTTGAGTTCTAGTCGAAGGTGCTAGCTAGTATTTTCCTTGCCTTGCTTGTGTTGTGGTTGTGCTCTTGAGTGAGTAGCGTGTGGTTGTGCTCTTGTGTGAGATGTGTTTGGTTGTGTTTTGGTTGTGTTCTTGTGGTGAGTGGTGCTGTCGAGGTTCGGTTGTGCGTGTCAGTTAGGTAGAAGTTCGAAGTAGTGTGGGAGTAGTGCCCTTAGAAGGTGTGTGTTGCTAGAGCCGTTAAGAGGAGGTTTCAGGAGGTAATGTGATCCCTGTGTTGCTGCATTTGTTGCTGTGATTTGTGGATGCGTTGCTAGAGCGAGTTGGGTTGTGATTTCAGGGACGAAATCTTTTGAAGTTGTGGAGACTTGTAAAATCCCCGCCCAACCGAATGGTTTGGAACTCGAGTTTGAGTGTTTGAGACATTGGAAATAATGTTCTTGAGGCCCCATCAAAGGCCGGGACTTTCATAGTTGAGTCGGGTCGAAGATACAAGCGAGTACGCGAAAATTTGTCAAGGTGGGCAGACCATGATACATGGCCGTGTATAAGCAATACACGCCGTAAATCATGGCCTGACTATTAAAGGCTAATTTTTCACGGATTTCCATAACTTCTTCTTCTTTCTCTTTGCCCAAAAATCCTTTTGACGAACCAAAACCCCCTTAGCTTCAATCCTTGATTCTGGGAGTTGTAGAGCTCCGATTTGTGATCCTTTCTTGCTACGCATTCGCGGTGATGAGAGGAAGAGATCGCACGTCGTATTTTTGGGTATTTCGGAGTTATGCGCTGTTAGTGGCAGAAGGAAGAGCTACGACTTTGGAGTTGTAGAGACTGGCAGTTCGGGTTTTCTAGAAGAGTTTAGATCTTCATCCTCTTGTCACGTGAGGATTTAGCGTATGATAGGTAGTATGGTCGGTGTGAGAAGTTGCAATTCAGACTTAGAATAAAGTAGGGCAGAGAGAAAAAGGGGAAAATTGTCCTACAATTGACTGTTCTGTGAAATATGCTGTTTGATGATTGTTGGATGTTTGTTAATTGATGGATTGGTTGATGATTGTGGGCTATTTGTGTTGTGTTGAGATTGAGGAAATGGTTAACTTTGATGATTAATGGATCGAAATTAGTAATGAGTGTAGGAGGGTCGGGATGTGATTCTGTAAACTGTCTCTGTATCTTGTGCAGTCAGTTGTGATTGTAGGAGGGTGGTCCTGCCAATGTGTGGTCGCCCTAATTAATGATGAATAGGTGGATGGCCCTGCCAATGTGGGGTCGTCCTTTGAAGGATGTACAGGAGGGTAACCCTAAGACTCACGACATGGCTATCCCTGTACTTGCAGGTGGGGGTGGCCGGTGAGCTAGCCATTTACCCTTAAACTGTTTGTGTTATATGTGGATTGTTGAATGAAATGGATTGTGATTGTAAGTGTGATATCTGATGAAATGATGCCATATGTTGTTGGATAACTTGATGTTATGTGTTGTTGGATGACTTGATGTTATGTGCTGTTTGGGTGGAAGTGGTGCTAGGTCGAATGGGGGTTGATAATTTGATAGCGACAAAGAATTATGATATAGAGTTATGATATAGAATTGGATAATAGAATAGGGGGATGAGATTACATGAATCGGCTGAGTTGATATTGTGTGACTGATTGAGTGAAATGGGTGCTATGTGTATGATGGTGGTTGATAGCGTAATATATGACTAGTGTATTAAGGTTGGAGTCTTGGATGTGAATTGAGAAATAGTTGAGAAGAATGAGGATGTCAGAATTGGACAAATTCTGGCTAGGAATCGTGTTAGATGAAACTTGTGAACTAAGTAGATTATGTGGTTTAATCTAGGAATGCTCGAACTGGTGGGTTGAGTGGTAAATTAGTGTTGTGGTGATTGTTGTCGCTATGTGGTGTTGAGTTGACTTGTTTGAGTGAATGACCGACTTGTCTATATGTGTGGTTGACTAGTATGACTGTATGGTTAACTAGGTGGCTAGAAATGGGAGTGAGGAGTTGAATGGACTTAGAATGGAATTAAGTCTTGCATGAACCTATGAGAGTAAAACTGAATAACTGTTTTGTGATTGATGTATGATGATTGTGCTGATTTATGTGATGTGGGGATTGGGATGAAAGATGATAGCTAGTGTATTTGATCTAGAAATGTGAGATAGGATGGGGTTGGATGTGATGAATTTCTATGATAGTATCTATTATTGCCGATTGTGGTTAGACTAGAATTATATATCATAGAATTGGTGCATGGAACTAGAACATGGAATGGTGTTGTGGAATCATGGTGTGGAATTGTGTTGTGATATTGTGATGTGGCTTTATGATGTGGAATTTGTATAGTGGGGTTGTATAGTGGAATTGGGAAGTGGAATCGGAATTGTGAAATGAATTTGTGGTTGAATGAAATTGTTTTGTGAATGAGTGTGATTGTTGTGTTGCATTAGAGTGTGGTTGTTGTGGTCGCATTAAATGGAATTTAAATGATAGAACCGAATTGAGCCAACGTTACCCCAACTGAAATACCGTGGTGTTAGAGTCTGATTCACTGGGGTGAATCCTATGACAGGGAGTCATAGTGGTTGAAATCTCCGTTGAGGAAGGATCCCTATGGGATGCGTCGTGATAGCTCCGTGGAAGAAGGATCCCTTAAGGGATGTGTCGTGTTATCTCCCTATGGGGAAAGATCCTGCGGGATATGGTTGATGTGATGGCCGGCGGGGTAGCGGGGGAACAACTCCTTATGGCGCCTACTTAACTTACCTAGATAAATGAAGTGTGCATTGATGTGTTGGTTGAGTTTGTGACCCGATATGTGATGTGTTGTGGACAGTGTTGGATTGATCTGTGAACTAAACTAGGTTGTTGCGCTGATATTTGAATTAATGTTGAATGATTTATGATCATGATGTTGTTGTGAATTGTGAATTGTTAACGTCAAGAACTATACTTGTGTGATAACCTAGACTGTTTAAGGATGCTTAGCAACTCACCTAGTAATTGGAAAAAGAAAGGTATTGTGTGTGATTGTGTGCGTGTATGTGTGTGCGTGATAGTGAATGTGAGATGCGTTGTGATGCGATGTCGAACTGTATGTAAGTGATGCAGAATTGTATGTATGTGATCTAACAGTAGGAATGATGTCTTTGTTGTAATGATGAACTCGTTGAGGATTGATGTGTGAGTTTATCCATGTTGGTTTCTCGTGTACTATTGTGATCTTGATGTGTGGATGTTGGTTTGATGTTGAACTTATGTGATCGCCTAGTACCATGTTAGGGAATTAAAATATGTATGGCTGTGTCAGATTCCATTGTTCTTTGTGTGCGGAGTTGGGATCACTCTGTCAGGTTAGGTTCAGCACATAGTTAAACCCAGTGGGTTCACTCAATTTCAATAAGAAATTGATCCCCCCAGTTTCTCTTTTTAGGTGTTCGGTTGAGTTCAGAGGAGTTGCAGTTTGGAGTTGTGAAGTGAAGATTAGTGGACTTACCTTGGAGTGACTATCGTTTTGGTTTATGTTCAGTTGACACTTTTGGGTTGGAGGATTTTGTAAACGTTGTTGAGGTTCGGATTTTGGATTTCGATTTATCAGTTGTTCGGATTTTGAATTGTATTTAATGAAAGCCTTCGTTTGTTTTGAACCTTTTAATAAGAGTTGTTTCTGTTTCTGCTGCGTTATACTCCTTTATTTAAATGCTGTATCTTTGAGTAGCACTCAAACCGATTCGACCACGGGTAAACCCGGGTTGGTTTGGGACGGGTGTGATAACCCGTACGAGAAGAACTTAGGGCCGAGCCTCAAAAGTACTCGTGCTTTTTAGGATTCCTTTGGCTCTAAGGATTCCCTATTCCCTAAGGGAAAACCTCCATCTGTCCCAGCCCAGCTTGAAGACAGACACCAAGGAGACACACGTGATATGGAGCTAGGCCGAACCAAGGTGATGCAGGTCTGAGACATCACGATGCCAACCCTGGATGCTGATCCGAGGCAGCCAAGGACACGGAAGCTGATGCTGAACGCGCCCCAGACCGTACCCAAGAGTCCGAAGACGCCACAAAATTTGGATGCTACACGGAGTCCTACTACGACCAGGAAGAAATCTGCGCCACGAGTTCCAGCCCATGTTTCCAAGTCCTTTTTGTAGTAGGAAACACGGGAATGACGAAACCCAGCCAAGTAAGAACATTTCACACCCCATCCACCTCCGATACGGATTAGGGTTTCACTCCTGCCCTAGGGTTTCACCGATTTTGCTGGATTAGGTATTTTTAGTCTTTTTAGAGTTTTACTTCAGATTTTCTTCCTTTTAAACTATTTAGGAATTATTTATCCTATTTTAGGAGTTAGTTTCGAAGGAGGAATAGAAGAGCTTGTTCTCCATGCTCACCTATAAATAAAGGCTCATAGCCTTTGATGTAAGACACATCTTTGAAATTTTTTATAAATCAGAGCATATGTTCTTTGTTTTCTTTCAAGTGTTTGCTCGTTGTTGCTAGGCTTAGGGTTAGGTTTATCGTAACTTGAGGTATTCACCCTCAACTACGTGGTACCATTCGACTTGGACACTTCGGGTTCCAAGCTATATACATCTATCGGGACCAAGTACTCTCCGCCGGCACAAAGTTGACTTATTGTTGCTAAACATCCACTTACGGTGGTTAGGGTTGCTGCCCACGGTTGCAGACTATTCACATCAAAAGGGCTGGTGGACGTTGAGTCGGAACGGAACTGTGGTTTACAGGGAAAAATCGGCCAGCATCTTTGAGTTTCATGGAAACAGGGGAAACAAGTTTATCGGGACCAAGGCAGGAGGAGCTGTTGTGGGAACTCATTGAGGGGTTAAATTATCCAATACTTGTTTTGAACTTGGGTCAATTAATTGTAACGGCCAGCTAATGAAAAACTAGTTTTGATGGTTGGAGTGGATGTAATGGCTGAAGCCGTACATGGAAGAAGATTGGAGTGAAGGAAAAAGACAACAATGTCTCCCTTTGCTGGGCAATGTTTCATAAATAAATAAAAACACAACATTTTGGATTTGGTAGAGGAATTAAAATAATGGCCATCCGTCCTTGCTGAAGTAGAGTTTCAAAACAAGGACCTTGAGTTTGAAGATTATACCGAGCAACTGTTGGGCTACGACCCAACATTCTTTCATCTTAGGTCTGGCAACTATTAGGAATATTCTGTTAGCTGATCGTACTATCCTTCCAAACAGTGAAATAAAAAATTAACATGAAATGCTAATTATTAAAGGATTAAACTAATATGATATTATTAACACTATTCCAAGTCTTCGATAATTTTCTAAAAATACAAAATTTTACTAAGGGTATTTTAGAAGTCTAGCACGTAAAATTGGCCACTAGGTTCGGGGGTGTAACACCACTACACCCCAAAACGTGTCATGTTAGTTAAGGTTGAACTATTCCATATCGCCCATGGATCTCTCCCGTGCTTTGTCGATGTGGGATTTGCCTAGGCTGTCACATACACCCCCTCAAGGACTCAACATCCTTATTGAGGTTTGCCCCCACCATCATTCAAAAGGGACGCAAAGAGGCTTTGATAACAATTGTAACATCCCAGCCTTTTCTGACAAGATATTGTCTGCTTTTGGACTAAATCCTCACGGATTTGTTTTTGGGTGTTTGATCGGGACGTAAGGGTGAGGGTCCCTTCGATGAAGCTTACCCCAGAATGGAAGGGGTGCTATCAATGAGATGAAACAAAAGTGAAGCAACAATACAACAACAAAGTATAAAACAAACGTCAACTAAAAGGGACAAGTCGACAATGGCTCAAAGAGCATGGAAAATAAGAGAATGAATCAAGGTGCAACACTCAAAGCAATCAATGAAGGAAGATTCACAAGAAAGGTACATGAGGGGCAATAGGGGTTCATCACATAGCTTGGGGGCCACTTGAATGGGGAAATTGAGTTAATAATTGAGATAAAGTAAGACTAACACAACTCTAGCCCCTCTAACACTTCAACGAACAATCTACTTAGGGTCTCTAACGAGCTCCTAACAGGAAACACAGAAGCAAGGCAAGCTAACTACTCTCACATAGATAACTAGACCAAAACAACAATGCACGCCAAATGTTCGATGAAATGCCTAAGTTATAAATTCACCTAGAGAGGACCAACATTCATGTAGCTACTCTCACTTAGCACAATTAGATCAGTACACAAGACTCTATCCCGGTCCTAACAAGCATAGAATGAATTAGGAACCAATCAATCAACAACAAGTCCACAAAGGTGCATATCTCACAATCAACACCCCAAACACAAGAAGAGACTGAAATTGGAACAAGAGAACTTGAATAAGCATAAAGGAGTTAAAGACTTACAAACACAACCCCATTTCAATTACACCCCATAGTTACCCTTACACCCATGAAATCACCCCTAGCCCCAACCCTAGGTCTAGTGTGCCATGGAAGAGAGAAGAAGACAACTACTCATAAATATGAAACTAGGAGGAGAAGACATTCTTAACTCTTGAATGGTCTTGGTCTTGGGAGAAGACATTCACTCAATTGCTCTATCTCGTGCCATTTGGTTACTTTGGCCTGTTTCAGGTCTGATTGATGGTTTTCTAGTGTTTTGTGATAGCACAGGTTTTTGCCGTCAGATAATGTAACCAAGGACGTCTCTAAGGCATTGGAGCCTCGAGGAATCGCACCAAAATCGATCCAAGGAGTCAATCAAGTCAACACAAATCCTGCCCAGCTTTACAAAGAAGATTTCGCCGAAAACCCAAGAAGAAACCGTCATAGCATTGAAGGAGAAGTTTTCGGCGAGAAGTCAAAGTCTTCGCCGAAAACTCTCGATAAAAACACCACAGGAGAACAGTCGACCGGAGCCAACCTTTTCAAAGAAGTTTTTGGCGAAAGTCCTTAAGTTTTTGCCTAAAACCATAAACCTAATCCAGTCGGGAAAGGGTTAAGTATAAATATAAACCGGCGGCTCAACAAAAAAAACAAAAAACACTTTTATCATATACAACTTATCACAAGTTCCAGACCTAAGGAGTTCGGGAGAACAGAATTGAAGACCATTCAAGAGTTAAGAATTAAAAACACTTTTATCCTTCGGCTGTGGTGACCGGCTCGACATCATTCGCTCCGGACCCGGTGCTAGGGTTTTGGTGATGCTGGGGTGTTCCGACCTTCTGGCTGGCATTTCCTCGGTCAAACGAGGTTCTCCCCAAGTATTTTGGCCTCCTGAATCTTCTGGAATCAACTTGTCCGCCAGATTCTGAGTGCTGAGCAGGGTTGTCCGATACAGGGGCTGGTTGTCCGCATCCGCCGGGGCCGGGGCAGTGTCCTTCGGTGACCATCCCGTCTTGGCCACGTATTCTTGAATCCTCTTGACTTCTGTTCTCCAGAACTGTCTCCAGATGGCTTTTGGAGTGTGCTTGACTTGTGGGATCATGGAGGTGAAGTTAGGGAAGGGCTGAGACTCTGTTCCCGGGCTAGGGCTTATGTCCTCGGCTAGCAGCATGCTCTGGAATATCCTTCCATCTTGTGGGGTCTTCCTTCTTGCTTGAGGGGCGTCAGCCTATACTTCATCTCATACCTTGGCTTGAGGGCTTGTAGGTGGCCAACCCTTAGTTCTAGGAGCTTCTTGTAGGGTCCTAGGGTTCGGCCTCCAACGGGTGACCCTGGTGGGGTGTAGGTGTACTGGCGTGTGCTGGGGCAGCTAGGCTGGTTCATATCATCCCCCTCTTCTTGCATTGGATTTGTCCCCAAATCCATCTCGGGGTCTTTTCTAGAACCCATCACTCTTTTCCAAACTTCAACAACTTTGTGGGCTACGGTCGGGGAAGACTCAGCATCATCCGTGGACCTAGGAGGTCATTGGAGTCGGTAACAGACCAAGGCTCGGATTTTTTAGTGTCTTTTCCTTCCGTCTCTATATCTTCCTCTCCTGAAATACTGTCAATAACAATGTTAAGGCTCGGAGAGGTGTTTGGTGAGGGTTCCTCACTCATCTCCACATCCGGGTCAGTGTCCGGATCTTCTTCGCTCGGGGCGGCTTTTAAAATCCGTCGGGAGGTGATCTCCCATTGGATCTTGGGTGCACAGGGGTTGGGACCGAGTATTGGGACTCTGGGGCTTGGTGGGATAGCACTGCGTCCGTTAGGGTTGGACATGCTCGTCTTGATGGCGCCGGAACTGGGCGTCGGGGTAGCTAAATGGCCGTCGGGGCCGCCGCTCTGCTCCAAGATGTCGACGAGATCTTTTTCTGTCTTCAGGCTAAAATTGGCCGAGGGATTATTCAAAAGGCTCCGGGTAGGCCGATTGACATCATCCGGCTCGGACAGGATGTCCGGGGCAGGCTTTATGTTGGGCCAGGGCAGAACTGATTGGTGATCACTCGGCTGTTGAACGCTGAAAATTTTTCCAGGCCTTCCACGTTGACTTCTTCTCCTTCATTGGACTCCTCTTCTATTTCTTCAACAATTGGCTCCTTTTCATCATCCGTGACAACCTCTCCTTCTCTAAGCACCATGGTTCGGGTGTTAGGGCAGTCCCTTTCCATGTGACCTCTACCTTGACACTTGAAACACACAATGGAACTAGGCCGAGCATTAGTAGTAGGAATTTTTGAGCCAAGACTAGGTGTTACCAGTGATGCCGATCCTTGGTTAGGGTTTGGCTTCGAACCAAAATTCCTGCTAGGGGTTGTCCTCCAAGGGGTGTTTCCTACACTCCTGTCTCCTCTCACAGGGGCACTGATTGGTGGCGGGGTAGTAGCCCTTCTTCCAAGTCCATTCTTTAATTCCTTCTCAACCCTAATAGCCGTGGTTACCAAGTCATCATAATCAACAAAGTTTAGGATGTTGACTTGGTGTAGGATTTCTCTTCGTAATCCTCCAGTGAACCTTGCTATTTTTGCATCTACATCTTCACTTAGGTCAAGTCTCATGACCAGGATCTCCATCTCCTGATTGTACTCTTCAACTGACATGTTTCCTTGCTTCAAAAGTTGAAGCTTGGCGTGCAAGTCTCTATTATAGCTGCTTGGTACAAATTTTCTTCTCATCTTTCTCTTAAGACTCCTCCAACTAGGGATGGGGTCCTCTTCTTCTCTCTTGATCTGATTTCTGAGCTGAGCCCACCATAAAGTAGCAAAGTCAGTAAACTCAAGTGTGGCTAGGGTTACCTTTTTCCTCTCAGAATAGTTATGGCACTCAAAGAAATCTTCCATGCTCCTCTCCCAATCAATGTACTCGTCGGGGTTTGCTTTGCCAGCAAATTTGGGTACATTGAGCTTCAAGCTGCTCACATCATCATCTATCTCCTGTTCATTCCTCCTTGGACGTCGGGGGCCGTCTCCATTCGGGGCTCCAAACTGCTCGGTGAATCGGTTCATGTTTTGAGCTAGGGTCGCCATGTGTGCCTCCAAAGCAGCAAGCCTTTCATCTGTCATGATTAGTACACGAACAAAGGACCTCCCAAATCTCTCTAATGAAACCTCACACACTCTTTCTCTTACCACTCGTGTATAAAAATTTAAAGTCACTCAAATTAGGGTTTTCTTTTAAAATTCCAAGACAAAGACAATTCCAACTCAAGTAGTTGCAAGTTTCTTCGAAGCTATGAAGTCCAAGTCTACCAATGACACAAAACAAGACCTTATACCTAGGGTTTCAGATTTCTAAGGCTAGAATCTTGATGCTAGGTCGTGGGATGACAAAATAACAAATTTGGGTGTTCTACTAAGAAAGCTACTAGCTAAACTTATGAAAAACCCTCTTCTTGAACTTAACCTACTACCTTGATTGTGAACGTGGCCTTGCTTTTTAGCTAGGTCAAATTTCTTTTTTTCTAGACCTCGATTCTTTTCTTTTCTTTTCTTTGATTCTTCATTTTGTATTTTCTTTTGGACGACCACAGCTTTTTCTCACAACAAAACTTAAAGAAAGGTAGAAGATTAGAACAAACACAATGAAGCTATTTTTAGGGTTTTTCTGAAATTGAAAGCAACGAAAACTTAAAGATATGAATCCAAGCAAGAACCTAGAAACTGGGATAGATGTGGTCCAAGAGTTGAACCGTGCTCTGATACCAGCTAATGCGAACTGCCTCCTCTAGGAAGGGATCGACTCAACACCCAAAACTATATTATCAGCCCCACGAGAACCTAACCTTTGAAACCGCGGAGAACCTTGAAATCCACTAAGTAATGACTTAGGAACCCCAAGTGTTCGGTCGAGTTGGTGCCACACAAAAAAAGGATGAATGCCTTTGATGATAAACCAAAACCTTAAGCTAAGCAATAACGAGCAAAGACTTGAAGGAAAAAGAACAAAGTTCTGAAATTTTCATTAATGGGTAAACTGTCTTACAATCGTGGCCGAGGCCTCTATTTATAGCACAAAGGGTGGCCAAGGCCGGTTCCAACTCTAAAAAGGAAAGATTAAAATAATCCTAAAAGATAGGCCGAAGAAACTATTAAAATAAACTAAGTAGTTCGAATAAAAACTCCTAAACTGGCTAAAATTCAGCAAAACCCTAATCCAGGCGGATTAGGGCAAACCAGCTTTCCTTGTCCGGTGGGACTAGGAAAGGGCTCCGGGCGCGTCGGCGGGCAATCCGGGCGCGGGCAGGAATCCTTCCGCGGCTAGGACAAGTGCCTGGAACACGCGCGGTGGCATTTTCGTAAATACCGCTGGCTCCGGGTGACCGGGCGGTCGGGTGGCATCCTTTGGCTGTGGTGACCGGCTCGGCATCATTCGCTCTGGACCCGGTGCTAGGGTTTTAGTGATGTCGGGGTGTTTCGACCTTCTGGCTGGCATTTCCTCGGTCAAGCAAGGTTCTCCCCAAGTATTTTGGCCTCCTGAATCTTCTGGCATCAACTTGTCCTCCAGATTCTGAGTGCTGAGCAGGGTTGTCCGATACAGGGGCTGGTTGTCCGCATCCGCCGGGGCAGTGTCCTTCGGTGACCATCCCGTCTTGGCCACGTATTCTTGAATCCTCTTGACTTCTGTTCTCCAGAACTGTCTCCAGATGGCTTTTGGAGTGTGCTTGACTTGTAGGATCATGGAGGTGAAGTTAGGGAAGGGCTGAGACTCTGTTCCTGGGCTAGAGCTTATGTCCTCGGCCAGCAGCATGCTCTGGAATATCCTTCCATCTTGTGGGGTCTTCCTTCTTGCTTGAGGGGCCTCAGCCTATACTTCATCTCATACCTTGGCTTGAGTGCTTGTAGGTGGCCATCCCTTAGTTCTAGGCGCTTCTTGTAGGGTTCTAGGGTTCGGCCTCCAACGGGTGACCCTGGTGGGGTGTAGGTGTACTGGCGTGTGCTGGGGCAGCTGGGCTGGTTCATATCAGGAGTGGAGCATCGGGAGGGTTACCAAGATTAATTAGCTGCCCGGGTTCGGTTGCCTCTCGCAACGACTTTACTTAATTGGTGCAATTACTAATGATTTATGAGTTACTTTTGTAGTGGATTAACCCTAATTGGTTCCTACGAAAGGCACACTCCAATGATTAGGTTAATTGTTCAATTTGATTTTTTAAAGTAAGGCGATCGTTCGCTTCTATCCTTAGCTTAACAAGAATCTAATCTAGGTGATCAATCCAGACAAGAAACATGAACAATGAAGAACAAATCAAACATGAAAGAGAACCGATTGAACTTTGAATCTAATCACCGCCGATCCGTGACCGCTTTAAAGCCCTGGGTCACTTAGGGTTCATCTAGTCTAAGCTCTAAGAGTTTAGCTACTCATGTTTTTTCACAAAAGAATCAAAGACAGAAATAGAGTTCATCATACAGAGGAAGAACAGAAAAGGATCTGAAAAACCTAATTAAGACGACTCCGGCAGAACTTCGATGTTCCGGTAAACTGCAATCCTAGCTCCGAGTCTTCGAGATGGAAGGGATGGCATCACGATCTCTTCTTGGCTCTTCGAACTCTAAACTCTCGTTCAGAACTCTTGAGAATTCTGAGAATTTCGGTATTAGTTGGTTATTATGATCTCTGAAAAATCGTCCTCCTTTATTTGGGCCGCCGGTTAAGTATTTATACTTAACCCTAATACCGCCGGATTTTAACTAAGATTTTTGCCGAAAATAGTAAGGGATTTTCGTTGAAAATCCTAGTGCAAAAGGGATGACCGTCGACTGGATTCTTCTGTGGTTTTCGGACCATTGGTTCTCGGCGAAAACTTCACATTTTTGCCGAAAACTTCCTTGAATGAGCTCAGTCAATTTGTGCATGGATTTTCATCGAAAACCTTGGGTGTTTTCAGCGAAATCTTAAGTGTAAAATGGGGCAGAAGTTTGGTTTGACTTGATTGGCTCCTTGGATCGATTCCGGTGCGATTCCTCGAGGTTCCAACGCCTTAGACACATCCTTGGCTACTTATTTGACGGCAAAAAACCTGTGATAACATAGAAACACTAGAAAACCATCAAATAGACCCGAAACGGGCCAAAGTAACACAAATGGCACGAGATAGAGCAATTGATTGAATATTCATTATTCTACCCTAAAAACCATGTCTTAAGCAATGAAATGTCGCTTAAATGAGGCTGATAATCACGTCAATTCGTGTGTCATCAAAATACCCCACACTTAAGCTTTTGCTTGTCCTCAAGCAAAATGAATAGAAACGCTCATGTTCACAATTGATAAGATCGATTAAATTGGAGCTCAATCAAACACAATGAATTATTAGACAGATAATTCCTAGAACAAGAAACCTAACATGCATACTGATCAGCCAAACAACCTGGTCTCACTAATAAACTGGACACGACAAGTAGTAGCAACCAATTATGCACGAATTTGACCTGACGACCAGACTCCTCACACAAGGAAAATATAGTACAATGGGAACTCTCACTCTCTGTGTTTAAGGACGTGTTTATGCTCTCAATCATTTTCTTTTACTGAATTCTGTCATAAGTTTGTAATTCGACCACATCTCCACCACTGTGACAACACGAGGAACTAGTCAAGAAGGACTTCCCTGCTAGGACTGTAACGAATTCTACACTACAAGGGTTTATAATGAGATGGATGATGGAAGTGTATGATGATGGCTTTGGTGCGGTGTAGCTTTCGACTAACTTCCCTCGAATCTAGCCTATGGCTTCCTACCGTCTAACTAGACACGGGTGGAATGGTGAACGCTCGTCCTATGATACCCTCAAGCAACCTAGCACTTATTTTCTTTACACATTTCTTTTCTTACTAACTTTTCTTTTGACTTCGTTCTTCCATATGTAGGGAGAAGAACGTTTATTGAACTGAAAACTTGAAACTTTTTGGCTTTTCTGATTTTTCTCTTTCTTTTCATTTTTTCGAAATTTACTTCTCTTTTTCTTCTTTTCTCTTTTTTTTTCTTTTAGTTGCTAGAGGGGTTTACACGTTTGGACATAATAGCTAAGACCACCTGTTTAATGGCTATAGGCAGGTTACCACAAACCGACTTCCGGTAGGTCAATCTAGAACTACAACCACATGGGATCAATGGGGAATGAAAGAATGGGAAATGGCTGTAATGTATTATCCAACCGAAAGAACAGGCCAAGCTCAAGGGTTTACACCTAATGGATTTATCGTTTGGTAGGCTATTTGGCTTAGTAGCTGAATCTAGGTGCCCATATCATTCTAGAACTCGTGTCATCGTGTGGTCTCGAGTAGATCTCATGCAAATTCTAACTCATTCAAGCAAATAGAAAACTGCTCAAAAAGAATTGAAATTGCAAGTTACGTGCAATGGATCAAAAGCTCATAGTTGGTTTGCTAGTCGGATTCGGTCGTTTTCATGCAATCAAGGCTACAAACTACAAGTGTGATTTTTAAAATTCTGTTCTGACCAGGCAATTTAGCATCAAAATATACACATTGGTTCTCAAGTTCTAGGTTAAGCAGTCTAAGCATCATTATGAAGGATTGAACAACAACTTAACATAAAAAATCAAGAACTGAGCCATTCTAATGCTAGAGAGACTGGCAAGGAATCACGAGGCACACAAAAACACAATCAAGGGCAATCAAGTTCATGCAAGGTTCTCTAGCATCCTGCCCTACACTTAAATCAGACACATCACAGGACTAATTCTAGAGTTCAGAGTGAAGTAGAAGAACCTGGACCGAGATGGTTGGCGTAGGGGATGAGCACGGATCCTCGGAGCGGAGGGAATCTACCCAAGCGAAGCAAAGGGAATCTCCCAACTGCCTACAAAACAAAAACAAATGAAAGATAAAAAGGAAACCGGGACAAGTATCCCGGATCCACATAGAAAAATGTTGGATCGAAATCCGAAAAGAAGAAATAAAAAGAAAGGACAAGGAAAAGGACACCACCCGATCATGGCTGGTCAGTGGCGTCGGGGGGTGGAAAGTGAAGGAAATCGCCGAGCTGACATTGTCACGCCAGCTGTGCCTCATACCGCTCGTCAGCGTGGTGCATATGTTGCTGCATAATAATCCATCTCGCCTCTTGAGTAGCGTTGTCGGTGATGCGCCACTCCTGCAGTCGCTCGTACAACTCCCCAACATCCGCGGGTACGGGTGGTGCTGTGGGTGAGGCGCCTGATATGGATCTGGAATGGGTGGTGGCGACTAGCGTGCATACCTTTCCTGATGATGTGGCGAGGGTGTAGGATCATGAAATTCTGGCTCATACTGAGGCTGAGGCTCCTCAGAATCATCTTCTTCCTCCGACTCATCCTCGTCTTGGAGAGGAGGGTCTGCTGCTACCTGGGGTCTGAGGTCCAGTTCGAGGTCGTACTCAACTGCCAAATCACCTCCAACGGTCCATACTCTACGTCGTGGGATGTTCGGGCCATATTCTTGGCTGAGACCGAAGGAGATGATGAGTCGGCCGACAAAGTTGCCTCTCAGGAGTGAGCGAGGTGGCCTCGACCTCTGAGTCTTCTGGCGGAGTAGTCGGGCAAGTACCCATCCGGGATGAAGAGGATAACTCTCCCGGATGGCGCGATGAAAAAGAAGCTCCTCTCGGCTGATATGGTGGCGGTCCTTCTCTGGAGCATACAAAAGAGAACGATGCCAAACCATGTGAATGAATTTATAGAGAGGGTGAGAGAGAGACTTAACTGAATTATGCTTCGTGAGACGATCGCCGGGCACCCCAGTCATGTGGCTCCAGAGTGCATGGTACTCCTCTCCGTCGCCATCGTCGTTCTCCCAGCCGAGGTGATGTCCCTCGTAGTGCTCGCGGGGTATACCTAGACGAGCAACAAACTCATCATAGGTGAGTGTTCTGTACACCCCGCCGAGATAGAATGTGACGACCTTCTTGTGCTGCCTCCTCTTGTGCTCGTCCAGATCGAACGTCGCCCAAAACTCCTGAAGGGCGACGTCTGGGAAGTCGGCGGAAAGCGTGGTCAGCTCCAGGAGTCCAGCATGCGTCAGTGCATCGAGCACGTTCCGGTGCCAGTCCTCATCGTGATCGAAGAGGGACTCCATGGAAAGGGGGCGAACACCAGCTCCAGGGATATGCTCGAGCTGCTGGTAGCGCTCGAAGTAGTACTGGGGTAGGCAAGCAACAGTGCGATGGTACCCCACATGGCCAGGGAAAGCTGGTGGAGGGCCCTGGACGGCGGGTGTGACAGGAGCGGGAACTCGGGAGCTGGAGACGGCGTCAAGTCTCTGCTTGGTCCTACGCTCATGAGTTACATTCCTAAACAAGAAAACAAACCAGATTAGTCAAACTAAAACCCTACCCCACACTTAGTAGAAAAACTCAATTTCACAAAGAAACGAGGAAAACCGAGTGGGGGTAAGCAAAGCAGATTAACCGGTAATCACAAACAATTAAAACACATGCTTAGGAACAGCCAGAATGGAATCATCATAATCAGAGTTTGGAAGTCAAACTGACATTTCTCATAAAGTCAACACCGCAAAGAATAGGTCTTAAGCATAGCAACACACGAACAATTGGTATTATAATTCAGCACAATACTCCCTAAGCATGCTAGATTAGTCCAAAGAGTTCAGCTAACCTAGTTCACACAAAATCAGTCGGCACGCAAATCGAGGCAAACCGAAAAGTCAACTAAAAGTCAACCCTGACGAAATTCATCATTCAACATGTCAAAAGATTCGGAATGCAAAGTTCTACAACTTACCTTGAAGCCATGGGTGCTGAAAATGAACGGAGAAAGAGAAATCGGTGAAAAACTTGAAAATCTAGGGTTTGGCTGAACGGGAGTTCTAGAGCTCCGATTCAGATGATCTACGTCTCAAAACGATTGGAAAAGGAAGGGGAGTAGGGTGGTGGCGGTCGGCTGGTTTGGTCGGCGGTGACGAAAGAGAGGGCGGCGACGACGAGTGTTTAAAACAAAAGGTGGAGGGGTTTTAAGTTTTCGAAAATGGAAGTGAGGAGAGGGAGGAGACACGATCAGGAATTAAAAGGGATAGGTCCAAAAATTTGCCTTGAGTTTTCGGCGAGAACTAGGGCAAATTTTCGCCGAAAACATCAGTGAAAATGCATTGCCAGTTTTTCAAAAGGATTTTCGCCAAAAACTTAGAATTTTTGGTGAAAAGTTTAACTAAAAATGTCTGGAAACACAGTGAGATTTCAAAGGGAGTTTTCGCTGAAAATATGAAGGTATTTTCGCCGAAAGTTTTGACCTGTACGGTTGAAAATATTTTCGCAAACCCGGCAATCTTCAGAAAATCACAATTAAATCCACAAAAATTGGAACAACCTCAAACAACTTGTGATTGACACTATGACACACAGACTACACACGAAAAATAAGAAATAAAACAAACTGACACTTTTGGCCCCCCCGAATCGACTCTAAAACACTAAGGTTGACACAAATGAAAACAGACTTCAACCGTGGGTTGCCTCCCACGAAGCTCTCTTTTATTAACGTCCTCGAGTTGGACGATACCTGGACGGTATTAGGAGACATCCCAACTCAGGTTCTCCTTAATGCTAGCATCGGAGTTCATGAAGTAGAGCTTCGGGGTATCTCCGTTAAGCATAAATTTCTTCCCGTTAGCGTGTAAGAGCTTGGTACATCCGTCGGGAAGGTGCTCAGTGATCTTGAACGGACCAAATAGCTCTGTCAAGGGATCATCTTCTATGAGGAAGACGGTGGAAGGGATGAGAATGATTGACTTCATCTTCTCTTTACCCTCCGGCTTTGTATCACCAGGATCGGTGATCGTAGGTATTTCCTTAGGAGATGCTTTCGGCTTCTCCTTCAATACTTGTTTCGGCGCCGGTATCTCGGAACAAATTGGTGGTGCAGCTGGCTCAGATGAAGGTGGCGGCACAACTGGTCTCCAGACCATTTGAGTCTTCGTCTTCTTGTTCTTCCCCCGTGGCCTGCTAGGTTTCTTGCTTGGCGGTGAAGAAGAGGCTTTCAGTTCCTTCTTCTTTGGCAGCTTCTGAACAACAAATTTTAGCTTCTGCTTCATAACCTATTCAACATCTGCAGCAACAACTGATCTAGAAACACTGGAAGAGATATCAGTAACGGAGTTGACCGGAGTCAACTCCACAGTTTCAACAGCTAGACAGTGAGATTCTTCATTCTTAGGAGCATATTTCATACCGTCCTTAAGACGGAATGTTATCGTTTCCCTACCAACCCTCAAAGTCAAAGAACCATTCGGAACATTAATTTGCATTTCGGATGTTGCCATGAAAGGTCAACCTATAAGAATGGTAGAATCCTCTTCACTAGTATCTATGATCACGAAGTCAGCTAGGAAAGTGAAAGGACCACATTTAGTAACAACGTCTTTGATTTCTCCCCTATGGGTTTTCAATGATCTATCAGCAAAGACAAGTTGTATGCTAGTCGGTTCGAGTTTCCCTAGATTCAATTTCTCATACAGACTCATAGGCATAACATTAACAGACGCGCCTAGATCAACCAAACAACGCTCTATCTCAACATCATCAATGACTAGAGGTAGAGTGAAAGAACCAGGTTCAGAACACTTAGCTGGATATGGAGAGGAAGTTTTCTTGCTACGAATGTCAGGATATCCTTCTTTGCTCCCCATCATTCCAGTCAAAACCTTGCATTTGGCAGCATTACTCTTGGAAAAGGGGCTTCACATAGTACGGAGCAAGAGGAGGATCATACTCCTTAGGTGCCACTTTCTGTGCTTCCTTCTTCTCTGTAGTTTCAGGGATCCTGCATAAATCAGAAGAAGCATTAATAGATGAGCTTGTAGAATCTTGAGCAGTTACCATCTTGGTTGCTTCTTTCTCGGATTTGGCTCTGTCTGGCTTGGAAGTTGGCCAAATGGTCGACCAGATGCTAGCATGCTCGAGATGTGGTTCACAGCTTGCTCAATTCTTTGACCGGATGTGATCTGTTCTTGATTGAGAAGAGCTTGAGCTTTGAACTGACTGTCATGATCATCAAGTCTGGTGATGATCTGCCTAAGCTTCTTGTCCAGGTCACTGATGTTGTTCTCCTTCTGGTGTTGTTGACCTGTATAGGTGTTATTCAAATATTGATTATGGCGATTGCCAGGAGCAATTCCATAGTTACCCGGATTACGGTGTGGCGGCTGATAGACACCTCCCGGCGGATGGTTAGGCTTCTGATCCTGAGTTGGACCAGCAGGTCGGTTTTTTTGGTTCTGGTTATGGTTGGCGCCATTATTGTAGGGAGGTTTGTCTTGATAATTCCCTTGTTGCCTGAAGTTGCGGTAGCCAACATAACCGTTTTGATTGTTGTTGAAGCCTTGTTCAACAAAATTGACTTCTTCGGCGGACCAGACTTCTGTCTTACCAAAATTCTGGCATCGGCCTCCATTATGCGCACAAGCTCCACACAATTTGCAATCAGCAACATAGACAGAGGCTGCTGGCGGTTTAATGGATGTAGATGACTTCTTCAGATGCTTCTCTACTTCTGCCTTTATAGTAACTTCTAGATCGAGCTTGCTTCTTGATCCTTCTGATTGTCGCTCCCAGTTCCTTGACTTGGAGGCACAGTTCGCAAAATGAAGAAGAGCAGCTTTAGGTGTGAGTGTAGTGCAATCCCCTTCAGATAGAGAATTGACCCACTTAGCAGATTCTTCTCGAAGACCTCGAGCAAAGATTTCAGCTAACTGCCTCTGCTCGAAACCGTGATGAGGACAATTGTAGAGAAGTTCTTGGAATTGATTCCAAGTATCATATAGGATTCTGCCTTCCTTCTGGGAGAATCTGGCGATGCTGTCCTTGATAGCTGTTGTTCTGGCAGTAGGGAAGTACTCTTCGACGAAGTCCTGAGCAAGAGTATCCCAATCAGTGTAATATCCAGGTGGTTTGCCAGTAAGCCACCTCTTAGCTGCGCCTTTCAGAGAGAACGGGAAAGTTCTCAAGCAAAGAGTGTTCTTGTCGAGATTTACGTTCTTGAAAGTGCTGCAGAGATCAAGGAAATCCGCCAGATGTGTGCACGGATTGTCTAGTGGCCTGCCTTCAAACTGTAGATCCTTAGAGATCATAGTCAAGAATGGAATCTTGATCTCATAGTCAGGATCTCCTTCAACGCGCGGTACGACAATAGAAGATCGAACGCTAGTCGCACTCGGCTTGTTGTAGTCTGCTAGACTCTTCTGTGCAATTGGTGGTGGTGGTGGTGGTAAATCACTGCCTGGTGGTGGTGGTAACTGATCATCCATGGTAGGAGATGGAGGAGGTGAAAGTGACTCGGTGTATGAAACGGATGAAGATGACGGTAAAGATGGAGATGAGGAACTCTCCTTCAGTTCCTCGATCTTGATTGGAGTGACGGATGGAGGTGGATTGGTTCTGCTTCTCCTTGGAATCTGTGATTGTCGACGTGGAGCAGAACTGCCTGCTCTCTCTATGCTCTTAGCCTTGTCGGTTTGAGAGCGAGTCCAAGGGCGGCGATGCATACACCTGTGAGCAACCTACAAATAACAGAAACAAACAAAAACCAGTGTAAAATCGAAGTGGATGGAAAAATTAAAGATGGAAGGTAGAAGAATAAAATGCCAGTTCTTCTTTGGAACAATCAAAAAAAGTCCCCGGCAACGGCGCCAATTGGATGAACGCTGCAGAGCAGGTTATCAAATAACTACCAAGCTGTGAAGCTAGGGTAGATCGTATTCCACGGGCCTTCTAATGATCGATTACTCAAATAAGCTGGCAAATTACTCAGGTTAAACACTTCGTGCGTGGTGTGAGTTCCACGACTTCTAATTCTAAGAAATGCACGGAAATTAAAAATTGAAACTAAAAACAGATTGGAAATTAGGGTTGAAAATAGAGATGACAGACGAACTTAGACTTTGAATCCCCCTTCGTTCACTAGAGCATTGGCAATCAACAGATCAGCGGATTTCAATTCTCATTCAATCAATTTCTAAGACACCACCATAACTCCTTACCCTTAGGTTTAAGACTGGCGAACGTTCGCTCTATCCGATCTAGCTACCAAGATTAATTAGCCGCCCGGTACGGTCGTGTCTCGCAATGACTTAACTTAACTGGTGCAATTACTAATGATTTATGAGTTACTCTTGCAGTGGATTAACCCTAATTGGTTCCTACGAAAGGCACACTCCAATGATTAGGTTAATTGTTCAATTTGATGTTTTAAAGTAAGGCGAGCGTTCGCTTCTATCCTTTGCTTAACAAGAATCTAATCTAGGTGATCAATCCAGACAAGAAACATGAACAATGAAGAACAAATCAAACATGAAAGAGAAACTGATTGAACTTTGAATCTAATCACCGCCGATCCGTGACCGCTTTAAAGCCCTAGGTCACTTAGGGTTCATCTAGTCTAAGCTCTAAGAGTTTAGCTACTCATGTTTTTCACAAAAGAATCAAAGACAGAAATAGAGTTCATCATACAGAGGAAGAACAAAAAGGATCTGAAAAACCTAATTAAGATGACTCTGGCAAAACTTCGATCTTCCGGTAAACTGCAATCCTAGCTCCGAGTCTTCGAAATGGAAGGGATGGCGTCACGATCTCTTTTTGGCTCTTCGAACTCTAAACTCTCCTTCAGAACTCTTGAGAATTCTAAGAATTTCGGTATTAGTTGGTAATTATGATCTCTGAAAAATCGTCCTCCTTTATTTGGGCCGCCGGTTAAGTATTTATACTTAACCCTAATACTGCCAGATTTTAACTAAGATTTTCACCAAAAATATTAAGGGATTTTCGCCGAAAATCCTAGTGCAAAAGGGATGACCGCCGACTGGATTCTTCTGTGGTTTTCAGACCATTGGTTCTCGGCAAAAACTTCACATTTTCACCGAAAACTTCCTTGAATGAGCTCAGTTGATTTGTGCATGGATTTTCGCCGAAAACCTTGGGTGTTTTCGGTGAAATCTTCAGTGTAAAACGGGGCAGAAGTTTGGTTTGACTTGATTGGCTCCTTGGATCGATTTCGGTGCGATTCCTCGAGGTTCCAATGCCTTAGACACATCCTTGGCTACTTATTTGAAGGCAAAAAACCTGTGCTAACATAGAAACACTAGAAAACCATCAAATAGACCCGAAACGGGCCAAAGCAACCCAAATGGCACGAGATAGAGCAATTGATTGAATATTCTGATAAGAATTTAATTACCAAGGTCGTATTCCACAAGGTCCTCTCATAAGCTAATACTCACAAAATTCATGAACGGTCTAAACATTTGAATTGAGGTTTGGTTTTGAATTAGAACAAATCAAAAGCATAAACAAACAAGGCAAAACTAACAAGTAAAATTGAGAGAGAGAAAGGAGTTTAGCCTAGCAAGGGGTTTCTTCAAGCTAAAGGTTCATGAAAGCTGGATTGAATATCAAGCAACGATGTGTAAACTAATGACCATGCATTTCACTCAAATAGAATCAACGAACTCTCACTCAATTGACTCTCTACTCCGACCAAATGAACCATGCTTTCGCTATGAGAACAAAGGAAATGAAGTGCTTTAACTAGTCCAATGAAATGCTTGAAACTTGAATTCTATGCTAACATTCATCTAACACAAGGTAAATGATGCAAGACACTCTCATGTCAATCATATAGCACTAGCCTAGCAATCAAAAGGGTCTTTCAACCTTCAAATGAAAGAAAACTAAATGCACACCAAGTGTTTGATAAAATGACAACAAGGAAAAACAAGCTCAAAATGGTTGCAATTGTATAATCCAATCTCTCAAATCATCCAATTACAATCCAAGCACCTTAGATCAACATCAATCAATCATTCTCATGTATTGAAAGACATAAACAATACCAAAAGAACAAATCAAACTCTAATGGCTATAAAGCACAAGGTCTAGGATCATCATCTTATACAAATGGCTAAGAGAAACTCAATCCATACAATCAATCACCTATCCTAGCTTGATCCATCCCCCACTAAACTAAACCTAAGCTTAGCCTAGCATAACCATGGAAGAAACCTGAAATTGAGTAGAGGAGACCATCCTTGCTTCCATGGAGGATCTTCCTACTTGGCTCTTTAAGCTCCAATCCAAGCTATGGAGGACTTCACTTAGATCCTTGATCTTCAAGTTGATCAACAAGGGAGGAAGGATGGTGTTTGGTTGAGAGAGAGGAGGTGATCGGCGATTGAGAGAGAAAAGAGAGTCGGACGAGTGTGTTGTAATATGATATATTCCTCAAATTCTTCCGTTTTGCCTCGTTAAATAGTACCACTGGAAGACCTGGAATTTTCGGCGAAAACTGAAGAAGTTTTCGCCGAAAATCTCTATGTAAATCACTGATGGCTTTTGCTTCCTTCATAGGTTTTCGGCGAAAACTCAGATAGTTTTCACCGAAAACTTCTTCATAAATCAAATGTCCATCTCCTGGAAGTCCACTGCTTGCATAAGCCGAGGGTTTTCGGCGAGAACTATAAGGTTCTTGCCGAAAACTCGAGTACAAAACCGTGCACTTTTCTCGATTTTGCAACGGCCATATCTCCTCCGTCCTAGCTCCGATTGACCTCCCGTTTGATCCTACGTGCTCCTTGTCACCAGTACTTCAATGCCAAATCCTTAAAATGTAAAGAAAACAACCCCAATAGACACAGAATTGGCCTCAAAGTGGCAACCGGGCAACAAAAGGGCACTTTGCATAAAACATCCATAAAGGCCTATAAATCATAGCAAAATGAGATCAAACATGGGAGATCCCTAGGCTAATCGAGGTCTTAAAACGCACTAAATATGATCACATCAAATTCCCCTACGACTAAGCTTTGCTTGTCCTCAAGCAAATGAATTAGAAAACATCCAAGTCCACAAATGACAAGATCGGTCACATTGAGATTCAAACGATAACAATTTGGCTTAAACTGCTCCATGAACAAACTTAACCTACACATGCCAGAATGTCAACCAAACAAGTCTAGACCTCACTAATATCTGCACACTTCAAGTAGTGGTTAATTGGGATACAGAAAAAATCGGCCACGACAACACCAACTCTAATTAAATGGACTTCGGGAAATGGAATAGATAGGGCGGGTGATGCGAACCGCCTCCTCTAGGAAGGGATAGACTCAACACCCAAAACTATATTATCAGCCCCACAAGAACATAACCTTTGAAACAGCGGATAACCCTTGAAATCCACTAAGTATTGACTTAGGAACCCCAAGGTATTCGGTCGAGTTGGTGCCACAAACAAAGGATGATTGCCTTTGATGATAAACCAAAACCTTAAGCTAAGCAACAACGAGCAAAGACATGAAGGAAAAAGAACAGAGTTCTGAAATTTTCATTAATCAATAATCTCCCTTACAATGGTGGTCGAGGCCTCTATTTATAGCTCAAGGGTGGCCTAGGCCGGTTCCAACTCTAAAAAGGAAAAACTAAAATACTCCTAAAAGATAGGCCGAGGAAACTATTAAAATAAACAAAGTTGTCCGAATATCAAACTCCTAAACTGGCAAAATTGAGCAAAACCCTAATCCGGGCGGATTAGGGTAAATCCGGCTTTCCTTGTCCGGGTGGGATTGGGAAACCTCCGGGCGCGGGCAGGAATCTGGACGCGGCTAGGAAAAGGGCCTGGAACGCGCGTGGTGGCATTCCGTAATTACCGCAAGTTCTGGGAGACTGGGTGGTCGGGTGGCATCCTTTGGCTGTGGTGACCGGCTCGGCATCATTCGCTCCAGACCCAGTGCTAGGGTTTTGGTGATGCCGGGCTGTTCTGGCCTTCTGCTTGACATTTCCTTGGACAAGCGAGGTTCTCTCCAAGTCTTTTGGCCTCCTGAATCTTTTGGCATCAACTTGTCCGCTAGATTCTGAGTGCTGAGCAAGGTTGTCCGATACAGGGGCTGGTTGTCCGCATCCGCCGGGGCCGGGGCAGTGTCCTTAGGGGACCATCCTGTCTTGGCCACGTATTCTTGAATCCTTTTGACTTCTGTACTCCAGAACTGTCTCCAGATGGCTTTTGGAGTGTGCTTGACTTGGGGAATCATGGAGGTGAAGTTAGGGAAGGGCTGAGACTCTGTTCCCGGGCTAGGGCTTACGTCCTTGGCCAGCAGCATGCTCTGGAATATCCTTCCATCTTGTGGGGCCTTCCTTCTTGCTTGAGGTGGCCTCAATCTATACTTCATCTCATACCTTGGCTTGAGGGCTTGTAGGGGGCCAGCCCTCAGTCCTAGGCGCTTTTTGTATGACCCTAGGGTTTTGCCTCCTACGGGGGACCCTGGGAGCGTGCACGGGTACTGGTGTTTGCTGGGGTAGCTAGGCCGGGTCATATCATCCCCCTCTTCTTGACTGGGATTTGTCCCCAAATCCATCTTGGAGTCTTTTCTAGAACCCATCACTCTTTTCCAAACTTCAGCAATCTTGCTGGCGGTGGTTGGTGACGAGTCATCATCATCGGTGGTCCTTGGGGTTTCATTTGAATCGGTAATGGACCAGGGCTGGGATTCTTCAGTGTCTTCTTCCTCAGTCTCCATTTCTTCCTCTTCTCAAATACCATTAACAACAATGTTAAGGCTCGGGGAGCCACTGGGTGAGGGTTCCTCACTCATATCCTCATCCGAGTCAGCATCTGGATCTTCTTTGCTCAGGTCAGCCTTTAAAATTTGTCGGGAGATGATCTTCCAATGAATCTCAGGACGGGTAGCCGTCGGGTTCTTGTCCATCGGGCTCGCCGGGGGGCCGTCGGGGCCGGCGCTCGGCTTCAGGATATCGACGAGGCCTTCTTCTGTCTTCTAGCCAAAACTGGCCGAGGGAATGTTCAAAAGGCCCGGGTAGGCCGATTGACATCATCTGGCTCAGACAGGGTGTCCGAGGCAGGCGTGATGCTGGGCCGAGGCAGGGCTGATGCTGGTCCGGGCAGACCTGCTCGACATCAGTCGGCGTGACCGGTGTGATCACTCGGCTGTTGAAGGCTGAAAATTTTTCCAAGCCTTCCACATTGACTTCTTCTCCTTCACTGGACTCCTCTTCTATTTCTTCAACAATTGGCTCCTCTTCATCATCCGTGACAACCTCTCCTTCTCTAAGTACCATGGTTCGGGTGTTAGGGCAGTCCCTTGCCATGTGACCCCTACCTTGACACTTGAAACACACAATGGGACTAGGCCGAGCATTAGTAGTAGGGATTTTTGAGCTAGGATTAGGTGTTACCCGTGATGTGGTCCTTGATTAGGGTTTGGCCTTGATCCAGAACTCCGGCTAGGGTTTGTCCTCCAAGGGGTGTTCCCTGCACTCCTGTCTCCTCTCACAGGGGCATTGATTGGTGGCGGGGTAGTAGCCCTCCTTCCAAGTCCATTCTTCAATTCCTTCTCAACCCTAATAGTCTGGGTTACCAAGTCATCATAATCAACAAAGTTTAGGATGTTGACTTGATGTAGGATCTCTCTTCGTAGGCCTCCAGTGAACCTTGCTATTTTGGCATCCACATCTTCACTCAGGTCAAGTCTTGTGACAAAGATCTCCATCTCCTGACTGTACTCTTCAACTGACATGTTCCCTTGCTTCAAAAGTTGAAGCTTGGTGTGCAAGTCTCTATTGTAGCTGCTCGGTATAAATTTTCTTCTCATCTTTCTCTTAAGACTCCTCCAACTAGGGATGGGGTCCTCTTCTTCTCTCCTGATCTGATTTCTGAGCTGAGCCCACCACAAAGCCGCAAAGTCAGTGAACTCAAGGGTGGCTAGGGTTACCTTTTTCCTCTTGGAATAGTTGTGGCACTCAAAGAAATCTTCCATGCTCCTCTCCCAATCAATGTACTCGCCGAGGTTTGCTTTGCCAGCAAACTTGGATACATTGAGCTTCAGACTGCTCACATCATCATCTATCTCCTGTTCATTCCTCCTTGGCCGTCGGGGGCCATCTCCATTTGGGGCTCCAAACTGCTCAGTGAATCAGGTGAAGTTTTGAGCCATGGCAGCCAATTGTGCCTCCACAGCAGCTAACCTCTCATCTGCCATGATTAGTACAATAACAATGGACCTCACAAAATCACTCTAAAGAACCTTACACACTCTTTTTCTTACCGCTCATGTATGAAAATTTAAAGTCACTCAAATTAGGGTTTTCTTTGAAAATTCCAAGACAAAGACAATTCCAATTCAAGTAGTTGCAAGTTTCTTCGAAGCTATGAAGTCTAAGTCTACCAATGACACAAAACAAGACTTTATACCTAGGGTTTCGAATTTCTAGGGCAAGAATCTTGATGCTAGGTCGTGGGATGACAAAAACAAACAAGCTTGGGTGTTCTACTAAGTAAGCTACTAGCTAAACTTATGAAAAACCCCTCTTCTTGAACTTAACCTACTACCTTGATTGTGAACGTGGCCTTGCTTTTTAGCTAGGTGAAATTTCTGTTTTTTCTAGACTTTTGATTTTTCTTTTCTTTTCTTTGATTCTCTTTGTATTTTTTCTTTGATCGGCCACAACTTTTTCTCCCAAATAATTAAAAGAAAGGTAGAAGACTAGAACAAACACAATGAAGCTATTTTAGGGTTTTTCTGAATTGAAAGCAACGAAAACATAAAGATATGAATCCAAGCAAGAACCTGGAAATTGGATAGATGTGGTCCAAGAGTTGAACCGTGCTCTGATACCAGCTGATGCGAACCGCCTCCTCTAGGAACGGATCGACTCAACACCCAAAACTATATTATCAGCCCCACGAGAACCTAACCTTTGAAACCGCGGAGAACCCTTGAAATCCACTAAGTATTGACTTAGGAACCCCAAGGTATTCGGTCGAGTTGGTGCCACAAACAAAGGATGATTGCCTTTGATGATAAACCAAAACCTTAAGCTAAGCAACAACGAGCAAAGACTTGAAGGAAAAAGAACAGAGTTCTGAAATTTTCATTAATCAATAATCTCCCTTACAATGGTGGCCGAGGCCTCTATTTATAGCTCAAGGGTGGCCTTGGCCGGTTCCAACTCTAAAAAGGAAAAACTAAAATACTCCTAAAAGTTAGGCCGAGGAAACTATTAAAATAAACAAAGTTGTCCGAATATCAAACTCCTAAACCGACAAAATTGAGCAAAACCCTAATCCGGGCGGATTAGGACAAATCCGTCTTTCCTTGTCCGGGTGGGATTGGGAAACCTCCGGGCGCGGGCAGGAATCCGGACGCAGCTAGGAAAAGGGCCTGGAACGCGTGCGGTGGCATTTCCGTAATTACCGCATGTTCCGGGAGACCGGGTGGTCGGGTGGCATCCTTCGGCTGTGGTGACCGGCTCGGCATCATTCGCTCCGGACCCAGTGCTAGGGTTTTGGTGATGCCGGGCTGTTCTGGCCTTCTGCTTGACATTTCCTCGGACAAGCGAGGTTCTCTCTAAGTCTTTTGGCCTCCTGAATCTTCTGGCATCAACTTGTCCGCCAGATTCTGAGTGCTGAGCAAGGTTGTCCGATACAGGGGCTGGTTGTCCGCATCCGCCGGGGCTGGGGCAGTGTCCTTAGGGGACCATCCTGTCTTGGCCACGTATTCTTGAATCCTTTTGACTTTTGTACTCCAGAACTGTCTCCAGATGGCTTTTGGAGTGTGCTTGACTTGGGGAATCATGGAGGTGAAGTTAGGGAAGGGTTGAGACTCTGTTCCCGAGCTAGGGCTTACATCTTTGGCCAGCAGCATGCTCTGGAATATCCTTCCATCTTGTGGGGCCTTCCTTCTTGCTTGAGGTGGCCTCAGTCTATACTTCATCTCATACCTTGGCTTGAGGGCTTGTAGGGGGCCAGCCCTCAGTCCTAGGCGTTTTTTTGTATGGCCCTAGGGTTTTGCCTCCTACAGGGGACCCTGGGAGCGTGCACGGGTACTGGTGTTTGCTGGGGTAGCTAGGCCGGGTCATATCAGCGGGGGTAGGAGAATTTTTGAGAGTGATGAGTGATCATGATGTGGCTATCGACTCGACTTCATCCGCTTCTAGATCCGCACTTTACAAACTCGGGCGTAGGATCAAAGGCTACATTTGAGAACTCTTTTTTTCTTTTCTTTCCATTTTCATTTTTTTCCTTCTCTTTTTTTTTCCTTACTGCATACTAGTGCTCGATCCAACACTTCACTTAGGTGTTGAACCTGCCTAGCTCACAACTTTTGCCTTTGCTAGTGCTCAACCCGACACTTCACTTAGGTGCGGAGCTAGCTTCTCTTTTCTTTTGAACATTTTCTTTTGAACACTCTCTTTGCAAACTAGCCACTTGATCCTTAGCCCCTTACAACTTCAACACAAAATTTCGAATTGGATTCCGTCTAATCTCAAGCCACAATCACGAGGGATCAAAAAGTTCAAAAGGTTGAAGAAAAACATGGAAAAGGGGTGAAAATTCTGATTGCCTTCATCATCTTAGATCGGTGTTATCGAGTGGTACAAAAACACGTATCAAACCAATCAACCAACATACAAGAGTGAGAAAATCTCTGTTCTGGCCTAGACTCGTTTGATATTAGCTCTAACATGCTGGTTATAGGTTCTAAGTAGGACAGTCTAAACGTCATTGTGAAAGCTTGAAGTCAATTAAACACCAAAAGTCAAGAACCGAATGATTCCACAATAGAGGAATTCGACATTCAATCAAGATCATGCAACTCATCAAAGCATAGCCTTAGATCTCTACTACAAATAATCACACCAAACCTCAAACTCCCTCTATGACTAACATGAGCATTGCCCTCAATGATCAAGAGAGAGAGAGAGTAAGGTGGAACGAAGTTACCGCAATGGTAGAGAGGAGCATAGGACGTAATATCAGTAGAAGAGTCCCATGACGCACATTGTGAAGAGTGATCCACCTAAGTGCTTGCCAACATCTTATTCAACGAACTAAAACAACACAAAAACATAAAAGCGAAAAGGTAAGGATAACATGGGTTGCCTCCCATGAAGCGCTTATTTAACGTCTCTAGCTAGACAATACCAAGAGCACTCAAGGCATAACCAAGGATAAAACCTAAACCGCACCAATAGTATCATTAACCACATAATGTTTAAGTCGATGGCCATTCACCTTAAAAGGCTCGGTTTGGGATGGAGAGATTACCTCGACGGTGCCATAAGGAAATACTTGAGTTACCGTGAATGGTCCGGACCAACGAGATCTCAACTTCCCAAGAAAAAGTTTGAGCCGAGAGTTGTATAGGAGGACTTGGTCAGCAACTCTGAAATCCTTGCCCGGCTTCAATCGGGAGTCATGAATGAGCTTCGACCTCTCCTTGTATAGCTTGGCACTCTCATATGCATGATGGCGATACTCTTCGAGCTCATGTACTTGAAACTTACGCTCTTCTCCTGCGAGACTCATATCAAGGTTTAGAAATTTCAACGCCCAAAGGGATCGGTGCTGAAGCTCTGCCGGCAAATGGCAAGCTTTACCATAGACCATCCTATAAGGAGTAGTGCCTATAGGGGTCTTATAAGCCGTACGGTAGGCCCATAGAGCATCATCAAGCTTCGTCGACCAATCTTTTCGTGATTGATCGACCATTTTCTCCAAAATTCTCTTAAGTTCCCTATTCGTCACCTCGGCTTGGCCACTAGTTTGAGGGTGGTACGAGGTAGACATCCGATGAGTGACACCGAACCGTCGGCACACCCTATCGAATTGTCCTTGAAAATGAGTACCTCGATCACTAATAATAGCACGAGGGGCACCAAAACGGGTGAACAACTTAACAAGAAACTTCCCTACAACTCGAGCATCATTGGTAGGCAAAGCTTGTGCCTCCGCCCATTTAGACACATAATCAACCGCAACTAATATATACTTGTTACCATGCGAAGGAGGGAACGGTCCCATGAAATCAATACCCCAAATATCGAATATCTCTACTACTAACGAAACATTTTGAGGCATTTCATCACGGGAAGAAATGCTACCTGAACGTTGACAAGCATCGCAAGACTTGACATAGTCTTGACAATCTCGAAAGATCGAGGGCCAAAAGAATCCGGACTCAAGTACCTTGCGAGCCGTGCGATTTGCCCCATGATGTCCACCCGTAGGACCGGAGTGGCAATGAAGTATGATGTCCTTCGCTTCTCCATGGTTAACACATCTTCTATTCATCCCATCGGAGCCAACTCGAAACACAAAAGGATCGTCCCAATAGTAATGCTTCAAATCCGCAAAGAACTTCCTTTTGTCTTGAGTGGAGAGGCCCTCCTTCAAGTATCCACTAGCAAGGTAGTTAGCTAAATCTGCGAACCAAGGTTCCTTGAACTCCAAAGTTGCTAACGCGAATAATAGCTCATCGGGGAAGTTGTCATTGATTTCTTCATTACCGTTGTGTACCATTTCAGCTTCTTTCAACCGAGACAAGTGATCGGCGGCTACATTCTCGGATCCCTTCTTATCCCGAATTTCAATGTCAAACTCTTGCAACAAAAGAACCCATCGAATCAATCTTGGTTTAACATCGGTCTTAGATAGAAGGTACCTCAAAGCTTGGTAATCCGTGAAGACAATAGTGTGAGAAAGCACCAAGTAGGACCTAAACTTATCAAAGGCAAACACTATGGCCAAGAGCTCCTTCTCCGTAGTTGTATAGTTCCTTTGAGCTTCATTGAGAGTCTTACTTGCATAGTATATTGGATGGAATTTCTTGTCAATTCGTTGGCCTAGAACCGCTCCAATAGCGTAATCACTAGCATCGCACATCAACTCAAATGACTTTGACCAATCCGGAGCAATGAGTATAGGAGCATTTGTGAGTTTACCCTTTAGGAGTTCAAAGGCTCGCATGCATTCATCATCAAATCAAAATTCCACATCCTTCTCGAGAAGCCGAGTCATAGGAGTAGTTATCTTGGAGAAGTCTTTAATGAAGCGCCTATAGAAACCGGCATGCCCCAAGAAACTTCTCACGGCCTTCACGGAACAAGGTGGAGGAAGTTGAGAGATGGTCTCTAGCTTTGCCTTATCAACCTCAATGCCTTTCCGAGAGATCTTGTGACCAAGAACAATCCCCTCATTGACCATGAAATGGCACTTCTCCCAACTTAACGCGAGATTGGTCTCTTCACAATGATGCAACACCTTCTCAAGGTTCCTCAAACAAAGATTAAATGAGTCCCCAAAGACCGAGAAATCATCCATGAATACCTCCATGATATCTTCCACAAAATCATCAAAGATGGCAAGCATACATCGTTGGAAGGTAGCGAGAGCATTGCACAATCCAAATGGAATTCGACGATAAGCAAACGTACCAAAAGGGCATGTGAATGTGGTCTTCTCGATGTCCTCCGGAGCAATCGGTATTTGGAAGTATCCGGACATGCCATCCAAGAAGCAATAGTACTCGTGACCGGAGAGACGCTCGAGCATTTGATCCATGAAAGGTAGAGGAAAATGATCCTTCCTTGTGGCCTCATTGAGTCGACAATAATCTATGCAAACACGCCACCCGGTGATCGTCCTTGTCGGGATGAGCTCATTCTTGTCATTAGCTACCACCGTGATCCCTCCTTTCTTGGGACCAACTTGCACGGGGCTAACCCAAGGACTATCCGAGATAGGAAAGATAATCCCCGCATCCATAAGCTTAATAACCTCTTTCTTCACAACCTCTTTCATGTTAGGATTCAATCTTCTTTGAGGTTGCACAACCGGCTTGAAATCTTCCTCCATGAGGATCCGATGTGAGCAAAATGTGGGACTTATACCTCGAATATCTGAGATGTTCCACGCAATAGCTCTCATGTACTTCTTGAGGAGCTCTACTAGACGGTCCTTTTGCTCGGGTAGAAGCTTAGAATTGATGATGACCGGTAGCTTAGAATTTGGCATGAGAAAAGCATACTCCAAATGTGTGGGAAGGGGTTTGAGCTCAAGTGTAGGTGGTTCGTCATAGGAGGTCTTCACCCTTTCCACCTTCGGAAGAGCAACAAAAACTGTTTCACTCTCCAACTTGTCTCTCCCTTCATCAAGCTAAGCCACCTGAGCTTTTAACTCTGGGGTGTCTAAGTGTTCCTGCACATTCATTCTAAGGCAAACATCCAAAGAATCTCAACACACGAAATTAGAAATACTACACACACTAGCCGAAGCAATAGTATCACACGAGTACTCTAAATCATCTTGTGCGTGAGCAAATTTCATGCCATCGGCTATGCCAAATGTGACACTCTCTTGTCCTACTCTCAATGTCAATTTTCCATTATGCACATCAATTAAAGCACGAGAAGTAGCAAGAAATGGTCTACCAAATATCAATGAGACATCCACATCATCAGTATCAATGACCGCAAAGTCAACTAGGAAAACTAAAGGACCAACTTTAACTAGCACATCATCAACAATCCCCCTAGGACTCTTGGTCGACTTGTCCACAAGTTGAATGTACATACGAGTAGGACGAATATTAGATAACCCTAGTTTCTCAAATATGCAATAAGGCATGACATTGATACTAGCACCTAGATCCGCAAGACCATTAGCCAAAGAGGTATTACCTATAGCACAAGGGATAGTAAAGGTACGTGGATCCTTAAGCTTTTCCGGTGGACTCTTGAATAGAACGGCGGAGCATTCCTCATTGAGGTGGACAAGAGATGTCTCCGGTAGCTTCCTCTTGTTGGTGTAGAGTTCCTTCATGAACTTAGCATATTGAGGCATCATAGTCATAGCTTCGGGAAACGGAAGAGAAAATTGCATTTGACTAAGCCGCTCCACAAACTTCTTAAAAACCTTCTCAAGACCATCCTTCTTCACTCGAGATGGGTATGGAAGCTTAGGCTTGTATGGAGGTACAACCGGTGCGGGAGGAGAGACCAGTGGTGTACTCGATGTAGCCTTACTAGGTTCCTTGGCAACCTTAGTACTCATATTACCCGTAGGAGGTTCGACTTCAACCTCAACTTCATCCGAGGGATCCTTGATATCATCAACATCAACCATTATATTAGGAGCTTGTACCTTTTGGGAGTCAATTGGAGAAGAGGTTGCATCTTGCAAAGGTTTTCCACTTCTCAAGGTCACTACCTTGCAATGCGCCAGACCTTTGGGGTTGACCTCGGTATTGGAAGGCAAAGTACCCGAGGGTCACTCTGAGAGCGTCTTAGCAATATGGCCCATTTGATTCTCCAAATTTACAATTGAAGCCTATTGATTCTTGATAAGTTGAATCATTGCCGCGTTGGTATCTTCTTGCGGTATTGAAGAACCGCCCTCTTTGTTGTGAGGTGGTTTGTTGAATCCGGGTGGTCCATCACCTCTATGATTGTACATTCCCGGTGGGGTAGGACCTTGGGGGCCTTGATTTGGATGTCCACTTTGATTCCATTGATTTCCCCCTTGGTTCCCTTGTCCTTGGTGACCTTCTTGAGTCCATTGACTACCTTGGTTTTGGTTACTTCCTTGAGACCATTGGTTGCCTTGATACCCTCTATAACCTTGGAATCCTCCTTGATTTCCTTGGTTGTAACCCTTGTTATAACTGATGTGATGTTATTTGGTGCATTTTAAGCCTTTGATTAGCCTAAGGATTTCCCATGTTTGATCTCATTTTGTTATGATTTATATGCTTTTATTGAAGTTTTATGCAAAGTGCTATTTTGTTGTTCGGTTGCCACTTTTAAGCCAATTCTATGTCTATTAGAATAGTTTTCTTAGCATTTTCAGGATTTAACGTTGAAGTACTGGTGACAAGGAGCACGTAGGATCAAACGGGAGGTCAATCGGAGCTAGGACGGAGGAGATATGGCCGTTGCAAAATCGAGAAAAGTGCAGGGTTTTGTACTCAAGTTTTCGGCGAGAACCTTATAGTTCTCGCCGAAAACCCTCGGTCACTTGCAAACAGGAGGCAGACGTTCGATTTATGAAGACATTTTTGGCGAAAATATTGTAGAATTTTTGCCAAAAATCTGTGAAGAAAAGCCAAACCGCTCGGTGTTTTTCAAAGACATTTTCGGCACAAATCTTGTAGAATTTTCGCCGAAAATTCCAGCCTTTTCCAGCACAGTATTTAAAGAAGAAAGCCGGCGAAAATTGGGGACAATTTTCATTAATTTAGATTTCACGCTTCATCAAAACCCTTTTCTCTCAACTTCTCAAATACTTTCTCTCATCTCCAATCCACAACCCTAGAGCAAGGTGCAAATCAAAGTAGAGGAGCTTGGATTGAAGTCCACAACCTTGGAAGAGGAGCTTGCAAGAGGAGGATTGCCATGGTGTTCTTGGTGATCATCTTTCTTTTTCTTTCCTTCATTTCCTTGGCCATGTGTGGCTGATTTCTTAGGTTTCCTTGGATTGATAGATTAGTTGTGCTAGGTAGAGTTTGATTGTACAAATATGCCATGATTGTTCTTGGATTGTAAGAGAATGGTCTCTAGACTTGTTGTTAATTCCATTGATGGCTATGGCTTGATTGGTCTATTATTTGTGATGTAATGCATGAGAGTGCTTAGATTACATGGATTGTAGGTCTAGGGATTGAAGAGAGTGTGTTCTAAGAGATTAGATCATCTCAATTCAACCATAGTTGCATGATTTCTCACTTGTGCATTTTATCGAACACTTGGTGTGCATTAGGTTTTTCATTCAATTGAACTTTGATTAGTCTTTTGATGATTCTCTTAATGTTAGGACATTGACATGAGAGTGTGGTGTCTATCCTAGTGGTCATAGAGTCATAGGAGAGGGTTTTGTAGCTTGGCATTTCATCAAACACCTTTAATGCATCCTTAGTCACTTAGCTTGAGAGCGAGAGCCTAAGTTGAGTGGTTCTAGGATAGGGATTTAGTGCGACGAGAGTGCATTGAATATATAGAAGGGATTTGCGTGGTCATTTGATTGCAACCTCGATCATGTTTAGCTTGTTTGTGCATTTGTTCCTCTTGAGCATGATGAAGCTATCTCTCCAAGTGAACCTCCTTTATCTTTGTTTTGCACCATTTTGTTTGTTTGTTTAGTTTTCTTTATGTTTTCATTTGTTCCTATTTCAAACCAAAACTCTTTTTAAATGAATAGACCGTCCACGAACCGTGTGAGTATTAGCTATTGAGAGAGCCCTCGTGGAATACGACCTTGAGTGTTGTGAGTGAAATCTCGCACATGAAGTTTTTGGTGCCGTTGCCGGGGACCTCTCATTCCTAAGAAAGCAATTATTAGTGGACCGTTCTATTCACTTTCTTCCGTTTTAGTTTTGCTTCTTTGTTATTTGTTTTTGTAGTTTTGTTATCCCGCATTGTTGTACTACTTGGTTGTGTTTGTTGTGCGTGTTTGTAGGTCCCTTATTCACTATCCTTTCCCTACCTCACTTAGTTCATGGGAGCAAGGTTGCAAGTAAGATGAACTAGTGGAATGGAGGTAATGGGTATGGTACCTATCAACGGTGGAATCCATCTCCTAACCCATACTATGGTCATCCTACTTCATCCAACTACTTCCAAGAAACTTGTGAGGGAGATAGCCAATGGTGGGGTCAAGAACAACAAGCTTCAACACCCATGTGGAATGAGCAATGTCCCTATCCATCTCCACCCTACCATCAAGTCTTGCCGGAGTATTATCAAGAGGATTTCACAAGTCATGAACAACATTCTCCACCGCCTTCCATGCTAGAGGAGCTCTTTAAGATGGTTGAAGAAAGCAAGCGTCCTCAAGAGGAGTTCACAAGCTATGAGCAACCCTCTCAACCTTCTTCTATGCTAGAGGAGCTCTTGAAAATGGTGAAGGAAAGTATGCGTCCTCGAAAGGAGTTTGTAAGCTATGAGGAACCTCCTCCATCTCTTCCCACGCTTGAGGAAGCTTTGAAGATTGCGGAAGACAATGCGAACCAACTTAATCATTTAGCTCAAGGCATGACACTTATCAAGGAAGCTCTAGAGTATGAACAACAATCTCCACCTTCCCCCACAATTGAGGAGATGTTGCAAATTGCCGAAGATAATGCGGCCTGGTTGGATCGTTTAACTCAAAGTGTGAAGCTCATCACTGACACCTTTGAACCCGAAGTGCTTGTCATGGAAGAGGAAGAATGTGAGTTTCCCCAAGAGGAGTTCATGAGCCATGAGAAACCTCTTCCACCTCCTTTCATGCTAGAGATGTTACGAATTGCGGAGGATAATGCAAACAGAGTTAACCGCTTATCCCAAAGCATAGAGCTCGTCACGAAGATTCTGTAGAATGAATGACATCTGATGACACTCGATTTGACGTGATTATCATCCTCATTTAAGCGACATTTCCTTGCTTAAGACATGGTTTTTAGGGTAGAATGATGAATATTCAATCGATTGCCCTATCTCGTGCCATTTGTGTTAACTTGGCCCGTTTCGGGTCTATTTGATGGTTTTCTAGTGTTTTTATGTTAGCACAGGTTTTTGCCGTCAAATAAAGTAGCCAAGGACGTGTCTAAGGCGTTGGAACCTCGAGGAATTGCACCAGAATCATTCTAAGGAGCCAATCAAGTCAAAACAATTCCTGCCCTGATTTACAAAGGAATTTTCATCGAAAATCCTTCAGAATTTTCGGCGAAAATATCAGCACAAATCGGCGATGCTCATCAACAGAAGTTTTCGGCAAAAATAGGAAGTTTTTGACCGATAACTATGGGACCGAAATTTACAGGAGAAATCAGCCGGCGGACCACCCCTTTTACAAAGGAATTTTTGCCGAAAATTCCTCACTATTTTCGGCGAAAATACCAGTTAAAATCCGGCTGAATTAGGGTTAAGTATAAATACTTAACCGGCGGCCCAAATACAAAATATACCTCATAATACATCATACATCAGAATTTAGAGAATCCTCTGAAGTTCTAGAGCAAGGAGTTAGAGTTCGAAGAGTCGTAAAGAGATCGTGACGCCATCCCTTCCATCTCGAAGACTCAGAGCTAGGATTGCAGTTTACCGGAAGATCGAAGTTCTGCTGGAGTCATCTTAATTAGGTTTTTCAGATTCTTTTCTGTTCTTCCTTTGTATGATGAAATCTTTCATTGTCTTTGATTATTTTGTAATGAATATGCGTAGCTAAACTCCTAGAGCTTAGACTAGATGAACCCTAAGTGACCCAAGGCTTTAAAGCGGTCACGGATCGGCGGTGATTAGATTCAAAGTTCAATCAGTTTCTTTCATGTTTGATTTGTTCTTCATTGTTCATGTTTCTTGTCTGGATTGATCACCTAGATTAGATTCTTGTTAAGCTAAGGATAAAAGCGAACGCTCGCCTTACTTTAGAACATCAAATTGAATAATTAACCTTATAATTGGAGCGTGCCTTTCGTAGGAACCGGTTAGGGTTAATCCACTGCAAGAGTAACTCATAAATCGTTAGTAATCTCACTAGTTAAGTTAAGTCGTTGCGAGAGGCGACCGTACCCGGGCGACTAATTAATCTTGGTAGCTAGAACGGATAGAGCGAACGTTCACCGGTCTTAAACCTAAGGGTAAGGAGTTATGGTGGTGTCTTAGAATTGATTGAATGAGAATCGAAATCCGCTGATCTGTTGATTGCCAATGCTCTGGTGAACGAAGGGGGATTCAAAGTCTAAGTTCGTCTGCCATCTCTGTTTTAATCAACCAATTTCCAATCTGTTTTTAGTTTAAATTTTTAAATTTCTCTGCATTTCTTAGAAGTAGAAGTTGTGGAACTCACACCACGCACGAAGTGTTTGCACCCGAATATTTTGCTAGCTTATTTGAGTAGTCAATCATAGAAGACCCGTGGAATACGATCTACCCTAGCTTTTGTTAGCTTTGTTAGTTTATTTGTTTGAACGCATCACAACAACACGTTCATCAAATTGGCGCCGTTGCCGGGGACTTCTTTTGATTGTTTGAAAGAAGAACTGGCAATTTATTCTTCTATTTTCCATCTTTCACTTTTCCACCCACTTTAATTTTACACTGGTTTTTGTTTGTTTTTGTTATTTGTAGGTTTGTCACAGGTGTATGCATCGCCGCCCTTGGACTCGCTCTCAAACCGACAAGGCTAAGAGTATAGAGAGACCAAGCAGTTCTGCTCCACCTCGACAATCACAGATTGCAAGGAGAAGCAGAATCAATCCACCTCCACCCGTCACTCCGATTAAGATTGAGGAAGTGAAGGATAGTCCCTCATCTTCACCGTTACCGTCACCTACATCCGTTTCATACACCGAGTCACTTTCACCTCCTCCATCTCCTACCATGGCTGATCAATTACCACCACCACCACCACTAGGCGGAAATCCACCACCACCGCCGCCTGCACAAAAAAGTCTAGCCGATTACAAGAAGCCGAGCGCGACTAGCGTTCGATCTGCCATTGCCGTACCGCGCATTGAAGGAGATTCTGACTATGAGATCAAGATTCCGTTCTTGACTATGATCTCTAGGGATCTACAGTTCGAAGGCAGGCCCCTAGACAATCCGTGCACTCATCTTGCAGACTCCTTGATCTCTGCAGCACTTTTAAGAACGGAAACCTCGACAAGAACACTCTTTGTTTGAGAGCTTTCCCGTTCTCTCTAAAAGGCACCGCTAAGAGGTGGCTTACTGGCAAACCACCTGGTTATTACACTAATTAGGATACTCTGGCTCAGGACTTCGTTGAAGAATACTTTCCTCCTGCCAAAACAATAGCCATCAAGGACAGCATTGCCAGGTTCTCCCAGAAAGAAAGAGAAAGCTTATATGATACTTGGAATCGATTCCAAGAACTTCTCTACAACTGCCCTCATCATGGATTCGAGCAGAGGCAGTTAGCTGAAATCTTTGTTTGAGGTCTTCGAGAAGAATCTGCCAAGTGGGTCAATTCTCTAGCTTAAGGGGATTGCACTACACTCACACCCGAAGCTGCTCTTCTTCACTTCGCAAACTGTGCTTCCAAGTCAAGGAACTGGGAACGACAATCTGAAGGATCAAGGAGCAAGCTCAATCTTGAAGCAGCTATCAAGGCAGAAGTAGAGAAGCATTTGACGAAGTCTACCACACTAGTCAAACCGCCGGCAGCTTTTGTCTATGTTGCCGATTGCGAATGGTGTGGAGCTTGTGCACATAACGGAGGCCGATGACAGAAGTCTGGTCCGCCGAAGAGGTAAATTTCGTTCAACAAGGCTTCGTTAATAATCAAAATGGTTATGCTGGCTACCACAACTTCAGGCAGCAAGGGAACTACCAAGACAGACCTCCCTACAATGTTGGCGCCAACCAGAACCAGAATAACCGCCCGGCTGGTCCAGCTCAGGATCAGAAGCCTAACCATCCGCCGGCAGGTGTCTACCAACCGCCGCACCGCAATCCGGGTAACTATGGAACTGCTCCTGGCAATCGCCAAAATCAATATTTGAATAACACCTATCCAGGGCAGTAGTACCAGAAGGAAAACAATGTCAGTGATCTGGACAAGAAGCTTAGCCAGATCATCACCAGACTCGATGATCATGATAGTCAATTTAAAGCTCAAGCTCTTCTCAATCAGGAACAGATCGCAGCCGGTCAAAGAATTGAGCAAGCTGTGAAAAACATCTTCAGCATGCTAGCATCTGGTCGACCATTTGGCCAACTTCCGAGCCAGACAGAGCCGAATCCGAGAAACGAGCAAGCCAAGATGGTATCTGTTAGTAAATTTCAAAGTTTATCTGCTGATGCTTGTGCTGTTTTACGCAGGATCGCTGAATCGCAAGAGGAAGAACAGAAACCGGCGCCTAAGGAGGATGATCCTCCTCTTGCACCGTACGTTGTGAAGCCTCCTTTTCCAAGAGCATTGCTGCCAAATGCAAGGATCAAAACTGGCATGAAGGGGAATAAAGAAGGATATCCTGATGCTCGTATTAAGAAACCCTCCTCTCCATATCCAGCTAAGTGTTCTGATCCTGGTTCTTTCACTCTACCTCTTGTCATTAATGACGTTGAGATAGAACGTTGTTTGGTTGATCTTGGCGCGTCTGTTAATGTTATGCCTATGAGTCTATATGAAAAATTGAACCTAGGAGAACTTGAACCGCCCAGTATGCAACTTATCTTTGCTGATAGATCACTTAAAACTCCTAGGGGAGAAATCAAAGACGTTGTGACTAAATGTGGTCCTTTCACGTTCTTAGCTGACTTTGTTATCATTGACACTAGTAAGGATGATTCTACCATTCTCATAGGACGACCTTTCATGGCTACTACTGGAATGCAAATTAATGTTCCAAATGGTTCTTTAACTTTGAGAGTTGGTACAGAAACTGTCACGTTCCGCCTTAAGACGGAATGAAATATAATCCTAAGAATGAAGAATTTCACTGTTTAGCTGTTGAAACTGTGGAGTTGACTCCGGTCAACTCCGTTACTAATGTCTCTCTAGTTGCCTAGATCTGTTGTTACTACAGGTGCGAAACAGGTTACAAAGAAGAAACCAGATCCTCCTGTTCCTAAGAAACCGTCAAAGAAGAAGGAACTGCAAGCTCTTCTAAACGCCAAGCAAGGAGTCTGGCAAGTCAAGGAGCAGATCACAAGAAGACAAAGACTTAATGGTCTGAACCGTGTGCCGCCACCGTTCAACCGAAGCCAGCTGCACCACCATTCGTTCCAAGCTATCGGCGCTGGACAAGTATGGAAGGAGAAGCCGAAAGCAATCTCCTAAGGAAATACGGACGATCACCGATCCTGGTGATATCCAAGACGGAGGTTAAAGAAAGAAGGAGCGTCGTCTCATTCCGTCACCTGTTTTCCTTGTGGAACATGATACTGTGACAGAACTGATCGGTACCGATTCAAGATTACTGCACCCACTTCCGAGATGGATGTACCAAGCTCTCTTACACGCGAACAGGAAGAAATTCATGCTCACCGGAGAAGCCCCGAAGCTCTACTTTATGAACTCCGATGCTAGCATTAAGGAGAATGTGAGTTGGGATGTCTCCTAATACCGTCCAGGTATCATCCAGCTCAAGGACATTAATAAAAGAGCGCTTCGTGGGAGGCAACCCACGGCTGGAGTCAGTTTTTCATTTGTGTCAACCTTAGTATTTTAGAGTCGGTTCGGGGGAGCCAAAAGTGTCAGTTTGTTTGATTTCATATTTTTCATGTGTAGTCTGTGTGTCATAGTGTCCGTTTCAAGTCGTTTGAAGTCTGCCGGGGATTGCGAAAATATTTTCAATCGTAGAGTTCAATATTTTTGGCGTAAATAATCCATATTTTTCGGCGAAAATTCTCTTTGAAATCCCACAGAGTTTTCCAAACGTTCCTGTTTCACATTTTCGGCGAAAAAAACTAATATTTTCGGCGAAAATTTCTTTTGAAAACAGGCAGTCCTTTTTAACTAAAATTTTCGGCGAAAACTTGCACTTATTTTCGCCGAAAATTTCTTTGAAAATCACCCAATTTTTCACTTAAAATCCGGTCTTATCCTCCCTCTCTCTCCCAATTCATTTTCAAAACACAAACCCGAAAAAAACCTCCCCTCCCTGTTTTCACTCAACCTCGCCGACGCCACCTTTCATCGCAGCCGCCGACAAAGCCGACCGCCGCCGCCGTCGCCGTCGCCGCCGCACCGTTCCCCTCCCATTTCCGATCAATCCAAGCCCTAGAACAGCTGAATCGGAGCTCTACAGCTCTAGTTCACCCAAACCCTAAAAATCTTGATTTTTCACCGATTTCTCCCAAACCGTTCGTTTTTAGCATCTATGGCTTCAAGGTAAGTTGTAGAACTTTTCATTGCGAATCTTTTGACATATTGGATGCTGAATTTCGCCGGGGTTGACTTTCGGTTGACTTTTCGACTTGCCTCGATTTGCGTGCCGACTGATTTCATGTGAACTAGGTTAGCTGAACTTGTTGAACTGTTCTAGCATGCTTAGGGAGTATCGTGCTTAATTGTTATATCATTTGATCATGTGTTGCTATGCCTAAGTCCTATTCTTTGTGATGTTGACTTTTGAGAAATGTCTGTTTGACCTTGAACTGTTTTTGATCATTTGGCTGCCCTATGTGCTCATTCTCGTTCAGATTATTGTGTTTGCCATCTGAGATCATATTATACCGTCATTTCCCGCTTTGTGATAGTCTTGCCATAATTAGGGTTCAATGTTATATAATGTTGACTTCTTGAAATGTCGGTTTGACTTCTGAACTCTGATTGTGCTAATTCCATTCTGGCTGTCCTACGCATGTACTTTATTGCTCGTGATTACCGGTTAATCTGCTTTGCTTACCCCCACTCGGTTTTCCTAATTTCTTAGTGAAATTGAGTTTTTCCACTAAGTGTGGGGTATGGTTTTAGTTTGACTAATCGGGTTTGTTTTCTTGTTTAGGAACGCCACTTTTGAGCGCAGGACCAAGGCACGACTTGATGGTGCCTCGAGCTCTGGAGCCCCCGCTCCCGTCACACCCGCCGTTCAGGGCCCTCCATCTGCTTTCCCTGATCGTGCTGGGTACCACCGCACCGTTGCTCGCTTGCCCCCGCACTACTTTGCACGCTATCAGCGGTTTGAGCACACCTGTCACTACAAGAAAAAGAAGATTTAACAGCGCATTTTTATTTAGTCTAACAGCGGATAGGCCGCTGTTAGATATTCTAACGGCGGATGCGTGTCCGCTGTTAGGTTGACTAACGTAAGCTTATCTAACAGCGGATAGGCGTCCGCCGTTAAACCAACTATCCGCTGTTAAATCTCACGGCGGATTAAACACTCTAACAGCGGATAAAATCCGCTATTAGAGTTCCGATCAGAATTAAAAAAAATTGCCGGAGCAGGTTTCTGCAATTCTTCCTCTTCTTCTTCTTCCTTCTTCTTCTACCTTCTCCTTCCTACTTCTTCTTCTTCGATCTCCTTCTTTTTCTTCTTCTTTTTCCTTCTTCTTCTTTTTCTGCATCTCCGATCTTTTTCTTCTTCTCCGATCTTCTTTTTCTTCTTCTTCTTCCTTCTTCTTCTACCTTCTCCTTCCTACTTCTTCTTCTTCGATCTCCTTCTTCTTCTTCTTCTTTTTCCATCTTCTTCTTCTTCTGCATCTCTGATCTTCTTCTTTTCTTCTCTGATCTTCTTTTTCTTCTTCTTCTCCTTCTTCTTCTTCTACTTCTCCATCTTCTTCTTCTTCTTCTTCTTCATCAATCTTCTTCTTCTTCTTCTTCTTCTTGATTTTGTGTTCTTCTTCTTTCTCTATTCTTCTCCTTCTACTTTGTTCTTCTTATTCTTTAGCAAAATCAAACAACAAACCCTAACTAAAACTCTAATAATAAATGAGAAAGAGAAGAAGAAAATAAGGAAGAGAAGAGACAAATCCGGAAGAGATGTCATTGGCTGGGGCTGAGCACACGGATTGCCACATCGGCTAAACTTAACAGCGGACATCTTAACAGCGGTTTATATCCGCTGTTAGGTTTCCCCCTAAATTTTTGCATTCCCGCGGAGGCGGGAAATTTGGCGCCCCCGTGAAATTTCATTCTAACAGCGGATGACTAACAACGGATAAGTGTCCACTGTTAACTAACAGCGAATTTTTATATATCCGCTGTTAGTCAGTATAATCTAACAGCGGTTTCCTGTTCGCCATTAGAATTCCGATGTTAAATAGTTATTTTCTTGTAGTGTGTGGAGCCGATGTTTGCCCTCTATCCATGGAGTCGCTCTCAGAGCACGATGACGACTGGTACTGGAACGTGCTCGATGCACTGACCCATGCCGGCTTGATGGAGCTGACCACGCTCACCGCCGACTTCCCAGACGTCGCTCTCCAGGAGTTTTGGGCGACATTCGAGCTGGACGAGCACAAGAGGAGGCAGAACAGGAAGGTTGTCACCTTCTATCTAGGCGGGGTGCACAGGGAGCTCACATATGATGAGTTTGCAGCTCATCTAGGCATCCCCTACGAGCATTACCACGGTCATCACTTCGGCTGGGGGGACGACGAAGACGACGAGGAGTACCATGCACTCTGGAGTCACATGACTGGAGTGCCCGGCGATCACCTCGGGGACCATAACTCAGTAAAGTCGCTCTCTCACCCTTTCTTTAAATATATTCATATGGTTTGGCGTAGATCGCTTTTATATGCTCCAGACAAGGACCCCCACCATATCAGCAAGGACGAGCTTCTTCTTCTTCGCGCCATCCGGGAGAGATATCCTCTTCATCCCGGATGGGTGCTTGCTCGCCTACTCTGCAAGAAAACTCAGAGGTCCGGTCGTCCCCGCGCACTCTTGGGAGGCAACTTTGTAGGCCGGCTCATCATTTCCTTCGGCCTCAACAATAAATATGGCCCGAACATCCCACGCCGCAGAGTACGGACCGTTGGAGGAGACTTGGCGGTCGAGTACAACATTGATCTGGACGTCAGTCCTTTGGTAGCAGCGGATCCTCCTCTCGAAGACGAAGACGAGTCAGGAGAAGAAGATGATGCTGAGCAGCAGCAGCCCCAGCCGCAGCCAGAGTTTCATGACCATATACCCTCGCCACATCATCAGGCAAGATATGCGCACCAGCCGCCGCCGGTCATCCCCGATCCATACCAGGCGCCTGACCCTCAGCACCGACCGCACCCCGCAGACATTGGTGAGCTGTATGAGCGACTCCATGAGTGGCGCATCACCGACAACGCCATTCAAGAGGCGAGATGGACTACTATGCAGCAGCATATGCACCGCGCTGATAGGCGGTACGAGGCACAGATGGAGTGGCATCGTCAGCTCGGCGAGTACCTCCACTTTCCACCTCCCGGCGCCCCTGACCAGCCATGATCAGGTGGTGCCCTTTCCTTGTCCTTTCTTTTTATTTATTCTTTTCGAATTTCGATCCAACTTTTTTCTGTGTGGATCCGGGGCACTTGTCCCGGTTTCCTTTTTATGTTTCATTTGTTTTTATTTTGTAGGCAGTAGGGAGATTCCCTTTGCTTCGCTTGGGTAGATTCCCTCCGCTCCGAGGATCCGTGCTCATCCCCTATGCCAACCATCTCGGTCCAGGTTCTTCTACTTCACTCTGAACTCTAGAATTAGTCCTGTGAGGACACAATCCGATTTAAGTGTGGGGTAGGATGCTAGAGAACCTTGCATGAACTTGATTGCCCTTGATTGTGTTTTCTGTGTGCCTCGTGATTCCATTCTAGTCTCTCTAGCATTAGAATGGCTCAGTTCTTGATTTTTGATGTTAAGTTGTTGTTCAAACTTTCATAATGATGCTTAGACTGCTTAACTTAGAACTTGAGAACCAACCTGCATGCTTTGATGCTAAATTGCCTGGTCAGAACAGAATTTTTAGAAATCACACCTGTAGTTTGTAGCCTTGATTGCATGAAAATGACCGAATCCGACTAGCAAACCAACTGTGAGCTTTTGATCCATTGCACGTAACTTGCAATTTTAATTCTTTCTGAGTGGTTTTCTGTTTGCTTGAATGAGTTAGAATTTGCATGAGACATACTCGAGACCACACGATGACACGAGTTCTAGAATGATAGGGGCACCTAGATTCAGCTACTAAGCCAGATAGCCTACCTAACGATAAAATCCATTAGGTGTAGACCTTGAGCTTGGCCTGTTCTTTCGGTTCGATAATACATTACAGCCATTTCCCATTCTTTCATTTCCCCGTTGATCCCCTGTGGTTGTAGTTCTAGATTGACCTACCGGAAGTCGGTTTGTGGTGACCTGCCTATAGCCATTAAGCAGGTGGTCTTAGCTATTATGTCCAGACGTGTAAACCCCTGTAGCAACTAAAAGAAATAAATAGGCAGAAAAGAAAAAAATCAAGTAAGAAAAGATGAAGAAAAGAAGCAAGTTTCGAAAAAAAGAGAAAGAAGAAAAAGCAGAAAAAGTCTCAAAGTATAGTTCAAATAAACGTTCTTCTCCCTACAAATGGAAGAACGAAGTCAAAAGAAAAGTCAGAAAAAAAATGTGTTAAAGGAAAATAAGTGCTAGGTTGCTTGAGGGTATCATAGGACGAGCGTTCATTATTCCACCCGTGTCTGGTTAGACGGTAGGAAGTCATAGATTAGATTCGAGGGAAGTTAGTCGAAAGCTACACCGCACAAAGCCATCATCATACATTCCCATCATCCATCTCACTATAAACCCTTGTAGTGTAGAATTCATTACGGTCCTAGCAGGGAAGTCCTTCTTGACTAGTTACTCGTGTTATCACAGTGGTGGAGATGTGGTCGAAATGCAAACCTATGACAGAATTTAGTAACAAAAATGATTGAGAGCAGAAACACGTCCGAAAACACAGAGAGTGAGAGTTTCCATTATACTAAATATGTCCTGTGTGAGGAGTCTGGTCGGTCAGGTCAAATTCGTGCATAATTGGTTACGATTACTTGTCATGTGCAGATTATTAGTGAGACCAGGTAGTTTGGCTGATCTGTATGCATGTTAGGTTTCTTGTTCTAGGATCTATCGGTCTAATAATTCATTGTGTTTGATTGAGCTCCAATTTAATCGATCTTATCATCTATGAACATGAGCGTTTCTATTCAATTTCCTTGAGGACAAGCAAAAGCTTAAGTGTGGGGTATTTTGATGACACTCGATTTGACATGATTATCAGCCTCATTTAAGCGACATTTCCTTGCTCAAGACATGGTTTTTAGGGTAGAATGATGAATATTCAATCGATTGCCCAATCTCGTGCCATTTGTGTTACCTTGGCCCGTTTCGGGTTTATTTGATGGTTTTCTAGTGTTTTTATGTTAGCACAGGTTTTTGTCGTCAAATAAAGTAGCCAAAGACGTGTCTAAGGCGTTGGAACCTCGAGGAATTGCACCGGAATCGATCTAAGGAGCCAATCAAGTCAAAACAATTCCTGCCCCGATTTACAAAGGAATTTTTGCCGAAAATCCTTTAGAACTTTCGGCAAAAATATCAGCACAAATCGGCGATGCTCATCAACAGAAGTTTTCGGTGAAAATAGGAAGTTTTCAACCGAGAACTATGGGACCGAAATTTACAGGAGAAATTAGCCGGCGGACCACCCCTTTTACAAAGGAATTTTCGCCGAAAATTCCTAAATATTTTCAGCGAAAATACCAGTTAAAATCTGGCTGAATTAGGGTTAAGTATAAATACTTAACCGGCGGCCCAAATACAAAATATACCTCATAATACATCATACATCAGAATTTAGAGAATTCTCCGAAGTTCTGGAGCAAGGAGTTAGAGTTCGAAGAGCCGGAAAGAGATCGTGACACCATCCCTTCCATCTCAAAGACTCGGAGCTAGGATTGCAGTCTACCGGAAGATCGAAGTTCTGCAGGAGTCATCTTAATTAGGGTTTTCAGATTCTTTTCTGTTCTTCCTTTGTATGATGAACTCTTTCATTGTCTTTGATTCTTTTGTAATGAATATGCCTAGCTAAACTCCTAGAGCTTAGACTAGATGAACCCTAAGTGACCCAGGGCTTTAAAGCGGTCACAGATCGGCGGTGATTAGATTCGAAGTTCAATCAGTTTCTCTTTCATGTTTGATTTGTTCTTCATTGTTCATGTTTCTTGTCTGGATTGATCACCTAGATTAGATTCTTGTTAAGCTAAGGATAGAAGCGAACGCTCGCCTTACTTTAGAACATCAAATTGAACAATTAACCTTATAATTGGAGCGTGCCTTTCGTAGGAACCGGTTAGGGTTAATCCACTGCAAGAGTAACTCATAAATCGTTAGTAATCTCACCAGTTAAGTTAAGTCGTTGCAAGAGGCGACCGTACCCGGGCGACTAATTTATCTTGGTAGCTAGAACGAATAGAGTGAACGTTCGCCGGTCTTAAACCTAAGGGTCAGGAGTTATGGTGGTGTCTTAGAATTGATTGAATGAGAATCAAAATCCGTTGATCTGTTGATTGCCAATGCTCCGGTGAACGAAGGGGGATTCAAAGTCTAAGTTCGTCTGTCATCTCTGTTTTAATCAATCAATTTCTAATCTGTTTTAGTTTAAATTTTTAAATTTCTCTGCATTTCTTAGAAGTAGAAATCGTGGAACTCACACCACGCACGAAGTGTTTGCACCCGAATATTTTGCTAGCTTATTTGAGTAGTCAATCATAGAAGACCCGTGGAATACGATCTACCTAGCTTTTGTTAGCTTTGTTAGTTTATTTGTTTGAACGCATCACAACAAACACGTTCATCAACATCCCAATCATTTGGAGCATGTTTATGATGATGAAGATGACACTTGTGAACCGGAAGAAGATTTGGTAGTGGAGGAGATTGAAGGGCATATTTTTCCCATGGAAACACCATGTGCCAATGATGTGAGGATAGAAGAATCAAGGAAACTTGAGGATGATGACACTTTAGAGGAGGTGAGACATGTTGTGAAGACTCTTCAAGAAGAGGTGGTACCGAGAGTGGAGCACGAAAGTGACCAACACCACCCTATTGTGGTGCCACCAAAGATTGTTATTGCTCTTCAATCTTCTTGCTTGATCATGAAGTAATTGTGCCAAGAACCCAAGGAGACATGCATCCATACCCCCCCTAAAGTGATAATGGAAGAGGAGTCGCCCATATTTGAACCGGAAGACTCTTCGAGTGGCATCACCAACTTGGAGACGATGGAGCTCAATGGTGGCCCCCTACCATACTTTTTTCCTCAAGTTTCGGAACTCAAAGGTAGCAAGCCACCCCAAGGTATCAAGTGCTATACAAGCATCATTGTGCATTGGCTAGTCTACCATTCTCCCAAGGTGTTTCTTGGAGCTCAACTTTCATCATGGAAGAAGCTACTTGACATCAAGGAGGTACTAAGTTGGACACCATAACGCAGGTATCGTCGAGCTTAAGACGGTAACCAAGCGCTTCTTGGGAGGCACCCCATCTTATCTTTACTTTTATTGCTCTTGTTTGCTCTTTTTCGTTTTTGTGTTGTTATAGCTTTTTGAATAAGGTTTGGCAAGCAATTGGGATCACTCTTCACCAAGGATCATCATGGAACTCTTTCGCCACTATTACGTCCTATGCTCTTCTCTACCAACGCGGTAACTTCGTTCCACCTTACCCTCTCTTTATTGATCATTCAGGACAATGCTCATGTTAGTCGTATGGGAGTTTGAGGTTTGGTGTGATTATTTGTCGGTAGAAGTCTAAGGCTATGCTTTGATGAGTTGCATGATCTTGATTGAATGTCGAATTCCTCTATTGTAGAATCATTCGGTTCTTGATTTTTGGTGTTTAATTGACTTCAAGCTTTCACAATGACGTTTAGACGATTTCACTTAGAACCTATAACCAGCATGTTAGAGCTAATTTCAAATGAGTCTAGGCCAGAACAGAGATGTTATCACTGTTGTATGTTGGTTGATTGGTTTGATACGTGTTTTTGTACCACTCGATAACACCGATCTAAGATGATGAAGGCAATCAAAATTATCACCCTTTTCCATGTTTTTCATCACCTTTTTGTTCCTTCGTGATTGTGGCTTGAGATTAGACGGAATCCAATTGGAAATCTTGTGTGGAAGTTGTAAGGGGCTAAGGATCAAGTGGCCAATGTCAAAAGAAAATGCTCAAAAGAAAAGAAAAGAAAAGATAAGCTAGGCAAGCTTGGCACCTAAGTGAAGTGTCGGGTTGAGCACTAGCAAAGGCAAAAGCTGTGAGCTAGGCAGGTTCAACACCTAAGTGAAGTGTTGGATCGAGCACTAGTATGCAGTAAGAAAAAAAAAGAAAGAAAAGAAAAAAAATGAAAATGGAAAGAAAAGAAAGAAAAAGAGTTCTCAAATGTAGCCCTTGATCCTACGCCCGAGTTTGTAAAGTGCGGATCTAGAAGCGGATGAAGTCGAGTCGATAGCCACATCATGATCACTCATAACTCTCAAAAATTCTCCTACCCCCGCTTTATCCGTTCCATCTCCCGAGTTCAAGTCCTTCTAATTAGAGTTGGTGTTATCGTGGTCAGTTTTTCTGTATCCCAATTAACCACTACTTGAAGTGTGCAGATATTAGTGAGGTCTAGACTTGTTTGGTTGACGTTCTTGCATGAGTAGGTTAAGTTTGTTTGTGGAACAGTTTAAGGCAAATTGTTATTGCTTGAATCTCAATGTGACCGATCTTGTCATTTGTGAACTTGGATTTGTTCTAATTCATTTGCTTGAGGACAAGCAAAGCTTAGTCGTAGGGGAATTTGATGTGATGTTATTTGGTGCATTTTAAGCCTTTGATTAGCCTAAGGATTTCCCATGTTTGATCTCATTTTGCTATGATTTATATGCTTTTATTGAAGTTTTATGCAAAGTGTTATTTTGTTGTCCGGTTGCCACTTTCAAGCCAATTATATGTCTATTATAATTGTTTTCTTGCATTTTCAGGATTTGGCGTTGAAGTACTGGTGACAAGGAGCACGTAGGATCAAACGGGAGGTCAATCGGAGCTAGGACGGAGGAGATATGGCCGTTGCAAAATCGAGAAAGTGGAGGGTTTTGTACTCAAGTTTTCGGCGAGAACCTTATAGTTCTCGCCGAAAACCCTCGGTCACTTGCAAACAGGAGGCGGACGTTCGATTTATGAAGACATTTTCGGTGAAAATATTGTAGAATTTTCGCCAAAAATCTGTGAAGAAAAGCCAAACCGCTCGGTGTTTTTCAAAGACATTTTCGGCGAAAATCTTGTAGAATTTTTGCCGAAAATTCCAGCCTTTTCCAGCACAGTATTTAAAGAAGAAAGCCGGCGAAAATTGGGGACAATTTTCATTAATTCAGGTTTCACACTTCATCAAAACCCTTTTCTCTCAACTTCTCAAATACTTTCTCCTCATCTCCAATCCACAACCCTAGAGCAAGGTGCAAATCAAAGTAGAGGAGCTTGGATTGAAGTCCACAACCTTGGAAGAGGAGCTTGCAAGAGGAGGATTGCCATGGTGTTCTTGGTGATCATCTTTCTTTCTCTTTCCTTCATTTCCTTGGCCATGTGTGGCTGATTTCTTAGGTTTCCTTGGATTGATAGATTAGTTGTGCTAGGATAGAGGTTGATTGTACAAATATGCCATGATTGTTCTTGGATTGTAAGAGGATGGTCTCTAGACTTGTTTTTAATTCCATTGATGGCTATGGCTTGATTGGTCTATTATTTGTGATGTAATGCATGAGAGTGCTTAGATTACATGGATTGTAGGTCTAGGGATTGAAGAGAGTGTGTTCTAAGAGATTAGATCATCTCAATTCAACCATAGTTGCATGATTTCTCACTTGTGCATTTTATCGAACACTTGGTGTGCATTAGGTTTTTCATTCAATTGAACTTTGATTAGTCTTTTGATGATTCTCTTAGTGTTAGGACATTGACATGTGAGTATGGTGTCTAGCCTAGTGGTCATAGAGTCATAGGAGAGGGTTTTGTAGCTTGGCATTTCATCAAACACCTTTAATGCATCCTTAGTCACTTAGCTTGAGAGCGAGAGCCTAAGTTGAGTGGTTCTAGGATAGGGATTTAGTGCGACGAGAGTGCATAGAATCTATAGAAGGGATTTGCGTGGTCATTTGATTGCAACCTCGATCATGTTTGGCTTGTTTGTGCATTTGTTCCTCTTGAGCATGATGAAGCTATCTCTCCAAGTGAACCTCCTTTATCTTTGTTTTGCACCATTTTGTTTGTTTGTTTAGTTTTCTTTATGTTTTCATTTGTTCCTATTTCAAACCAAAACTCTTTTTAAATGAATAGACCGTCCATGAACCGTGTGAGTATTAGCTATTGAGAGAGCCCTCGTGGAATACGACCTTGAGTGTTGTGAGTGAAATCTCGGACATCAATAACCACTACCTTGACTCCCTTGGCCTTGGTACCCTTGGTTAGACTTGTTGTATCCACCACCTTGGTTCCAAGGTCGGTGGTAGTTACCTTGATAGTTACCTTGGGGGCTGAAATTACCATGGAATCCTTGACCTTGTGCGAAGCTTACCTCCTCATTGTGGTCGCCTTGACCAAGCTCAAGAGTGGCGGAAGGGCAAGCACTAACATCGTGGCCCTGACCCCCACAACATTCACAACAATATATTGAAGCCACTGGGGGATTACCCACATGAGATGATGGAGCCTTAGAGGGATGGCTTAGGCATACTCAGGTTACTTACCTGAGATGCCATAGCATCAATCTTCGACATGAGGAGCGCAAACATAGGGTCATCTTCATCTCGGTGCCCCGGTAACTTAGGCTTCTTCCCATAGCTAGACGATTCCTTCGGTGCATCAACACTTATAGCTCTAGAGTCGTAGTGAGTGTCGCTCCCATACTTGGACCTTGGAGGTTGTTGTCGAGACCAACTCCTTGTCTTGTTGGCCATCTCCGCAAAGAGTTCTAGAGCATCTTCGAGAGTGAGCATCCTTAGATCACCTCCGGCGGCTTGGTTGATCATCCTTGTATTCTCAAAATCAAGGGACCTAGCAAAGATATCCGGTCTTAGATCACCAGATTGGTTGATCACTTCGTTCTGTACCATCTGAATCATATTAGGCTTCAACTCGAAGTTTCTTGCATTTACCGGTCTTCGCACGATGCTCGAGGCTGCCCCTTCGAGGGTTGGGCGAGCATAATCAGCTAGTGTGCGCCTCGCACCTCTTTGCGATTGATCATCTTCATTAGTGTGATGTGAATGTTCCGAATGGTTATCCTCGTCCTTGTGATGAGACATAGTATGGTGAGAGATGCGGTCAACTTCTTGTTCTTCAACTGTAGGAGGTGGGGAAGTAGTCCGTGGCTCGAGCACTTGTTCTAGTCCTTGGATTTGTGCTTGAAGGCGAGCTGAACGCCTCATGCACTAACACCAAACTCCTGCAGACAAGCACAACAAACACACCCGAGTAATACAACGATGCGGGATAACAAAGTAAACAAAGAGTGACAAGGAAGCTAAAAGGAAAATGGAAGGAAGTGTAAAGATTGGTTCACTAATAATTGTTTTCTTAGGAATGAAAGTTCCCTGGCAACGACGCCAAAAACTTGATAAGAATTTAATTACCAAGGTCGTATTCCACAAGGTCCTCTCATAAGCTAATACTCACAAAATTCATGAACGATCTAAACATTTGAATTGAGGTTTGGTTTTGAATTAGAACAAATCAAAAGCATAAACAAACAACGCAAAACTAATAAGTAAAATTGAGGAACAAACAAGAGAGAAAGGAGTTTAGCCTAGCAAGGGGTTTTTTCAAGCTCAAGGTTCATGAAAGCTAGATTGAATATCAAGCAACGATGTGTAAACTAATGACCATGCATTTCACTCAAATAGAGTCAACGAACTCTCGCACAATTGACTCTCTACTCCTAGACCAAATGAACCATGTTTTCGCTATGAGAACAAAGGAAATGAAGTGCTATAGTCCAATGAAATGCTTGAAACTTGAATTCTATGCTAACATTCATCTAACACAAGGTAAATGATGCAAGAAACTCTCATGTCAATCATATAGCACTAGTCTAGCAATCAAAAGGGTCTTTCAAACTTCAAATGAAAGAAAACTAAATGCACACCAAGTGTTTGATAAAATGACAACAAGGAAAAACAAGCTCAAAATGGTTGCAATTGTATAATCCAATCTCTCAAATCATCCAATTACAATCCAAGCACCTTAGATCAACATCAATCAATCATTCTCATGTATTGAAAGACATAAACAATACCAAAAGAACAAATCAAGCTCTAATGGCTATAAAGCACAAGGTCTAGGATCATCATCTTACACAAATGGCTAAGAGAAACTCAATCCATACAATCAATCACCTATACTAGCTTGATCCATCCCCCACTAAACTAAACCTAAGCTTAGCCTAGCATAACCATGGAAGAAACCTGAAATTGAGTAGAGGAGACCATCCTTGCTTCCATGGAGGATCTTCCTATTTGGCTCTTCAAGCTCCAATCCAAGCTATGGAGGACTTCACTTAGATCCTTGATCTTCAAGTTGATCAACAAGGGATGAAGGATGGTGTTTGGTTGAGAGAGAGGAGGTGATCGGAGATTGAGAGAGAAAAGAGAGTTGGACGAATGTGTTGTAATATGATATATTCCTCAAATTCTTCCGTTTTGCCTCTTTAAATAGTACCGCTGGAAGACCTGGAATTTTCTTCCGTTTTGCCTCTTTGTAAATCACCGATGGCTTTTGCTTCCTTCATAGGTTTTCGGTGAAAACTCAGATAGTTTTCGCCGAAAACTTATTCATAAATCAAATGTCCGTCTCCTGGAAGTCCACTGGTTGCATAAGCCGAGGGTTTTCGGCGAGAACTATAAGGTTCTCGCCGAAAACTTGAGTACAAAACCTTGCACTTTTCTCAATTTTGCAACGGCCATATCTCCTCCGTCCTAGCTCCGATTGACCTCCCGTTTGATCCTATGTGCTCCTTGTCACCAATACTTCAATGCCAAATCCTTAATATGCAAATAAAACAACCCCAATAGACACAGAATTGGCCTCAAAGTGGCAACCGGGCAACAAAAGGGCACTTTGCATAAAACATCCATAAAGGCCTATAAATCATAGCAAAATGAGATCAAACATGGGAGATCCCTAGGCTAATCGAGGACTTAAAACGCACTAAATATGATCACATCATATTCATTATTCTACCCTAAAAACCATGTCTTAAGCAATGAAATGTCGCTTAAATGAGGTTGATAATCACGTCAATTCGAGTGTCATCATAGGGTGTTAGTGGGAGGTGCAAAGTTAGTAGCTGATTTAGTGGTGCTTCCTTTCAATGAGTTTGACATGATTCTTGGCATGGATTGGTTGGCTAGGCATGGAGCCTTGCGAGATTGTAGGAGGAAAGAGGTGTTGCTTCAAGTGGGAGGAGTTGGACAAGTGGTGTTCAAGGGTGTGCGGAAGAGGGATTCAGCACCGATGGAATTAGTTTCGGCGATGCAAGCTTTATCTTTGATTCAAGATGGGTGTGAGGCTTTGTTGGTGCAAGTGTCGGTAGAGCAGAATGAAGAGTTGGAGAAGGTGCCGGTAGCTCGGGAGTTTGCAGATGTGTTTGAGGAACTACCGGGTGCACCGTTGAGCGTGAGGTGGAGTTCAATATAGAGTTAGTTCCCGGAACTGCTCCTATCTCCATCCCACCATATCGTATGGCACTAGCTGAATTGAAGGATTTGAAGGAGCAATTGCAAGAACTATTGGATAAAGGGTTCATCCGTCCAAGTGTATCCCCGTGGGGAGCGCCGGTGTTGTTTGTGAAGAAGAAGGATGGGATGATGAGAATGTGCATTGATTATAGGCGGTTGAACAAGGCAACGATCAAGAATCATTACCCACTCCCAAGGATAGACGATCTCTTTGATCAATTGCAAGGGGCTGAAGTGTTCTCGAAGATAGACTTGAGGTCGGGTTATCACCAGTTGAAGGTGGAGGACGGGTTGGTGCCGATGACAGCTTTTAAGGCTCGTTATGGGCACTATGAGTTCCTTGTGATTCCCTTCGATCTCACTAATGCTCAGGCCGCTTTCATGGCTCTCATGAACAAGGTTTTTTCATGAATATTTGGATAAGTTCGTGATAGTGTTTATCGATGATATTCTCATATACTCTAAGAATGAGAGGGAGCATGAGGAGCACTTGAGGATTGTTTTTCAGAAGTTGAGGGAGCAGTAGCTTTTTGCCAAGTTCTTGAAGTGTGCTTTTTGGTTGGAGGAGGTGTTGTTTCTTGGGCATGTGGTCTCTAAGAGAGGAGTAGAGGTTGATCCGAAGAAGATCGAAGTGGTGGTTAATTGGTCCCCACCTAAGGATGTGTCGCAACTAAGGAGTTTCCTGGGTTTGGCTGGTTACTATCGTAGGTTTGTCGAGGGATTTTCTACCATAGCCACTCCTCTACATAAGTTGTTGAGGAAGGAGTCGAAGTATGAGTGGAGTGAAGCATGCCAGAAGAGCTTTGAGGAGTTGAAGAAGTGGTTGACTTCAGCTCCCGTGTTGACCTTGCCGGTAGAGGGTGGCGAGTATGTGGTGTTTAGTGACCCGTCCTTGCAAGGGTTGGGTTGCGTGCTGATGCAGGATGGGAAGGTTGTTGCTTATGCCTCACACCAGCTTAGAGTGCATGAGGTGAATTACCTGACCCATGACTTGGAGTTAGCTGCGGTGGTGTTCGCCTTGAAGTTGTGGAGTCATTATCTATATGGTGAGATGTTTAAGATTATGACTGATCATAAGAGTCTTAAGCATCTTATGGACCAAAAGGAGCTGAATAGTAGGCAGAGGCGTTGGGTGGAGCTCTTGAAGGATTATGATTGCACCATTGATTACCATCCCGGTAAAGCAAATGTATTAGCTGATGCTCTAAGTCGGAAAGAGTTGGTTGACCTGAGGGCTCTAAGAGTGGAGATGCAGATGGATGATGTAGGAGGTTTGCTTGCTAAGCTTAATATCCGACCCATGTTGAATGATAGGATTGGTGAGGAACAGCTCAAGGATGCTATTCTAGTGGCTATTCGAGAGGAGGTTGAGAAGGGTTTGGATAATGGTTTTCAGGTAGTTGAAGGGTTGTTGAAGTGCAAGGGTCGAGTGTGTGTGCCGAGCGTAGAGGAGTTGAGGAAGGGGATATTAGAGGAGGCTCACTCTTTGATGTATGCTATGCACCCCGGAATGACTAAGATGTGAGTTTTTGGTGGCCGAGAATGAAGAGAGATGTGGCTCGTATTGTGGCAACTTGCTTGGTTTGTCAGAAGACGAAGGCGGAGCATAGAGCTCCGGGAGGGTTATTGCAAGCGCTACTGATTCCGGAGTGGAAGTTTGCGGATATCACCATGGACTTTGTGTCGGGTTTTCCGCTGACTAGAGAGGGGAAGGATGCCGTGTGGGTTATAGTGGATTGCTTGACGAAAGTTGCGCATTTCATACCCATTTGATTTAAGCCGAGCGTGGAGGAGTTAGCCAAGTTGTATATAGAGGAGGTCGTGAGGTTGCATGGAGTTCCCCAATCCATTGTTTCTGATCGGGATCCGAGTTTCACATCCCACTTTTGGGAAGGGTTGCATACGGCGTTAGGAACCAAGCTGAAATTCTCAACGGCATATCACCCTCAAACGGATGGTCAATAGGAGAGAACGATCCTTACTTTGGAGGAGTTGTTGAGGAGTTGTGCGATGGAATTTCAAACTCCTTGGACTGAATTGCTACCTTTGGTTGAGTTCGCCTACAATAACTCGTATCATAGTAGTTTGAAGTCCGCTCCTTTTGAGGCTTTGTATGGGAGGAAATGCAGGGCGCCATTGTGTTGGGATGAGGAAGGCACAAGAGTGTTGTCAGGTCCTCAAGTTGTCTAAGAGACGGCTGATCATGTTAAGGTTATAAAGGATAAGTTGAGAGCAGCTCAAGATAGGCAGAAGGCGTATGCCGATGGTGGTACTAGGGAGCTGAGTTTTGATGTTAGAGAGACGGTATTGAAGGGGCTGATGCGTTTTGGTAGGAAGGGGAAGTTGGCGCCCCGGTATACCGGTCCTTATGATATTCTAGCTAAGACGGGTCCAGTGGCTTATGTGTTGGCATTGCCGAGTGAGTTGGAAAGGATACACAACGTGTTCCATGTGAGTATGCTTAAGCGGTATCATGGAGATCCTTCTCATGTAATTCAGCTGGAGGAAGTGGAGATTGAACAAGACTTGACTTATGAGGAGAAGCTGGTAGCGATAGTGGATAGGCAAGTTCGGGTATTGAGGAGTAAGTAGATTCCACAGCTCAAGGTGGTGTTGAGGAACAACGAGAGTGAGTCGGCTACTTGGGAGACCGAGGAGAGTATGAGGAGACGGTACCCGAAGTTGGTGGAAGCCTATGCTTCAGGTATTACTCTCCTTTAGTGTGTTTTTCTTGCGTTGCTCATTTTGGTGTAGACCCTAAGGGAGCTAAGGTGTGTGGGGTGTTCGTGTGGTGTTGAAAATGTTGGGAATTGGTATGGGATTGATTAGTAGTTGGGGATAGAACCGTGGTGTCGTCGATAGGGGTTTCGAGAGTCAATAGGATGCTTGAATTAATTCAATTTTTCTGCTGTGTTTTCGGTATCATGTTGTTAGGATGGGTTAGGAGTGATTTCATGGACGAAATCCTTGAAGTTGTGGAGACTTTTAACATCCCCGCCCAACCAAACGGTTCAGAACTCAAGTTCGGTTGACTAGGGTGCTGGAATCAGTGCTCCTAAGGTCCCCTTGAGGTCTGGGACGTTCGTGTATGAGCCAGGTCGAAGTTGCAAAGGGGGAAATGATGCAGTGTGCAGTACACGGCCGTGTAGTGTGATACACGCAGTGTATCACAATACATGCCGTGTATGCTTGGCACACAGCCGTGTACCTTAGTGTCAGAATCTCGTCGAAAGTTGCCAGAAATTAGTACACGGGTGTGTGTTGAGGATACACATTGTGTATCATGATACACGTCATGTATCGTGGACCTGACATAAAAGGATGGATTCTGCACGGAAATTTATAACTTCTCCATCCTTTCTCTCTCCCCGAAAAGCCATTGATGAACTTCATTTGAGCAATCTTCAGAGGGGGATTCTGGGAGCCGTAGAGGTCGGAATTGAGTTCCGTTTGTTGCTATGAGTTCGTAGCGGCGAGGAGAAGAGAGCTAACTTCGATTTCTGTTTTCCCGGTGTAGGTCGCGGGAAGCGAGTAAGGATAGGCTACGAGTTTAGATTTGGGGAAACTTGATTTCTGAGGAACTAGAAGACGATTATAGCCTCGTCTTCTATTCCAGGCGAGGGCTTAGCATTGTGTAGGTAGTTTGGACAGTGTGATGAGTTCTGATTTAGATAAAACCTAGGTATGGCATGAAAATGATGAGTGTAAAAGGGGTAAAATGTGTTGTGAATGTGCTTGGTTGATGTTGAGGTTTGTGGTGTTTGATTGTCGTTATTGATTGCTGATATGGGGTTGGGTGTGGACTGAAATGAATTGCCTAATGGATTGGCAAAGAAATGAGAGATAGGATGATTGGGAAATGGGTGCAAGTGCTATGATGTTATGAATTGTCAGTTGTGGGTGCAGGAGAGTGGCCCTGCCAATGTGGGGTCGCTCTGAACATGAGGAACACATCAGTGACCCCTAAACTCATGACATGGCCTCCTCTGTACTTGCAGGTGGGGGTGGCTGGTGAGCTAGCTAGTTACCTTTTGATTGATTGTGATGTGTAAGTTGGGTCATGACAAGAGTGTGGAACAATGGGATGTGCTGTGATGTGATTGTGGATGATGTGAAATGTGCCCTCTTTGTGAATGAGATGTGATGAGTTGGAAATATGATGTTGGAACTTGTATGTGAAAGTAGAATCTGAAGGAGCCCACACTACCCCACCCGAAATAATGATGGATTGAGTTTGATTCACTGGGGTGAATCCCTTGGTTGGATACCAAGGATGGTTGTCGTTCTCCTTAGTGGAAGGATCCCTTGGGGATGCGTCAGATGTTGTTCTCCTTCATGGAAGGATCCCTAGTGGATGCGTCTGGTTGATGAGATGGCCGGTGGTGGTGGTGTTGATATTTGCTTGGCGCCTAATAACTCACCTAGATAATATGAATGTGAATGCATGTGTGCTTGTGGTTGTGGTAGTGCCTTGATTGATTGATGTGATGTGATGATGTTGCGTGCACTGTGGATTGATGTATCTGATCTATGTTATTCTATTGCTTTGAATTGAGCTTGAGAACAAGAACTGACCAACGTGATCACCTAGTCTGCTTTAGGAAGTTAAAATATGGAAAGGGGTTAGGTTGGTTCCATTGTTGGATGTCTTGTACGGAGTTGGAACCGCTCTATAGAATAGGCCAACGTTTAGGTAGGCTCGGTGTGTTCACTCAATTTTAATAGGAAATTGATCCCTTTCTCCCTTTCGGGACCTCGTGGCTAGTGAGAGGGGTCTCAGTGTTCAGAAGTGAGAGGGATTTCGAGAAGTGCACGACTGAAGCTATGAGGTGAAGACTGGAGCTTACTCGGAGTTGACTCATTCTTTCTTTCATTTGACCTAGACTATTTGGGCGTTTTTTGTTGGATTTATGTACTCTGGGTTTATGTTGGATTTTATGGGTTTTATGTTGGATTTGAGATTGTAAACAGCTTACGTTTTCATGGTTTAATGGAGGCCTCTCATGTTTGACTTTCACTTAAAGCTTGATTTAAATTGCTATTTATGTCGATTTGCACTTAGTAATACCCGAAACCGGTTCAACCATGAGTTTCACCGGGTTGATTCGGGATGGGTGTTACAGACATAGCGTCGGACGTGTTCAAGACCAAGAGAAGTGAACCAAAATCAAAACCAGGAGCCAAATTGATCAAAGAATCACAGTCCACTGCCCATCACCAGCTCTCGGCGAGAATTATACAAAGTTCTCACTGAGAAGATGTTAAGGAATGAAGAAGAATTCTCGTCGAGATCATGCAGTACATTTATGAAGAAGTTCTCGCTGAGAACTATTGAAGAAATACATGGAGAATGCTCATCAAGAATGATGTGATCCTGGCCACCCTCGGGTCAACCCCGAGCCGAGAGCCTGAACAAGGCCTCAGGACAAATGCTATGAGCCCTGGACCGAGCACAGCCCCTGATGACCCTCTGGAGACCTTCCAGAAGATGTGGCCGAAGCATAATGAAGAAAGCCTGGCCAGAAGAAGCTGGCACCCAAAGATAGACCCCGGTACGAGCCCCGGACCGGGCCAAATGCCAGAACTAAGCTCCAGGATCGAAGCCTCGATCCCTGTACCAACACCAGCCCTTGAAGACCCCATGAGAGAATTCCTGAAGACCTGGCCGAAGCATAAACCAGAAGGCTTGGCCAAAATTGAAGAAGGCCCAGCACGGAGCCAGCCCGTGCTTTTGGCCCAGCCAACAAATGGCTCGAGCCTTTGAGGAAATTCCAGTTGTTATGGATAGCTTGAAGCCCCAGGAGCACTCTCCAACAAACGGAGCTGAATTTGGAGAAGTATCAAAGGAGATAGAGCTAGGCCAAGTCCTAGTATGGCATGGATGGAGCACCAAAGAGCACTCCTGGGATGCTGATCCGAGGAAGCCCAAGCTAGGAGCTGTAATCAGGCCACCACCTGAGCCTGATCCAAGGAGGTATGGACTACCATTCATGATACGGGAAATGGAGAGAAGATGCCAAATACATCCAAGCAAGGAATCCTAATCAAGCTAGGATTTCCCGGTTTTTGACAGATTCCTAGTCTGATGAAGATTGACGGATTTGGGCTACTTGGAGATAGAATTTGGGCTGAAGTCCAACATGAAAGTTGAAACCCATGATGTCTACTAGTGATATGACAAAGGGCTTAATTTTCCTATTTAATTTGGTATTTATTTGGCTATTTTTACCAGAACCCGTTTAGCTGTTTTTAGGTTTTTTCAACCTCCTTTTTAGGAGTTCTAGTTTAGGTAGGATTCTTTTCCCTTATAGGATTGGAATCCGAATTTTCCCTCTTTTTAGTCTAGATTAGGATTAGATAAAGTCCTCTTTAGGTTTTCTAATTAGGACCCTTTTTATTTTATTATTTTATTATTATTTAGGAAGTAGGGTTTAGGGAGGAGAGCTTGTTCCCTCACCTATATAAGGAGGCCGCCGGCCACCTCTTGTATTCAAAAAAACCCCCTTTGATTAAATATATTTCAGAACTTATGTTATTTTCCCTTTGAGCTAATGTGAGGAGCATTGCTTAAGGTTGACTTATCATCAAGAGCATCCATCTCTTGGCGTGGCGTCTTCGACTGGACACTTCTGGTTCCCGGCTGTTATATAGCCGACGGGTCAAAGTACTTTTCCGCCCCGGTTCCCGACGTTTCTACCTCGTTGCACGGTGTCCAACTTGCGGTGGTTAGGGTCGTCTGCCCACGGTTGCAGCGGTTCACATCAGTTGGTATCAGAGCACGGTTCAAACACACGGACCACAATCTATCCCAGTCTTCAGGTTTGAAACCCTGGATTCATATCCTTTACTTTTTGTCTTAGAAAATTGTTTAGAAAATCTTCATCTATCTTCTTTCTGTTCGAGTTCCTTGTAAGGCAAGAAAAGATTGGTGGCCGACCAAGTCATCAAAAGAAAATTTCAAAAGAGTCAGAAAACAGAAAATCAAGCAAGGCCACCCTTGCCAAGTTCTTTATTTTCGTTATAATAGTGTGTTTAAGAAGAGGGGATAGATTAGCTTCTGTTGCTTGTGTTAAACGGAGCCACGACCCTACTTTTAACCACTAGTTGTTGCATCCAGTCCTAGAAAAGAGAGCATTAGAAAATTATATTAGAATAAGTATTGGTGTTCGTTTGTTCCACTAACCATGGCAGGAGTAGATCGATGTCTGTTGAAGCTTCAGTGCCTGATAGCACGCTTACAACTAGACAACCTAGAATATTCGCTCAAGAGGTTAGTCGAAGACAGGAGAGCCAGCACCGAGCCGAGCGCCTGCCCAGCACCACCCCAGCGCATGCCCAGCACCAGCCGAGCGCCAGCACCAGCGCCCAGCGCACGAGCGGAGCCCAGCGCCCGAGCGGAGCCCAGCACCCGACCGGTGCCCAGCGCCCGACCGGAGTCCAGCGCCTGACCGGAGCCCAGCGCCCGACCGGCACCCAGCGCCCGAGCAGCGCCCAACGCCCGAGGCCCAGCACCAGCGCCCCCGCGCCCAGCCCCGGCCCCAGCCCCGGCACCAGCCTTGGCTCCTCGCCCGGCACCAGCCCTGGCACCAGCCCCGACACCAGCCCTGGCTCAGCCCAGCACCACCTGGCACCACAGCACAGCCCTGGCCCCAGCCCCGACATCAGCCCCGGCCCCAGCCCCGGCCCCAGCCCCGACACTAGTCTCGGCCCCAGCCCCGGTTCAGCAACTAGCCCCAGCCCCGGCACCCGACCAGCCCCCGGCGCCCGACCAGTCCCCGGAGCCCGAGCAGCCCCCGGCGCTGCCTGAACCCGACGCCGCCCTAACCAACCCCGGCCTGACACCGCCTGACCCCAGCCCGACGCCGCCTGATCTCGGCCCGACGCCGCCTGACCCTGGCACCACACTGTCCGCCCCCGGCCCGACGCCGCCCGACCCCAGCACACCCGACAGGCCCCATAACCCCGACGCCGCCCTGACCGACCCTGGCCCGACGTCGCCTGACCTCGGCCCGATGCCGCCTGACTCCGGCCCGATGCCGCCTGACCCGGGCCCGACGCCGACTGACCCGGCCGAGCGCTGATCCCGGCCAACGCCGCCTGAGTCCGGCCCAACGCCGCCTGAGCCCGGCCCGGCGCCGCCTGACCCCAGCCCGACGCCGCCTAACCCCGGCTCGACGCCACCTGACCCCGGCGCAGCACTGTCCACCCCCAGCCCGACGCCGCCCGACCCCGTCACCGCCCTGTCCACCCCAGGCCCGACGCCACCCGACCCGACGCGGCACTGGCCTACCCGGAAGCATCCATAGCAGCCCCGTTACGGCCCGAACCCGTGAGGAGCACCGAAAAAGCACCAGGTCAAGTCCTATACTCCCCTGTGATTATTTTCATTATTTCTAATGGATTATCAGGCAAGGATTCGAGGAAGAATCCTCTTCAAGAAGAGGGGGATGATGTGATCCTGGCCACCCTCGGGTCAACCCCGAGCCGAGAGCCTGAACAAGGCCTCAGGACAAATGCTATGAGCCCTAGACCGACCACAGCCCCTGATGACCCTCTGGAGACCTTCCAGAAGATGTGGCTGAAGCATAATGAAGAAAGCCTGGCCAGAAGAAGCTGGCACCCAAAGATAGACCCTGGTACGAGCCCCGGACCGGGCCAAATGCCAGAACTAAGCTCCAGGATCAAAGCCTTGATCCCTGTACCAACACCAGCCCTTGAAGACCCCATGAGAGCATTCCTGAAGACCTGGCCGAAGCATAAAGCAGAAGGCTTGGCCAGAATTGAAGAAGGCCCAGCACGGAGCCAGCCCCGGGCACCGGACCGAGCGCCGGGCACCACAGAAGCGTGCTTTTGACCCAACCAACAAATGGCTCGAGCCTTTGAGGAAATTCTAGTTGCTATGGATAGCTTGAAGCCCCAGAAGCACTCTCCAACAAACGGAGCTGAATTTGGAGAAGTATCAAAGGAGATAGAGCTAGGCCAATTCCTAGTATGGCATGGATGGAGCACCAAAGAGCACTCCTCGGATGCTGATCCGAGGAAGCCCAAGCTAGGAGCTGTAATCAGGCCACCACCTGAGCCTGATCCAAGGAGGGAGGGACTACCATTCATGATATGGGAAATGGAGAGAAGATGCAAAATACATCCAAGCAAGGAATCCTAATCAAGCTAGGATTTCCCGGTTTTTGACAGATTCCTAGTCTGATGAAGATTGACAGATTTGGGCTAATTGGAGATAGAATTTGGGCTGAAGTCCAACATGAAAGTTGAAGCCCATGACGTCTACTAGTGATCTGCCGAAGGGCTTAATTTTTCTATTTAATTTGGTATTTATTTGGCTATTTTTACCAGAACCCGTTTAGCTGTTTTTAGGTTTTTTCAACCTCCTTTTTAGGAGTTCTAGTTTAGGTAGGATTTTTTTTCCCTTATAGGATTGGAATCCGAATTTTCCCTCTTTTTATTCTAGATTAGGATTAGATAAAGTCCTCTTTAGGTTTTCTAATTAGGACTCTTTTTATTTCTTTATTTTATTATTATTTAGGAAGTAGGGTTTAGGGAGGAGAGCTTGTTCCCTCACCTATATAAGGAGGCCGCCGGCCACCTCTTGTATTCAAAAAAACCCCCTTTGATTAAATATATTTCAGAACTTATGTTCTTTTCCCTTCGAGCTAATGTGAGGAGCATTGCTTAAGGTTGACTTATCATCAAGAGCATCCATCTCTTGGCGTGGCGTCTTCGATTGGACACTTCTGGTTCCGGCTGTTATATATATAGCCGACGGGTCAAAGTACTTTTTCGCCCCGGTTCCGACGTTTCTACCTCGTTGCACGGTGTCCAACTTGCGGTGGTTAGGGTCGTCTGCCCACGGTTGCAGCGGTTCACATTAAAGAATACAGACTGGATTTTCACTAAAGTTCTCGGCGAGAACTTCCAAAGTTCTCGCCGATAAGTCTATCCTTTTCCCGTAGAGGTTTGGAAACCCTATTAACCTATATAAACAGTAGCAGCCGCATCATTCAAGAGATCATCGTGGAGTCACCAGACGAAACACATAATTAAATCAGACTTTTACAGTCCAGACTAGAGAGATAGATAGAGTTGAGAGCATCCTCAGAGTACCCAGAGAGATCCTGACGCCATCTTTCCACCTCGGAGTGCTCCAAGCTAGGAGTTGAAGATTGCTCGAGATTAAAGCTTCACAAAATCGTCAAATTAGGTTATCCCTTTGTATGATGAATTCTATGATTGTCTTTGATTTTCTTGTGTGAAATATGAGTAGCTAAACTCATACAGCTTAGATTAGATGAACCCTAAGTGACCCGGGGCTTTAAAGCGGTCACGGATCGGCGGTAATTAGATCTTGATTCAGACAGTTTCTCTTGCGTGATTCTTTTTGTTCTTCGTTTCCTGCATTTCTTGTCTACTTGATGCCTAGATTAGATTCGTGTTAAGATAAGGTTAGTCGCTAGACGTTAGTCGCCAGACGTCCGTCTTAGTTTGGAACTTGAATCATTCAATTAACCTAATCAATGGAGTGTGCCTTTCGTAGGAACCATTTAGGGTTGATCCACTTCTAGAGGAACTCACTATTTTTAATCAATTTGACCAGTTAGTTTTCAGTTGTAGAATTGAACGCACAGACGGTTAATTAATCTTGGTAGTTAGATCGGATAGAGCGAACGTTCTATGAACTTAGACCTAAGGGTAAGGAGTTATGGTGGTGTCTGAGAACTGAATGAATTAGGATTGAAAACTGCTGGTCTTGTGATTTCCAATGTTCTGGTGATCTTAGGGGGATTCGAAGTCTAAGCTTGTCTATCTTCTCGTTAGTCAAACCTTTAATCTTTTTGTCTTTATTTTCCTTTTCAATTTTCTTTGTTTGTTAGTTTATAAGTCGTGGAACTCACACCACGCACAACTTGTTTAAACCTGAGTAAATTGTGTGCTTCTTTGAGTAGTCAATTAGAAGAAACCTCAAGAGATTCGATCTAGTCTACTTCTATAGGCTAGTTATTTGACCACACACAAAAACGTGTTCATCAAACACATATGTGATGGGATCTAGAAGGGGATAGATTGGTTTCAGGACCTCAGATGGTAGAGGAAACTGTAAGAAAGGTTAGGTTGTTTCGGGCTCTTCTTGGAGTAGCTTAGAACTGATAGAAATAGTATGTAGACGGAAAGGCTCGAGATATTTGGTTCAGTGTGGGAGAGAAGGTTTTCCTCAAGGTTTGACCTTGGAAAGGCGTTATGTGATTCGATAGGTAAGGAAAACCGGCGCCTAGGTTTATTAGTTCTTATGAGGTTATAAGGAGGGTTGAGCCGGTGGCATATGAGTTGGCATTAACGAGAGAGTTAGATCAGATTCATAATGTTTTACACGTTAGAGAAATTGAAAGTACGTTGGTAAGCCTGATTAGGTGATTAGGCCGGATGAGCTTGACCCAACTAAGGATCTCACTTATGTGGAAGTGCTTGTCCAGATTATTGATCATCAGTTCTGCCAGCTCAGGAGTAAGCGTATACTGATGGTCAAGGTGGTTTGGAGGAACCAGGAATTCGAAGCGACGACTTGGGAGACCGTTGTTTTCAAGAAGAAAAAATATCATGACTTGAGTGAAACTCACCCGATCGTTGTTCCCAACCTCCAACTTGGCACTCACTTAGTCACTCACCCGACCCGAGTGAAACTCACACACACAGAAAAAACCTCTCACTCTCTCTCACTCACGCATTTGACCTAAGTTCCTAATCTCATCTCGTCTCCCCTCTCTAGGGCTGTATATGAGCCGAGCCGAGCCGAGCTTTAGCCTAGCTCGGGCTCGGGCTCGCCTTAATTTTTCCTGGCTCGGGCTCGGGCTCGGGCTCGTGATGAGCTCGGATGGGCTAGCTCGGGCTCGGCTTGTATACAGATTGTCTGGGCTCGGGCTCGTCTCGACCTCGGCTCGGGATCGGCTCGTTTACTATGTTAAACGAGCCAGGCTCGGATTTGGCTCATTTATAATGCTAAACGAGCCAAATCCTAGTTAGACTCGTTTACCATCATAAACGAGCCAAACTCAGGATAAAAAAACATCGGAAATATAAGAAATTAAACATTCTACAAAAATACGATATAGGTGCTACAAAATATCGAGAATATAAAAAATCACAAAATCCAAGCCATATGAACGTTTCCAACGTGCATCTCAAGAAACAAATTAGCAACCATCAAAAAGAAAAAGACGCCAAAGAGAAGAAGAAGAATGATGTACCGTCGGTCGTGGGCTCGTGACTCACGAAGTGGGGATTAGAGTAATTCTAGGGTATATTAACCATTAGCGTAATTAGTAATTACCGTATTACTTCTTTTATGGTATTAGTATATTATACTCTTAGGGTTTATTATTTCATTACCATTTCGGTATTAGGATTATACAAGTTACAATCGAGCCAGCTCGCGAGCTTGGCTTAACGAGCTAACGAAACGAGTTGGCTCACGAGCCGACCAACGTACTGGCTCGAGCTCGGCTCATTTAGGTGACGAGCCTGTTCATGAGCTAGCTTGCTTACGATGAGCCGATCTCACGAACGAGCTTTTTTTGAAAAAAAACGAGCCCGAGACCGAGCGGCTCGCGAGCAGCTCAGCTCGTATGCAGCCCTACCCCTCTCTAGTTTCAATTTGAAGTCAAAACTCGATCGACGGTGAAATCCCAATGTCGAGGACGTTCGACGATGGACGGCCATACAATCATAGGTTCACAACTGCTCTCCTGACTCCTCAACGAATCTCTCACGGTCACATGCTCCCAACACTGCCAAAGCTCCTCACCGAATCTCTTTTCTCCCCGATGAATCCTAGTCTCTCTACTCGCTGCCGAAGTCATGTTTTTCTTGTGCACACTGCCAAAATCCCTAGTCCAAATGTAAGTCCAACCCTCTTTATTTTCAGTTTCTACTTTTGAGTAGTGGGTGTAATGTAATGTGATGAATGGGATTTAAAGTAGATTATGGGGGGGGGGGGGGTTCATTTTGATTCCTTAGTGTATTTGATGGATGGTTATGTCCTTGTTTGTGAAATTGGTGAAAAGGGAAGTTCTTGCAGGTCCTTGACTGCATTGATATTTTTTGTCTTGAAGATCTAATTCTTCGGTCTTCATTGCTTTATGACCTTTTTTTTTTGGTTAAGAATTGCTTTATGACTTATGAAAGCATGAAGCTTTGACTCTAGTGTTATGACTTATGTGAGGATTACTACTGCTGATGCTACAGGCCTACATCTATTATTAGTTACCTTGATTCAGAAGCACTGTAATACTGTTCTTTAATGGCTTGCTATAAAGTTTACTAGGGTTGCGATTTGTTTGGTATGTTTCACAGGGTGGCATGTTTAGTGGTTTTAAGGACTGCTTGTTGGGTGTTTTACTTGGCTGATGATAGTGTTTGGTTGACAAGTTGTAAGGTATGGTTTGGGTGGTTAACATGACTGATTTGGTGGGGTTTAGAGGGTTACTTATATGGCTGTTTGGGGTGATTAATGTGGATGTTTTAGGGCTGTTTCAGGGTTGTTTACTTCCTCTGTTGACTTTCTCACCTTATGCTAATGTTTAGTTGCTAGTTGTATTCTAAACTGACAGTTTTAGAAGGATGAGCATTTATCTAGTATAGGGTTCGAATTATCATCCTCACTCACAATTATCATTTTTCTACAGATTGTAGAAGTTTGGAAAGCAAACAAACCTTGGATCAAATAAAGTTTTTGATGTTTTAAGCGATGTGAGTAGCTTCTCAAGTTTGAGGTTTTTATATATAGAGCCTAATTACTTTTACATTTTGTATACCATGTGCTACTGACGTGCCAATAACCAACCAAGAAGGTACGATTACTAACACTCAAGGTCGTATTCCTCGAGGGCCTTCTCAAAGACTAATACTCACACTCCTTGTAGATGGTCTAGACATTTAAAACGAGTTTTGGTTTGATAAAATGATTCAAAAGCATAAACAAAACTAAACAAATAAGATAACTAACAAGGAAGATTGAAGTTTAAACAAAAGAAGAGGAGGTCAACTTAATGAGGTATTTCTTCATGCTCAAGAGAAATGAAAGTCAAGTTGAGTCACAATCATCAATATGTAGTCAATTGGCCATGCATAACACTTAAATAGAACCAACAAGCTCTCACAAGATTGATTCGCTACTCCTAAACCACATGAACTATGCTCTCGCTTTAGAAACAACGGAATAGAGTGCTCAAACAGTTAATCTCCTAATTAACATCCCCTAACACAAGGCAACGATGCAAGATACTTTCATATCAATCGTAGAACACTAGAATAACAATCACGAGGTCTTTCAACCTCTAATTGAACAAAAACTCTAATGCACACCAAGTGTTTGTGAAAATGCCAACAAGGAAACCAAGAAGAAAATGGTTGGAAAAGAGTGATTCAATCTCTCAAATCATCAATTACAATCCTTAAACCTTAGATCAACATCATCCAATCACTTTCATACATTGAATGACATAGGAATGTACCATAAAAACCAATCAAGCTCACATGGCATACAAGCACAAGGTTTAAGAACCAACCTCTTACAACATTGACTATGGAGGACTCAACTCATACAATCACCCATCTATCCTAGCATGAATCATCACCCCACAAAGTTAAAACCTAAAGTTTAGCCTAGCACAACCATGGAGAAGATCTGAAATGGAGAAGGAGAGATCACCATAACATCCATGGAGGAATCTTAACTCTTACACTTCAAGATGCCAATCCAAGGTGAGAGGCTTCAATCCTTAGCTCCAATTGCTCCAACTTTGATCTTCAAGCGCTTCCTAGGGCATTGAGAGGGATGGAGAATGGATTGGGAGTGGATTCATAGGTGATGATCCATTGATGAATGATCCTCCCAATCAAAATCGCCACTGCTTAAATAGTAATCGCCGGAAAAGAGCAAAGTTCTCGGCGAGCGGCGAGAACTTTGAAGTTCTCGCCGAGAAATTCTTCGCAAAGTGACTAGAAATTCTCGACGAGAAATGGCTTTGACTTCCTTCATTTTTTCTCGGCGAGAACATTGTAAGTTCTCACCGAGAACTTCATAAATGTTGCTAGCAGAATTTTGCATTAATCGCGAACTTGCAATGGTCCTATATCCCTCGTCTGAACTCCGATTAAGCTCTCGTTTGATCCTATGGACTGCTTGTCACCTCTACTATCATGCCATGACCTGAAAAGTACACAAACACTACTCCAATAGACAAGAAATTGGTCCACAAGTGACCCTCGGGCAATAAAAGTGCAAATTATGTAAAACGACTCTAAAAGCATACAAACCATGGCACAACGAGATCAAATACGAGTATTTCTTAGGTTAATCATAGGCTCATAATGCATGAAATAAGGTCACATCAAACTCCCCTACGACTAACCTGAAGCTTGTCATCAAGCGAGCAAATACTTACACTAACGCACTAAACATTTAAAACAAGCCAAAAGATCTCTAAGTTCGTTGAATCATGTTTTGATAGCCCAAGTTTTAACAAGGTAAAGGATCCCAAAATCTCACCAAACAACCCTTAAAACATTTTTACAACAAAAACCAAACTGGTTCTTACTAGACATAAGGCCAAACAACTTGATAGAAAGTGTCGGTTACTGGCCTGTTCACTTATTCCCGGAGTCACCTAAACATAAACGGAGGGAAAGAAAGAGCCCGATCTACATTACTCAACCTGTGCCGAGGGGGTAGTACACTCATCCTTACCTTTTTTAGATTTTGCGGCTTTTGCGAAAAGACTCTAGGCTATTTCAAATTCTACCCCCTCTTTTTTCTTCCCACATCTCAATTTTTCTTCGCTTTTGGTCTTTTTATTATGATAGCTACTTCATCAAAAGTACTTTTACTAGACTATTTTGTCTTACCAGTAGGAGCATCGGGAGACCCTCGCAGGTATGGAGCAGCCAACTGATGTGAACCACCGCAATCGTGGGAAGACGACCCTAACCACTACAAGCTGATCTTCAAGGCAACGAGTAGTATCTATGGAACCGGGATGGAAAGAGGACTTTGACCCACTAGCAATAAAGAGCTAGGAACCGAAAGTATCAAGTCGAAGGCGCCACTTAAAGAGATGAATGCTCTTGACGATAAGCCGATCTAGACGACAGTCAATTACATGAAAGTCGAAAAGAGAATTGCATAAGAATGCACGAGAAAAACCAAAGTTTAAGTGTTTATTTGATTCAAGGTGTGTTTTACAAGAGAGGCGAAAGCCTGTATTTATAGGTGGAGGAGTAGGGAACAAGCTCTCCTATTCCTCATAAATACCTACTTCCTAAACTAATAAAGAAATAATAAAAAGAGTCTTAATTAGAATACTAAAGAAGACTTAAACTAATCCTAATCTATCCTAAAAGGGAAACAAATTTCGCACAAGGGAAAGTCTCTTTCCTATACAAGAAAACAAAAAAGGAAGCTGGAAATTTGCTAAAAACGGCTAAACGGGTTCTGGAATAATTAGCCAAATAAATACCAAACAAATTTGTAAAATTAAGCACTTTTTCATATCACTAGTAGACTCCATGGGATACAACTTTCGTGTTGGACATCAACACAAATTCTGTCTCCAGGTATCCCATATTCGTCAATCTTTGTCGGGCTACGAATCTGTCCATAAATCAAGCTTTGGTCTTTTATTAATTCAGCTTTGGCCTGTGGCTACTTGGCCATGGGCTGGTCTCTTGGCCCAGTTTCAGTTCTGGGGTTTTCTTGGTTATCTTCTCTCATATCAGGCATTCAACAATGCGGCATCAGTGGTAATGCCGAGTAGGGCTTCGTCACGGCAGTGGGCATGCTTACGTCACCAGCCCCATTGGGGGCCGCGCTATCCTAAACCTTGCCCACGCCGGGAGGGGTGAGAAGGAGAATGACACACTGAGACTTTCCCTTTGGGGACTAAGCAATGGGCGGGCAACATATTACCAGCTTGTGGTGGATCTCAAAACCAAGCGGCTCCTACGCACGTTATCACTCAGGTGGACTCAAAGGTCATCTTACTCACACATTTGGGCACCTCGCTTTCCTACCCTATGTCCTAGACTCTGGGAAATTTCAACCGACACTGAACACTACACAATACTGGCTCCTATCAAAGATAAGAACACTCTGCCAAGTTACGAGACGTCATACTTAACAAAAACTAGTTTCAGTCTTGTTGTAAAAAGGTTTAAAAGGCATTTGAAATAAAACCAGTTCACACTTTACATTGTAAACCCGACTATCACATATGTTCTCACCATACAATCAATTGGCTTGTCAAACGAATAGAGTTTAACCGAGTTAAGTATTCAAAAAGCAAAAGAGGTTATAGTGGAGCATTCAAAATGATAAGACATGCTAAGGTAGATGAAAAGAGAGACACAATTTAGCATGTTACCTAGCACTAGACATCCACTATCATAGCACAAGATTCTACTTCTACCGACAAACAATCATGCCAAACCTCAAATTCCCCCTACAACTAGAATGAGCATTGCCCTAAATGGTCATGAGAGAGAGTAAGGTAGGACGAGAATACCACACGATGAAGAACAACATAAGAGGCAAGAGCGGTGAGTGAGTCCCATGATGATCATTGGTGAAGAGTGATGCTCAAGTGCTTGCCAAGCATTATTGAAAAAACTAAAAGAACACAAAAACACCAAAGTTCAAAAAGAAAATAAAAGCGATAAAGGAAGGATAGCATAGGGTGCCTCCCATGAAGCGCTACTTTAACGTCTCTAGCTAGACGAAGCACAAGGACAAGCTAAGTAAAACCATCCCAACTCATTACCTCTTTGAAGTCGATTTCATTACCTTCATATGGCAAACTGATGACACTCGATTTGACGTGATTATCAGCCTCATTTAAGCGACATTTCTTTGCTTAAGACATGGTTTTTAGGGTAGAATAACGAATATTCAATCGATTGCCCTATCTCGTGCCATTTGTGTTACCTTGGCCCGTTTCGGGTCTATTTGATGGTTTTCTAGTGTTTTTACGTTAGCACAGGTTTTTGCCATCGAATAAGTAACCAAGGACGTGTCTAAGGCGTTGGAGTCTCGAAGGATTGCACCAGAATCGATCAAAGGAGCCAATCAAGTTCAAACAAATTCCTGCCCGAATTACAAAGGAATTTTCGCCGAAAATATCCTTGTATTTTCGGCGAAAATATCATCACAAATTGACTGTTGGTAACTGAAGGAATTTTCGGCGAAACCGATCAGGTTTTCGATCTGAAAAAGAAGTCCAGGAGAATCAGCCGGCAAAGCCCTCAACTGCAAAGGAATTTTCGCCAAAAATTCCTCAAGAATTTCGGCAAAAATAATAGGGAAATCCGGACTGATTAGGGTTAAGTATAAATACTTAACCCGGCGGCCCAAAAAGAGAGACATAATAATCATATCATAATTTATACTTTTCGAATCAGAATCCTCTCAAGTTCTGGAGCGAAGAGTTAGAGTTCGAAGAGTCGGAAAGAGATCGTGACGCCATCCCTTTCATCTCGGAGAACCGGAGCTAGGAGTGTTATTTACCGAAGATCGAAGTCTGTCAGAGTCGTCTAAATTAGGTTTTTCAGATTCTTTTCTGTTCTTCCTCTGGATGATGAACTCTTTCTTTGCCTTTGTTGCTTTTGTAATAATCATGAGTAGCTAAACTCGTTAGAGCTTAGACTAGATGAACCCTAAGTGACCCAGGACTTTAAAGCGGTCACGGATCGGGGGTGATTAGATTCGAAATTCAATCAGTTCTTTTTCATGTTTGATTTGTTCTTCTTTGTTCATGTTTCTTGTCTGGATTGATCACCTAGATTAGATTCTGGTTAAGCTAAGGATAGAAGCGAACGCTCGCCTTACTTTAGAACATCGAATTGAACAATTAACCTTATAATTGGAGCGTGCCTTTCGTAGGAACCGATTAGGGTTAATTCACTGCAAGAGTAACTCATTAATCATTAGTAATTGCACCAGTTAATTAAGTCGTTGCGAGAGGCGACCATACCCGGGTGGCTAGTTAATCTTGGTAGTTAGAACGGATAGAGCGAACGTTCGCCGGTCTTAAACCTAAGGGTAAGGAGTTATGGTGGTGTCTTAGTAATTGATTGAATGAGAATCGAAATCCGCTGATCTGTTGATTGCCAATGCTTTGGGGAACGAAGGGGATTCAAAGTCTAAGTTCGTTTGTCATCTCTGCTTCCAAACCCTAATTTCCAATCTGCTTTAGTTTAAATTTTTAATTTCTCTGCATTTCATAGAATTAGAAGTCGTGGAACTCACACCACGCACAACTTGCTTGCATTCGAGTATTTTGCCAGTTTTGAAGTAGTCAATCTTAGAAGACCCCTGGAATACGATCTGCTTAGCTCTAGTTAGCTGGGTAGTATTTGATCAGCCGCTCGACTGCGATTCAGCCATCAAATTGGCGCCGTTGCCGGGGACTTCTTTTGATTGTTCGAAAGAAGAACTGGCAATTTATTCTTCTACATTCGATCTTTCATTTTTCCACCCACTTCGATTTTACACTGGTTTTGTTTGTCTTTGTTATCTGTAGGTTTATAGGTGTATGCCTCACCGTCCTTGGACTCGCTCTCAAACTGAACAGGCTAAGAGTGCAGAGAGACCAGGTAGTTCTGCTCCACATCTACGATCACAGATCCTGAAGAAAGGCAGATCCAATCCATTCATCACTCCGATCAAGATCGAGGAACCGAAGGAGAGTTCCTCATCTCCATCTTCACCTGTACCATCATCTTCATCCGCTTCATACACCGAGTCACTCTCACCTCTTCCATCTCCCGCCATGGACGATAGATTACCACCACCACCACCAATGGCGATCAACCGCCGCCGCCACCATCTGCACAGAAGAGTCTAGCAAACTATAACAAGCCGAGCGCGACTAGCGTTCGATCTGCCATTGCCGTTCCTCGCATTGAAGGAGATCCTGACTATGAGATCAAGATTCCATTCTTGACGATGATCTCTATGGATTTACAGTTTGAAGGCAGGCCCCTAGACAATCCGTGCACTCATCTGGCAGACTTCCTTGATCTCTGCAGCACTTTCAAGAGCGGAAACCTCGACAAAAACACTCTTTGTCTGAAAGCTTTCCCATTCTCTCTGAAAGGCCCTGCTAAGAGGTGGCTTACTGGAAAACCACCTGGCTATTACACTGATTGGGATACTCTGGCTCAAAACTTCGTTGAAGAATACTTCCCTCCGGCCAGAACAACCGCCATCAAGGACAGCATTGCCAGATTCTCCCAGAAAGAAGGAGAAAGCTTGTATGATACTTGGAATCGATTCCAAGAACTTCTCTACACCTGCCCTCATCATGGATTCGGGCAGAGGCAGTTAGCTGAAATTTTTGCTCGAGGACTTCGAGAAGAATCCACCAAGTGGGTCAATTCTCTAGCTGAAGGGGATTGCACTACACTAACACCTGAAGCTGCTCTTCTTCACTTCGCAAACTGTGCTTCCAAGTCAAGGAACTGGGAACGACAATCTGAAGGATCAAGGAGCAAGCTAGATCTCGAACCTACAATCAAAGCAGAGGTAGAGAAGCATTTGAAGAAGTCTACCACACCGATCAAGCCGCCGGCAGCTTCTGTCTACGTTGCCGATTGCGAGTGGTGTGGAGCTTGCGCACATAACGGAGGCCGTTGTCAGAATTTTGGTAAGGCAGAAGTCTGGTCTGCCGAAGAGGTAAATTTCATCCAACAAGGCTTCGTCAATAATCAGAATGGTTATGATGGCTACCGTAACTTCAGACAGCAAGGGAACTATCAAGACAGACCTCCCTACAATGCTGGCGCCAACGACAACCAGAACCAGAATAACCGCCCGACTGGTCCAGCTCAGGATCAGAAGCCTAACCATCCGCCGACAGGTGTCTACCTGCCGCCGCATCGCAATCCGGGTAATTATGGAACTGCTCCTGGAAATCGCCAGAATCAATATCTTAACAATACATATCTAGGGCAGCAGCATCAAAGAGAGAACAATGTCAGTGACCTGGATAAGAAGCTCAGCCAGATCATCACTAGACTCGATGATCATGACAGTCAGTTCAAGGCTCAAGCTCTTCTCAATCAAGAATAGATAGCATCTGGACAAAGAATTGAGCAAGCCGTGAACAACATCTCGAGCATGCTAGCATCTGGTCGACCATTTGGCCAACTTCCAAGCCAGACAGAGCCGAATCCGAGGAAGGAGCAAGCAAAGATGGTAACCACTTGAAAACTCCCAAACTTAATTGCTGATGCTTGTTCTGTCTTACGCAGGATCGCTGAGACTCCGGAGGAAGAAGAAAAAGAAGAAGAACAGAAACCGGCGCCTAAGGAGGATGATCCTCCTCTTGCACCGTACGTCGTGAAACCTCCTTTTCTTAGAGCATTGCTGCCAAATGCAAGGATCGAGACTGGGATGAAGGGGAACAAGGAAGGATATCCTGACATTCGTATTAAGAAACCTGCTTCTCCATATCCAGCTAAGTTATCCGATCCTGGTTCTTTTACCTTGCCTTTGGTCATTAATGATGTTGAGATTGAACGTTGTTTAGTTGATCTAGGAGCATCTGTTAATGCCATGCCTATGAGTCTGTTTGAAAAGATAAACCTAGGAGAACTTGAACCGCCTAGTATGCAACTTGTCTTCGCTGATAGATCACTTAAAACCCCTAAGGGAGAGATTAAAGACGTTGTCACTAAATGTGGTCGTTCACGTTCTTAGCTGACTATGTGATTATGGATACTAGTACAGATGATGCTACTATTCTCATAGGTCGACCTTTCATGGCTACTACTGGAATGAATATTAACATTCCAAATGGTTCTTTAACTCTAAGAGTCGATAAAGAAATGAAAATGTTCCGTCTTAAAGATGGCATGAAATATAACTCTAGGAATGAAGAATCTCACTGCCTAGCTGTTGAAACTGTGGAGTTGACTCTGGTCAACTTCGTTACTAATGCTTCTTCCAGTGTCTCTAGATCAGTTGTTGCTGCAGATATTAAACAGGTCATTAAGAAGAAGCCAGAAACTTCGGTTCAGAAGCTGCCCAAGAAGAAGAAGGAACTGCAAGCCTCTTCTAAGCTACCGAGCACTAAATCGAGCAGACCTCGGGGAAAGAACAAGAAGACGAAGACCCAAATGGTATGGAGACCAAAAATTCCGCCGTCTTCCACCGAGTCAGCTGCACCACCAATTAGTTCCGAGAAACCGGCGCCGGAACAAGTATGGAAGGAGAAGCCGAAAGCATCTCCTAAGGAAATACTGACGATCACCGATCCTGGTGATACCAAGCCCAAGATAAAAGGAAAGAAGAAGCCGACAGTCCTCATTCCTTCCATCATAACAATCAAGAAGGATGATCTCTCCAGAGAACTGTTCGGACCGTTCAAGTTCATCGATCATCTTCCCGATGGACGTACCAAGCTTTGGCATGCAAACGGGAAGAGATTCACGCTTACCGGAGAAGTCCCGAAGCTGTACTTCATGAACTCCCACGCGAGCGTTAAGGAGAATCTAAGTTGGGATGTCTCCTAATACCGTCCAGGTATCGTCCAGCTCAAGGACGTTAATAAAAGAGCGCTTCGTGGGAGGCAACCCACGGCTGGAGTCTGTTTTAATTTTTGTTGAACTTGGTATTTTAGAGTCGGTTCGGGGGAGCGAAAAGTGTCAGTTTGTTTGGTTTATTATTTTTCGTGTAGAGTGTGTGTGTCATAGAGTCAGTCGCAAGTTGATTGAGGTCGTTCCGATTTTCGTGGATTTAACTGTGATTTTCTGAAGTTGGCCAGATTTGCGAAAATATTTTAAACCCGAGTAGTTCAAAATTTTTGGCGAAATCACCCCTTATTTTCGGCGAAATCCCCTTTGATTTCGAACCCGGTCTCCTAATTCATATTTTCAGTTCGAATAGTTGTGAGTTTTCGGCGAAAATACTTTTGAAATCCGGCGGTCATTTTAACTCTCATTTTCGGCTAAAACAACCTATTGGTTTCGCCGAAAATTCTTTTGAAAATCAGAAAATCCCCTCTTAAATATCCGGTCTCCCTCCTCTCTCTCCTCACTTCCCATTTTCGTTCAAAACCCGAAAATAAGCTCTCCCCTTCTTTGTTTTCAAATCGCCGCCGCCACCCCTATTTAAACCCGCCGTCGCCGCCGTTTCCCGCTGCCGCCGCCGTCGCCGACCGCCACCACTCAACTCCCCTCTCCATTCCGATTCCATCGAGCCCTAGAACAGCCGAATCGGAGCTCTACAGCTCCTGTTCACTGAAACCCCTGTTTTCAAAGTTTTTCACCGATTCCTCCCCACCCGTTCATTTTTAGCAGTCATGGCTTCAAGGTAAGTTGTAGAGATTTTCAATACGAATCTTTTGACATATGGATTGCTGAATTTCGTCGGGGTTGACTTTCGGTTGACTTTTCAGTTTGCCTCGTTTTGCGTGCCGACTGTTTTCGTGTGCACTAGGTTAGCTGAACTTATAGAACTGTTCTAGCATGCTTAGGGAGTTCCGTGCTTAATTTCCATATCATTTGATCATGACTTGCTATGCATACGATTAATTCCTTGTTATGTTGACTTGTGAGAAATGTCGGTTTGACCATGAACTGTATTTGATCGTTTGGTTGTCGTTTGTGTTCTTTCTCGTTCATATTATCGTGCTTGCCATTTGAGATCATATTTTACCATCATTCTCCAAGTTATGATAGTCTTGCCATGATTAGGGTTCAATATGCTTAAATGTTGACTTTCTAAATGTTGGTTTGACTTTTTGAACTCTGATTGTGCTTATCCGATTCTGGCTGTTCCTAAGTATGTATTTTACTGTCTATGATTACCGGTTACTCCGCTTTGCTTACCCCGCCTAGTTTCCCTCATTTCTTTGTGAAATTGAGTTTTTCTACTAAGTGTGGGGTAGGGTTTTAGCTGACTAATCTGGTTTCATTCTGGTTTAGGAACACCACTTATGAGCGCAGGACTAAGGCGCGACTTGATGGCGCCTCGAGCTCAGGAGCTGCCGCTCCCGTCACACCCGCCGTTCTGGGTCCCCCACCTGCACTACCCCGCCGGGCTGGATACCATCGCACTATCGCCCGTCTACCTGACTTCTACTTCGAGTGCTTCCAGAAGATCGAGCACATTCGGGGAGCTGACGTGCACCCTCTCTCCATGGAGTCCCTGCACGATCATGATGAGGACTACCACCGGAACGTGAATGACGCCCTAGCACCGGCTGGTCTCCTCGAGCTGACCACCATCGCCGCCGAGTTCCCAGACATTGCTCTCCAGGAGTTCTGGGCAACCTTTGATCTGGATCAGCACAAGAGGAAGCAGCGCCAAAAGGTTGTGACCTTCTATCTTGGTGGGGTGTACAGGCAGCTCACCTACGATGATTTTGCTGCTCATCTCGGCATCCCCTACGAGCACTATCACGATCATCACCTAGGCTGGGGCAAAGATGATAACGAGGAGGAGTACCACGCGCTCTGGAGCCACATGACAGGCGTACCTGGCGATCGCCTCGGGGCGAGCAACTCAGTTAAGTCGCTCTCTCACCCTCTCTTTAAATTTATTCATATGGTTTGGCGTAGATCCCTTTTATATGTACTCAACAAGGATCGCCAACATATCCTCAAGGAGGAGCTCATGCTTCTCCGAGCCATCCGAGAGAGCTACCCTCTACACCCCGGCTGGGTACTGGCTCGCATCTTCCGCTAGAAGACCAGGAGGAAGACGCCACCTCGCAGACTCTTGGGAGGTAACTTCATAGGTCAGCTCATCATCTCCTTCGGCATCAGCCATGAGTATGGCCAGCACATTCCACGACACCGAGTTAGGACTGTTGGAGGAGACTTAGCGGTTGAGTACGACTTAGAACTCCACCTCGGTCCCCATGTAGCAGCAGATCCTCCACTCCAACTGTGGTCGAGTCGGAGGAAGAAGATGATGCTGAGGAGCAGCAGCCCCAGCCACCGCCAGTATTCCAAGATTATATACCCTCACCGCATCATTAGGCAGGGTATGCTCACCAGTCGCCGCCGCATATTCCCGATCCATACCAGGCGCCTCCCCAACAGCCCCGACACCACCCCGCGGATGTTGGAGAGTTGTATGAGCGACTTCAGGAGTGGCGCATTACTGACAACGCCACGCAAGAGGCGCGATGGACTATTATGCAGTAGCATATGCGCCGCGCCGACAGGCGATATGAGGTGATGTGATCCTGGTTACCCTAGGGTCAACCCCAAGCCGAGAGCTCGAACAAGGCCCAGGCGAAATGCTACGAGCCCTGGACCAACCACAGCCCCTGAAGACCCTCTGGAGACCTTCCAAAAGATGTGGCCGAAGCATAATGAAGCAAGCCTGGCCAGAAGAAGCTGGCACCCGAAGATAGACCCCGGTAGGAGCCCCGGACCGGGCCAAATGCCAGAACTGAGCTCCAGGACCGAAGACTCGATCCCTGTACCAGCACCAGCCCTTGAAGACCCCATGAGAGCATTCCTGAAGACCTTTCCAAGCATAAAATAGAAGGCTTGGCCAGAATTGAAGAAGGCCCAGCACGGAGCCAGCCCCAGGCGCCGGACCGAGCGCCGGGCACCACAGAAGCGTGCTTTTGGCCCAGCCTTCAAATGGCTCGAGCCTTTTGGAAGATTTCAGTTTCTATGGATAGCTTGAAGCCCCAGGAGCACTCTCCAACAAACGGAGCTGAATTTGGAGAAGAACTGAAGAAGATAGAGCTCCGCCAAGTCCTAGCAAAGCATGGGTGGAGCATCAAGGAGTGGAGCCCGGATGCTGATCCGAGGCTGCACATGATAGGGGCAACGATCAGGCCACCACCTGAGCCTGATCCATGGAGGTATTGATGACCATTCAAGATACGGGAAATGGAGAGAAGATGCCAAATACATCCAAGCAAGAAATCCTAACCAAGCTAGGATTTCCCGGTTTTGGACAGATTCCTAGTCTGTTGAAGATTGAAGGATTTGGGCTACTTGGAGATAGAATTTGGGCTGAAGCCCAACATGAAAGTTGAAGCCCATGACGTCTACTAGTGATCTGCCAAAGGGCTTAATTTTACTATTTAATTTGGTATTTATTTGGCTATTTTTACCAGAACCCGTTTAGCTGTTTTTAGGGTTTTTCAGCCTCCTTTTTAGGAGTTCTTGTTTAGGTAGGATTCTGTTCCCTTGTAGGGTTGGAGTCCGAATTTTCCTTCTTTTAGTCTAGATTAGGATTAGTTAAAGTCCTCTTTAGGTTTTCTAATTAGGACTCTTTTATTTCTTTATTATTATTTAGGAAGTAGTGTTTAGGGAGGAGAGCTTGTTCCCTCACCTATATAAGGAGGCCGCCGGCCACCTCTTGTACTCAGAACCCCCTTTGATTAAATATATTTCAGAACTTATGTTCTTTTCCCTTCGAGTTAATGTGAGGAGCATTGCTTAAGGTTGACTTATCATCAAGAGCATCCATCTCTTGGCGTGGCGTCTTCGACTGGACACTTCTGGTTCCCGGCTGTTATATAGCCGACGGGTCAAAGTACTTATCTGCCCCGGTTCCCGACGGTTTTACCTCGTTGCACGGTGTCCAACTTGCGGTGGTTAGGGTCGTCTGCCCACGGTTGCAGCGGTTCACATCATGAGGCACAGCTGGCGTGGCAACGTCAGCTCGGCGAGCACCTCCACTTTCCACCTCCCGGTTCACCGGACCAGCAGTGATCGGGTTGTATTCCTTTTCTGGTGTCTTCTTTTTATTTATTCTTTTCGGATTTCGGTCCAACTTTTTTCTGTGTGGATCCGGGACACTTGTCCCGGTTTCCTTTTTATGTTTTATTTATTTTTGTTTTGTAGGCAGTAGGGAGATTCCCTTTGCTTCGCTTGGGTAGATTCCCTCCGCTCCGAGGACCCGTGCTCATCCCCTACACCAATCATCTCGGTCCAGGTTCTTCTACTTCACTCTGAACTCTAAAATTAGTCCTGTGAGGACACAGTCCGATTTAAGTGTGGGGTAGGATGCTAGAGAACCTTGCATGAACTTAATTGCCCTTGATTGTGTTTTATGTGCGCCTCGTGATTCCATTCCAGTCTCTCTGCATTAGAATGGCTCAGTTCTTGATTTTTGATGTTAAGTTGTTGTTCAAACCTTCATAATGATGCTTAGACTGCTTAACCTAGAACTTGAGAACCAACTTGTCTACTTTGATGCTAAATTGCCTGGTCAGAGCAGAATTTTAAAATCACACTTGTAGTTTGTAGCCTTGATTGCATGAAAATGATTGAATCCGACTAGCAAACCAACTGTGAGCTTTTGATCCATTGCACGTAATTGCAATTAAACTTCTTTCTGAGTGGTTTTCTGTTTACTTGAATGAGTTAGAATTTGCATGAGAGCTACTCGAGACCACACGATGACACGAGTTCTAGAAGGATAGGGGCACCTAGATTCAGCTACTAAGCCATATAGCCTACCAAACGATAAAATCCACTAGGTTTAGACCCTTGAGCTTGGCCTGTTCTTTCGGTTTGATAATACATTACAGCCATTTCCCATTTCTTTCATTCCCCGTTGATCCCCTGTGGTTGTAGTTCTAGATTGACCTACCGGAAGTCGGTTTGTGGTAAACTGCCTATAGCCCTTAAACAGGTGGTCTTAGCTAATATGTCCAGATGTGTAAATCCCTCTAGCAACTAAAAGAAAATCGGCACAAAAGAAAAAAAAAGTAAAGTAAGAAAAGAAAGAAAGTTTCGAAAAAAAAAAGTGAAGAAAAGAAAAATCAGAAAAAAAGTTCAAAGTGTTAGTTCAATAAAACGTTCTTCTCCCTACAAATGGAAGAACGAAGTCAAAAGAAAAGAAAAAAATCGTGTAAAGAAAAAAGAATAAGTGCTAGGTTGCTTGAGGGTATCATAGGACGAGCGTTCATCATTCCACCCGTGTTTGGTTAGACGGTAGGAAGCCATAGATTAGATTCGAGGGAAGTTAGTCGAAAGCTACACCGCACAAAGCCATCGTCATTCATTCCCATCATCCATCTCATTATAAACCCGAGTAGTGTAGATTTCATTACGGTCCTAGCAGGGAAGTCTTTCTTGACTAGATACTCGTGTTGTCACAGTGGTGGAGATGTGGTCGAAATGCAAACTTATGACAGAATTCGGTAACAGAAAATGATCGAGAGCAGAAACACGTCCTTAAACACAAAGAGTGAGAGTTCCCATTGTACTATATATATCTTGTGTGAGGAGTCTGGTCGGTCAGGTCAAATTCGTGCATAATTGGTTGCTAATTACTTGTCGTGTGCAGTTTATTAGTGAGACCAGGTAGTTTGGCTGATCTGTATGCATGTTAGGTTTCTTGTTCTAGGATCGATCTGTCTAATAATTCATTGTGTTTGATTGAGCTCCAATTTAATCGATCTTATCATTTATGAACATGAGCGTCTCTATTCAGTTTGCTTGAGGACAAGCAAAAGTTTAAGTGTGGGGTATTTGATGACACTCAATTTGACGTGATTATCAACCTCATTTAAGCGACATTTCTTTGCTTAAGACATGGTTTTTAGGGTAGAATAACGAATATTCAATCAATTGCCCTATCTCGTGCCATTTGTGTTACCTTGGCCCGTTTCGGGTCTATTTGATGGTTTTCTAGTGTTTTTACGTTAGCACAGGTTTTTGCCATCGAATAAGTAACCAAGGACGTGTCTAAGGCGTTGGAGTCTCGAAGGATTGCACCAGAATCGATCAAAGGAGCCAATCAAGTTCAAACAAATTCCTGCCCGGATTACAAAGGAATTTTCGCCGAAAATATCCTTGTATTTTCGGCGAAAATATCATCACAAATCGACTGTTGGTAACTGAAGGAATTTTCGGCGAAACCGATCAGGTTTTCGATCCGAAAAAGTAGTCCAGGAGAATCAGCCGGCAAAGCGCTCAACTGCAAAGGAATTTTTGCCGAAAATTCCTCAAGAATTTCGGTGAAAATAATAGGGAAATCCGGACTGATTAGGGTTAAGTATAAATACTTAACCCGGCGGCCCAAAAAGAGAGACATAATAATCATATCATAATTTATACTTTTCGAATCAGAATCCTCTCCAGTTCTGGAGCGAAGAGTTAGAGTTCGAAGAGCCGGAAAGAGATCGTGACGCCATCCCTTTCATCTCGGAGAACCGGAGCTAGGAGTGTTATTTACCGAAGATCGAAGTCTGTCAGAGTCGTCTAAATTAGGTTTTTTAGATTCTTTTCTGTTCTTCCTCTTGATGATGAACTCTTTCTTTGCCTTTGTTGCTTTTGTAATAATCATGAGTAGCTAAACTCATTAGAGCTTAGACTAGATGAACCCTAAGTGACCCAGGGCTTTAAAGCGGTCACGGATCGGCGGTGATTATATTCAAAATTCAATCAGTTCTTTTTCATGTTTGATTTGTTCTTCTTTGTTCATGTTTCTTGTCTGGATTGATCACCTAGATTAGATTCTGGTTAAGCTAAGGATAGAAGCGAACGCTCGCCTTACTTTAGAACATCGAATTGAACAATTAACCTTATAATTGGAGCGTGCCTTTCGAAGGAACCGGTTAGGGTTAATTCACTGCAAGAGTAACTCATTAATCATTAGTAATTGCACCAGTGAATTAAGTCGTTGCGAGAGGCGACCGTACCCGGGCTGCTAGTTAATCTTGGTAGTTAGAACGGATAGAGCGAACGTTCGCCGGTCTTAAACCTAAGGGTAAGGAGTTATGGTGGTGTCTTAGTAATTGATTGAATGAGAATCGAAATCCGCTGATCTGTTGATTGCCAATGCTCTGGGGAACGAAGGGGGATTCAAAGTCTAAGTTCGTTTGTCATCTCTGCTTCCAAACCCTAATTTCCAGTCTGCTTTAGTTTAAATTTTTAATTTCTCTGCATTTCTTAGAATTAGAAGTCGTGGAACTCACACCACGCACAACTTGCTTGCATTCGAGTATTTTGCCAGTTTTGAAGTAGTCAATCTTAGAAGACCCCTAGAATACGATCTGATTAGCTCTAGTTAGCTGGGTAGTATTTGATCAGCCGCTCGACTGCGATTCGGCCATCACAAACGAAACTTGATTTGAATCTTACCAACTTTGGGAGGTATGAGCTCGAGTTTCTCGGATGACGGAGTGTGAGCAATGGAGAAGGGGCCAAGCAACTTAGAGTGGATGCTTTCATCGGGTGGTTTCTTAGACTTGCTCGTCTCACCAACCGGTGTGGCTTCCTTGTTCATCTCGGGTGACTTCTTCACACCTTTCTATTTAGCCTTAGGTGGCGTCTTTGGAAGCATGAGAGTTGTGACCTCCTTTACTTCATCAGTTTTCTCTTGCACATCATTAAGCACAAACAATTCCGCAAGACTATGACGAACAAGGTCAGCGCCATTAGTAGCCGAAGAAAACTCATTTGGGTTCTTAGGATCATGGTGACTAGCATATGACAAAGTGAACTCCATGCCATTGGAATGGTAAAAAATCATGCATTCATTATCAACCCTAAGTGTAAGTCTACCACCATAGACATCAATCAAAGCACGAGAAGTCGCTAACAAAGGTCGTCCTAGAATCAAAGGCACATCCATATCTCCAATTGAATCTAGAATCACAAAATCCACAGGAAATTCAAAAGCATCGACCTTAACCAACACATCTTCAACAATACCACGAGGAGATTTCATGGATTTATCCGCTTATTGAACATTCATTAGGGTTGGTTCTAGTTTCCCTAGGCCGAGCTTCTTAAATATGCAATATGGCATTACATTGATACTAGCACCCAAATCGGCTAAGCCTCTACCTAGGATCAAGTGACTAAATGGTTAAATCAAGTAATAAAGTTGTGCAAATCAATGCTAAGTTCTTTAAAGTGCTGAAAATAAAGCTAGGCAAGCCCGACACCTAAGTGAAGTGTTCGGGTTGAGCACTAGCATAGGCACAAATACTGTGAGCTAGGCAGGTCCAACACCTAAGTGAAGTGTTTGGTATCGAGCACTAGTATGCAGTAAATAATTAAATGGAAGAAGTTGAAACTTGAAATAAATTGTTGTTTAAATCAGTCCTAGCTAGAACATGTAACGTACAGATCTAGAAACGGATGAAGTCTTGTCAATAGCCACGTCACTTTTCCTACCTCTGCATCCACATCATGGCTAGAGCTTAAGGTCTTTTTTATTACAATTGGTGTTATCGTAGTCGGTTAATTATAGATTAATTGTTTTGCCAAGAAACGAGCTTTGTTAAAACTACTACTTTAAGTGTGCAGAAATTAGTGAGATTGAAAACTTGTTTGGTTGATGTTCTTGCATGTGTAGGTCACTCTTTCTACGTGGAACAGTCTAAACCAAATCGTTAGAATTAAATCTCAGTTTAATCGCGTGTCATTTGTGAATTTGAGTGTGTTCTAGTTCAGTTTGCTTAAGGACAAGCAAAAGCTTAAGTGTGGGGTATTTTGATGACACTCGATTTGACGTGATTATCAGCCTCATTTAAGCGACATTTCCTTGCTTAAGACGTGGTTTTAGGGGTAGAATAGCGAATATTCACTCAACTACTCTATTTCCTACCGATTTGGTTACCTTGGCCCCTTTTCGGGTCTATTTGATGGTTTTCTAGTGTTTTCATGATAGCACAGGTTTTTGCCATCAAATAGAGTAACCAAGGACGTGTCTAAGGCGTTGGAACCTCGAGGAATCACACCAGAATCAATCCAAGGAGTAAATCAAGTCAAACCAAATTCTGCTCCCATTTACAAAGAAGTTTTCGGCGAAAATCCCTTGGAGTTTTCGCCAAAAACTCATGAACAAATCGGCAGAGCTTTCAAGAAGAAGTTTTCGGCGAAAACTTCAAGTTTTCGCCGAGCACCTGTCTTTCAAAAATGACAGGAGAAATAGCCGGCGATCACCCCATTTACAAAGGAATTTTTGGCAAAAATTCCATCAGATTTTTGGCGAAAATTCCTTCACAAATCCGGCGACTTAGGGTTCAAGTATAAATACTTAAACCGGCGGCCTAAAGAGGACTCATCAATCAATCATTATTCATATTTTCACAAATCAGACTTTTGAGAGTCAGCTAACTCTAGGGTCGATAGATAGAGTTTAGAGAGTTCAAAGATACGTGGAGAGATCGTGACGCCATCCTTCCACCTCGGAGAACTCGGAGCTTAAAGTTGAAGATTCAGGAGATCGAAGCTTCGCCGGAGTTGTCAGAATTAGGTTTTTCAATTCTTATCTGTTCTTCCTCTGTATGATGATCTTCTTTGTTGCCTTTGATTCTTCTGTTATCATTATGAGTAGCTGAACTTGTAGAGTTTAGATTAGATGAACCCTAAGTGACCCAGGGCTTTAAAGCGGTCACGGATTGGCGGTAATTAGATTCGAAGTTCAATCAGTTTCTCTTTGCATGGTTGTTTTGTTCTTCATTGTTTATGTTTCTTCTCTGGTTGCTCGCCTAGATTAGGTTTTTGCAAGCTAGGGTTAGTCCCTAGACAGTTCCCTGCTTTGGCGCTTAAACCTGTCTTCCTTGATCACCTAGTTTAGATTCTTGTTAAGCTGAGGATAGAAGCGAACGCTCGCCTCTCTTTAAAACATCAATTCAACCAGTTAACCTATTCATTAGAGTGTGCCTTTCGTAGGAACCATTAGGGTTAATCCACTGCAAGAGTAACTCATAAATCGTTAGTAATTGCACCAGTTAGTTAAGTCGTTGCGAGAGGCAGCCGTACCCGGGTGGCTAATTAATCTTGGTAGTTAGAACAGATAGAGCGAACGTTCGCCGGTCTTAAACCTAAGGGTCAGGAGTTATGGTGGTGTTTAAAAACTTATTGAATTAGAATTGAAAATCTCTGGTTTGTGATTACCGTTGCCTTGGTGATCTAAGGGGGATTCAAAATCTAAGCTCGTCTATCTTCTCGTTAGTCAACCTTTTAATATTTCTGCCTTTTATTTTCCTTTGTTCATTAGATTAGAAGTCCTGGAACTCACACCACGCACAAAGTGTTTAAACCTGAGTAATTTGCCAACATATTTGAGTAGACAAGAAGAAGAGACCTTAGTAGAATACGATCTAGTCTACCTTGTAGATAGTTATTTGACTGCACGCATTACAACGTTCATCACCTACCCTTGAGTGAGAAAGGGAAAAGCGGAAGTCTGACGCAATCCGGGTGCACTTGGTCATTCTTCACTGTGTCACATATTTCCAAGAAGTCCTTGAGATGCCTAGATGGACATTCACCATCAATGCCATTGAAAACCAGCCCATTTGAACCATTTGTATCATGTTGGGCTTGAGCTCAAAGTTCCTTGCATTGACGGGTCGTCAAACAATGCTAGAGACGGCCCCTTCGAGAGTAGGGCGAGCATAGTTCACCAAGGTACATCTTGCAGCCCTTTGTGAGTGGTTATCATCATTGTATGGTGAGTGATGTGAACCACGGTCGACTATGCTCCGTGACCCTAACCACCGCAAGCTGATCGTTAAAGGCAACGAGTATGGAACCGGGACGGAATCGAACTTTTACCCACTAGCTTCAGCTGAGCTAGGAACCAGAAGTATCACGTTGAGGGTGCCACGCCAAGAGATGGATGCTCTTCATGATAAGCCAAACCTTAAGCAATGCTACTCACATTAACTCGAGGGAAAACAACATAAGTTCTGAAATATATTTGTATTAATCAAAAGGGGGTTGTCTCCTTACAAGAGAGGCGAAGGCCTCTATTTATAGGTGGAGTAGGGAACAAGCTCTCCTATTCCTCCTAATTAGCTACTTCCTAAATAAAGAAATAATAAAAAGAGTCCTAATTAGAATACTAAAGAGGACAACTAATCCTAATCTAAGCTAAAAGGGAAGTAAAATTCGTGCAAGGGAAAAATCCTTCCTAAACAAGAAGTCTAAACTTGGGAGCCAAGTTTCCCAAAAACGGCCTAAATGGGTTCTGGAAATATTAGCCAAATAAATACTAAACGAATTCGGAAAATTTGTTCTTTTGCAGATAACTAGTAGACTCCATGGGCTACAACTTTAATGTAGGACATCAGCCCAAATTATGTATCCAAGTAGCCCATATTCGTCACTCTTTGTCGGGCTACGAATCTGTCCAGAAATCCAGCTTTGCTTAGTATTAGTCCAGCTTTGGCCCGTGGCTGCTTGGTCATGGGCTGACCCCTTGGCTTATCTTCTTGGTTGGACTCTCCTCCGGATCAGGCTCAGGTGGTGGCCTGATCACAGCTACTAGCATATGCTTCCTCGGGTCAGCATCCGAGGGGTGCTCTTTGGTGCTCCATCCATGCTCTACTAGGACTTGGCCTAGCTCTATCTCCTATGATACTTCTCCAAATTCAGCTCCGTTTGTTGGAGAGTAATCCTGGGGCCATAAGGATTCTAGTGCCTTTGGAAAATCCCAAAAGGCACGTGTAAATTGTTGTCTGGGCCAATATTGCTCCTCTGACGGGCGCTGGTATAGACCCTGTGCCTGTGGCATGCTTAGCTTGGGGCCTTCTTCCCAGGGTACCTTAGGGATGACTTTAAGGGCTGGTGTCAGTCTATATCTCATGGCATTTGGCATGTGATGCTTGCAATTTTAGTGGTATCAAATAACTAATCTACGAAGGTAGACTAGATCATATTCTACTCGAGGTCTCTACTAATTGACTACTCAAATATGTTGGCAAATTACTCGATTTAAACAGGTTGTGCGCGGTGTGAGTTCCACGACTTCTAATCTAATGAACAAAGGAAAATAAAAGGCAGAAAGATTAAACGGTTGACTAACGAGAAGATAGACGAGCTTAGACATCAAATCCCCCTTAGATCACCAAGGCAACAACAATCACAAGACCAGCGGTTTTCATTCATTTAGTTCTCAGACACCACCATAACTCCTTACCCTTAGGTTTAAGACTGGCGAACGTTCGGTCTATATGATCTAACTACCAAGATTAATTAGCCGCCCGAGTACGATCGCTTCTTGTGACGACAAAACTAACTAGTGCAATTACTAATGATTAATGAGTTACTCTTGAAGTGGATTAACCCTAACTGGTTCCTATGAAAGGCACACTCCAATGAATAGGTTAATTGGTTGAATTAATGTTTTAAAGAGAGGAAAGCGTTCGCTTCTATCCTCAGTTTAACAAGAATCTAAACTAGGTGATCAAGGAAGACAAGTTTATGCGCCAAAGTAGGGAAGCTGTCTGGCGACTAACCCTAGCTTGCATAAACCTAATCTAGGTGACCAACCAGAAGAGAAACATAAACAATGAAGAACAAAACAACCATGCAAAGAGAAATTGATTGAACTTTGAATATAATTACCACCGATCTGTGACCGCTTTAAAGCCCTGGGTCACTTAGGGTTCATCTAATATAAGCTCTACAAGTTCAGCTTCTCATAACGATAACAGAAGAATCAAAGGCAACAAAAGGAAATCATCATACAGAGGAAGAACAGATAAGAACTGAAAAACCTAATTCTGATGACTCCGGCGAAGCTCCGATCTCCTGGATCTTCAACTTTAAGCTCCGAGCTCTCTGAGGTGGAAGGATGGCGTCACGATCTCTCCACGAATCTTTGAACTCTCTAAACTCTATCTATCGACCCTAGAGTCGGCTGACTCCCAAAAGTCTAATGTGTGTGTGAATGATAGATAATGATTCCCCCTTCCCTTGGTTGCAGCTGCTTCTTTAAATAGGTAAAATTAGGGTTTGCCAATTCTGCCGCGGAAAAGGAAGGAGTTTTCGGCGAAAACTTAAGGAGTTCTCGCCGAAAACTTCAGTTAAAACTTCTTCAATAGTTTTCGGCGAAGACTTTGACTTTTCACCGAAAACTTCTTCACGATCAACTGTGGGTTTCTGAAGGTATTTTTGCCGAAAAGTTTGCAGTATTTTCAGCGAAAACATTGTGATGGGCAGTTGGAATTTCGGTTCTAACTCCGGTTTGATTTCTGGTTCGATTTTGGTTCACTACTTGAGGTCTTGAACACGTCCGTGGCTACGTAAATGATGGCAAAAACATGTGCTATCACAAAAACACTAGAAAACCATCAAACAGACCCAAAAAGGGCCAAAGTAACCAAATCGGTAGGAAATAGAGTAGTTGAGTGAATATTCGCTATTCTACCCCTAAAACCACGTTTCAAGCAAGGAATGTCGCTTAAATGATGCTGAAAATCACGTCAAATCGAGTGTCATCAAAATACCCCACACTTAAGCTTTTGCTTGTCCTCAAGCAAACTAAACTAGAACACAGTCAAATTCACAAATGACACGAGATTAAACTGAGATTCAATTCTAACGATTTGGTTTAGACTGTTCCACATAGAAAGAGTGACCTACACATGCAAGAACATCAACCAAACAAGTTTTCGTTCTCACTAATTTCTGCACACTTCAAGTAGTAGTTTTAACAAAGCTCGTTTCTTGGCAAAACAATTAATTATAATTAATCGACTACGATAACACCAATTCTAATTAAAAACACTTTAAGCTCTAGCCATGATGTGGACGTGGCTATCGACTCGACTTCATCCGCCTCTAGATCTGTACGTTACATGTTCTAGCTAGGACCGATTTAAACAACAATTTATTTCAAGTTCAACTTCTTCCTTCAATTTATTTACTGCATACTAGTGCTCGATACCAAACACTTCACTTAGGTGTTGGACCTGCCTAGCTCACAGTATTTGTGCCTATGCTAGTGCTCAACCCGAACACTTCACTTAGGTGTCAGGCTTGCCTAGCTTTATTTTCAGCACTTTAAAGAACTTAGCATTGATTTGCACAACTTTATTACTTGATTTAACAATTTATCCATTTGATCCTAGCTAGTTATAACTTTACAAAGATTTCGAATTGGATTTCCGTCTAATCTCAAGCCACAATCACAGGTGATCAAATATGGAGTGAAAAACATGGAAGAAGCTAGCATTTATCATCTTAGAACGGTGTTATCGAGCTTTGTTATTAACAAGTCAATCAGTTTAATTGATTCAAGTTTCAACTACAAAAGTGATTTATTATCTGTTCTGACCTAGACTCATTTAATATTAGTTCCGACGCGTTGGTTACAGGTTCTAAGTGGAACAGTCTAGACGTCATTGTTCAGAATTGAAGTCAATTTAACATCACAAGTCAAGAATTGAGCAATTCTATGCTAGAGAAATTAAAAAATGAACCATGAAATCACAGAAAATCAAGCAAGATCATGCATAATCCTAGACTCCTACCCCACACTTAAACGGTTCTATGTCCTCACAGGACTAAACTATAGTAGAGAGATATGAAGAACCTGGTAGGTGATGTCGGTGTAGTGGATGAACGTGGATAGCCCAGATCGGAGCGGAGTAGCTACTCAAGATCCTACAAAACAAAAACAATAAAAAGATCAAAAGGATATCGGGACAAGTGTCCCGGATCCACACAGAATAAAAGTCGAACAAAGAAGGTTTAGGGGAATTTTGAAATATTTTTTTGACTCTGTTTTTAAAACAACACAAATTCACGGCACTGCACTTCTAGAGAAGTCTAGAACATCTAAGTTCAATCAGTTAAGGAAAAATCACACCGAAACAGCAGCCACGCAAAAATGAGGTAGACCAGAATTAAACTCGTCAAAATTCAACAATCAGCATGTCAAAAGATTCGAAATTGAAAACCCAACAACTAACCTTTAAGACATGACTCAAGAAAATGGACGGAAAATGACGAAGTTGGCCAAAAACGTGAAAAGCTTGTTTCGGTGATAACCGGAGCTACAGAGCTCCGATTTGGGCGATCAAGTATGCGTTGGAATCAGACCGAAAAAATAAAACTGATTTTTAAAAACAGACACAAGTTTACTGATGACACTCGATTTGACGTGATTATCAGCCTCATTTAAGCGACATTTCCTTGCTTAAGACATGGTTTTTAGGGTAGAATAACGAATATTCACTCAACTACCCTATCTCGTGCCACTTGTGTTACTTTGGCCCGTTTTGGGTCTATTTGATGGTTTTCGTGTTAGCACAGGTTTTTGCCATCAAGTAAAGTAGCCAAGGACGTGTCTAAGGCGTTGGAACCTCGAGGAATCGCACCGAAATCGACTCAAGGAGTCAATCAAGTCGAACCAAATCCTGCTCCCATTTACACTAAAGTTTTCGGCGAAAATCCCCTAGGTTTTCGGCGAAAACTCAAGAGGGAATCGACTGAGTTCAACAAAGAGAGTTTTCGGCGAAAACTCCAAATTTTCGCCAAGAACCCGGTGGTCCGAAAATCACAGGAGATGAAGCCGAGCAATCAACCCATTTACAAAGGAATTTTCTGCGAAAATTTCATAGATTTTTGATGAAAATTCCAGGCAAAATCCGGCGGTATTAGGGCATAAATACTTAACCGGCGGCCCAATTGAAGATACAGCTCATAATACCAAATAATACCAATTACTTCGAGGATTCTCAAGAGTTCTGGAGTAGAGTTTAGAGTTGAAGAGCCAGGAAGAGATCGTGGCGCCATCCCTTTCATCTCGAAGACTCGGAGCTAGGATTGCAGATTACTGGAGATCGAAGTTCTGCCGGAGTCGTCTTAATTAGGTTTTTCAGATCCTTTTCTGTTCTTCCTCTGTTCAAGATGAACTCTGTCTTTTCCTTTAATTCTTTTGTTATGAACATGAGTAGCTAAACTCGTAAGCATAGACTAGATGAACCCTAAGTGACCTAGGGCTTTAAAGCGGTCACGGATTGGCGGTGATTAGATTTAAAGTTCAATCAGTTTCTCTTTCATGTTTGATTTTTTCTTCGTTGTTCATGTTTCTTGTCTGGATTGATTACCTAGATTAGATTCTTGTTAAGCTAAGGATAGAAGCGAACGCTCGCCTTACTTTAAAACATCAAATCGAACAATTAACCTAATCATTGGAGTGTGCCTTTCGTAGGAACCAGTTAGGGTTAATCCACTACAAGAGTAACTCATAAATCGTTAGTAATTGCACCAGTTAGTTAAGTCGTTGCGAGAGGCGACCGTACTCGGGTAGCTAATTAATCTTGGTAGCTAGATCGGATAGAGCGAACGTTCGCTAGTCTTAAACCTAAGGGTAAGGAGTTATGGTGGTGTCTTAGAATTGATTGAATGAGAATCGAAATCCGCTGATCTGTTGATTGCCAATGCTCTGGTGAACGAAGGGGGATTCAAAGTCTAAGCTTGTCTGTCATCTTTGCTTAACCAACCAATCTTTCAATCTGTTTTCAGTTTTAATTTTTAATTTCCGTGCATTTCTTAGAATTAGAAGTCGTGGAACTCACACCACGCACAAAGTGTTAAACCTGAGTAATTTGCCTTTATATTTGAGTAGTCAATTGTCAGAAGACCCGTGGAATACGATCTACCCAAGCTTTTAGCTTGGTAGTTATTTGATCAACCGCTTTGCAGCGTTCATCAAATTGGCGCCACTGCCGGGGACTTCTTTTGATTGTTCGAAAGAAGAACTGGCATCTTATTCTTCTACTTTCCATCTTTCACCTTTCCATCCACTTCAATTTTACACTGGTTTTGTTTGTTTTTGTTATTTGTAGGTTGTTCACAGGTGGATGCACCGCCGCCCGCTCATGCGCTCTCAAACCGCCAAGGACGACAAGGCTAAGAGTGTAGAGAGACTAGGCAGTTCTGCTCCACCAAAGCAATCACAGATTCCGAAGAGAGGCAGAACCAATCCACCTCCATCCGTCACTCCGATCAAGATCGAGGAACTGAAGGAGAGTTCCTCATCTCCATCTTCACCATCATCTTCATCCGCTTCCTACACCGAGTCACTTTCACCCCCTCCATCTCTACCATGGGTGATAGTTACCACCACCAGGCGGTGAACCACCACCACCGGTTGCATCGAAGAGTCTAGCTCACTACAACAAGCCGAGCGCGACTAGCGTTCAATCTTCTATCGCCGTGCCGCGCATTGAAGGAGATCAAGATTCCATTCTTGACTATGATCTCTAGGGATCTACAGTTTGAAGGCAGGCCACTAGACAATCCGTGCACGCATCTGGTGGACTTCCTTGATCTCTGCAGCACTTTCAAGAATGGGAATCTCGACAAGAACACTCTTTGCTTGAGAGCTTTCCCGTTCTCTCTGAAAGGCGCAGCTAAGAGGTGGCTTACTGGCAAACCACCTGGCTACTACACCAACTGGGAGACTCTTGCTCAGGACTTTGTCGAAGAGTACTTCCCTCCTTCCAGGAAACAGCCTTCAAGGATAGCATCACCCGATTCTCTCAGAAGGAAGGAGCGAGCTTATATGATACTTGGAATGAATTCCAAGAACTTCTCTACAACTGTCCTCACCACGGTTTCGAGCAGAGGTAGTTAGCTGAAATCTTTGCTCGAGGTCTTCAAGAAGAATCTGCCAAATGGGTCAATTCTCTAGCTGAAGGGGATTGCACTACACTTACACCTAAAGCTGCTCTTCTTCATTTCGCGAACTGCGCTTCCAAGTCGAGGAACTAGGAACGACAATCTGAAGGATCTTGAAGCAAGCTCGATCTTCAAGCAACCATCAAGGCAGAAGTAGAGAAGCATCTGAAGAAGTCTATTACACCCATCAAGTCGCCGACAGCCGCTGTCTATGTTGCCGATTGCGAGTGGTGTGGAGCTTGTGCGCATAATGGAAGTCGATGCCAGAATTTTGGTAAAACAGAAGTCTGGTCTACCAAAGAAGTCAATTTCGTTCAACAGGGCGTCAGCAACAATCAGAACGGTTATGTTGGCTACCGCTATTTCAGGTAATAGGGGAATTATCAAGATAGACCTCCCTACAATGCCGGTGCCAACCAGAACCAGAACAGCCGACCAACTGGTCCAGCTCGGGATCAGAAGCCAAATCATCCGTCGGCAGGTGTCTACCAGCCAGCGCACCGCAATCTAGGTAACTATGGAACTGCTCCTAGCTAGCGCCAGAATCAATATCTGAACAATACCTATACAGGGCAGCAACAGGTCAGTGGAACTAGACAAGAAGCTAAGTCAGATCATCACTAGGCTTGACAATCATGACAGTCAGTTCAAAGGCCAAGCTCTTCTCAACCAAGAACAGATCGCATCCGGTCAAAAATTGAGTAGGATGTGAACCAGATCTCTAGCATGCTAGCATCTAGTCGACCATTTGGCCAACTTCCAAGCCAAACCGAGCCAAATCCGAGAAAGGAGCAAGCTAAGATGGTATCCGTTCAAGAATCGACAAACTCATCTACTAATGCTTATTCTATTTTATGCAGGACCGATGAAGCTCCAGAGAAGAAGGAAGCACCGAAGGAGGCGCCTAAGGAGTATGATCCCTTTCTTGCTCCGTACTACGTGAACCCTCCCTTTCCAAGAGCATTGCTACCGAACGTGAGGATCAAGACTGGCATGTGGGGAGGTAAAGAAGGATATCCTGTCGCTCGTAGCAAGAAGCCTTCATCGCCATATCCAGCTAAGTGTTCTGATCCTGGTTCTGTCACACTTCCCTAGTTATTAATGATGTTGAGATAGAACGTAGTTTGGTTGACCTAGGCGCGTCGGTCAATGTTATGCCTATGAGTTTATTTGCAAAATTGAACCTAGGAGAACTTGAACCAACTAGCATACAACTTGTCTTTGTTGATAGATCACTGAAAACTCAGAGAGGAGAGATAAAAGACGTTGTTACTAAATGTGGTCCTTTCACGTTCTTAGCTGACTATGTGATCATAGATACTAGTAAGGATGATTCTACCATTCTCATAGGATGACCCTTCATGGCAACAACTGGAATGCAAATTAATGTTCCAAATGGTTCCTTGACTTTGAGGGTTGGTAAGGACACGATAACTGCGAATGAAATATACTCCTTAAAGACGGAGTATATGGTTCCTTAACTTTGAGGGTTGGTAATTAACGTTCCGCCTTAAAGACGGAATGAAATATACTCCTTTGAATGAAGAATCTCATTGTCTAGCTGTTGAAACTGTGGAGTTGACTCCGGTCAACTCTGTTACTGACATCTCTTCTAGTGTTACTAGATCAATTGTTGTTGCAGGTGTTGAACAAATTATCAAGCAGAAACCAAAATCTGCTACTCAAAAGTCGCCAAAGAAGAAGGAACTGAAAGCTTCTTCTTCACCGCCGAGCAAGGAACATGGCAGGTCGCGGAGAAGGAATCAGAAGAAGACGACTCAAATGGTCTGGAGACCAGTTGTTCCACCATCTTCTACCCAGGCAGCTGCACCACCAATTCATTTCGAGCTACCGGCGCCGGAGCAAGTATTGAAGGAGAAGTCAAAAGCATCTCCTAAGGAAATACCGACGATCACCAATCCTGGTGATACGAACCCGGAGGTTAAAGAGAAGACGAAGCCGATCATTCTCATTCCGTCCACCGTCTTCCTTGTAGAGGATGATCCCTTTACAAAACATTTTGGTCCGTTCAAGATCACTGATCACCTTCCAGATGGACGTACCAAGCTCATACACGCTAACGGGAAGAAATTTATGCTTGACGGAGATGCCCCGAAGCTCTACTTCATGAACTCCGATGCTAGCGTTAAGGAGATCCTGAGTTGGGATGTCTCCTAATACCGTCCAGGTATCGTCCAGCTCAAGGACCTTAATAAAAGAGCGCTTTGTGGGAGGCAACCACGGCTGGAGTCATTTTTCATTTGTGTCAAACTTAGTGTTTTAGAGTCGGTTCGGGGAGCCAAAATTGTTAGTTGGCATGATTTCTTATTTTTCGCGTGTAGTGTGTGTGTCATCGTTTCAATCACAAGTTGTTTGGGGTTGTTCCGATTTTTTTTATTTAATTGTGATTTTCTGAAGTTTGCCAGGATTGCGAAAATATTTTCAATCGTGCAGGTCAAACTTTTCGACGAAAACTGCCCCATTTTTCGGCGAAAACTTCCTTGTAAATCCCACTGTGTTTTTTGGTCGATTTTAACTAAACTTTTCGGCGAAAACTCTATGAGTTTTCGGTGAAAACTCTTTTGAAAATTGGCAGACGATTTTCACTTGTGTTTTCGGCGAAAAATTGCACACATTTTCGCCGAAAACCTGAGGCAAAATTCAACAATTTTTCCCATTTTTTCCCGGTCACTCCCTCTCTCCTCCTCACTTTGCATTTTCGAAACAAAAACAAAACTTTCCCCTGTTTTAATACCATCGCCGCCACACTTTCGCCGCCGTCGCCCATTTCCCGCCGCCCATTTCTCGCCGCACATTTCCCGCCGTCCATTACCCGCCGCCCATTTCCCGCCGCACCTCTCCCCTCCCTCTTCCAACCATTTTGAGCCGTAGATCAGTCGAATCGGAGCTCTAGAGCTCCCGTTCTGCCAAACCCTAATTTTCTCGATTTTTCACCGATTTCTCTTTCTCCGTTCATTTTCAGCACTCATGGCTTCAAGGTAAGTTGTAGAACTTTTCATTCGAATCTTTTGACATGTTGAATGCTGAATTTCATCGGGGTTAACTTTCAGTTAACTTTTTGGTTTACCTCAATTTGCGTGCTGACTGATTTTGTGTGAACTAGGTTAGTTGAATGCTTTGAACTGATCTAGCATGCTTAGGGAGAATTGTGCTGAATTGTAATACCATTTGATCGTGTGTTGATATGCTTAAAGATCGATTCTCTACGGTGTTGACTTTCTAGAAATGTCGGTTTCACCATGAACTATCTATGTTCCTTTGGCTGCCATGTGTGTTCATTCACGTTCATATTACTGTGCTTGCCATCTGAGTTATTAATTATGCCGTCATTTCCGCTTTGAGCTAGGAATTGCCATGATTAGGGTTCAATGTGCTATGACGTTGACTTCTCGAATGTCAGTTTGACCTCTGATCCCTAATTTTGATTTGAACATTCCGGCTAGACATATGCATGCTCTATTATTTATTGTGATTACCGGTTACTTACTTTGCTTACCCCACTCGGTTTTCCACATTTCTTTGTGAAATTGAGTTTTTCTACTAAATGTGGGGTGGGTTATTAGTTAACTAATCTGGTTTCGTTTCTGGCTATAGGAATGTCACTCATGAGCGCAGGACTAAGGCACGACTTGACACCGGCTCTAGCTCCCGAGCTCCCGCTCCCGTCACTCCCGCCGTCCAGGGCCCTCCACCAGCCTTCCCTGGCCGTGTTGGGTACCACGCCACTGTTGCCCGCCTACCCCAGTAGTACTTTGAGCGCTACCAGAAGCTCGAGCGTGTTTCCGGAGCTGAAGTTCATCCATTATCCATGGACTCACTCTTCGATCATGACGAGGACTGGCACCAGAACGTGCTTACCTCACTGACGCACGCAGGCCTGGTGGAGCTGACCACGTTAACCGCTGACTTCCCAGACATCACTCTCCAGGAGTTCTAGGCGACATTCGATCTGGACGAGCACAAGAGGAGGCAGCGCAAGAAGGTCGTCTCCTTCTATCTTGTGGGGGTGTACAAGGAGTTCACCTACGATGAGTTTGCAGCTCATCTTGGCATCCCCGGGAGCATTACGAGGGACATCACCTCGGCAGGGAGGACAAATCCGGCAATGGAGAGGAGTACGACGAGCTATGGAGCCACATGACTGGAGTGCCAGGCGACCGAACCACGACTCATAACTCAGCTAAGTCCCTCTCTCACCCTCTCTATCGTTTCATCCATATGGTTTGGCGTCGTTCTCTGTTATTTCCTCCAGATATGAGCCGCCACCACATCAGCAGAGAGGAGCTCATTCTTCTTCGCGCCATCTGGGAAGGTTATCCTCTTCATCCCGGATGGGTGCTTGCACGCATACTCTACCTGAAGACTCAGAAGTCGAGGCCGCCTAGCTCACTCCTGGGAGGCAACTTTGTCGGCCGACTCATCATCTCCCTCGGTCTCAGCCAAGAATATGGCCCGAATGTCCCACGACGCAGAATATACACCATCGGTGGAGATTTGGCGGTCGAGTATGCCCTCCAGTTGGACGTTGGTCCTCAGGAAGCGGTACCTCCCCCTCTCCAGGACGAGGAAGAGTCAGAGGAAGAAGATGATGCTAAGGAGCCGCAGCCTAAACCAGAGCCGGAGTTTCATGATCATACACCCTCGCCACATCATCAGGCAGGGTATGAGTACCAGTTGCCGCCGCCCAGTCCAGAGCCATTCCAGTTGCCTCACCCTCAGCACCGACCGTATCTCGCGGACATTGGAGAGCTGTACGAGCGACTCCAGTAGTGGCGGATCACAGATACCGCAACTTATGATGCCAAATGGATTATTATGCAGCAGCACATGCTCCGCACTGACGAGAGGTATGAGGCACAGCTGGCAGCGACAGATTGGCGATGCCCTCCACATTCCCCCTCCCGATGCACCTGACCAGCAGTGATCGGGTTGTATTCCTTTTCTGGTCCTTTCTTTTTATTTCTTCTTTTTAGATTTCGATCCAACTTTTTTCTGTGTGGATCCGGGACACTTGTCTCAGTTTCCTTTTTATCTTTCATTTGTTTTTGTTTTGCAGGTAGTTGGGAGATTCCCTTTGCTTCGCTTTGGTAGATTGCCTCTGCTCCGAGGATCCGTGCTCATCCCCTACACCAACCATCTTGGTCCAGGTTCTTCTACTTCAATCTGAACTCTAGTTTTAGTCTTGTGAGGACACGGTACGTTTTAAGTGTGGGGTAGGATGCTAGAGAACCTTGCATGAACCTGATTGCCCTTGATTGTGTTTTTGTGTACCTCGTGATTCCTTTCCAGTCTCTCTAGTATTAGAATGGCTCAATTCTTGATTTATGATGTTAAGTTGTTGTTCAATCTTTCATAATGATGCTTAGACTGCTTAACCTAGAACTTGAGAAGCAACGTGTTTACTTTGATGCTAAATTGCCTGGTCATAACAGATTTTAAAATCACACTTGCAGTTTGTAGCCTTGATTGCATGAAAATGACCGAATCCGACTAGAAAACCAACTGTGAGCTTTTGATCCATTGCACGTAACTTGCAATTTCAATTCTTTTTGAGTGATTTTCTGTTTGCTTGAATGAGTTACAATTTGCATGAGACCTACTCGAGACCACACGATGACACGAGTTCTAAAATGATAGGGGCACCTAGATTCAGCTACTAAGCCAGATATCCTACCTAACGATAAATCCATTAGGTTTAAACCCTTGAGCTTCGCCTATTCCTTCGGTTCGATATACATTACAGCCATTTCCCATTCTTTCATTCCCCGTTGATCCCCTGTGGTTGTAGTTCTAGATTGACCTACCGGAAGTCGGTTTATGGTAACCTGCCTATAGCCATTAAACAGGTGGTCTCAGCTATTATGTCCAGACGTGTAAACCCATCTAGCAACTAAAAAGAAAGAAACAGCACAAGAACAAAAAGAAGAAAGCTTCGAAGACTTGAAAAAAATCAGAAAAGTTTCAAGTTTTTAGTTCAATAAACGTTCTTCTCCCTACAAATGGAAGAACGAAGTCAGAAGAAAAGTCAAAAGAAAAGAGTATAAAGAAAATAAAGTGCTAGGTTGCTTGAGGGTATCATGGGATGAGCGTTCACTATTCCACCCGTGTCTGGTTAGACGGTAGAAAGCCATAGGCTAGATTCGAGGGAAGTTAGTCGAAGCTACACCGCACCAAAGCCATCATCATACATTCCCATCATCCATCTCATCATAAACCCTTGTAGTGTAGAATTCGTGACAGTCCTAGCAGGGAAGTCCTTCTTGACTAGTTACTCGTGTTGTCACAGTGGTGGAGATGTGGTCGAATTGCAAACTTATGACATAATTCAGTAACAGAAAATGATTGGGAGCAGAAACACGTCCTTAAACACAGAGAGTGAGAGTTCCCCGTTTACAAAGTATTTCCTGTGTGAGGAGTCTGGTCGGTCAGGTCAAATTCGTGCATAATTGGTTGTTATTACTCGTCGTGTGCAGTTTTTAGTGAGACCAGGTTGTTTGGCTGATCAGGAGGCATGTTAGGTTTCTTGTTCTAGGAATTATCTGTCTAATAATTCATTGTGTTTGATTGAACTCCAATTTAATAAATCTTATCATTTGTGAACATGAGCATTTCTATTCAGTTTGCTTGAGGACAAGCAAAAGCTTAAGTGTGGGGTATTTTGATGACACTCGATTTGACGTGATTATCAGCCTCATTTAAGCGACATTTCCTTGCTTAAGACATGGTTTTTAGGGTAGAATAACGAATATTCACTCAACTACCCTATCTCGTGCCATTTGTGTTACTTTGGCCCGTTTCGGGTCTATTTGATGGTTTTCTAGTGTTTTCGTGTTAGCACAGGTTTTTGTCGTCAAGTAAAGTAGCCAAGGACGTGTCTAAGGCGTTGGAACCTCGAGGAATCACAACGAAATCGACCCAAGGAGTCAATCAAGTCGAACCAAATCCTGCTCCCATTTACACTGAAGTTTTTGGCGAAAATCCCCTAGGTTTTCGGCGAAAACTCAAGAAGGAATCGGCTGAGTTCAACAAAGAGAGTTTTTGGCGAAAACTCCAAGTTTTCACCGAGAACCCGGCGGTCCGAAAATCACAGTAGATGAAGCCGAGCAATCAACCCATTTACAAATGAATTTTCGGCGAAAATCTGACGGTATTAGGGTTAAGTATAAATACTTAACCGACGGCCAAATTGAAGATACAGCTCATAATACCAAATAATACCAATTACTTCGAGGATTCTCAAGAGTTCTGGAGTAGAGTTTAGAGTCGAAGAGCCAAGAAGAGATCATGACGCCATCCCTTTCATCTCGAAGACTCGGAGCTAGGATTGCAGATTACCGGAGATCGAAGTTCTGCCTGAGTCGTCTTAATTAGGTTTTTCAGATCCTTTTCTGTTCTTCCTCTGTTCAAGATGAACTCTGTCTTTTCCTTTGATTCTTTTGTTATGAACATGAGTAGCTAAAGTCGTAGAGCTTAGACTAGATGAACCCTAAGTGACCCAGGGCTTTAAAGCGGTCACGGATCGGCGGTGATTAGATTCAAAGTTCAATCAGTTTCTCTTTCATGTTTGATTTGTTCTTCGTTGTTCATGTTTCTTGTCTGGATTGATCACCTAGTTTAGATTCTTGTTAAGCTAAGGATAGAAGCGAACGCTCGCCTTACTTTAAAACATCAAATGGAACAATTAACTTAATCATTGGAGTGTGCCTTTCGTAGGAACCAATTAGGGTTAATCCACTGCAAGAGTAACTCATAAATCGTTAGTAATTGCACCAGTTAGTTAAGTCGTTGCGAGAGGCGACCGTACCCGGGCGGCTAATTAATCTTGGTAGCTAGATCAGATAGAGCGAACGTTCGCCAATCTTAAACCTAAGGGTATGGAGTTATGGTGGTGTCTTAGAATTGATTGAATGAGAATCGAAATCCGCTGATCTGTTGATTGCCAATGCTCTGGTGAACGAAGGGGGATTCAAAGTCTAAGCTTGTCTGTCATCTTTGCTTAACCAACCAATCTTTCAATCTGTTTTCAGTTTTAATTTTTAATTTCCGTGCATTTCATAGAATTAGAAGTCATGGAACTCACACCACGCACAAAGTGTTAAACTTGAGTAATTTGCCTTTATATTTGAGTAGTCAATTGTCAGAAGACCCGTGGAATACGATCTACCCTAGCTTTTAGCTTGGTAGTTATTTGATCAACCGCTCTGCATCGTTCATCATTTACGGCGAAAACTTTGAAGTTTTCACCGAAAACTTCTTAAAAAACTGACATAAACAAAAAAGATGTCACTGTTCAAAATTTCGCAAAGAGTTTCGGCGAAAACTTTAAGTTTTCACCGAATACTCATTTCAAAACTGATTTTTTTTTCAAAAACCTAATAGAAAACAAATCAAAACGAAAGGAAATTAAACTGACACTTTGGCTTCCCCGAACCTAATTCGAACGATGAAAAGAATGACTCAAAAAATTAAAAAACGGACTCTAGCCGTGGGTTTCCTCCCACGAAGCGCTCTCCTTTAACGTCCTTGAGCCAGACGGTACCTATTAGGGACCCCAACTCAGAACCTCCTTGAAGTCAATCGTCTTCTTCAAGGCCAGCGGTTGAGTGCCATGTAGCACTCTAGAAGGGTGATGTGGCCGGTAGTGCTCCAGTAGATCGCGGTTCTGTTTGGATGACCAGTTCTTCTTGAATTCTCCAACCGGAGGAGGAAAGAGGTAGTACGAGGTAGCATGATCAATGAGCTCCATCTTTTCCACCTGATGCTCATCAAGAGGTCTCTTGGGATCGAGTGTGTATACTTCCAAATCCTTGACGTCTTTGATTCCCACGTGCTCGTCTCTGGCTTGATCTATAGGTTGGCTCGGCGGAAGCTCAATTGAGGATATCTCCTCGATTTCTTTGTGCTCCTCTTCAGCTTCAACTTCAACATAGGTGAATTCCATGCTTTCAAGATAGACGAGCTTAACGCCTTCATCAGCCACCACCGCCAAGAATTCTTCATCGGATTCCTCTAGCTCATAATAGTCATGGACGGGCTCATCTTCTTCTTCTTCGAACAACTCTTGAGCGTCTTCTATCATTAACTGCTTTGGTTGCTCGAGCTTGATGTCCGTCACGAGATGAGCTTATAGTATTGCAGAGATATTATCCAAGGCGGATAGGGTTCTCGACGAGTATGGTTGATGTTCATGAGCATGTAGAATGATCTCTTCGTTATCTCTAGCGCCACTTTGATGCTCTTGTTGGTGTATCTCTTGGTAACCTTGTAGCATTGAAGAGATATTATCAAAGAGGGAGTCAAATCTCGTCGTTTGTTGTTGTTGTTGATGTAGCATCTCTTGGTAATCCTCAATATACGGTGCTTCATTGACGTACCACTCTTGGTACTGGTCATCCCACCTGTAATCCTGCATAATCAAAACTCAAAAGCACTACCCAGGTAAATCATGGAAATATAGAGGATAAATAAATGGTAAGGCGGAAAGGTAGAAGAATAATTTGCAAACTCTTCTTTCGAACAATTAGAAGAATCCTCGGCAACGGCGCCAATTTGATGCTTGCAGTTTTAGCGGTATCAAATAACTAATCTACCAAGGTAGACTAGATCGTATTATACTCGAGGTCTCTACTAATTGACTACTCAAATATGTTGGCAAATTTACTCGATTTAAACAGGTTGTGCATGGTGTGAGTTCCACGACTTCTAATCTAATTAACAAAGGAAAATAAAAGGCAGAAAGATTAAAAGGTTGACTAACGAGAAGATAGACGAGCTTAGACTTCGAATCCTCCTTAGATCACCAAGGCAACAACAATCACAAGACCAGCGGTTTTCAATTCTAATTCATTCAGTTCTCAGACACCACCATAACTCCTGACCCTTAGGTTTAAGACTGGCAAACGTTCGCTCTATCCGATCTAACTACCAAGATTAATTAGCCGCCCGAGTACGGTCGCTTCTTGCGATGACAAAACTAACTGGTGCAATTACTAATGATTAATGAGTTACTCTTGAAGTGGATTAACCCTAATTGGTTCCTGTGAAAGGCACACTCCAATGAATAGGTCAATTGGTTGAATTGATGTTTTAAAGAGAGGCAAGCGTTCGCTTCTATCCTCAGCTTAACAAGAATCTAAACTAGGTGATCAAAGGCTCGCCTCAGTTTAGATTCTTGTTAAGCTGAGGATAGAAGCGAACGCTCGCCTCTCTTTAAAACATCAATTCAACCAATTAACCTATTCATTGGAGTGTGCCTTTCGTAGGAACCAGTTAGGGTTAATCCATTGCAAGAGTAACTCATAAATCGTTAGTAATTCCACCAGTTAGTTTAGTCGTCGCGAGAGGCGACCGTACCCGGGCAGCTAATTAGTCTTGGTAGCTAGATCGGATAGAGCGAACGTTTGCCAGTCTTAAACCTAAGGGTCAGGAGTTATGGTGGTTTATAGAAATTGATTGAATTAAAATTGAAAACCACTGGTCTTGTGATTGCCGTTGCCTTGGTGATCTAAGGGGGATTCGAAATCTAAGCTCGTCTATCTTCTCGTTAGTCAACCTTTTAATCTTTCTGTCTTTTATTTTCATGCTTTATTAGATTAGAAGTCGTGGAACTCACACCACGCACAACCTATTTAAACCTGAGTAATTTGCCAACATATTTGAGTAGACAAGAAGAAGAGACCTCGAGTAGAATACGATCTAGTCTACCTTGGTAGATTAGTTATTTGAAGCACGCCAAAAGCGTGTCATCAAATTGGCGCCGTTGCCGGGGACTCTTCTAATTGTTTGAAAGAAGAGTTGGCATTTTATTCTTCTACCTTTCCGCCTTACCATTTATTTTTCCTCCATATTTCCATGATTTACCTGGGTAGTGCTTCTTAGTTTTGATTATGCAGGATAACAGGTGGGATGACTGGTACCGAGAGTGGTACATCAATGAAGCACCATATCTCGAAGATTATCGAGAAATGCTACATCAACATCAACAACAGATGGCGAGATTTGACTCCCTCTTTGATAAGATCTCTTCAATGCTACAAGGTTACCAAGAGATACACCAACAAGAACATCAAAGTGGCGCTAGAGATAACCAAGACATGCTTCATGAACATCAATAATGCTCGTCGAGAACCCAATCTGCCTTGGATAATATCTCTTAAATGCTACAAGCTCATCTCGTGACGGACATAAAGCTCGAGCAACCAAAGCAGTTAATGACAGAAGACGCTCAAGAGTTGTTCGAAGAAGAAGATGATGATTTTATCCATGACTATTATGAGCTAGAAGAATCCTTGGCGGTGGTGGTTGATGAAGACATGGAGCCAATCCATCCTGAAGTTGAAGCCCAAGAGGAGCACATAGAGATTGAGGAGATACCCTCACCTACACTTCCGCCAAGTCAACCTGTAGATCAAGCCAGAGACGAGCACGTGGAAAGCAACAAGGTCATGGATTTAGAAGTTTACATACTCGATCCCGAGAGACCTCTGGAAGATCATCAGGTAGAGAAGATGGAGCTCATTGGCCATGCCACGCCGTACTACCTCTTTCCTCCTCCAGTAGGAGAATTCGAGAAGAACTGGTCATCCAACCAAGACCGCGATCTACTGGAGCACTACCGGCTGCATCACCCTTCTGGAGTGCTACATGGCACTCAACCGCACACCTTGAAGAAGATGATTGACTTCAAGGAACTCCTAAGTTGGGGTCCCTAACAGGTACCGTCCGGCTCAAGGACGTTAAAAGAGAGCGCTGCGTGGGAGGCAACCCACGGCTGGAGTTCGTTTTGAATTTTTGAGTCAGTCTTTTCGTCGTTCGAATCAAGTTCGGGGGAGCCAAAATGTCAGTTTAATTTCCTTTCATTTTGATTTGTTTTCCATTAGATTTTTGAAAAAAAGGGGTTTTTAAAATAGGTTTTCGGCGAGAATTAAAATTTCTCGCCGAAAACTTTTCTCATAAAGCAAACAGTGAGCATCTCCATTATTTTTGTGTGTTTTTGAAGAAGTTTTTGGCAAAAACTTCTTAAGTTTTTGCTGAAAACTTGTGTCTGTTTTAATAATCAGTTTCATTTTTTCGGTCCGATTCCATCGCATACTTGATCGCCCAAATCGGAGCTCTATAGCTCCTGTTATCCCCGAAACAAGCTTTTCACGTTTTTGGCCAACTTCGTCGCTTTCCGTCCATTTTCTTGAGTCATGTCTTAAAGGTTAGTTGTTGGGTTTTCAATTTTGAATATTTTGACATGTTGATTGTTGAATTTTGACGAGTTTCATTTCGGTCTACCTCGTTTTGTGTGCCTGTTGTTTCGGTGTGATTTTTGTTGATCTGATTGAACTTATACGTTCTAGATTGCTCTATGAGTGTCGTGCCGTGAATTTGAAAAAAAAAGAGTCAAAATATTTTCAAAATTCCCCTTAACCGTCTTTGTTCAACTTTTATTCTGTGTGGATCCGGGACACTTGTCCCGGTATCCATTTTATCCTTTCATTGTTTTTGTTTTGTAGGATCTTTTGAAGCTACTTTGCTCTACTCCGGACGCTTCGTGTTCATCCACTACACCGACCACCACCTTCCAGGTTCTTCGTATCTCTCTACTCTAATTTAGTCCTGTGAGGACACATAACCGTTTAAGTGTGGGGTAGGATGCTAGATTCATTGCATGATCTTGCTTGATTTTCTATGATTCTGTGGTTCAATTTTAAAATTTCTCTAGCATAGAATTGCTCAATTCTTGACCTGTGATGTTAAATTGACTTCAATTTTTCACAATGACGTCTAGACTATTCCACTTAGAACTTGTAACCAACGTGTTGGCACTGATATCAAATGAGTCTAGGTCAGAACAGATCATAAATCACTCTTGTAGTTGAAACTTGAATCAATTAAACTGATTGACTTGTTAATAACAAAGTTCGATAACATCGTTCTAAGATGATAAATGCTAGCTTCTTCCATGTTTTTCACTCCATATTTGATCACCTGTGATTGTGGCTTGAGATTAGATGGAAATCCAATTCGAAATCTTGTGTAAAAAGTTATAACTAGCTAGGATCAAATGGCTAAATTGTTAAATCATGTAATAAAGTTGTGCAAATCAATGCTAAGTTCTTTAAAGTGCTGAAAATAAAGCTAGGCAAGCCCGACACCTAAGTGAAGTGTTCGTGTTGAGCACTAGCATAGTCACAAATACTATGAGCTAGGCAGGTCCAACACCTAAGTGAAGTGTTTGGTATCGAGCACTAGTATGCAGTAAATAAATTGAAGGAAGAAGTTGAACTTGAAATAAATTGTTGTTTAAATCGGGCCTAGCTAGAACATGTAACGTACAGATCTAGAGGCGGATGAAGTCGAGTTGATAGCCACGTTACTTTTCTACCTCCACATCCACATCATGGCTAGAGCTTAAAGTCTTTTTTATTAGAATTGGTGTTATCGTAGTCGGTTAATTATAATTAATTGTTTTGCCAAGAAACGAGCTTTGTTAAAACTACTACTAGAAGTGTGCAGAAATTAGTGAGATCGAAAACTTGTTTGGTTGATGTTCTTGCATGTGTTGGTCACTCTTTCTATGTGGAACAGTCGAAACCAAATCGTTAGAATTGAATCTCAGTTTAATCTCGTGTCATTTGTGAATTTGAGTGTGTTCTAGTTCAGTTTGCTTGAGGATAAGCAAAAGCTTAAGTGTGGGGTATTTTGATGACACTCGATTTGACGTGATTTTCAGCCTCATTTAAGCGACATTTCCTTGCTTGAAACGTGGTTTTAGGGGTAGAATAGCGAATATTCACTCAACTGCCCTATTTCCTACCGATTTGGTTACTTTGGCCCTTTTGGGTCTATTTGATGGTTTTCTAGTGTTTTTGTAAGAGTGCAGGTTTTTGCCGTCAAATACGTAACCACGGACGTGTTCAAGACCTCAAGGAGTGAACCAGAATTGAACCAGAAATCAAACCGGAGTCAGAACCGAAGATCCAACTGCCCAGCACAATGTTTTCGCCAAAAAACCTACATAGTTTTCACCAAAAATACATTAAGAAACTCACAGGCGAAGTCAGCAGCTTTACACTGAAGTTTTCGGCAAAAACTTCTATAGTCTTCGCCGAAAATCCTAGAAGCAAACCATCGAAGATCCAACTGAATTTCTCGGCGAAAAGTTCAAGTTTTCGCCGAAAACTATTGAACAAAGTACACTGGAGGATTCAACTGAAGTTTTCGGCGCTGTCTTAGAAACCCTAATCAATCCTATTTAAATAGAGCAGCCGACAGCCAAGGGGAGGGGAATAATTCATATTTTGAGACATTCAAATTAGACTTTTGAGAGTCAGCCAACTCTAGGGTCGATAGATAGAGTTTAGAGAGTTCGAAGATCCGTGGAGAGATCGTGACACCATCCTTCCACCTCGGAGAGCTCGAAGCTTAAAGTTTAAGATCCAGGAGATCGAAGCTGATGACACTCGATTTGACGTGATTATCAGCCTCATTTAAGCGACATTTCTTTGCTTAAGACATGGTTTTTAGGGTAGAATAACGAATATTCAATCGATTGCCCTATCTCGTGCCATTTGTGTTACCTTGGCCCGTTTCGGGTCTATTTGATGGTTTTCTAGTGTTTTTGTGTTAGCATAGGTTTTTGCCGTCAAATAAAGTAACTAAGGACGTGTCTAAGGCATTGGAACATCGAGCAATCAAACCGGAATCGATCCAAGGAGCCGATCAAGTCAAACCAAAAGTCTGCCCATTCACACTTGCATTTTCGGCGAAACTAATCATATGTTTTCGACGAAGATAGTAGTACAAATCGACTGATGCCAATTGAAGGAGATTTTCGGTGAAATCAATCAAGTGTTTGGACCGAGAAGAAAAGGCAGAGAGATCATATCCATTCACAAGCATGTTTTCGGTGAAAATATCCCTATATTTTCGGCGAAAATAACAGAGTAATCCGGATCAGTTAGGGTTAAGTATAAATACTTAACCTGGCGGCCCAAAGAAGATATACAATCATAATTTACAAAACACAACTTTTCGAGATCAGAATTCAGAGAATCCTCTCAAGTTCTGGAGCGAAGAGTTGGAGTTCGAAGAGCCGGATAGAGATCGTGACGCCATCCCTTCCACCTCGGAGAACTGGAGCTAGGAGTGTTATCTACCGAAGATCGAGGTCTGTCAGAGTCATCTAAATTAGGTTTTTCAGATTCTTTTCTGTTCTTCCTCTGAATGATGAACTCTTTCTTTGTCTTTGTTTCGTTTGTAATAATCATGAGTAGCTAAACTCGTTAGAGCTTAGACTAGATGAACCCTAAGTGACCCAGGGCTTTAAAGCGGTTACGGATCGGCGATGATTAGATTCGAAATTCAATCAGTTCTTTTTCATGTTTGATTCGTTCTTCATAGTTCATGTTTCTTGTCTGGATTGATCACCTAGATTAGATTCTGGTTAAGCTAAGGATAGAAGCGAACGCTCGCCTTACTTTAGAACATCGAATTGAACAATTAACCTTATAACTGGAGTGTGCCTTTCGTAGGAACCGGTTAGGGTTAATTCACTGCAAGAGTAACTCATTAATCATTAGTAATTACACCAGTTAATTAAGTCGTTGCGAGAGGCGACCGTACCCGGGCGGCTAGTTAATCTTGGTAGTTAGAACGGATAGAGCGAACGTTCGCCGGTCTTAAACCTAAGGGTAAGGAGTTATGGTGGTGTCTCAGTAATTGATTGAATGAGAATTGAAATCCGCTGATCTGTTGATTGCCAATGCTCTGGGGAACGAAGGGGGATTCAAAGTCTAAGTTCGTCTGTCATCCTTGTTTTCAAACCCTAATTTCCAATCTGCTTTAGTTTAAATTTTTAATTTCTCTGCTTTTCGTAGAATTAGAAGTCGTGGAACTCACACCACGCACAACTTGTTTACTTTCGAGTATTTTGCCAGTTTTGAAGTAGTCGATCTTAGAAGACTCCTGGAATACGATCTGCTGTAGCTTTTCTTAGCTTAGTAGTTATTTGGTTGAACCCGAACAACGATCTTAGGCTCACCAAATTGGCGCCGTTGCCGGGGACTTCTTTTGATCGTTCGAAAGAAGAACTGGCAATTTATTCTTCTACTTTCCATCTTTCATTTTCCATCCACTTCGATTTTACACTAGTTTTGTTTGTCTTTGTTATCTGTATGTTTACAGGTGTATGCCTCACCGTCCTTGGACTCGCTCTCAAACCGAACAGGCCAAGAGTGCAGAGAGACCAGGCAGTTCTGCTCTAGCTCTACGATCACAGATTCTGAAGAAAGGCAGATCAAATCCATTCATCACTCCGATCAAGATCGAGGAACCGAAGGAGAGTTCCTCATCTCCATCTTCACATGTACCATCATCTTCATCCGCTTCGTACACCGAGTCACTCTCACCTCCTCCATCTCCCACCATGGATGATAGATTACCACCACCACCACCAAATGGCGATCAACCGCCGCCACCACCACCTGCACAGAAAAGTCTAGCCGACTACAACAAGCCAAGCGCGACTCGCGTTCGATCTGCCATTGCCGTTCCGCGCATTGAAGGAGATCCTGACTATGAGATCAAAATTCCATTCTTGACGATGATCTCTAGGGATTTACAGTTTGAAGGCAGACCCCTAGACAATCCGTGCATTCATCTTGCAGACTTCCTTGATCTCTGCAGCACTTTCAAGAACGGAAACCTCGACAAAAACACTCTTTGTCTGAGAGCTTTCCCGTTCTCTCTGAAAGGCCCTGCTAAGAGGTGGCTTACTGGAAAACCACCTGGCTGCTATACTAATTGGGATACTCTGGCTCAGGACTTTGTTGAAGAATACTTCCCTCCGGCCAGAACAACCGCCATCAAGGACAGCATCGCCAGATTCTCCCAGAAAGAAGGAGAAAGCTTGTATGATACTTGGAATTGATTCCAAGAACTTCTCTACACCTGCCCTCATCATGGATTCGGGCAGAGGCAGTTAGCTGAAATTTTTGCTCGAGGACTTCGAGAAGAATCCGCCAAGTGGGTCAATTCTCTAGCTGAAGGGGATTGCACTACACTAACACCTGAAGCTGCTCTTCTTCACTTCGCAAACTGTGCTTCCAAGTCAAAGAACTGGGAACGACAATCTGAAGGATCAAGGAGCAAGCTAGATCTCGAAGCTACAATCAAGGCAGAGGTAGAGAAGCATTTGAAGAAGTCTACCACACCGATTAAGCCGTCGGCAGCCTCTGTCTATGTTGCCGATTGTGAGTGGTGTGGAGCTTGCGCACATAGCGGAGGCCGTTGTCAGAATTTTGGTAAGGCAGAAGTCTGGTCTGCCGAAGAGGTAAATTTCATCCAACAAGGCTTCGTCAATAATCAGAACGGTTATGCTGGTTACCGTAACTTCAGACAGCAAGGGAACTACCAAGACAGACCTCCCTACAATGCTGGCGCCAACCATAACCAGAACCAGAATAACCGCCCGGCTGGTCCAGCTCAGGATCAGAAGCCTAACCATCAGCCGGCAGGTGTCTACCAGCCGCCGCATCGCAATCCGGGTAATTATGGAACTGCTCCTGGCAATCGCCAGAATCAATATCTTAACAATACCTATCCAGGGCAGCATCAAAGAGAGAACAATGTCAGTGACCTGGATAAGAAGCTCAGCCAGATCATCACTAGACTCGATGATCATGACAGTCAGTTCAAGGCTCAAGCTCTTCTCAATCAAGAACATATAGCATCTGGGCAAAGAATTGAGCAAGCCGTGAACAACATCTCGAGCATGCTAGCATCTGGTCGACCATTTGGCCAACTTCCAAGCCAGACAGAGCCGAATCCGAGGAAGGAGCAAGCCAAGATGGTAACCGCTCAAAAACTCCCAAACTTAATTGCTGATGCTTGTTCTGTATTGCGCAGGATCGCTGAAACTCCAGAAGAAGAAGAAGAACAGAAGCCGGTGCCTAAGGAGGAAGTTCCTCCTCTTGCACCGTACGTCGTGAAACCTCCTTTTCCTAGAGCATTGCTGCCAAATGCAAGGATCGAGACTGGCATGAAGGGGAACAAGGAAGGCTATCCTGACATCCGTATTAAGAAACCTGTTTCTCCATATCCAGCTAAGTTATCTGATCCTGGTTCTTTTACTTTGCCGTTAGTCATTAATGATGTAGAGATTGAACGTTGTTTAGTTGATCTAGGAGCATCTGTTAATGTCATGCCTGTGAGCCTGTTTGAAAAATTAAACCTAGGAGAACTTGAACCGCCTAGTATGCAACTTGTCTTTGCTGATAGATCACTTAAAACCCCTAAGGGAGAGATTAAAGACGTTGTCACTAAATGTGGTCCGTTCACGTTCTTAGCTGACTATGTGATTATGGATACTAGTACAGATGATGCTACTATTCTTATAGGTCGACCTTTCATGGCTACTACTGGAATGAATATTAACGTTCCAAATGGTTCATTAACTCTAAGAGTCGGTAAAGAAACGAAAATGTTCTATCTTAAAGATGGTATGAAATATGAGTCTAGGAATGAAGAATCTCACTGCCTAGCTGTTGAAACTGTGGAGTTGACTCCGGTCAACTCCATTACTAATGCTTATTCCAGTGTCTCTAGATCAGTTGTTGCTGCAGGTATTAAGAAGAAGCCAGAAACTTCGGTTCAGAAGTTGCCCAAGAAGAAGAAGGAACTGCAAGCCTCTTCTAAGCCACCGAGCACTAAATCGAGCAGACCTCGGTGAAAGAACAAGAAGATGAAGACCCAAATGGTCTGGAGGCCAAAAATTCCGCCGTCTTCCACCGAGCCAGCTACACCACCAATTAGTTCCGAGAAACCGGCGCCGGAACAAGTATGGAAGGAGAAGCCGAAAGCATCTCCTAAGGAAATACTAACGATCACCGATCCTGGTGGTGATACCAAGCCAAAGAAAGAAAAGAAGAAGCCGACAGTCCTCATTCCTTCCATCATAACACTCAAGAAGGATGATCTCTCCAGAGAACTGTTCAGACCGTTCATGTTCGTCAATCATCTTCCCGATGGACGTACCAAGCTCTTACATGCAAACGGGAAGAGATTCACGCTTACCGGAGAAGTCCCGAAGCTGTACTTCATGAACTCCGACGCGAGCGTTAAGGAGAATCTAAGTTGGGATGTCTCCTAATACCGTCCAGGTATCATCCAGCTCAAGGACGTTAATAAAAGAGCGCTTCGTGGGAGGCAACCCACGGCTGCAGTCTGTTTTTAATTTTTGACAACTTGGTATTTTAGAGTCGGTTCGGGGGAGCCAAAAGTGTCAGTTTGTTGGATTTACTAATTTTCGTGTAGAGTCTGTGTGTCATAGAGTCAGTTGCAAGTTGATTGAGGTCGTTCCGATTTTTGTGGATTTAACTGTGATGTTTTGAAGTTGGCTCGATTTGCGAAAATATTTTAAACCCGAACAGTTCAAAATTTTCGGTGAAACCACCCTTATTTTCGGCGAAACTGATTTTGAATTTTTGAACCCGGTCTCCCTGTTCATTATTTTTGGTTCGAAAAGTTTTCTGTTTTCGGCGAAACGATTTTCGAAGACCAACAGCCATTTTTATTGAAATATTCGGCGAAACCATATGATTATTTTCGGCGAAATCACTTTTGAAAATCCGGCAGTGCATTTGAACTAAAATTTTCGGCGAAACCACCCTCTTATTTTCGCCGAAAATATTTCTGAAAATCAACCCACTATTCCTTTAAAACCCGGATTTACTCCCTCTCTCTCCTCCACTCATTTTCGTTCATCAACACCGAAAACAAACCTTCCCCATTTTCTTTTAAAATCGCCGCCACCCACCACTTTCAACCCGCCGTCGCCGCCGTTTCCCGTCGCTGCCGCCGCCACTCCCTTACCCTCTCCATTCCGATTCCGTCGAGCCCTAGAACAGCCGAATCGGAGCTCTACAGCTCCAGTTCACCGAAAACCTAATTTCAACGTTTTTCACCGATTCCTTCCAACCCGTTCATTTTTAGCAGTCATGGCTTCAAGGTAAGTTGTAGAGATTTTCAATACGAATCTTTTGACATTTGGATTGCTGAATTTCGTCAGGGTTGACTTTCGGTTGACTTTTTGATTTGCCTCGTTTTGCGTGCCGACTGTTTTCGTGTGAACTAGGATTAGCAGAACTTATAGAACTGTTCCAGCATGCTTAGGGAGTTCCGTGCTTAATTTCCATATCATTTGATCATGTGTTGCTATGCATGCAATTAATTTCTTGTTATGTTGACTTTTGTGAGAAATGTCAGTTTGACTTTGACTTGTTGTGATCATTTTGCTGCCTGATGTGCTCATTCTCGTTCATATTATCGTGCTTGCCATTTGAGATCATATTTTACCGTCATTCTCCAAGTTATGATAGTCTTGCCATGATTAGGGTTCGATATGCTTAAATATTGACTTTCTAAATGTCGGTTTGACTTTTTGAACTCTGATTGTGCTTATCCGATTCTGGCTGTTCCTAAGTATGTATTTTACTGTCTATGATTACCGGTTACTCCGCTTTGCTTACCCCACTTAGTTTCCCTCATTTCTTTGTGAAATTGAGTTTTTCTACTAAGTGTGGGGTAGGGTTTTAGTTGACTAATCTGGTTTCATTCTGGTTTTAGGAACACCACTTATGAGCGCAGGACTAAGGCGCGACTTGATGGCGCCTCAAGCTCAGGAGCTGCCGCTCCCGTCACACCCGCCGTTCTGGGTCCCCCACCTGCACTACCCCGCCGGGCTGGATACCATCGCATTGTCGCCCGTCTACCAGACTTCTATTTTCAGTGCTTCCAGAAGCTCGAGCACGTTAGGGGAGTTGACGTGCGCCCTCTTTCCATGGATTCCCTGCACGATCATGATGAGGACTACCACCGGAACGTGCATGACGCCTTAGCACCGGCTGGTCTCCTCGAGCTGACCACCATCGCCGCCGAGTTCCCAGACATTGCCCTCCAAGAGTTCTGGGCAACCTTTGATCTGGATGAGCACAAGAGGAAGCAGCGCCAGAAGGTTGTGACCTGCTATCTTGGTGGGGTGTACAGGCAGCTCAACTACGATGAGTTTGCTGCTCATCTCGGCATCCCCTACGAGCACTATCACGACCATCACCTAGGCTGGGGCGAGGATGATAACGAGGAGGAGTACCACGCACTCTGGAGCCACATGACAGGCGTACCTGGCGATCGCCTCTGGATGAGCAACTCAGTTAAGTCGCTCTCTCACCCTCTCTTTAAATTTATTCATATGGTTTGGCGTAGATCCCTATTATATGCACCCGACAAGGATCGCCACCATATCCTTAAGGAGGAGCTCATGCTTCTCCGAGCCATCCGAGAGAGCTACCCTCTGCACCCCGGCTGGGTACTGGCTCGCATCTTCCGCCAGAAGACCAGGAGGAAGACGCCACCTCGCAGACTCTTGGGGGGTAACTTCATAGGACAGCTCATCATCTCCTTCGGCATCAGCCATGAGTATGGCCCGCACATTCCACGACACCGAGTTAGGACTGTTGGAGGTGACCTAGCGGTTGAGTAAGACTTAGAACTCGACCTCAGTCCCCATGTAGCAGCAGATCCTCCACTCCAGCCTGTGGTCGAGTCGGAGGAAGAAGATGATGCTGAGGAGCAGCAGCCCCAGCCACCGCCAGAGTTCCAAGATTATATACCCTCGCCACATCATCAGGCAGGGTATGATCACCAGTCGCAGCCGCACATCCCCGATCCATACCAGGCGCCTCCCCAGCAGCCCCGACACCACCCCGCGGATGTTGGGGAATTATATGAGCGACTTCAGGAGTGGCGCATCACCGACAACGCCACTCAAGAGGCGCGATGGACTATTATGCAGCAGCATATGCGCCGCGCTGACAGGCGATATGAGGCACAGCTGGCGTGGCAACGCCAGCTCGGCGAATTTCTCCACTTTCCACCTCCCGGCTCACCGGACCAGCAGTGATCGGGTTGTATTCCTTTTCTGGTGTCTTCTTTTTATTTATTATTTTCGGATTTCGATCCAACTTTTTTCTGTGTGGATCCGGGGCACTTGTCCCGGTTTCCTTTTTATATTTTATTTGTTTTTGTTTTGTAGGCAGTAGGGAGATTCCCTTTGCTTCCCTTGGGTAGATTCCCTCCGCTCCGAGGACCCTTGCTCATCCCCTACACCAATCATCTCGGTCCAAGTTCTTCTACTTCACTCTGAACTCTAGAATTAGTCCTGTGAGGACACAGTCCGATTTAAGTGTGGGGTAGGATGCTAGAGAACCTTGCATGAACTTGATTGCCCTTGATTGTGTTTTATGTGTGCCTCGTGATTCCATTCCAGTCTCTCTAGCATTAGAATGGCTCAGTTCTTGATTTTTGATGTTAAGTTGTTGTTCAAACCTTCATAATGATGCTTAGACTGCTTAACCTAGAACTTGAGAACCAACTTGTATATTTTGATGCTAAATTGCCTGGTCAGAACAAAATTTTAAAATCACACTTGTAGTTTGTAGCCTTGATTGCATGAAAATTACCGAATCCGACTAGCAAACAACCTGTGAGCTTTTGATCCATTGCACGTAACTTGCAATTTAAATTCTTTCTGAGTGGTTTTCTGTTTACTTGAATGAGTTAGAGTTTGCATGAGACCTACTCGAGACCACACGCTGACACGAGTTTCTAGAAGGATAGGGGCACCTAGATTCAGCTACTAAGCCAGATAGCCTACCAAACGATAAATCCACTAGGTTTAGACCCTTGAGCTTGGTCTGTTCTTTCGGTTCGATAATACATTATAGCCATTTCCCATTTCTTTCATTCCACGTTGATCCCCTGTGGTTGTAGTTCTAGATTGACCTACCGGAAGTCGATTTGTGGTAACCTGCATATAGCCATTAAACAGGTGGTCTTAGCTAATCTGTCCAGACGTGTAAACCCCTCTAGCAACTAAAAGAAAAATAATAGAAAGAAAGAAAAGAAGCAAGCTTCAAAAGAAAAAAAAAAGAAGAAGCAGAAAAATCAGAAAAATAAGAAAAGTTTCAAAGTTTAGTTCAATAAAACGTTCTTCTCCCTACAAATGGAAGAACGAAGCCAAAAGAAAAGTTGAAAAGAAAAAGAAAAAAAAATCGTGTAAAGAAAAAGAATAAGTGCTAGGTTGCTTGAGGGTATCATAGGATGAGCGTTCATCATTCCACCCGTGTCTGGTTAGACGGTAGGAAGCCATAGATTAGATTCGAGGGAAGTTAGTCGAAAGCTACACCGCACCAAGCCATCATCATACATTCCCATCATCCATCTCATTATAAACCCGAGTAGTGTAGATTTCATTACGGTCCTAGCAGGGAAGTCCTTCTTGACTAGATACTCGTGTTGTCACAGTGGTGGAGATGTGGTCGAAATGCAAACCTATGACAGAATTCGGTAACAGAAAATGATCGAGAGCAGAAACACGTCCTTAAACACAGAGAGTGAGAGTTCCCATTGTACTATATTTATCCTGTGTGAGGAGTCTGGTCGGTCAGGTCAAATTCGTGCATGATTGGTTGCTAATTACTTGTCGTGTGCAGTTTATTAGTGAGACCAGGTAGTTTGGCTGATCTGTATGCATGCTAGGTTTCTTGTTCTAGGATCGAGCTGTTTAATAATTCATTGTGTTTGTTTGAGCTCCAATTTAATCGATCTTATCATTTATGAACATGAGCGTTTCTATTCAGTTTGCTTGAGGACAAGCGAAAGATTAAGTGTGGGGTATTTGATGACACTCGATTTGACGTGATTATCAGCCTCATTTAAGCGACATTTCTTTGCTTAAGACATGGTTTTTACGGTAGAATAACGAATATTCAATCGATTGCCCTATCTCGTGCCATTTGTGTTACCTTGGCCCGTTTCGGGTCTATTTGATGGTTTTCTAGTGTTTTTGTGTTAGCACAGGTTTTTGCCATCAAATAAAGTAACTAAGGACGTGTCTAAGGCATTGGAACATCGAGGAATCAAACCAGAATCGATCCAAGGAGCCGATCAAGTCAAACCAAAAGTCTGCCCATTCACACTTGCATTTTCGGCGAAACTAATCATATGTTTTCGGCGAAGATAGTAGTACAAATTGACTAGTGCCAAGTGAAGGAGATTTTCGGCGAAATCAATCAAGTGTTCGGACTGAGAAGAAAAGGCAGAGAGATCATGTCCATTCACAAGCATGTTTTTGGTGAAAATATCCCTATATTTTCGGCGAAAATAACAGAGTAATCCGGATCAGTTAGGGTTAAGTATAAATACTTAACCCGGCGGCCCAAAGAAGAGATACAATCATAATTTACAAAACACAACTTTTCGAGATCAGAATTCAGAGAATCCTCTCAAGTTCTGGAGCGAAGAGTTGGAGTTCGAAGAGCCGGATAGAGATCGTGACGCCATCCCTTCCACCTCGGAGAACCAGAGCTAGGAGTGTTATCTACCAAAGATCGAGGTCTGTCAGAGTCATCTAAATTAGGTTTTTCAGATTCTTTTTTGTTCTTCCTCTGAATGATGAACTCTTTCTTTGTTTTTGTTTCGTTTGTAATAATCATGAGTAGCTAAACTCGTTAGAGCTTAGACTAGATGAACCCTAAGTGACCCAGGGCTTTAGAGCGGTCACGGATCGGCGGTGATTAGATTCGAAATTCAATCAGTTCTTTTTCATGTTTGATTTGTTCTTCATTGTTCATGTTTCGTGTCTGGATTGATCACCTAGATTAGATTCTGGTTAAGCTAAGGATAGAAGCGAACGCTCACCTTACTTTAGAACATCGAATTGAACAATTAACCTTATAATTGGAGTGTGCCTTTCGTAGGAACCGGTTAGGTTTAATTCACTGCAAGAGTAACTCATTAATCATTAGTAATTACACCAGTTAATTAAGTCGTTGCGAGAGGCGACTGTACCCGGGCGGCTAGTTAATCATGGTAGTTAGAACGGATAGAGCGAACGTTCGCCAGTCTTAAACCTAAGGGTAAGGAGTTATGGTGGTGTCTTAGTAATTGATTGAATGAGAATTGAAATCCGCTGATCTGTTGATTGCCAATGCTCTGGGGAACGAAGGGGGATTCAAAGTCTAAGTTCGTCTGTCATCCTTGTTTTCAAACCCTAATTTCCAATCTGCTTTAATTTAAATTTTTAATTTCTCTGCTTTTCGTAGAATTAGAAGTCGTGGAACTCACACCACACACAACTTGTTTACATTCGAGTATTTTGCCAGTTTTGAAGTAGTCGATCTTAGAAGACCCCTGGAATATGATCTGCTGTAGCTTTTCTTAGCTTAGTAGTTATTTGGTTGAACCCGAACAACGATCTTAGGCTCACCAGAAGCTTTGCCGGAGTCGTCAGAATTAGGTTTTTCAGTTCTTATCTGTTCTTCCTCTGTATGATGATTTCCTTTGTTGCCTTTGTTTCTTCTGTTATCGTTATGAGTAGCTGACCTCATAGAGCTTAGATTAGATGAACCCTAAGTGACCCAGGGCTTTAAAGCGGTCACAGATTGGCGGTAATTAGATTCAAAGTTCAATCAGTTTCTCTTTGCATGGTTGTTTTGTTCTTCATTCTTTATGTTTCTCTTCTGGTTGGTCGCCTAGATTAGGTTTATGCAAGTTAGGGTTAGTCGCCAGATGTTGTCGCTAGACAGTTCCCTGCTTTGGCGCATAAACTTGTCTTCCTTGATCACCTAGTTTAGATTCTTGTTAGGCTGAGGATAGAAGCGAACGCTCGCCTCTCTTTAAAACATCAATTCAACCAATTAACCTATTCATTGGAGTGTGCCTTTCGTAGGAACCAGTTAGGGTTAATCCATTGCAAGAGTAACTCATAAATCGTTAGTAATTCCACCAGTTAGTTTAGTCGTCGCGAGAGGTGACCGTACCCGGGCGGCTAATTAGTCTTGGTAGCTAGATCGGATAGAGCAAACGTTCGCCAGTCTTAAACCTAAGGGTCAGGAGTTATGGGGGTGTATAGAAACCGATTGAATTAGAAGTGAAAACCGCTGGTCTTGTGATTGTCGTTGCCTTGGTGATCTAAGGGGGATTCGAAATCTAAGCTCGTCTATCTTCTCATTAGTCAACCTTTTAATCTTTCTGTCTTTTATTTTCCTGCTTTATTAGATTAGAAGTCGTGGAACGATGTGCAAGATTTCACTCACAACATACAAGGTCGTATTCCACGAGGGCTCTTTCAAAAGCTTGTACTCACACGGTTCATGGATGGTCTATTCATTTAAAATAGGTTTTAGTTTGGAAAGGAAATAAACACATAAAAGAAACTAAACAAGAAAGCAAATCAAAAGGGTGCAAATCAAAGGTAAAGGAGGTTAACTTGGAAAGATAGCTTCATCATGCTCAAGAGGAACAAATGCACAAACAAGCCAAACATGATCGAGGATGCAATCGAATGACCATGCAAATCCCTTCTATAGACTCAATGCACTCTCGTCGCACCAAATCCCTATCCTATAACCACTCAACCTAGGCTCTCGCTCTCAAGCTAAGTGACTAAGGATGCATTAAAGGTGTTTGATGAAATGCCAAGCTACAAAACCCTCTCCTATGACTCTATGACCACTAGGCTAGACACCACACTCTCATGTCAATGTCCTAACACTAAGAGAATCATCAAAAGACTAATCAAAGTTCAATTGAATGAAAAACCTAATGCACACCAAGTGTTCGATAAAATGCACAAGTGAGAAATCATGCAACTATGGTTGAATTGAGGAGATCTAATCTCTTAGAACACACTCCCTTCAATCCCTAGACCTACAATCCATGTAATCCAAGCACTCTCATGCATTACATTACAAAAGATAGACCAATCAAGCCATAGCCATCAATGGAATTAACAACAAGTCATAGAGACCATCCTCATACAATCCAAGAACAATCATAGCATGTTTGTACAATTCACCTCTATCCTAGCACAACCATCTATCAATCCAAGAAAACCTAGGAAATCAGGCACACATGGCCAAGGGTACACAAGAGAAAGAAAGAGAGATGGTCACCAAGGGTTCCATGGCAATCCTCTTCTTGCAAGCTCCTCTCCCCAAGGTTGTGGGCTTCAATCCAAGCTCCTTACTCCAATTTGCACCTTGCTCTAAGGTTGATGATGGATTGATTGATGAGGAGAAAAGGGTTTGTGAAGTTGAGAGGAAATAGGAATGATCGGCGAGTGTGTAAAATAATAATGAGCTCTCCCCTTTAATTCTCGCCCCTTCTTCTTTATATAGCCCGCCGGAAGACACTAGAATTTTCGGTGAATATAATGTGAGATTTTCGCCGAAACTGCCTTTGTAAACACCGTCCGGCTTGCCATCTCTTCACAGATTTTTGGCAAAAACATTGCATAATTTTCGCCGAAAATAACTTCAATGATCAAAGGTCCGCCGTCTGCTTAGAGTTTTCGGTCCGAGAACTCTAGGTTCTCGCCGAAAATTCCTTTAGAAATGGTGCATTTTCTCCAATCTTGCATCGGCCGTATCTCCTCCGTCCTAGCTCCGATTGACCTCCTGTTTGATCCTACGTGCTCCTTGTCACCAGTACTATAATGCCAAGACCTGAAAATACAAAGAAAACAGCTCCAATAGATACGGAATTGGCCTCAAAGTAGCAACCGGACAACAAATGGACACTTAGCACAAAACTTCAATAAAAGCATATTAAGCATGGCATTTAAGGATCAAACACGGGCATTTCATAGGCTAATCGAAGGCTTAAAATGCACTAAATATAGTCACATCAAATTCCCCTACGACTAAGCTTTGCTTGTCCTCAAGCAAATGAATTAGAAAACATCCAAGTTCACAAATCACAAGATCGGTTCCATTGAAATTCAAGCAATCACAATTTGGCTTAAACTGTTCCACGAACAAACTAAACCTACACATGGAAGAACATCAACCAAACAAGTCTAAACCTTACTAATTTCTGCACACTTCAAGTAGTGGTTGATTGGGACACAGCAAAAACCGACCACGACAACACCAACTCTAATTAAAAGGACTTGAACTCGGGAAAAGGAATTTGAAAGTGGTGAGTGATTATGATGTGGCTATCAACTCGACTTCATCCGCTTCTAGATCCGCACTTTACAAACTCAGGCTAGGATCAAGGGCTACATTTGAGAACTCTTTTTCTTTCTTTTCTTTTCTTTTCATTTCCATTTTTTTCCTTCTTTTTTTTCTTTTTTTCTTACTGCATACTAGTGCTCGATTCAACACTTCACTTAGGTGTTGAACCTGCCTAGCTCACAGCCTTTGCCCTTTTGCTAGTGCTCAACCCGACACTTCACTTAGGTGCCGAGCTTGCCTAGCTTTTCTTTTGAGCATTTTTTTTTCTTTTCTTCACAATTTAGCCACTTGATCCTTAGCCCCTTACAACTTCCACACAAGATTTCGAATTGGATTCCGTCTAATCTCAAGCCACAATCACGAAGGATCAAAAAGGGTAAAGAAAGACATGGAAAAGGGGTGAAAATTCTGATTGCCTTCATCATCTTAGACCGGTGTTATCGAGTGGTACAAAAACACGCACCAAACCAATCAACCAACATACAAGAGTGATAAAATCTCTGTTCTGGCCTAGACTCATTGGATATTAGTGCAAACATGCTGGTTATAGGTTCTAAGTGGAACAGTCTAAAGTCATTGTGAAAGCTTGAAGTCAATTAAACACCAAAAGTCAAAAACCAAATGATTCTAATATAGAGGAATTTGGAAACAATCAAGATCATGCAAATCATCAAAGCATAGCATTATATCTCTACCACAAATAATCACACCAAACCTCAAACTCCCCTACGACTAACATGAGCATTATCCTCAATGATCAAAAGAGAGAGGGTAAGGTGGAACGAAGTTACCGCGTTGGTAGAGAGGAGCATAGGACGTAAAAGTGGTGAAAGAGTTCCATGATGATCCTTGGTGAAGAGTGATCCAAAATGCTTGTCAAACCTTATTCAAAAAGCCAAAACAACACAAAAACCTCAAACAGCAATCAAAAGCGAAAAAGTAAAGATAACATGGGGTGCCTCCCAAGAAGCGCTTGGTTACCGTCTTAAGCTCGACGATACCTGTGTTATGGTGTCCAACTTAGTACCTCCTTGATGTCAAGTAGCTTCTTCCACGATGAAAGTTGAGCTCCAAGAAACGTCTTGGGAGAATGGTAGACTAGCCAATGCACATTGATGCTTGTATAGCACTTGATACCTTGGGGTGGCTTGCTACCTTTGAGTTTCGAAGCTTGAGGAAGAAAGTATGGTAGGGGGCCACCATTGAGCTCCATCATCTCCAAGTTGGTGATGCCACTCGAAGAGTCTTCCGGTTCAAACATGGACAACTCCTCTTCCATTATCACCTTAGGGGAGGTTATGAAGCTTGTGCCCGTCTCTTGACACAAGTACTTCATGATCAAGCAAGAAGATTGAAGAGTACTCACAATCCTTGGTGGGACCACAATTGAGTGGTGTTGTTCACTTTCGTGCTCCACTCTCGGTGTCACCTCTTCTTGAAGCATCTCCAAATCATCTCTCACGTCCTCTAAAGGGTCATCATCCTCAAGTCTCCTTGATTCTTCTATCCTCACATCATTGTCACATGGTGTTTCCATGGGAAAAACATGCTCTTCAATCTCCTCCACTACCAAATCTTCTTCCATGTCAAGCTCTTCGGATTCACAAGTGTAATCTTCATCATCATAAACGTACTCCACCTTCTTGGGCTGATTCTCATCCTCTAGAGCTTCCGTGATGAGATTCATACTTTGGGCCAAGCGATTGAGCCGAGCCACGTTGTCATCCGTAATCTTCAAGAACTCCTCTAGCATGGATGGAGAGGGAGAGTGTTGCTCCACCTTATGGGGTTGATGTTTATTTTCAAGCATCCCATTGATGTGCGCCATGCTTTGAGCTAAACGATTAAGTTGATTCGCATTGTCTTCCGCAATCTTCAAAGCTTCCTCAAGCGTCGGCAAAGGTGGAGGAGGTTCCTCATAGCTTACAAACTCCTCTCGAGGACGCTCACTTTCCTTTACCATTTTCAAGAGCTCCTCTAGCATAGAAGGCGGTGGAGAATGTTGTTCATGACTTGTGAAATCCTCTTGATAATACTCCGGCAAGACTTGATGGTAGGGTGGAGAAGGATAAGGACATTGCTCATTCCACATGGGTGTTGAAGCTTGTTGTTCTTGATCCCACCAATGGCTATCTCCCTCATAAGTTTCTTGGTAGTAGTTAGATGGAGTAGGATGACCATAAAATGGGTTAGGAGATGGATTCCACCCTTGATAGGGTCCATAACCATTACCTCCATTCCACGAGTTCATCTTACTTGCAACCTTGCTCCCATGAACTAGATAGGTGGATATGGGACCTACAAACACGCACAACAAACACAACCAAGTGGTACAACAATGTTGGATAACAAAACTACACAAACAAATACAAAAACAAACAATAAAGAAGCAAAACTAAAATGGAAGGAAGTGAATAGAGCGGTCCACTACTAAATGCTTTCAAAGGATTGAGAAAGGTCCCCGGCAACGGCGCCAAAAACTTGATGTGCAAGATTTCACTCACAGCATACAAGGTCGTATTCCACGAGGGCTCTTTCAAAAGCTTGTACTCACACGGTTCATGGACGGTCTATTAATTTAAAATAGGTTTTAGTTTGGAAAGGAAATAAACACATAAAAGAAACTAAACAAGAAAGCAAATCAAAAGGGTGCAAATCAAAGGTAAAGGAGGTTAACTTGGAAAGATAGCTTCATCATGCTCAAGAGGAACAAATGCACAAACAAGCCAAACATGATCGAGGATGCAATCGAATGACCATGCAAATCCCTTCTATAGACTCAATGCACTCTCGTCGCACCAAATCCCTATCCTATAACCACTCAACCTAGGCTCTCGCTCTCAAGCTAAGTGACTAAGGATGCATTAAAGGTGTTTGATGAAATGCCAAGCTACAAAACCCTCTCCTATGACTCTATGACCACTAGGCTAGACACCACACTCTCATGTCAATGTCCTAACACTAAGAGAATCATCAAAAGACTAATCAAAGTTCAATTGAATGGAAAACCTAATGCACACCAAGTGTTCGATAAAATGCACAGGTGAGAAATCATGCAACTATGGTTGAATTGAGGAGATCTAATCTCTTAGAACACACTCCCTTCAATCCCTAGACCTACAATCCATGTAATCCAAGCACTCTCATGCATTACATTACAAAAGATAGACCAATCAAGCCATAGCCATCAATGGAATTAACAACAAGTCATAGAGACCATCCTCATACAATCCAAGAACAATCATAGCATGTTTGTACAATTCACCTCTATCCTAGCACAACCATCTATCAATCCAAGAAAACCTAGGAAATCAGCCACACATGGCCAAGGGTACACAAGAGAAAGAAAGAGAGATGGTCACCAAGGGTTCCATGGCAATCCTCTTCTTGCAAGCTCATCTCCCCAAGGTTGTGGGCTTCAATCCAAGCTCCTTACTCCAATTTGCACCTTGCTCTAAGGTTGATGATGGATTGATTTATGAGGAGAAAAGGGTTTGTGAAGTTGACAGGAAATAGGAATGATCGGCGAGTGTGTAAAATAATATGAGCTCTCCCCTTTAATTCTCGCCCCTTCTTCTTTATATAGCCCGCCGGAAGACACTAGAATTTTCGGCGAATATAATGTGAGATTTTCGGCGAAACTGCCTTTGTAAACACCGTCCGGCTTGCCATCTCTTCACAGATTTTCGGCGAAAACATTGCATAATTTTGCCAAAAATAACTTCAATGATCAAAGGTCCGCCGTCTGCTTAGAGTTTTCGGTCCGAGAACTCTAGGTTCTCGCCGAAAATTCCTTTAGAAATGGTGCATTTTCTCCAATCTTGCATCGGCCGTATCTCCTCCGTCCTAGCTCCGATTGACCTCCCGTTTGATCCTACGTGCTCCTTGTCACCAGTACTACAATGAAAAGACCTGAGAATACAAAGAAAACAGCTCCAATAGACACGGAATTGGCCTCAAAGTAGCAACCGGACAACAAATGGACACTTAGCACAAAACTTCTATAAAAGCATATTAAGCATGGCATTTAAGGATCAAACACGGGCATTTCATAGGCTAATCGAAGGCTTAAAAAGCACTAAATATAGTCACATCATGGAACTCACACCACGCACAACCTATTTAAACCTGAGTAATTTGCCAACATATTTGCGTAGACAAGAAGAAGAGACCTCGAGTAGAATACGATCTAGTCTACCTTGGTAGATTAGTTATTTGAATCACGCCAAAAGCGTGTCATCAGTCTCCTCATGCAATACCATGAGGAACCTACACACGAGCACAACAAGAACACCAAAGTAACATGACAATGTGGAATAACAAAATCAAGCAAACAAGTAACGAGGAAGTGAATAGATCGGTCATTTCCTAAATGATTTCTTAGGATTGAGAAAGTCCTTGACAACGGCGCCAAAAACTTGACGTGCTAATAACCAACCAAGAAGGTATGATTACTAACACTCAAGGTCGTATTCCTCGAGGGCTCTCTCAAATACTAATACTCACACTCCTTGTAGATGGTCTAGAATTTTAAAACGAGTTTTGGTTTGATAAAATGATTCAAAACCATAAACAAAACTAAACAAGTAAGACAATAACTAACAAGGAAGATTGAAGTTCAAACAAGAGAAGATGAGCTCAACTTAATGAGGGATTTCTTCATGCTCTAGAGAAATGAAAGTCAAGTTGAGTCACAAGCATCAATGTGTAGTCAATTGGCCATGCATAAAACTTAGGTAGAACCAACAACTCTCGCAAGATTGATTCGCTACTCCTAAACCACATGAACTATGCTCTCGCTATAGAAACAAAGGAATAGAGTGTCTTAATCAAGTTCAATGAAATGCTCAAACACCTAATCTCCTAATTAACATCCCCTAACACAAGGAAATGATGCAAGATACTTTCATATCAATCATAGAACACTAGAATAAAAATCACAAGGTCTTTCAACCTCTAATTGAACAAAAACTCTAATGCACACCAAGTGTTTGTGAAAATGCCAACAAGGAAACCAAGTAGAAAATGGTTGCAAAAGAGTGATTAAATCTCTCAAATCATTAATTACAATCCTTAAACCTTAGATCAACATCATCCAGTCACTTTCATATATTGAATGACATAGGAATGTACCATAAAAACCAATCAAGCTCACATGGCATACAAGCACAAGGTTTAAGAACCAACCTCTTACAACATTGACTATGGAGGACTGAACTCATACAATCACCCATCTATCCTAGCATGAATAATCACCCCACTAAGTTAACCCCTAAATTTAGCCTAGCACAACCATGGAGAAGATCTGAAATGGAAAAGGAGAGATCACCATAGCATCCATGGAGGAATCTTCACTCTTACACTTGATGCCAATCCAAGGTGAGATGCTTCAATCCTTAGCTCCAATTGCTCCAACTTTGATCTTCAAGTTCTTCCTAGGTGTTGAGAGGGATGGAGAATGGATTGGGAGTGGAGTCGTAGGTGATGATCGATTGATGAATGATCCTCCCAATCGAAATCGCCACTGCTTAAATAGTAATTACCAGAAAAGAGCAAAGTTCTCGGCGAGAACTTTGAAGTTCTTGCCGAGAACTTCTTTGCAAAGTGACTGGAAATTATTGATGAGAAATGGCTTTGAATTCCTTCATATGTTCTCGGCGAGAACATTGTAAGTTCTCGCCGTGAACTTCTTCATAAACGTTGCTAGCAGAATTTTGCATTAATCTCGAACTTGCTATGGCCCTATCTCCCTTGTCTGAACTCCGATTAAGCTCCCGTTTGATCCTATGGACTCCTTGTAACCTCTACTATTATTCCATGGCCTGAAAAGTACACAAACACAACTCGCTATAGACATGAAATTGTTCCACAAGTGACCCTTGGGCAACAAAAGTGCAAATTGTGTAAAATGACTCTAAAAGCATACAAACCATGGCACAACGAGATCAAATACGGGTATTTCTTAGGTTAATAGTAGGCTCATAATGAATGAAATAAGGTCACATCAGCTACCATATGCTTTAAGGTTTTCTCTTTCTCGTTATGTGTTTGCATATATCTTGTATTCTCATGTTCAAAATTCATGTTTAGAACTCAGAAGTTATTTCTGATATCATAACTTTGTGTTCATCATTCATGTTGATTTAATTACTTGTGGATTGTAGGGATTCTGCTTGGAACCGTACCATGACATGCTCGAATCAGTCTTCGTCAGTACATATCTTGTTTGGAATTCCAGGGCAAGTAGCAACACCATTTCTACTCAGTTCACCATATAATATCATTAATATGTACTGTGTAAGTAGTGAGACAAAAGACACGTAGAAGGAAGATGGGAAATTATTAAACATGTGATATTAATTCCAGAACTCAATTTTTAGGTTCCAGATTCAGCTTCGGCTCAGTCTGTGAATATTTTTCAGTCCGAAAGTGCTTGACTCGGTTTTTGGTGGTGGTTCAATTGTAAACCAAAACCGACTGGTTTGGCTCGGCTGAAAATGGACCCAAGTTGGTTCGGTCTCTAGTTCTTGTTTTCCCCATATTTTGGTTTTGGTTAATAGTAATTTTGGTTCGATTTTGACCGAACTAGCCTTATTGCCAGCCCTATTTGTGGTGGTCTGGAAACTTGTGTAGAAAGGTTGTGGTGTAGTGCTCAGGGTTGAAAGCTATATTGATCTGTCCGGATTCAAGAATCGGCCAAGGAAACTGTGAGGGGTTTTTCATTGAAATGTCATTTTAACTACTATGATCCATACCTAGCTTTCATTGCTCATTGTTGTGTTGTTATTGAATAACATCTTATGATGTAATTCGAGCATTGGTTGTTAGACTACCTTGTTTGATATCGATAGGGATTACACGCATGATTAGACTGATCTCACAGGTTGGAATTAGGTGTGAGCGCGGGTGATCCATTTATGGATTGCACAATCCCCTAGGTAATTAAAGGGCTAAATGAGTCTTAATGACCGGGAGCATGGCCTATATGGAACTGGGATGGTCAATAGACCTTACATGCTTAAGGGATCCTTTTAAAGGATCTGGATAGGGATTGCTCGGGCTACCAACCTCTAACTGTTGTGATCTTTCATTGATCTGTTTGGCTTATTGGTTTTACTGCTTTCAGAGCATGTGGGATTATTATTTCTTACTAGTTCACTCAGTGCATGTCACAGACCCCTCTTTCTTTGGTTTCTTTCCCAGTTTTTTTTTGGGTATGGTGAGCAGGTCACCATGCCACCTAGGAGAGTGATGACACTCGATTTAACGTGATTATCAACCTCATTTAAGTGACATTTCCTTGCTTAAGACATGGTTTTTAGGGTAGAATAGTGAATATTCACTCAACTGCTCTATCTCGTGCCATTTGTGTTAACTTGGCCCGTTTCGGGTCTATTTGATGGTTTTCTAGTGTTTTCATGTTAGCACAGGTTTTTGCCATCAAATATAGTAGCCAAATGACGTGTCTAAGGCATTAGAACCCCCAAGAATTGCACCAGAATCAACCAGAGAAGTCAATCAAGTCAACACATCCCTGCCCGATTTGCACAGCAGTTTTCGGCGAAAATGATCTTAAGTTTTCGCCGAAAACTCAAGAAGAAATTGGCAGTCCATTACAAGAGCAGTTTTTGGTGAAAACTGGTGAAGTTTTCGCCGCAAACTCCAAGCAACTTTGAGCAGAGGAAACAGACGGATCAAGCCAAATTCTAAAGGGAATTTTCGCCAAAAATTCTCTGAGTTTTCGACGAAAACTTAAGCTGTTTCCAGCTGAACCACGGCTAGGTTTAAATACAAAAACCGGCGGCTGAAATCACCATCTCATAACTTACACTTTGGAAAAAAATTCCAAGATGGAGACTAGAGAAAGGAAAAGTGAAAAGAGTTCGAGGAGCCAGGAACGGATCGTGATGCCATCCTTCCATCTCGGAGAACCAGTGCTAGGAGTTGAAGATTCAGCAGATTGAAGCTGCAAGGATTCGTTGAAATTAGGTTTTGTAGTTCTTCTCTATCTTTCCTACCTGAGATGTATTCTTTGTTCGTCTTTGATTCTTCTGTATTGAATATGAGTAGCTAAACTTGTAGAGCTTAGATTAGATGAACCCTAAGTGACCTAAGGCTTTAAAGCGGTCACGGATCGGCGGTGATTAGATTCGAAATTCATTCAGTTCCTCCTTCATGTTTGATTTGTTCTTTGTTCTCTGTGTTTCTTGTCTGGTTTGGCCACCTAGATTAGATTCTTGTTAAGCTAAAGATAGAAGCGAACGCTCGCCTTACTTTAAAACATCAAATCGAACAATTAACCTAATCATTGGAGTGTGCCTTTCGTAGGAACTAGTTAGGGTTAATCCACTGCAAGAGTAACTCATAAATCGTTAGTAATTGCACCAGTTAATTAAGCCGTTGAGAGAGGCGACCGTACCCGAGCAACTAATTAATCTTGGTAGCTAGATCGGATAGAGCGAATGTTCGCCAGTCTTAAACCTAAGGGTCAGGAGTTATGGTGGTGTATGTGAACTGAATGAATTAGAATCGAAAATCGCTGGACTATTGACTGTCGTTGCTTTGGTGATCTAAGGGGGATTCGAAGTCTAAGCTTGCTTGTCGTCATTCAAAGTCAATCAATCAATCAATTATTTCTGCATTTAATTTTCATTTCATTTCACCTTGCATATTAGTTTAGAAGTCGTGGAACCCACACCACGCACTACGTGTTCAACCTTGAGTAAAAATTGCCAACGTATTTGAGTAAGCAAGTATCGGAGCTCTGTAGCTCCGGTTATCCCCGAAACAAGCTTTTCACGTAGTTGGCCAACTTTGTCGCTTTTCGTCCATTTTCTTGAGTCGTGTCTAAAAGGTTAGTTGTTGGGTTTTCAATTTCAAATCTTTTGACATGATGATTGTTGAATTTCGATGAGTTTAAATTTGGTCTATCTTGTTTTGCGTGCCTGTTGTTTTGGTGTGATTTTTTCTGAACAGATTGAGCTTAGACGATCTAGATTGCTCTAGGAATGTCGTGCCGTGAATTTGAAAAAAAAAAGAGTGAAAATATTTTCAAAATTCCCCTTAACCCTCTTCGTTTCGACTTTTATTCTGTGTGGATCCGGGACACTTGTCCCGATCTCCATTTGATCTTTTCTTGTTTTTTGTTTTTGTAGGAACGAACTTGACCATGTTCATCCACCACACTGACCATCACCTTCCAGGTTCTTCGTATCTCTCTACTCTAGATTAGTTTGTGAGGACACATAACCGTTTAAGTGTGGGGTATGATTCTAGGATTATGCATGATCTTGCTTGATTTTCTGTGATTCTATGGTTCATTTTGAATTTCTCTAGCATAGAATTGCTCAATTTTTGACTTGTGATGTTAAATTGACTTCAATTATTCACAATGACGTCTAGATTGTTCCACTTAGAATCTGTAACCAACATGTCGGAACTGATATCAAATGAGTCTAGGTCAGAACAGATCATAAATCACTCTTGTAGTTGAAATTTGAATCAATTAAACTATTTTGCTTGTTAATCACAAAGCTCGATAACACCTTTCTAAGATGATAAATGCTAGTTTCTCCCATGTTTTTCACTCCATATTTTTGCACCTGTGATTGTGGCTTGAGATTAGACGGAAATCCAATTCGAAATATTGTGTAAAAAGTTATAACTAGCTAGGATTAAGTGGCTAAATGGTTAAATCAAGTAATTAAGTTGTGCAAATCAATGCTAAGTTCTTAAAGTGCTGAAAATCAAAGCTAGGCAAGCCCGACGCCTAAGTGAAGTGTTTGGGTTGAGCACTAGCAAAAGGCACAAATACTGCGAGCTAGGCAGGTCCAACACCTAAGCGAAGTGTTTGGTATCGAGCACTAGTATGCAGTAAATAAATTGAAGGAAGAAGTTGAAACTTGAAATAAATTGTTGTTTAAATCGGTCCTAGCTAGAACATGTAACGTACAGATCTAGAAACGGATGAAGTCGAGTTGATAGCCATGTCAATTTTCCGTACCTTCGCATCCACATCATGGCTAGAGCTTAAAGTCTTTTTTATTAGAATTGGTGTTATCATTGTCGGTTAATTATGATTATTTATTTTGCCAAGAAACGAGCTTTGTTTAAACTACTACTTAAAGTGTGCAGAAATTAGTGAGATCAAAATTTGTCTGGTTGATGTTCTTGCATGTGTAGGTGATGACACTCGATTTGATGTGATTATCAACCTCATTTAAGCGACATTTCTTTGCTTAAGACATGGTTTTTAGGGTAGAATAATGAATATTCAATCGATTGCCCTATCTCGTGCCATTTGTGTTACCTTGGCCCGTTTCGGGTCTATTTGATGGTTTTCTAGTGTTTTTGTGTTAGCACAAGTTTTTGCCATCAAATAAAGTAACTAAGGACGTGTCTAAGGCATTGGAACATCGAGGAATCAAACCGGAATCGATCCAAGGAGCCGATCAAGTCAAACCAAAAGTCTGCCCATTCACACTTGCATTTTCGGCGAAACTAATCATATGTTTTCGGCGAAGATAGTAGTACAAATCGACTGATGCCAAGTGAAGGAGATTTTCGGCGAAATCAATCAAGTGTTCGGACCGAGAAGAAAAGGCAGAGAGATCATGTCCATTCACAAGCATGTTTTCGGTGAAAATATCCCTATATTTTCGGCGAAAATAACAGAGTAATCCGAATCAGTTAGGGTTAAGTATAAATACTTAACCCGGCGGCCCAAAGAAGATATACAATCATAATTTACAAAACACAACTTTTCGAGATCAGAATTCAGAGAATCCTCTCAAGTTTTGGAGCGAAGAGTTGGAGTTCGAAGAGCCGGATAGAGATCGTGACGCCGTCCCTTCCACCTCGGAGAACCGGAGCTAGGAGTGTTATCTACCGAAGATCGAGGTCTGTCAGAGTCATCAAAATTAGGTTTTTCAGATTCTTTTCTGTTCTTCCTCTGAATGATGAACTCTTTCTTTGTCTTTGTTTCGTTTGTAATAATCATGAGTAGCTAAATCGTTAGAGCTTAGACTAGATGAACCCTAAGTGACCCAGGGCTTTAAAGCGGTCACGGATCGGCGGTGATTAGATTCGAAATTCAATCAGTTCTTTTTCATGTTTGATTCGTTCTTCATTGTTCATGTTTCTTGTCTGGATTGATCACCTAGATTAGATTCTGGTTAAGCTAAGGATAGAAGCGAACGCTCGCCTTACTTTAGAACATCGAATTGAACAATTAACCTTATAATTGGAGTGTGCCTTTCATAGGAACCGGTTAGGGTTAATTCACTGCAAGAGTAACTCATTAATCATTAGTAATTACACCAGTTAATTAAGTCGTTGCGAGAGGCGACCGTACCCAGGCGGCTAGTTAATCTTGGTAGTTAGAACGGATAGAGCGAACGTTCGCCGGTCTTAAACCTAAGGGTAAGGAGTTATGGTGGTGTCTTAGTAATTGATTGAATGAGAATTGAAATCCGCTGATCTGTTGATTGCTAATGCTCTGGGGAACGAAGGGGGATTCAAAGTCTAAGTTCGTCTGTCATCCTTGTTTTCAAACCCTAATTTCCAATCTGCTTTAGTTAAAATTTTTAATTTCTCTGCTTTTTGTAGAATTAGAAGTCGTGGAACTCACACCACGCACAACTTGTTTACTTTCGAGTATTTTGCTAGTTTTGAAGTAGTCGATCTTAGAAGACCCCTGGAATACGATCTGCTGTAGCTTTTCTTAGCTTAGTAGTTATTTGGTTGAACCCGAACAACGATCTTAGGCTCACCAGAAGCTTTGCCAGAGTCGTCAGAATTAGGTTTTTCAGTTCTTATCTGTTCTTCCTCTGTATGATGATTTCCATTGTTGCCTTTGTTTCTTCTGTTATCATTATGAGTAGCTGAACTCATAGAGCTTAGATTAGATGAACCCTAAGTGACCTAGGGCTTTAAAGCGGTCACAGATTGGCGGTAATTAGATTCAAAGTTCAATCAGTTTCTCTTTGCATGGTTGTTTTGTTCTTCATTCTTTATGTTTCTCTTCTGGTTGGTCGCCTAGATTAGGTTTATGCAAGTTAGGGTTAGTCGCCAGATGTTGTCGCTAGACAGTTCCCTGCTTTGGCGCATAAACTTGTCTTCCTTGATCACCTAGTTTAGATTCTTGTTAGGCTGAGGATAGAAGCGAACGCTCGCCTCTCTTTAAAACATCAATTCAACCAATTGACCTATTCATTGGAGTGTGCCTTTCGTAGGAACCAGTTAGGGTTAATCCATTGCAAGAGTAACTCATAAATCGTTAGTAATTCCACCAGTTAGTTTAGTCGTCGCGAGAGGCGACCGTACCCGGGCGGCTAATTAGTCTTGGTAGCTAGATCGGATAGAGCAAACGTTCGCCAGTCTTAAACCTAAGGGTCAGGAGTTATGGGGGGTGTATAGAACCGATTGAATTAGAAGTGAAAACCGCTGGTCTTGTGATTGTTGTTGCCTTGGTGATCTAAGGGGGATTCGAAATCTAAGCCCGTCTATCTTCTGATTAGTCAACCTTTTAATCTTTCTGTCTTTTATTTTCCTGCTTTATTAGATTAGAAGTCGTGGAACTCACACCACGCACAACTTGTTTACTTTCGAGTATTTTGCCAGTTATGAAGTAGTCGATCTTAGAAGACCCCTGGAATACGATCTGCTGTAGCTTTTCTTAGCTTAGTAGTTATTTGGTTGAACCCGAACAACGATCTTAGGCTCACCAGTAGGTTAAGTTTCTACGTGGATTAGTATAAACCAAATCGTTAGAAATTGAATCTCAGTTTAATCTCGTGTCATTCGTGAATTTGAGTGTGTTCTACTTCAGTTTGCTTGAGGACAAGCGAAAGTTTAAGTGTGGGGTATTGATGACACTCGATTTGACGTGATTTTCAGCCCCATTTAAGCGACATTTCATGCCCCTTTGATGCCATTTTGATGAGTATTTGGTGAAAATGTGTTTATTATGTAATTTTAGGCTCCTAGTGCGTACATTGTCCATTTCTTGGCTATTTTTACCAGTTTTGTGAGCTTTTATGTTGAGCCTCTAGGTTACCACATTATATAGGACTCTCTCACGAGTCCAGCGCTTCAAACGGGGACCAAATCGGAGTTCAAACGGAGCGGGAATCATCGAAACAATTTGGAGCTCTACCTAGGGGTTTTTAACTAAAGTTTTTGGCGAAAACTCCTTTGAAAATCGTGGCAGAAACCCTAATTTTCAGCCTTTTCCAACTTGTAAAGGGTTTCTAGGGTTATATATAGACTTTTTGAAGCTAGATTAGATATACACGAATTTTGGCTGATTAGCCACGACCTTAGGGTCGATAGATAGATTTCAGAGAGTTCGAAGATCCGTGGAGAGATCGTGACGCCATCCTTCCACCTCGGAGAGCTCGGAGCTTAAAGTTGAAGATCCAGGAGATCAAAGCTTCGCCGGAGTCGTCAGAGTTAGGTTTTTCAGTTCTTATATGTTCTTCCTCTTTATGATGATTTCCTTTGTTGCCTTTGATTCTTCTGTTATCGTTATGAGTAGCTGAACTCGTAGAGCTCAGATTAGATGAACCCTAAGTGACCCAGGGCTTTAAAGCGGTCATGGATTGGCGGTAATTAGATTCAAAATTCAATCAGTTTCTCTTTGCATGCTTGTTTTGTTCTTCACTGTTTATGTTTCTTCTATGGTTGATCGCCTAGATTAGGTATTTGCAAGTTAGGGTTAGTCGCCAGATGTTGTCGCTAGACAGTTCCCTGCTTTGGCACTTAAACTTGTCTTCCTTAATCACCTAGTTTAGATTCTTGTTAAGCTGAGGATAGAAGCGAACGCTCGCCTCTCTTTAAAACATCAAATCAACCAATTAACCTATTCATTGGAGTGTGCCTTTCGTAGGAACCAGTTAGGGTTAATCCATTGCAAGAGTAACTCATAAATCGTTAGTAATTCCACCAGTTAGTTTAGTCGTTGCGAGAGGCGACCGTACTCGGGCGACTAATTAATCTTGGTAGCTAGATCGGATAGAGCGAACGTTCGCCAGTATTAAACCTAAGGGTAAGAAGTTATGGTGGTGTATAGAAATTGATTGAATGAGAATTGAAAACCGCTGGTCTTGTGATTGCTGTTGCCTTGGTTATCTAAGGGGGATTCAAAATCTAAGCTCGTCTATCTTCTCGTTAGTCAACCTTTTAACTGGTGCAATTACTAACGATTTATGAGTTACTCTTGCAGTGGATTAACCCTAACTGGTTCCTACGAAAGGCACACTCCAATGATTAGGTTAATTGTTCGATTTGATGTTTTAAAGTAAGGCGAGCGTTTGCTTCTATCCTTAGCTTAACAAGAATCTAATCTACGTGATCAATCCAAACAAGAAACATGAACAATGACGAACAAATCAAACATGAAAGAGAAACTGATTGAACTTTGAATCTAATCACCACCGATCCGTGACCGCTTTAAAGCCCTGGGTCACTTAGGGTTCATCTAGTCTAAGCTCTACGAGTTTAGCTACTCATGTTTTTCACAAATGAATCAAAGACAAAGATAGAGTTCATCTTGAACAGAGGAAGAACAGAAAAGGATCTGAAAAACCTAATTAAGACGACTCCGGCAGAACTTCGATCTCTGGCAATCTGCAATCCTAGCTTCGAGTCTCCGAGATGAAAGGGATGGCCTCACGTTCTCTTGATAATCCTCGAGGTATTCGGTATTAGTTGTAATTATCAGCTCTCCTTTGATTTTGGGTGCCGGTTAAGTATTTATACTTAACACTAATACTGCCGATTTTGCCTGGAATTTTCACCGAAAATCTGATGGAGTTTTCGGCGAAAATCTCTTTGTAAATGGGTTGACCGCCGGCTGTTTTCTCCTGTGTTTTTCGGGCGCCGGGTTCTCGACAAAAACTTGGACTCTCCATGGTTGACATCAGCCGATTTGTTCTTGAGTTTTCGCCGAAAACTCAAAGGGATTTTCGGCGAAAACTTTAGTGTAAATGGAGCAGGAATTGGTTCGACTTGATTGACTCCTTGGATCGATTCCGGAGCGATTCCTCAAGGTTCCAACGCCTTAGACACGTCCTTGGCTACTTTATTTGATGGCAAAAACCTGTGCTAACATTAAAACACTAGAAAACCATTAAATAAACCCGAAACAGGCCAAAATAACACAAATGGCACGAGATAGAGTAGTTGAATGAATATTTGTTATTCTACCCTAAAAACCATGTCTTAAGCAAGGAAATGTCGCTTAAATGAGGCTGATAATCACGTCAAATCGAGTGTCATCAAAATACCCCACACTTAAGCTTTTGCTTGTCCTCAAGCAAACTGAATAGAAACGCTCATGTTCACAAATGATAAGATTTATTAAATTGGAGTTCAATCAAACACAATGAATTATTAGACAGATAATTCCTTGAACAAGAAACCTAACATGCATACTGATCAGCCAAACAACCTAGTCTCACTAATAAACTGCAAACGACGAGTAATCGCAACCAATTATGCACAAATTTGACCTGACCGACCAGACTCCTCACACAAGAAATATTTAGTAAATGGGGAACTCTCACTCTCTGTGTTTAAGGACGTGTTTCTGCTCTCAATCATTTTCTGTTACTGAATTCTGTCATAAGTTTGCAATTCGACCACATCTCCACCACTGTCACAACACGAGTAACTAGTCAAGAAGGACTTCCCTGCTAGGACTGTAATGAATTCTACACTACAAGGGTTTATGATGATGGCTTTGGTGCGGTGAGCTTTCGACTAACTTCCCTCGAATCTAGCCTATGGCTTCCTACCGTCTAACCAGACACGGGTGGAATAGTGAATGCTCGTCCTATGATACCCTCAAGCAACCTAGCACTTATTTTCTTTATACTTTTTTTTTCTTTTGACTTTTCTTTTGGCTTCGTTCTTCCATTTGTAGGGAGAAGAACGTTTATTGAACTAAACTTGAAACTTTTCTAATTTTTTCTGCTTTTCTTTTTTCTTTTTCGACATTTCTTTGTTTTTCTCTTTTTTTGTTTTTTTTCTTTGTGCCAATTCTTTCTTTTAATGGCTATAGGCAGGTTACCACAAACCGACTTCCGGTAGGTCAATCTAGAACTACAACCACAGGGGATCAACGGGGAATGAAACAATGGGAAATGGTTGTAATGTATTATCGAACCGAAAGAACAGGCCAAGCTCAAGGGTTTAAACCTAATGGATTTATCGTTTGGTAGGCTATCTGGCTTAGTAGCTGAATCTAGGTGCCCCTATCATTCTAGAACTCGAGTCATCGTGTGGTCTCAAGTAGGTCTCATGCAAATTCTAACTCATTCAAGCGGACAGAAAATCACTCAAAAAGAATTGAAATTGCAAGTTACGTACAATGGATCAAAAGCTCACAGTTGGTTTCCTAGTCGAATTCGGTCATTTTCATGTAATCAAGGCTACAAACTACAAGTGTGATTTTAAAAAGTCTGTTCTGACCAGGCAATTTAGCATCAAAGTAAACACGTTGGTTCTCAAGTTCTAGGTTAAGCAGTTTAAGCATCATTATGAAAGATTGAACAACAACTTAACATAAAAAATCAAGAACTGAGCCATTCTAATGCTAGAGAGACTGGAAAGGAATCACGAGGCACACAAAAACACAATCAAGGGCAATCAAGTTCATGCAAGGTTCTCTAGCATCCTACCCCACACTTAAATCGGACTGTGTCCTCACAGGACTAAATTTAGAGTTCAGAGTGAAGTAGAAGAACCTGGACCGAGATGGTTGGCGTAGGGGATGACCACGGATCCTCGGAGCAGAGACAATCTACCAAAGCCAAGCAAAGGGAATCTACTGATTGCCTGCAAAACAAAAACAAATGAAAGATAAAAGGAAACCGGGACAAGTGTCCCGGATCCACACAGAAAAAAAGTTGGATCGAGATCCGAAAAGAAGAAATAAAAAGAAAGGACAAGGAAAAGGACACCACCCGATCATAGTTGGTCAGGGGCGTCGGGGGGTGGAAGGTGTAGGGCGTCGCCGACCTGGCGTTGCCACGCCAGCTGTGCCTCATACCGCTCATCGGAGCGGTGCATGTGTTGCTGCATAATAATCCATCTCGCCTCCTGAGCAGCGTTGTCAGTGATGCGCCACTCCTGGAATCGCTCATACAGCTCTCCAACATCCGCGGGATGCGGTCGGTGCTGCGGGTGAGGCTCCTGATATGGATCTGGAATGGGCGGCAGTGACTGGTGTGCATACCCTGCCTGATGATGTGGCGAGGGTGTATGATCATGAAACTCCGGCTCTGACAGGGGCCGCAGCTCATCAGCATCATCTTCGTCCTCCGAATTGGTCTCATCCTGGAGAGGAGGGGGCACCGGCACCTGTGGGCTGAGGTCCAACTCTAGGTCGTACTCGACCGCTAAATCTCCACCGACGGTGTACAATCTGTGGCGTGGGATGTCCGGGCCATATTCATGGCTGATGCCGAGGGAGATGATGACCTGGCCCACGAAGTTGCCTCCCAGGAGTGAGCTCGGTGGCCTCGCCTTCTGAGTCTTCAGGCGAAGTATGCGTGCAAGCACTCATCCGAGATGAAGAGGATAACTCTCCCAGATGGCGCGAAGAAGAGTGATCTCCTCTCTGCTGATGTGGTGGCGGCTCTTATCTTGTGCAAACAAAAGAGAACGACGCCAAACCATGTGAATGAATCGATAAAGAGGGTGTCAGAGGGACTTAACTGAATTATGCTTCGTGGTACGATCGCCGGGCACTTCAGTCATGTGGCTCCAGAGCGCGTCGTACTCCTCTCCGTCATCGGAGTCGTTCTCCCAGCCGAGCTGATAACCCTCGTAGTGCTCGCGGGGGATCCCGAGATGAGCAGCAAACTCATCGTAGGTGAACGACTTGTAAACCCCACCAAGGTAGAAGGATACCACCTTCCCACGCTGCCTCCTCTTATGCTTGTCCAACTCAAACGTGGCCCAAAACTCCTGAAATGCGATGTCCGGGAAGTCAGCAACTAGGGTGGTCAGCTTCAGCAGTCCTGAAGGTAGCAAAGAGTCAAGCACGTTCCAGTGCCAGTCCACGTCGTGTTCGAAGAGTGAGTCCATGGATGATGGACGCACGTCGGCTCCGGGAATACATTCGAGCATCTAGTAGCACTCGAAGTAGTACTGGGGCAGGCGGGCAACGGTGGCGTGGTACCCAACACGGCCAGGGAAAGCTGGTGGAGGGCCCTGGACGGCTGGTGTGACGGGAGCGTGGGGTCGAGAGCTAGAGCCGACGTCAAGGCACGCCTTAGTCCTGCGCTCATGAATGACATTCCTAAAACCAGAAACGAAACCAGATTAATTAAATAAAAACCCACCCCACACTTAGTAGAAAAACTCAATTTCACAAAGAAACGAGGAAAACCGAGTGGGGGTAAGCAAAGTAAACAACCGGTAATCACAATAAATCACGGAGCATGCATATGTCTAGCCGGAATGTTCAAAACATAATTAGGGATCAGAAGTCAAACCGACATTCAAACCGCAAAGAATCGATCTTTAAACATATCAACACACGATCAAATGGTATTAAAATTAAGCACAAAACTCCCTAAGCATGCTAGATCAGTCCAAAGAGTTCAGCTAACCTAGTTCACACGAAATCAGTCAGCACGCAAATCGAGGTAAACCGAAAAGTCAACCAAAAGTCAACCCTGACAAAATTCAGCATTCAACATGTCAAAAGATTCGGAATGAAAAGTTCTACAACTTACCTTGAAGCCATGGGTGCTGAAAATGAACGGAGAAAGAGAAATCGGTGAAAAATAAAAAAAACTAGGGTTTGGCTGAACGGGAGCTTTAGAGCTCCGATTCGACTGATCTACGGCTCAAAATGATCGGGAAAGGAAAGGGAGTGGTGCGGCGATGGCGACAGCGTGAATGTGGCGGCGGCGGCTGGTATTTGGAAACAGGGAGAGAGGTTTTGAAAATTTTTGAAATTGTAAAGTGAGGGGAGAGAGAGAGTGTGACCGAGAATTAAAAGGGAAAATTTTGTTGATTTTCACTCAAGTTTTCGGCGAAAATGTGTGCAATTTTTCACCGAAAACCCAAGGCAAAATGGTCTGCCGATTTTCAAATAAGTTTTCGCCGAAAACTTCATAGAGTTTTCGCCGAAAAGTCTAGTTAAAATCGACCAGAAAACACAGTGGAATTTGAAAGGGAGTTTTCACCGAAAATTGGGACAGTTTTCGCCAAAAATTTTGACCTACACGATTGAAAATATTTTCGCAATCCCGACAAACGTCAGAAAAACACAATTAAATCCACAAAATCAGAACAACCTCAAACAACTTACGAGTGAAACGATGACACAAAGACTATACACGAAAAATAAGAAATCATGCAAACTGACACTTTTGGCTCCCCCGAACCGACTCTAAAACACTAAGGTTGACACAAATGAAAAACTGACTCCAGCCGTGTGGGTTGCCTCCCACGAAGCGCTCTTTTATTAACCTCCTTGAGCTGGACGATATCTGGACGGTATTAGGAGACATCCCAACTCAGGTTCTCCTTAATGCTAGCATCGCAGTTCATGAAGTAGAGCTTCGGGGCATCTCCGTTAAACATAAATTTCTTCCCGTTAGCGTGTAAAAGCTTGGTACGTCCATCGGGAAGGTGATCAGTGATCTTGAACGAACCAAATAGCTCTGTCGAGGGATCATACTCTACAAGGAAGATCGTGGAAGGGATGAGAATGATCGGCTTCGTCTTCGTTTTATCCTCCGGCTCTGTATCACCAGGATCGGTGATCGTCGGTATTTCCTTAGGAGATGCTTTTGGCTTCTCCTTCAATACTTGTTCCGGCGCCGGTAGCTCAAAAGGAATTGGTGGTGCAGCTGGCTCGGATGAAGGTGGCGGCACAACTGGTCTCCAGACCATTTGAGTCTTCGTTTTCTTCTGATTCCTTCTCCGTGACCTGCCAGGTTCCTTGGTCGGTGGTGAAGAAGAGGCTTTCAGTTCCTTCTTTTTGGCGGCTTCTGAACAGCATATTTTGGTTTATGCTTTGTAATCTGCTCAACACCTGCAACAACAATCGATCTAGGAACACTAGAAGAGATGTCAGTAATGGAGTTGACCGGAGTCAACTCCACAGTTTCAACAGCTAGGCAATGAGATTCTTCATTCAAAGGGGTATATTTCATTCCGTCTTTAAGGCGGAACGTTATCGTGTCTTTACCAACCCTCAAAGTTAAAGAACCATTTGGAACGTTAATTTGCATTCCAGTTGTAGCCATGAAGGGTTGTCCTATGAGAATGGTAGAATCATCCTTACTAGTATCAATGATCACATAGTCAGCTAAGAACGTGAGAGGACCACATTTAGTAACAACATCTTTTATCTCTCCTCTCTGAGATTTCAGTGATCTATCAGCAAAGACAAGTTGTATGCTAGTTGGTTCAAGTTCTCCTAGGTTCAATTTTTCAAATAAACTCATAGGCATAACATTGACAGACGCGCCTAGGTCAACCAAACTATGTTCTATCTCAACATCATTAATAACTAGAGGAAGCGTGAAAGAACCAGGATCAGAACACTTAGCTGGGTATGGCGACGAAGGCTTCTTGCTACGACCGGCAGGATATCCTTCTTTACCTCCCCACATGCCAGTCTCGATCCGTGCATTCGGCAGCAATGCTCTTGGAAAAGGAGGCTTCACGTAGTACGGAGCAAGAGGAGGATCATACTCTTTGGGGCCTCCTTTGGTGCTTCCTTAAGAGATTCATCAGTCCTGCATAAATTAGAAGAAGCATTAGTAGATGAGTGTGACAGTTCTTGAACGGATACCATCTTAGCTTGCTCCTTTCTCGGATTTGGCTCGGTTTGGCTCGGAAGTTGGCCAAATGGTCGACCAAATGGTAGCATGCTCGAGATGTGGTTCACAGCCTGCTCAATTCTTTGACCGGATGCGATCTGTTCTTGGTTGAGAAGAGCTTGAGCCTTGAACTGACTGTCATGATCGTCAAGTCTGGTGATGATCTGACTAAGCTTCTTGTCCAGTTCACTGACGTTGTTTTCCCTCTGATGTTGCTGCCCTGTGTAGGTATTATTCAGATATTGGTTATTGCGATTGCCAACAGTTCCATAGTTACTCGGATTGCGGTGCGGCGGCTGGTAGACACCTGCCGGCGGATGGTTCGGCTTATGATCCTGAGCTGGACCAGCTGGGTGGCTATTCTGGTTCTGGTTGGCACCGGCATTGTAGGGAGGTCTGTCTTGATAATTCCCCTATTGCCTGAAATTGCGGTAGCAGCATAACCATTCTGATTGTTGTTGAAGCCCTGTTGAACGAAATTGACTTCTTCGGCAGACCAGACTTCTGTTTTACCAAAATTCTGGCATCGGCCTCCATTATGCGCACAAGCTCCACACCACTCGCAATCGGCAACATAGACAGCGGCTGCCGGCGGCTTGATGGGTGTAGAAGACTTCTTAAGATGCTTCTCTACTTCTGCCTTGATAGTAGCTTCGAGATCGAGCTTGCTTCTTGATCCTTCAGATTGTCATTCCCCGTTCCTCGACTTGGAAGCACAGTTCGCGAAATGAAAAAGAGCAGCTTCAGGTGTAAGTGTAGTGCAATCCCCTTCAGCTAGGGAATTGACCCACTTGGCAGATTCTTCTCGAAGACCTTGAGCAAAGATCTCAGCTAACTACCTCTGCTCGAAACCGTGATGCGGACAGTTGTAGAGAAGTTCTTGGAATTGATTCCAAGTATCATATAAGCTTACTCCTTCCTTCTGAGAGAATCTGGTGATGCTTTCCTTGATGGCTGTTGTTCTGGCAGGAGGGAAGTACTCTTCGACGAAGTCTTGAGCAAGAGTTTCCCAGTCGATGTGGTAGCCAGGTGGTTTGCCAGTAATCCACCTCTTAGTTGCGCCTTTCAGAGAGAACGTGAAAGCTCTCAAGCAAAGTGCTGCAGAGATCAAGGAAATCCACCTGATGTGTGCACAGATTGTCTAGTGGCCTGCCTTCAAACTGTAGATCCCTAGAGATCATAGTCAAGAATCGAATCTTGATCTCATAGTCAGGATCTCCTTCAATGCGCGGCATGGCAATGGAAGATCGAACGCTAGTCGCGCTCGGCTTGTTGTAGTCTGCTAGACTCTTCTGTGCAACTGGTGGTGGTGACCGCCTGGTGGTGGTGGTGGTAACTGATCATCCATGGTAGGAGATGGAGGAGGTGAAAGTGACTCGGTGTATGAAGCGGATGAAGATGATGGTGAAGATGGAGATGAGGAACTCTCCTTCAGTTCCTCGAAGTATTCTCAAGAGTTCTGTAGTAGAGTTTAGAGTTCGAAGAGCCAGGAAGAGATCGTGACGCCATCCCTTCACCTCGGAGACTCGGAGCTAGGATTGCAGATTACCAGAGATCGAAGTACTACCGGAGTATTCTTAATTAGGTTTTTCAGATCCTTTTCTGTTCTTCCTCTGTTTAAGATGAACTCTGTCTTTGCCTTTGATTCTTTTGTTATGAACATGAGTAGCTAAACTCGTAGAGCTTAGACTAGATGAATCCTAAGTGACCCAGGGCTTTAAAGCGGTCACGGATCGGCGGTGATTAGATTCAAAGTTCAATCAGTTTCTCTTTCATGTTTGATTTGTTCTTCGTTGTTCATGTGATGGTTCTTCGTTGTTCATGTGATGGTTTTCTCGTGCCATTTGTTCTATCTCGTGCCATTTGTGTTACCTTGGCCCGTTTCGGGTCTGTTTGATGGTTTTCTAGTGTTTTCATGTTAGCACAGGTTTTTGTCATGAAATATAGTAGCCAAAGGACGTGTCTAAGGCATTGGAACTCCCAAGAATTGCACCGGAATCAACTAGAGAAGTCAGTCAAGTCAACACATCCCTGCCCGATTTGCACAGCAGTTTTTGGCGAAAATGATCTTGAGTTTTCGCCAAAAACTCAAGAAGAAATTGGCAGTCCATTACAAGAGCAGTTTTCAGTTAAAACTTCACCAGTTTTCGCCGCAAACTCCAAGCAACTTTGAGCAGAGGAAACAGACGGATCAAGCCAAATTCTTAAGGGAATTTTCGCCGAAAATTCTCTTCGGTGAAAACTTAAGCTGTTTCCAGCTGAACCACGGCTAGGTTTAAATACAAAAACTGGCGGCTGAAATCAACATCTCCTAAGTTACACTTTGGACGAAAATTCCAAGACGGAGACTAGAGAAAGGAAGAGTGAAAAAAGTTTGAGGAGCCAGGAACGGATTGGGATGCCATCCTTCCATCTCAGAGAACCAGTGCTAGGAGTTGAAGATTCAGCAGATTGAAGCTGCAAGGATTCGTCGAAATTAGGTTTTGCAGTTCTTCTCTGTCTTTCCTACCTGAGATGTATTCTTTGTTCGTCTTTGATTCTTCTGTATTGAATATGAGTAGCTAAACTCGTAGAGCTTAGATTAGATGAACCCTAAGTGGCCCAGGGCTTTAAAGCGGTCACCGATCTGCAGTGATTAGATTCAAAATTCATTCAGTTTCTCCTTCATGTTTGATTTGTTCTTTGTTCTCTGTGTTTCTTGTCTGGTTTGGCCACCAAGATTAGATTCTTGTTAAGCTAAGGAAAGAAGCAAACGCTCGCCTTACTTTAAAACATCAAATCGAACAATTAACCTAATCATTGGAGTGTGCCTTTTGTAGGAACCAGTTAGGGTTAATCCACTGCAAGAGTAACTCATAAATCGTTAATAATTGCACCAGTTAATTAAGCCGTTGTGAGAGGCGACCGTATCTAGGCGACTAATTAATCTTGGTAGCTAGATCGGATAGAGCGAACGTTCGCCAGTCTTAAACCTAAGGGTCAGGAGTTATGGTGGTGTCATTGAACTGAATGAATTAAAATCGAAAATCACTGGTCTGTTGACTGCCGTTGCTCTGGAGATCTAAGGGGGATTCGAAGTCTAAGCTTGCTTGTCGTCTGTCAAAGTCAATCAATCAATCAATTATTTCTGCATTTAATTTTCATTTCATTTCACCTTGCATATTAGTTTAGAAGTTGTGGAACCCACACCACGCACTACGTGTTCAACCTTGAGTAAAAATTGCCAACGTATTTGAGTAAGCAAGTAGAAGAGGCCCGTGGAATATGATCTACCCTAGCTTCTAGCTTGGTAGTATTTGATCACTGTTTTACAGCTCATCAGAGAGCGATAAGGAGGGGTGCTGCCTTGCATGCCGACGAGTGAGTTAATGCTAAATACCACAAGGATGTCCATACCCATTTTTGACTTATCGATTTTTACCAGGCTTTCAGGGATTTCTTTATAGTTTATGGATTATGGTTATATTGGTTATTGATTGTTCCTTTCCTTTTTGCTCATTGGTTATTGGTTGTATTTGATCATTGATTCTGGTTGTGCCGGTTTGGCCATTTCCCTTCTTAGTGCATTGATTAAGTCTTTTGTTCAAGTGATGTTGTGTATGTTTATCTATTTCGTTCGGGTCTGTGGCACCTCATTAGTATTGCATGGGTTAAACTTGTGGTTTAACTCGATCGTCTAGGGTGGGGTGTTGATAAGTTGTAAAAACAATGTTTCAAATACTACCAAGCTAACAGCAAGATAGATCGAATCTCTCGAGGTTTCTTCTAATTGTTTACTCAAAGAAGCTCGCAATTTACTCATGTTTAAACACGTTGTGCGTGGTGTGAGTTCCATGAATTCTAAACTAGAATGCAAGGAAAATGAAATGGAATTAAAAGATAGATTGATTGATTTGTTGACTAACAAATTTGACAGACAAGCTTAGAGTCGAATCCCCCTAAGCTCACTAGGACATTAGTGATCACAAGACCGGTGACTTTTGATCCTAATTCATTTAGTTCTCAGACACCACCATAACTCCTTACCCTTAGCTCTAAGTTCCGTGAACCTTCGCTCTATCGGATCTAACTACCAAGATTAATTAACCGTCTGTGTGTTCACTTCTGCAATGGAGAACTAACTAGTGCAATTAATTAAGACTAATGAGTTACTCTAGAAGCGGAATAACCCTAAATGGTTCCTACGAAAGGCACACTCCATTGAATAGGTTAATTGATTGATTTGATGTTCTTAAGTAAGGCGGAAATTCGCCACTATCCTTATCTTAACACGAATCTAATCTAGGTGATCAAGCTAGACAAGAAACACAAGAAACGAAGAACAAATCAAACATGTAAGAGAAACTGTTTAAATTTGAATCTAATTACTACCGATCCGTGTCCTCTTTAAAGCCTCGGGTCACTTAGGGTTCATCTAATCTAACCTTAAACAAGTTTAGCTACTTATGTTGATAACAAAAGAATCAAAGAAAACTAGGGAGTTCATCATACAAAAGGAGAACAGATCGAAACTGTAAAACCTAATTCTGATGACTCATGCGAAGCTTCAATCTCTGGCAATCTTCACTCGTAGCTCCGAGCACTCCGAGGTGGAAAGACAGTGTCAAGATCTCTCCGAGAACTCTTTGATGCTCTCTAAACTCTCTCTGTCAGCTCTGAAGTCTCGATTATGAAGAGTGTGTATCAAAAATTTAATAATGAGTGATGTGTCGTTACTGCTTATATAGGTATTTCCTCATCTTTGCCGGAAAAGGATGAAGTTCTCAGCGAGAATAGTAAAGTTTTTGCCGAGAACTTGTGTGTAATATAATTCATGGAGCCGACGAGATTTTCCATTCTTTTCTTCATAAGTTCTCAGCGAGAACTTGGAAGTTCTCGCCGAGAACTTCTTTGCAATCTCCAAATGTATCTCACCGATAATTTGAATTTTAAATCTGAACATCTTCTCGCCGAGAATATTGACATTCTCGGTGAGAACTTGGTGTTGGCCATCATAATTGATTTCTTTGATTCTGGATTGATTTCGGGACACTTCTTGAGGTTCCATCGCTTCCCGAGCACGTCCAAGGCTACATATTTGACGGTATAAACTTGTGTACTCAACGAGACACTAGAATACACATCAAATAGACCCGAAACGGGCCAAAGTAACCAAATCCGTAGCAAATAGTGCAAAAGAGTGAAAACACCCTAAACTACCCCTAAAACTGTGTTACAAGCAATGAAATGTCGCTTAAACGGGGCTGATAATCACGTTAAATCTAGTGTCATCAGTTGTTACATCAAACGTCGAACAAGAATATAGCAATACTCGCCTCTATACATCTTGACGGAGAAGCCCAACTTTGGCTGCAAGTGGTGCAATAGGATGGTCATTGCCTCTCGTGGATGGATATGAAATAGGGCATACATACTCGCTTTGGGTCAACTCCGTTCAAGTCTAATTTTGAGGCTCTTTATAACCGCCAACAAACAACCTCGGTATTGGATTACCAAATAGAATTTTGAGTGGTTATTGGTGTAACACCCACACCGAACCGACCTGGGTAAACCTATGGTTGAACCGGTATGAGTATTAGTCAAAAGAACATAAATGAAAATAAGCGGAAAAATGACTAAAAAGGGAAATGCATTAACTCTTATTAAATGTTCAAAACCCAGAAGATGCCTCAATCAATAAACTGATAAATTCCCAAGAGCAAAAGTAAACCAAAATCCACATCCCAAAAGTGGGTATAAGGCGCCAATGGACTTTACCCTACACCAACCATACTGGCCCGACCCACCTCTCTCCCTTGAAGAGGTCCAAGACGCTTCCTCTCCCTTCGAGGACACAACGAGACCTTCACTCAAAAAAACAGAAGATTTGCCAACGGTTTTCTGCTGACGAATTTAAAATCGTTGGTAGAAGTAAGACTTTCGCCAATGATTTTAAATTCGTTGGTAAAAAAGTAAGACTTTCGCCAATGATTTAAAAATCGTTGGTGAAGGCGAATCTTTTTGTAATGATTTTTTTTAAAATCGTTGGTAAAAGTAAAATTTTCGCCAAAGATTTTAAATTTGTTGGAGAAAGCGAATCTTTTGACAATGATTTTTTATAAACCGTTGCATAAAGTTAAAGGGGGTAAAATAATAGTAGTAAGTTGAAAGTTTTGAACCTGTTGAACCTGATCTAATTCGTTTAACGATTGCACTGTTAGTTATGAATATACTTTATTACGCTAAAATCCATATCATAGGTTTTTAATCGTTAACACACGAAGTTGGGAACCTCTATTCTTCAAACACGAGCCTTACTCTGGGAAAAAAACCCAGGTCCGAATTTCTCCATGAACCCTAATCGTGCTTACCTTAAACCTCGCCAATCATCAATTCTTCTTCTTCCTCCGCCTCTTCTTCTTCTTCTTCCTCATAACCAGTTGGACGGCCATCCAATTTTCTGAAAGTAGTAACGCCGACGGCGAGAGGACAGACTTCTTCGATGGTAAGGCTTAGGGTTTGATTTGGATTTCACCTATTTGTCGTTGCTCAGTATTGACGATTTAATAGATCTTCTTCTTTCACAGGTATGGCTAGACATTTCCCCTGACGATTTAATAGGGCTTCGTCAAAGCTAATAAGCTAAAATCTCGATTATCTTTCGCTTCTAGGTGTGTTCTTCTTCTATGTGTTTAATTTCTTCTAGTTTTCCTGACAGTCGGAAGAAAAATTGATTAGCGGCGAAGTTGACGGGGGACAAGAGGAGAGCAGCCGCGGCAGCAGATTTTGGTGGCCTGCAAGGACTTAGTGGTGATCCTAATCATATTTGATCTAACAAACAAGTCACGTCACTCTTAACGGGTTAGTAATTGATCATTGTTTTCCCCCTTAAATGATTAGATCGTCGAAAGAGTTTTGTTCTTCTAGTTACAGAGTGATGAGATGGTATCAAGAAGCCAGGAAATGGAATCAGGTAAATGAAAGCTTCGTGTAAGATCAACATAATTAGCTGATGATGCTTAAGAAGTTGCTTAAGAATTATAATTCATTTTCTCGCTTAGTTTAGGTTTGCAGGTTTCTTGCTTGATTTACTTTTGATTTGCAGGTTGTTGGCTTGGTTTAGTTTAGTGTTGTTGGCCTGCTTGGTTGATTTACTTTCGATTTTCAGGTTGTAGACTTGGTTTTGTTTAGGGTTGTTGGTTGTTCACTTGATTTAGTGTCAATTTGCAGGTTGCTAAAGGGACCAGAAGTAAGTCCAGCTCTTCTTTGTGGTAACCCATCTCAAGCTTTTCCGAGTTAGATGGATACAGGTGAGTTGCTTATATCTTTGAACTTTGAGTGTTTTTCTTAAACTCTAGATATTAGTTTGAAGTTGGGCATGGGTTTATTTTGTGAATTTCTCAATTTCTCTGTTGTTTTGAAGACTAGTGATGCATTTGTTAAGAAGAACTTGCTTTCTAATTTCCACGCCTTTTAAGAACAGTTGTTTAAAGTTTTGCTCAGAGAACCTTGCATGAACTTGATTGCCCTTAATTGTGTTTTTGTCTGCTCCGTGGTGCCTTTACAGTTCCTCTAGCATTAGAATTTCTCAGTTCTTGATTTTTGATGTTAAGTTGTTGTTCAATTTGTCATAATGATGCTTAGACTGCTTAACCTAGAACCAGAAAACCAACGTGTATACTTTGATGCTAAATTGCCTGGTCAGAACAAAATTTCAAAAAATCACACTTGTAGTTTGTCGCTTTGATTGCATGAAAATGACTGAATCCGACTAGCAAACCAACTGTGAGCTTTTGATCCATTGCACATAACCTGCAATTTTAATTCATTTGGAGTGATTTTCTGTTTTTCTCGAATGAGTTAGAATTTGCGTGAGACCTATTCGAGACCACACGATAACACGAGTTCTAGAATGATAGGGGCACCTAGATTCAGCTACTAAGCCAGATACCCTACCTAACGTTAAATCCTCTAGGTTTAAACCCTTGAGCTTGGCCTGTTCTTTCGGTCTGATATACATTACAGCCAATCCCCATTCTTTCATTCCCCATTGATCCCATGTGGTTGTAGTTCTAGATTAGCCTACTGGAAGTCGATTTGTGGTAACCTGCCTATAGCTATTAACCAGGTGGTCTTAACTATTATATCCAGACGTGTCAACCCCTCTAGCAACTAAAAGAAAGAATCGGCACAAAAGAAAAAAAATAGAAAAATAAGAAAATAAGAAAAATTAAAAATATATATATAGAAAAAGAGTTCAAAAGTTTTCAAGTTTATAGTTCAGTTCAATAACGTTCTTCTCCGTACATATGGAAGAACGAAGGCAAAAGAAAATTCAGAAAAAATGGAGTAAAGAAAATAAAGTGTTAGGTTGCTTGAGGGTATCATAGGACGAGCGTACACTATTCCACCCGTGTTTGGTTAGACGGTAGGAAGCCATAAGCTAGATAGATTCGAGAGAAATTAGTCGAAAGCTGCACTGCACCAAAGCCATCATGATACTTTCCCATCATCCATCTCATCTTAACCCTCATAGTCTAGAATTCGTTACAATCCTAAGCAGGGAAGTCCTTCTTGACTAGTTACTCGTGTTGTCCCAGTGGTGGAGATGTGGTCGAATTGCAAACTTATGACAGAATTCAATAACAGAAAATGATTGAGAGTAGAAACACATCCTTAAACACAGAGAGTGAAAGTTTCCCTTATACTAAATATTTCCTGTGTGAGGAGTCTGGTCGGTCAGGTCAAATTCGTGCATGATTGGTTACTAGTTCTTGTCGTGTGCAGTTTTTAGAGAGACCAGGTTGTTTGGCTGGTCAGTATGCATGTTAGGTTTCTTGTTCTAGAAGTAGCTGTCTAATAATTCATTGTATAAGCTTGAACATCAATTTAATCGATCATATCATTTGTGAACATGAGCGTTTTCTATTCAGTTTGCTTAAGGACAATCAAAAGCTTAAGTGTGGGGTATTTGATGACACTCGATTTGACGTGATTATCAGCCTCATTTAAGCAACATTTATTGGCTTAAGACATGGTTTTTAGGGTAGAATAGCAAATATTCACTCATCTGCTCTATCTTGTGCCATTGGTGTTACTTTGACCCATTTCGGGTCTATTTGATAGCTTTCTAGTTTTTTCATGATAGCACAGGTTTTTGTCGTCAAATAAAGTAGCCAAGGACGTGTCTAAGGCATTGAAACCTCGAGAAATCGCACCAGAATTGATCCAAGGAGTCAATCAAGTCAACACAAATCCTGCCCCGTTTTACACATAAGTTTTCGACGAAAAGACCTGAGGTTTTCGATGAAAACTCCAGAAGAAATTGGCAGAGCAATACAAGAATAAGTTTTCGGCGAGAAGTCAAGTTTTCGCCGAAAACTCTAAACAACTAGCTCACAGGAGAATCAGTCGACGGAAGCCAGCATTTTACACAGAAGTTTTTGGCAAAAACTCCAGAAGTTTTCACCGAAAAATCCAGGCCAAATCTAGCACTGATAGGTTAAGTATAAATACTTAACCGGCGGCTAAAAAAGAGATATACTTTTCATAATAGAACTTTCACAAGTTCCAGACCTAAGAAGTTCGAGAGAACAGAGTTGAAAAGTTTAAAGAGCCAGGAAGAGATCATGACGCCATCTTTCCACCTCAGAGACTCGGAGCTGAGAGTTGAAGATCCTTGAGATTGAAGCTTCACGGATTCCTCAAATTAGGTTTTACAGTTCTTCTCTGTTCTTCCTACCTGAGATGTATTCCTTGTTTGTCTTTAATTCTCTTGTACCTAATATGAGTAGCTAAACTCGTAGAGCTCAGATTAGATGAATCCTAAGTGACCCAGAGCTTTAAAGCGGTCACGGATCGGCGGTGATTAGATTCGAAGTTCAACCAGTTTCTCTTTGCATGGTTGTTTTGTTCGTCATTGTTTATGCTTCTCTTCTGGTTGGTCACCTAGATTAGGTTTTTGCAAGCTAGGGTTAGTCGCTAGACAGCTTCCCTGCTTTGGCGCATAAACTTGTCTTCCTTGATAACCTAGTTTAGATTCTTGTTAAGCTGAGGATAGAAGCGAACGCTCGCCTCTCTTTAAAACATTAATTCAACCAATTAACCTATTCATTGGAGTGTGCCTTTCGTAGAAACCAGTTAGGGTTAATCCACTTCAAGAGTAACTCATTAATCACTAGTAATTGCACCAGTTAGTTCTTCTGCCGCAAGAAGCGAAAGCTCGGGCGGTTAATTAATCATGGTAGTTAGATCGTATAGAATGAACGTTCGCCAGTCTTAAACCTAAGGGTAAGGAGTTATGGTGGTGTCTGAGAATTGATTGAATGAGAATTGAAACTGCTGGTCTTGTGATTGCTGTTGCCTTGGTGATCTAAGGGGATTGGAAATCTAAGCTTGTCTGTCGTCTGTCTAAACCAACCAATCATTATGTCTTTAATTTCATTTTAATTTTCCTGCATCTTATTCTAGAAGTCGTGGAACTCACACGACGCACAACGTGTTTAAACTTGGATAGATTGACAACATATTTGAGTAGACGATTAGAAGAAACCTGTGGAATATGATCTGCTTAGCTTCTAGCTTGGTAGTATTTCATCACTGTTTTGCAGCACATCAATAATCTTCTCTCTTTGGGGAGTAATTAACCTCATTGAGAGAGGGGATGAGACATTGGTACGAGACCGAATTTCCAGGGATTTTCAAACTGTTTTAAACGGGTGGAAAGTTTTGAAACAAGTGGTGATTTGAGTTGTTGGAATTTTCCTTAGAGGTCAACTGAATTGTTTAAATGTCCTCCATTAGTGAATCCAGTCGAGCAAGAGGAAGTAGGTCCACTGGGAACTCGGGGTATGGAGGAGTAGCTCCCAGGTTTCAGCCGATTTTGTTGAAGGGTTGGAACTTTGGGTAGTTTAGTGGGGAAGTGGCTGATCTTGAGGTGGCTGAGCAGTTGCTTCAGGAGCGTGAGTACAAGTTCCGGCAGATGGACTTGATGAGGAGCTAAGGGTGCAAGCAATGACCTTTCTGTTTAAGGGTCATGCTCTGGATTGGTGGAATTTGATGCCGCAGAGTCGGGTAGTTCCGCCAGAGATAGATTTTGAGGAGTTGTGTGGAGAGTTCCGTGACCAGTTTTGCCTAGATCTTTGGCGTGAGGAGAAGGCCAAGGAGTTCTGAGCTTGGAGCAAGGTGAGAAGACTGTTCTCGCATACTACATAAAGTATACCTTTCTCTCTAAGTGGTATACTGAGCAGAACAATCGGGATAGGAAGCTCATCAGTAAGTTCAAGAATGGGCTGAGAGTGGAGACCTAGGAGGGTGTCACCACCGCGAATATGGGGGCCTAGTGTTAATTAAGGCAGCGGAGTTGGAGAGGGAGAGGTCTAGAGAACAGAAAGAAGGAAGAAAGGAAGAGGAAAGCGTTTGCTCCACCTACTCCAGCAGCGGCATTCAGTCATCCGGCCAAGAGAGCTCAGTCTACTTTCTCGGGTCAGCTGAGTGTGCAGTCTGCGCCATCACGTTGAGCCATCGTGTGTTTCACTTGTGGCTGTCAGGGTCACAAGAGTGCAGAGTGTAGACGAGCAGGATCGGTGGAGAGGGGAGGGTGTCATCTGGACTCTCTATGTGTGGCACTTGTGGGAAGCCTCACTTTGGGGTATTTCACATACTTAGGGCGGCCCCAGTTACCGTTACATTTGTGGCCAGCCGGGTCATAGAGTAACTTCTGTCGAGGAGGAGTACAGCACCCGCCCAGTCTATAGGATCAGTGCAGGGACCGAGGGCTCCATCTAGGAGTTTTGGAGGTAGAGGTGGAGGTAGCTTTGGTCGAGGAACTGTGAGTGTTGGTCGATGAACTGTGAGTGTTGGTCGAGGAACTGGTGCTAATGCCATGCTGTTAGAGCTTAGTGGTACCAGGGGAGGCTGTACGCTCTTACCAAGGGTGCTGCAGAGAACGCAAACGACGTGATGACCGGTATGATCTCCATCTAGATCTTTCCGTTTATGATTTGTTTGATTCGGGCTCGACCTATTCCTTTGTATCTGAGAAATGTTTGAGTAGCTTGGGTGTTGTAGCTAGTATTTTGGGTACTAGTTGGGGTGTCAGAACTCTTTTGGGGACTTCTGTTCGGGTAGATAGTGTGTGGAGGGGTTGTAAGGTGTTAGTGGGAGGGGAAGAATTGTTAGCTGATTTGGTGGTGCTTCCTTTCATCACCGATGGGGTTAGTTTCGACGATGCAAGCTTTCTCTTTGATTCAAGAAGGGTGTGAAGCTTTTTTAGTGCAAGTGTCATTTGAGCAGAATGAGGAGTTAGAGAAGGTTCCGGTAGCTCAAGAGTTTGTGGATGTGTTTGATGAGCTACCTGGTGCACCGATTGAGCGTGAGGTGGAGTTCAATACAGAGTTGGTTCATGCAACTGCTCCAATCTCCATCCCACTTTATCGGATGGCACTGACGGAATTGAAGGAGTTAAAGGAGCAATTACAAGAGCTCTTGGACAAGGGGTTCATCCGCCCAAGTGTATCCCTTTGGGGCTCACCAGTGTTGTTTGTGAAGAAGAAGGATGGGTCAATGAGGATGTGTATTGACTATAGGCGGTTGAACAAGGCAAAGATCAAGAATCGTTATCCACTCCCAAGGATAGACGACCTCTTTGATCAATTGCAAAGGGCTGAAGTGTTCTCAAAGATAGATTTGAGGTCGGGTTACCACTAGTTGAAGTTGGAGGAATGGTCGGTGCCGATGACATCCTTCAAGACTCGCTACGGGCACTATGAGTTTTTTGTGATACCCTTCGATCTCACCAATGCTACGACGGCATTCATGGCTCTCATTAACTTGGTCTTCCATGAATACTTGGATAAGTTTGTGATAGTGTTCATTGAAAACATTCTCATCTACTCCAAGAATGAGAAGGAGTATGAAGAGCACTTGAGGATCGTCTTTCAGAAGTTGAGGGTGCAACAACTTTTTGCGAAGTTTTCAAAGTGTGCCTTTTGGTTGGAGGAGGTGTTGTTTCTTGGGCATGTGGTCTCTAACAGGGGTGTTGAGGTTTATTCGAAGAAGATCAAAGCGGTGGTTAATTGGTCCCCACCCAAGGACGTGTCGCAACTAAGGAGTTAGCTGGTTATTATTGGAGGTTTGTTGAGGGGTTTTCCACCATAGATTCTCCTCTTCATAAGTTGTTGAGGGAAGAGTCGAAATATGAGTGGAGTGAGGCGTGTCAGAAGAGCTCCGAATAGTTGAAGAAGAGGTTGACTTTAGCTCTGGTGTTGACCTTGCCGGTAGAGGGTGGCGAGTATGTGGTGTTTAGCGATGCTTCTCTGCAAGGGTTGGGGTGTGTGCTTATGCAGAATGGGAAGGTGGTTGCTTATCCCTCACGACAGCTTCGAGTGCATGAAGTGAATTACCAGACTCATGATTTGGAGCTAGCGCCAGTGGTGTTCTCCTTGAAGTTGTGGAGGCACTATTTGTATGAGGAGACGTTCAAGATCATGACCGATCATAAGAGTCTTAAGCATCTCATGGATCAGAAGGAGCTGAATAGTAGGCAACAGCGTTGGGTGGAGCTCTCGAAGGATTATGACCATTGACTACCATCCCGGTAAGGCCAATGTTGTAGCCGATGCCTTGAGTCGAAAGGAGTTGGTAGATCTTAGGGCCTTGAGGGTGGAGATGCAGATAGATGATGTATGAGGTTTCCTTGCTAAGCTTAGTATCCGACCCATGTTAAATGACAGGATTAAGGAGGAGCAACTTAAGGATGCTCACTGGGTGGTCATTCGGGAAGAAGTTGAGAGAGGTTTGGATAACGGATTCGAAGAAGATGGGGGGTTGCTGAAGTGTAAGGGTCTTTTGTGCGTGCCGGAAGTAGAAGAGTTGAGGAAGGAGATTCTCAAGGAGGCTCACTCTTCGATGTATGATATGCATCCTATAATGACTAGGATGTATAATGACTTAAAGGTGAGCTTTTGGTGGCCGAGAATCAAGAGGGATGTAGCTCATTTTGTGTCAACCTGTTTAGTTTTCCAGAAGGCGAAGGCGGAACACAGAGCTCCAGGTGGGTTACTGCAATCTCTACCCGTTCCGGAGTGGAAGTTTGCGGATATTACCATGGAATTTGTGTCAGGTTTTCCACCGACTGAAGAGGGGAAGGATGATGTTTGGGTTATAGTCGATTGGTTGAGAAGGTCGCTCACTTCATACCCATTCGGTTTAAGCCAAGTGTGGAAGAGTTGGCCTAGCTATATATAGAGGAGCTGGTAAGGTTGCACGGAGTTCCCCAATCCATTGTTTCTGATCGGGATCCGAGTTTTACCTCCCATTTCTGGGAAGGGTTCCATATGGTGTTGGGAACTAAGCTTAAATTCTCGACGGCTTATCACCCTCAAACGGATGGTCAATCAGAGAGGATGATCCTTACTTTGGAGGAGTTGTGCTATGGAATTCCAAGCTCCTTGGACTGATTTTCTACCATTGGTTGAGTTTGCCTATAACAACTCGTATCATAGTAGTTTGAAGTCCGCGCCGTTTGAGGCTTTGTATGGGAGGAAGTGTAGGACGCCTTTGTGTTGGGATGAGGAAGGTGCTAGGGTGTTGTCGGGTCCTTAAGTTGTTCAAGAGACGGCTGATCGTGTTAAGATTATTAAGGATAAGCCAAGGGTGGCTCAAGATAGGCAGAAGTCTTATGCCTATGGTTGTGCTAGAGAGCTGAATTTTGATGTTGGCGAGAAGGTGTTTCTGAAAGTGTCGCCATGGAAGGGGATGATGCATTTTGGTAGAAAGGGAAAGTTGGCGCCTCATTACATCGGTCCGTATGAGGTCTTAGCTAAGTCGGGTCCAGTTGCTTATGTGCTGGCATTGCCAAGTGAGGTCGAAAGGATACACAATGTGTTCCATGTGAGCATGCTCAAGCGTTATCATGGTGATCCTTCGCATGTGATTCAGCCAGAGGATGTGGAGATTGAGCAAGATATGACTTGTGAGGAGAAGCCGATGGCGATAGTGGATAAGAAAGTTTGGGTTTTAAGCAATAAGCAGATTCCTCAGCTCAAGGTGGTAGGAGGAACCACGAGAGTGAGTCGGCTACTTGGGAGACCGAGGAGAGTATGAGCAGACGGTATCCGGAGTTGGTGGAAACTTATGCTTCAGGTATTACCTCTCTTTAGTGGTTCTTGTGGTTGCTCATTTTGTGTTTCGTTCTAAGGGAGCTTAAGGGGTGCTTAGTGGTAGCATTGTGTTGAGTGAGTTTAGTGTTGGTGTGCAATTGGTGTGTAGTTTCAAAGGTAGGGCTATTGGGTTGTCGTTAGGATTTTGAGGGTCAATTGGATGTTTGAGTTGCTGCACTTTGCTGGGTTTTTCGGTGTCAGGCTGCTAGGATGAGTTAGGAATGATTTCGGGGATGAAATCCTTGAAGTTGAGGAGACTTGTAACATCCCCGCCCAACCAAACGGTTTGGAACTCAAGTTCGGGTGACTAGAGTGATGGAATCAGTGCCTCTGAGGTCCCATTAAGGTCTGAGACGTTCTTGTGTAAGTCTGGTTGAGGTTTCAAATTAGCTAACGGTGTAGTGTAGAACACACCGCCATGTAGTGTGATACACGCTGTGTATCACAATACACGCCGTGTATTCGTAACACACGGCCGTGCCCACTAATTCCAGAAGTTCGTTGAAAGGGACAGAACATAGTATATGAGCGTGTACTGTAGATACACGTCGTGTATCGTGGCCTGAGTATAAAAGACGGGTTTTGACGCAAATTCATAACGTTTAACTCCTTTCTCTCTCCACGAAAAGCCATTGACGAACCAACTTGTGCCGAGCTTCGGAAGGTGATTCCGGGAGTTGTAGAAGTTGGAATTGAGTTCCATTTGTTGCTACACGTTCGTAGCAACGAGGAGAAGAGATCACTACCTTCAATTTCTGGTTTCTCTGTGTAGGTTGCAGTCAGTGAGAAGGGATTAGGCTACGAGTTTGGAGTTGGGGAAACCGAGTTTCTGAGGAACTAGAAGACGATTAGAGCCTCGTCTTCTATTCCATGTGAGGGCTTAGCGTTGTTAGGTAGTTTGGGACAACGTGAAGAGTTCTATTCTCGACATAGATGAAAGCTAGGAAATGCATGAAATCGATGAGTGTAAAAGGGGTAAATTGGTTTGTGAATGTGCTCTGATTGATTATTTGATGATTGATGTGATTGGGGGAATTGGTATGGAATGAATTGTTTAATGAAATGGCTTAGAAATGAGTGTTAGGAAGCAATTGGGGATATGGATGCTAGTAATGTGATATTGTGAAATCTCAGTTTGTGGTTGTAGGAGAATGGCCCTGCCAATGTGGGGTCGTTATGAGAATGAGGAACAGGTGGGTGGTCCCTAGACTCATGACATGTCTTCCCCTATACTTGCAGGTGGGGGTGGTCGGTGAGCTAGTCAATTACCCTATTTGTGTATTGTGTGGATAGATTGTGAGATGTGATCGGATTGTGGTACTATGGAAGTAAGTGGTGAAATGTGAATGAAGTGTGGTATCATGAGTGATGTGGATGGATGTGTTGTGATGAAATGGAATGAATTGTGATTTGCATGTGAAAGTAGAACCAGAAGGAGCCCACACTGCCCCACCCAAAATACTGTTGAGATAGAGTCTGATTCATTTGGGTGAATCCCATGACGGGGAGTCGTGGTGGTTGAAATCTCCGCTAAGGAAGGATCCCAATGGGATGCATCGTGATAGCTCCCTGGAGGAAGGATCCCTTAGGGGATGCGTCATGTTATCTCCCATGAGGGAAAGATCCTACGAGATGTGTGGATGTTGTAACACCTGTCCCAAACTGACCCGGGTTTACTCATGGTTGAACCGGTATGAGTGTTACTCGAAGATTCAGCATTTCAAATAAAAAGGGAAACAACCTTGAAATTTAAAATAAACTTAAATCCAAAGTACGACGGAAGCGCTTCCAATAAAATAAAACCGAGTACAAACTGAAATACCAAAATCCAACAACCATTTACAAAATCTCCCAGCCCAAAAGTGTCAACTGAAACATAAATCCAAAACAATGGTCACTCCAAAGTAGTCTCCTAATCTTCACTTCACAAGTCCAACCTGCAACTCCACTGAACTCAACCGAACACCTGATCTTCGACTCACTCTCACTACCACGCAAACCTGAAAAGAGAAAATGGGAGGGAATCAATTTCCTATTAAAATTGAGTGAACCCACTGGATTTAACTATGCTTCGAACTTAGCTTGAAAGAGGGGTTGGTTACTCAAATCATCACTGAACTATGGCCAAATAACTCGTCAGTCACTAAACTCAAAAAAATAACCTAACAATCACTAAACTTTGACCCATTATCCTAACAGTCACTACCGTCTACGGACATCTAAAATTCCATCCATCCGCCTATGTGGACATGCCAACTAGGACTCCACATCACACCACTCCGCCTAGGTGGCATATTTTGCCCAATTACCCTAACCCATATACCCGTTCGATTCTGAAACTCAACCAAAAATCCTGATTTATTTTTGCCCAACACTTCCTCCATGTATAATCAGTCATTCAGTTTCCATCCTCTCTCCAACTCATGGTTCGACCTCCCTTTCGCTTCCCCTTCCCTCTCTCCTGACTTCATCAGCTCCGGCGGCTTCTTATTCACTACTGCTCCATCCTCCTTTTCTCCCCTCCTCATCCCTTGTTGGAAATGCACCTCTCCCCTCTGATTCTTCCGCATCAATCCCCTTATCAGCGTCTTCTCTGATGCCGGAACAGCTTCTAGAGTCGAGTCCAGATTCTCAGCCCACCTGACATCGTCTGGCTGGTTTAGGCCACCGTCGGTGCCAGCACCGTCGATTCTTCAGAGGCCATCATGCTTGCTAACCTCACCTTCAAGCGCCAGTGGCAGAACAAGCGCAAGGCTGAAGGCAAGTCTACGCCCCCGTTAGGAAATTAGATCTACGCAGAACAGAAGCAATTAGAAATTAGATCTATGCAGAATAGTAGCAATCAGAAATTAGATCGGTAACCAACCCCTTGTTTATGTAATGGGCAGCAAGGGCCGTGTTTCAGCATGTGGAAGATTGATGAAGTGAAGATGGATTTTAGGGAGACTGGGGTTATGCCCCCAATATTTGCTTTACGGATTGGTTAATTACGATGAAGGCCATAAGTTTGAGACCTTGAAATGTGTTGGGACAGGGAATCTTATTTTCTTCGGTGTAGGTTTCCTCTGCATTGTTGGAGTTCAGTCCAGGGGTCGCGACGATGGCAGAGAAATTGGTTTGGTGTGAGGATGGTTTGGTTTGGGTTAGTTAATTGGGTTAAGAAATTGATTGGGTAATTGGGTTGGGTGTTTGAGTTGATTTTGGGGTGAATAAAATCTGATGTGGTAACTTTAATGATGTGGCAGATGATTTGTCATCACCACGTAGGCAGACTACCAGAATTTTGGATGTCCGTAGTTGGTAGTGATTGCTAGGATAATGGGGCTACGTTCAATAATTGATAGGTTATTTTTCTAAGTTCAGTGACTGACGGGTTATTTGGCCATAGTTTAGTGATGATTTGAGTAACCAACCCCATGAAAGAGCGATTCAAAAATCCGCACACACAACCACAATGGAACTAGACACAGCCATACCATATTTTAATTCCCTAAAACACTCTAGGCGATCACATAGGTGCAGTTTTTAGTTCAGCACTTACCAACCACGATGGCATTCATAAATAATGGAGAATCATAATTCACACAATTTGACATTACATCACAATATCACTCAAGATCATTGTCATCATTTCTACACACACAATAGTCACACAGACTCACATTTAACACAGACATTGATCCCATTTCAATTCACTAAGTGAGCTATTAGACATCTCTAAGTAATCCATGTCATCATTCCAAGTGCATAACTCCATACTAACCATTCACAATTCACACCATCATCATAATCATCAACCATTCAACATCTATCCCACAACTTATCACTTTAACACCACTCAATTCATAGATCATCCCAACCCAGTTCGCAACACATTACACAATAGATCACCAACACATACCGCACGTCACATATACACACTCCACATATCACATTTCAGCTCACAATCACATCCAACACACCACACACACACGACAGTTCATAATTCATTTAACTCGGTGAGTTAATTAGGCTCCATAAGGATTTGTTCCCCAGCTACCCCGCCGGCCATCATATCATCCAGACGCATCCATATAGGATCCTTCGCTGAAGGAGTATACCAACAGACGCATCCATATAGGATCCTTCCACGAAGGAGAACAACAACCAACCTTGGTATCCCAACCAAGGGATTCACCCCAGTGAATCGGACTCAATCTCAACCAGTATCTTGGGTGGGGTAACGTTGGCTCCTTCCGGTTCTATCATTTAAATTCCATTTAATGCAACCACAACAATCACACTCTAATGCAACCACAACAATCACACTCATCCGCAAACAGTTCCATTCAACCACACATCCATTTCACAATTCCGATTCTACTTCCCAATTCCACTGTACAACTCCACTACACAATTCCACAACACAATGCCCCATCACAATACCACAACCCATTTCCACATCATGATTCCACGACACAATTCCATGCACCAATTTTATGTTCCAATTCTAGGATATAATTCTAGTCTAACCACAACCGGCAATAATAAATACAATCACAGAAATTCAGCTCATCCCATCCCATCCTATCTCACATTTCTAGATCAAATACATTAATCATCATTTTTCATCCCAATCCCCCACATCACACATCTATCAGCACACTCATCAAACAATAATCACAAGTCAGTTATCCAGTTTTACACTCAAGGGTTCATGCAAGACCTAATTAATCCTAAGTCCAATTTCAACTCCAGACTTTCATTTCTAGCCATCTAGTCAACCATACACTCACACAAGTCAACCATACAATCACACAAGTCAACCAACACCACTTAATAGTAACAATCACGACAACATCAATTTACCATTTCAACTCTCCAATTGTGCAATCCTATAATTACTATCTATTTCCATATATTTCATCTAACACGATTCCTAGCCACAATTCAACCAATTCCGTTGTCCTCATTCTCCTCAATGATTTCCCAATTCACATTCAAGACTCAGCCCTTAATACATTAGACATATATTACGCTATCAACCACCATCATACACATAGCACCCATTTCCCACAAATCAATCACACAACATCAATCCATCATTACACTGACTTCACCCAACTCGACACATACCATCAATTCATCCAATACCACACTCACATTCATAAGCCATTTGATTCAACATCACATGGATAACAAACAATTTAAGGGTAAACGCCTAGCTCACCGGCCACCCCAACCTACAAGTACAGGGATAGCCATGTCATGAGTCTTAGGGTTACCCTCCTGTTCATCCTTCATAGGACGACCCCATATTGGCAGGGCCATCCATCTTTTCATCATTAATAGGGCAACCCCACATTAGTAGGACCACCCTCATGCAACCACAACTGACAATAGTAGTATATACACAATTTTCAGGTTCATAAACCCGTCCCTCCTATCACTCTTTACTAATTCCGATCCGTTTATCATCGTCATTAATCATTTTCCCCAATCAGAACCCATCACATATAGCCATCAATCAACAACCAATTCATCAATTAACAACCACACGACAGTCATCAATCATCATAATTCACATAATAATCAATTGCAGAACAGTTTTCCCCTTTAACTCTCTTTCAATTTCATGCAAAGCCTTACCTTCTTCTAAGTCAGAATTGAAACTCCTCATACCGACTATTACTACCTATCGTACGCTAAACCCTCACCTGACAAGAAGACGAGGCTCTAAACTCTTCTAGAAAACCCGAACAACCAAGCTCTTAGACACAAAAAATGTAGCTCATCTCCTCTTCAATCTCTTCCTCTCCGAAGACAGCAGCCTACTCCGAAATACCCAGAAACAAGACTTGCAATCTCTTCCTCTCATTGCCACGAACGCGTAGCAAGAAACGGATTGCCAATCAGAGCTCTACAACTCCCAGAATCAAGGTTTGAAGTTCGGGGAAATTTGGTTCGTCAAAGGGATTTTCGGGGAAAGAAAAAGAAGGGGAAGTTATGGAAATCTGTGCTGAAAAATTGTCTTTTATGGTCAGCACAAGAAACACATCGTGTTTCTTATAACACACGGCATGTTGTTGTAAACAACACGGTGTGTTTCTATAACACACGGCCATGTTTTGTAGTCTGCCAATGATGTGATTATATTTAGTGCATTTTAAGTCCTCGATTGACGTATGAAATGCTCGTGTTTGATCCTTAAATGCCATGCTTAATATGATTTTATTGATGTTTTGTGCTAAGTGTCCATTTGTTGTCCGGTTCCTACTTTGAGGCCAATTCCATGTCTATTGGAGGTGTTTTCTTTGTATTTTCAGGTCTTGCCATTGTAGTACTGGTGACAAGGAGCACGTAGGATCAAACGGGAGGTCAATGGGAGCTAGGACGGAGGAGATACGGCCGATGCAAAATCAAGAAAAACATACCTTGAAGGTGAAGAAATTTTCGGCCGAAAACATTCAAAGTTTTTGGCCGAAAACCTTATGCACTTTCCAACAGAGGGAAGCAGAAGATCAACTTTCGATTCTTGAGGAAATTTTCAGCGAAAACATTCAAAGTTTTCGCCAAAAATATTAGAACAAATGCAGCAGCGGTCGGTGTTTTCAAAGAAGTTTTCGGCGAAAATGTTGCACAATTTTCGCCGAAAATATCAGGCAAATCCGGCGTGCTATTTAAAGGTGGAAGAGGCGAGAATTGGAGGAATCGAATTTCATTCTAATTTTACACTATCGCCGTCCGCCTCTCTCTCTCTCAATTTTTCATCATCAACTCCATCATCTCCTCTCCCTCAAACACACACCAACCTCCCTCAATTGTTGATCAACTTGAAGATCTAAGTGAAGCCTTCCACCCTTGGATTGGAGCTTGAAGAGCAAAGTGAGAAGATCCTCCATGGAAGCAAGGATGATCTCCTCTCCTCAATTTCAGGTTTCTTCCATGGTTAGGCTAGGCTAAACTTAGGTTTAGTTTAGTGAGGGATGGATCAAGCTAGGATAGGTGATTGATTGTTTGGATTGATGTTCTTATAGCCATTTGTGTAAGATGATGATCCTAGACCTTGTGCTTTGTAGCCATTTGAGCTTGACTTGTTCTTTTGGTATTGTTATGTCTTTCAATACATGAGAATGATTGATTGATGTTGATCTAAGGTTGTAGGATTGTAATTGGATGATTTGAGAGATTGGATTATCAAGTTACAACCATTTTGAGCTTGTTTTCCTTGTTGCCATTTTATCAAACACTTGGTGTGCATTTAGTTCTCTTTCATTTGAAGGTTGAAAGACCCTTGTGATTGCTAGACTAGTGTTATATGATTGACATGAGAGTGTCTTGCATCATTACCTTGTGCTAGATGATTGTTAGCATAGAATTCATGTTCCAAGCATTTCATTGAGCTAGTTTAAAGCATTCCATTCCCTTTGTTCACATAGCGAGAGCATGGTGCATTTGGTCTAGGAATAGAGAGTCAATTGTGCGAGAGTTCGTTGATTCTACTTGAGTGAGATGCATGGTCATTAATTACACGTCGTTGCTTGAGATTCAATCCAGCTTTCATGAACCTTGAGCTTGAAGAAACCCTTGCTAGACTAAACTCCTTTCTCTTGTTTGATCCTCAATTTCTCTTATCAATTTTACCTTGCTTGTTTATGCTTTTTAACTTGTTTTCTTTCAAACCAAATCTCAACTCAAAATGTATGGACCGTTCACGAACCTTGTGAGTATTAGCCTATGAGAGGGCCTTGAGGAATACAACCTTGATAAATTCCTTATCAGCCAACTTTGACGAATTTCCACGTACTCGCTTGTAACTTCAACCCGACTCAATTATGAACGTCTCGGACTTCAATGGGGCCTCAAGAACATTGTTTCTAGTGTCTCAACCATCCAAACTCGAGTTCCAAACTGATCGGTTGGGCGGGGATGTTACAGATCTGATGGCCGGCGGTGGTGGTGTGGATAACTCCTTGGCGCATAATGGCTCACCTAGAATAATAATTTGTGGTTGGTTCTGTGATTGTGTGTGTTGTTGTGACTATGGATGGATTGTTCCCTGCTTTAAAACATTAAAAATTGTCTTTATTGAACACCTAGATTAGATTCTTGTTAAGCTGAGGATAGAAGCGAATGCTCACCTCACTTTAGAACATCAATTCAACCAGTTAACCTATTCATTGGAGTGTGCCTTTCATAGGAACCAGTTAGGGTTAATCCGCTTCAAGAGTAACTCATTTATCATTAGTAATTGCACGAGTTAGTTTTGTCGTCGCAAGAAGCGACCGTACTCGGGCAACTAATTAATCTTGGTAGTTAGAATGGATAGAGCGAACGTTCGTCGGTCTTAAACCTAAGGGTAAGGAGTTATGGTGGTGTATAGAAATTGATTGAATGAGAATTGAAAACCGCTGGTCTTGTGATTGTTGTTGCCTTGGTGATCTAAGGGGGATTCGAAATCTAAGCTTGTCTGTCGTTTGTCTAAACCAACCAATCATTCTGTCTTTCAATTTCATTTTAATTTTCTTGCATCTTAGTCTAGAAGTCGTGGAACTCACACCACGAACAAAGTGTTTAAACCTGAATAATTTGCCTTCATATTTGAGTAGCGATTAGAAGAAACCCTGTGGAATACGATCTGCTTAGCTTTTAGCTTGGTAGTATTTGATCATTGTTCTGCAGCACATCAAATTGGCGCCATTGCCAGGAACTCTTCTAATTGTTTGAAAGAAGAGTTGGCATTTATTCTTCTACCTTTCCATCTTTCATATTACATCACACTTCGATTTTGTGCCGGTTATGTTTGCTTTTGTTGCTTGTAGGTTGTTTTACAGGTTTATGAACCGCTCGCTCACTCATTCTCAATTTAAGCCGGGTAGTTGTGCTCCGCCAATGCAACCGTGAGTTTAGAAGTAAGTCAGAATCATTCCGCCTACACCTCCTACCCCTATTAAGATCGAGGAGTTGAAGGAGAACTCCTCATCTTCGTCCGCTTCATCCACTACTTCAGATTCACCACCACCTTCTCCTTCCGTAATGGCTGCTCAACGCACCATGGCGAATTACAATAAACCGAGTGCGGCTAATATTCGGTCTAGCATCGCTGTGCCACACAACGATGACGATCCTGACTATGAGATCACGATCCCCTTCTTGGAAGCGATCTCTAGGGATCTTCAGTTCGAAGCGAAGCCACAAGATAACCCATGCACACATTTGACAAACTTCCTAGCCATGTGCGAGACGTTCAAGAGTGAGAACCTCAATAAGAACACATTATGCTTACTAGTCTTCCCATTCTCCCTTAGAGGCGCCGCCAAGAGATGGCTCATTAGGAAACCACCTGGCCACTACACCGACTGGGATAATCTAGCTCAAGACTTCGTAGAGGAATACTTTCCTCCTTCAAGAACTACAGCTTATAAGGACGACATTGCCAGATTTGTTCAGAAGGAAGGAGTAAGTTTATATGATGCTTGGAACGAATTCCAAGAACTCCTTCACGATTGCCCTCATCATGGATTCAAGCAGGGACAACTAGCTGAGTTCTTTGCCCGAGGGATGAACGAAGAATCAGCTAAATGGGTTAACACCTTAGCTGATGGCGACTACACCGCAGTCGCACCAGAAGCTACTCTTCTTCACTTTGCAAACTGTGCATCTAAGTGCAGGAATTGGGAGTGATAGTTTGGAGCAGCTAAGAGCCAACCAAGTAGTGAAGATCAGATCAAGATCGAAGTACAGAAACACATGAAGGAGATTTTCTGTATAGCAAATAACTGGTCTATAGGGGAATTGAATTTTATTGATCAAGATCCCCCTGGATTCACCGGAGGACAGCAGCCTCATAATTATATGTTTGAGAATACTTGGGAAATCGAGATAGACAAGAAGCTTGACCTGATCTTGGCAAGACTTGATGACCACGAGGAGAAATTCAAGCTTCAAGCCATCTTAAATCAAGATCATGAAGATCGAGGTCGGCGAGTGGAGAGCACGGTGAATAGCATGGTTAGCATGCTAGCTAGTATCCCCTTCTTTAATCAATCATTGGTTCAAGACAACTCTACCATCAGGAAGGAGCACGTCAAGGCCATCTCCACAAGAAGCGGCAAGCAATTAGCTGGTCCTGCAGCTCCTGATCCGGCCATAATTCCTTATGCTATAGCCATTGACAAGCCAGAGATCGAGGAGGAGGATAAAGAAGAAGAGGAGTAGGTGACTGCCCTGCCTTCCCTGACAAAGACATCACCTGTGCCACCACCTCCTCCATATCAGCTTCGGATTTCGTTTCCTAAGGCTGTGCAATCACAGGAGAAAGATCATGACACCCGGTACAGAAAGTGGTATGGATACTTTGAAGAACAGAGATATCAAGATACCAGTTACTGATGTTATCTAGATGATACCAGAGGTTGGAAAAATCACAAAGGATCTTGCGAAGAACAAGAAGAAGGGAGAGTTGTCTTTCGTCTCCCTCGAGGAAGAATGCTCCACGATCCACAGCCAGACAACTTCTATACCTCCCCCAGCTAAGTGTCGCGATCCCGGTGCTTTTACTTTGCCTTGCACTATTAATGATGTGAAAATTGATCATAGTTTAATTGATATATGTTCTTCCATTAATGTCATGCCTAACTGCTTGTATGGAAATTGAACCTAGGAGAATTGAAAACCGATTAGCATGCATTTAGTGTTTGCCGACAGATCTGTTAAATTACCTAGGGGATTAATAGAAGACGTAGTTGTCAGTTGTGGTCCCTTCACTATTCTAGCTGATTTTGTTATTATGGATACCCGAGGGGAAGATGTCACTCTTCTCCTAGGCCGACCGTTTATGGCGACAGCCGGCATTACCATTAATGTCCCGAATGGCTCGTTGACATTAAGGGTCGGCAAGGATACCATGACATTCCGCCTCAAGGACGGTATGCAAGTCCCTATCAAAGAAGAGGCGCATTGCTTATCTGTTGAAGCTGTGGAGTTGGCTTCGGTCAACTCCGTTACTAATGAAAAATCTAGAGTTTCTACAGAAATCTTCTTGCCAGGTGTTGGACAGGTCCCTAATCTAAAGAATGAGCTGCCAGCACAGAAGCCGAGAAAGAAGGAGGATCTGACGGCATCCCCTCATGAATCACCAAAAGTTAAAGATCCTGGCGAGATGAAGAAGGGGAATAAAGAGAAGGACGCTCCTTCGAAAGAACTATTCTGGCCATTTGAAATTTCTGGCTATCTTCCCGATGGACGAACTAAGCTAATTCACGCAAACAGGAAGAAGTTCACACTTGCCGGAGGATCTCCGAAGCTGTATTTTATGAACTCCGACACGAGCTTAAAAGAAATCCTGAGTTGGGATGTCTCTTGATCACCATCCAGGTATCGTCCGGCTCAAGGACGTTAAGCAAGAGCGCTTCGTGGGAGGCAACTCACGGTTGGAATTCGTTTTAAATTTATCGAGTCAGTTTTTATTTATTTTGAGTCATTTTGGGAATTTTGTGTCGAGTCGGTTGAGTCTGGATGATAGAAAATAGTCGAAAAATATTTCTTGGGTATTATTTGGGTTGAATATTTTGTTTGTAGGAAGAGGAGTGACCAATTTGCAAGAAATTGGCCAAAATCCGGAATAGAGAACCCAAGGAGAACTCAAAAACACGGTGGGTTTACACAGCTGTGTACCCACCCGTGTAAGGGTGCACTGAGAAGCTTACACGCCGTGTAAGCCCCAAAAATCACGGGTAAGTCCCTCTTTCTCCTTCCATTTTTGCATTTTTTTTCTCTCTCTCCTCTCGTTTTTCTCTCCCGAAAACTCCCCCCTCTTCTCTAAATCACCGATGCCACCCCCATCAACACACATCACGCCGGCGGAGCTTGGACACCCGGCATCGAACGTCATCAGTCGCGCCACCCGCCGCCTTCCCTGTCCGTCGGAATGCTGCCCGACGCACCAAACGACGACAGCAGCCTCAGTTTGGGTTCAAACTCGTACCAGCCATCCTTCTTCTCTTTTCTCTTCGATTTCTTGAGTTTAACTCGATTCCAGGTATGTAAATCGACTCCCCTACCTCCTATGATGCCTATATCAGTGATTTCCAACCTCGATTTCGATTTCCAAGTGCTGAATCGGATTTGTGTTCTTAACCTCAAGAACCCAAAATTTTCAATTTTGGGGTTTTGTGAAATTGAGGTTATAGAAATGAAATTGATGGTATAATATGCTTGTAGTTTGAATCAGGGGTCATTTCGACTTCGTTTGCCTATCCAATTGTGAAATTTCTTAGACTTTTCATACCGATTTTTTTCGAAATTGGGGATTTTTTCTTATGGACGAAATGGATGAATTGTTGCTTTGAGATTGATGTTTTGATGATTATAGACATGTATGCATGCTTATTCCCAAATATCTATACCTTAATTAGCTCGTATGACGGATTAAGGTACACTTTTTGCATATCGATTTCATGAGTTGTGATCTTAGCTTGTGCGACTTATATGGCTGATTTGGACTTGCTTATTACTTGTAAGTTTGATTTGCAATTGGCTATTTGCTTCCATGATGATCTTTGCCAAGTTTGCTAAATGTCTAAATGTTGATCTTGCTAAGTGTGTTTAAGACCTAAATAAGTGCTAATGGGATTGTGCCTCCACTTGTTGACATCCTACTTGCATTCTTTGAACTTGATATCTTTGATGTTTGTTGTGGTTGTCGTCGATTGATACTCCCTTATTGCTCGGTTGATTCATAGGTTCAATATCGTGATCTTGTGTGTCTCATACCTTGTTCCATTTGCTTGTTTTATATGCACCAATTCCACTTGTTTTATGCTAAACTTGGGAATTGGTTTGTGATTTTTTTTCAGGATGGGAAAATCCAAAGGAAAAGGAGTTGCTTCCTCTTCCTCCGCCCCACCTCCGACGAAGAAACTGAAAGGAACCGCGGGGCGCGACACCCTCCAGGTGGCTTCCCCACCGGATAACGTCTCCACCACTATCTTCAACTTCCCGCAGGAGGATGATCGGGCAACATGGATGGTCATACAAAGGAAAGCAATTGGTGTCATGAGCCAGATTGATTGAGAGGCCATGGAGAAGGAAGATTGGGCTGATGGTCTCCGTACGACACTTAACCAAGCCAGTTTGCTCCCACTATTCCAGGTCACCGAGCCGGCGTACGAGTGCTCAACCAAGGAGCTCCTCTCCACCTTCCGTATGGAGAGGGTGAATGAGAGAATTCATTCGGTCACCCCGACCAAGTGCATTGGTGAACTCGTCGTTGTGCTGGTTCAAACAAATAACTAACAAAGCTAACAAAAGCTAGGGTAGATCGTATTCCACGGGCCTTCTAATGATTGACTACTCAAATAAGCTAGCAAATTACTTAGGTTTAAGCACTTCGTGCGTGGTGTGAGTTCCACGACTTCTAAATCTAAGAAATGCAGAGAAATTAAAAACTGAAACTAAGAACAGAATGGAAATTGGTTGATTAAAACAAAGATGACAGACGAACTTAGACTTTGAATCCCCCTTCGTTCCCCAGAGCATTGGCAATCAACAGATCAGCGGATTTCGATTCTCATTCAATCAATTCTAAGACACCACCATAACTCCTTACCCTTAGGTTTTAGACCGGAGAACGTTCGCTCTATCCGTTCTAGCTACCAAGATTAATTAGTCGCCCGGGTACAGTCGCCTCTCGCAACGACTTAACTTAACTGGTGGAATTACTAATGATTTATGAGTTACTCTAGCAGTGGATTAACCCTAACCGGTTCCTACGAAAGGCACGCTCCAATTATAAGGTTAATTGTTCAATTTGATGTTATAAAGTAAGGCGAGTGTTCGCTTCTATGCTTAGCTTAACAAGAATCTAATCTAGGTGATCAGTCCAGACAAGAAACATGAACAATGAAGAACAAACCAAACATGAAAGAGAAACTGATTGAACTTTGAATCTAATCACCGCCGATCCGTGACCGCTTTAAAGCCCTGGGTCACTTAGGGTTCATCTAGTCTAAGCTCTAAGAGTTTAGCTACTCATGTTTATCACAAAAGAATCAAAGACAAAGAAAGAGTTCATCATCCAGAGGAAGAACAGAAAAGAATTTGAAAAACCTAATTAAGACGACTCTGGCAGACTTCGATCTTCGGTAAACTGCAATCCTAGCTTCGAGTCTTCGAGATGGAAGGGATGGCGTCACGATCTCTTTCCAGCTCTTTGGACTCTAAACTCTCTGCTCCAGAACTTGAGAGAATTATGAAGTTCGGTATTAGTTGGTAAATTATGATCTGTCCTTGGGTATGGGCCGCCGGTTAAGTATTTATACTTAACCCTAATACCGCCGGATTTTAACTGATATTTTCGCCAAAAATTATAAGGAATTTTCGCTGAAAATCTTAGTGTAAATGGATGGTCCGCCGGCTGTATTTCTCCTGTGATTTTCGGATGAATTGTTCTCGGCGAAAACTTAGGGTTTTCGCCAAAAACTTCCTTTGATGAGCATCAGTCGATTTGTGCTGGGATTTTCGCCGAAAATACTAAGGGATTTTCGGCGAAAACTTTAGTGTAAATCGGGGCAGACTTTGGTTCGACTCGATTGACTCCTCGGATCGATTCCAATGCAATTCCTCGAGGTTCCAACGCCTTAGACACGTTCTTGGCTACTTTATTTGATGGCAAAAACCTGTGCTAACATAAAAACACTAGAAAACCATCAAATAGACCCGAAATGGGCCAAAGTAACACAAATGGCACGAGATAGGGAAATTGATTGAATATTCGCTATTCTACCCTAAAAACCATGTCTTAAGCAAGGAAATGTCGCTGAAATGAGGCTGATAATCACGTCAAATCGAGTGTCATCATGCATCTACTTCCGCCTAGGAGGGATCGAGAGGTCTCTCACTCTTGATGAGTTTGGCATCGACCTCGGTTTCTACACTACAAAAGAGCTAGCTTCAGCTCCACCGACTGTTGTCTTCCGCAACACCGAGAGTACTGAGGAGTGTGAGATGTTCTGGCGCACCTTAGCTCATTCGGACCCGACCAAGTATGACTTTAGTGCATCCAAGGCTAGTATGATGGAGAGGCCAATCTACCGGTTCTTGTAGTTGGTCTTCCGGGAGTCTATTACTCACAGGTTGAATTCTAGCGGTGTCTGTAACGCCAGAGACCTTTTCATGCTACGGTGCATCGAGGAGGGACAGAAGGTCCATCTTGGCTCTTTGGTGGCCAAGTTATTTCAGCTTCAGCGCGAGCGAGGCATGAGACTTCTTTTGGGTGGCTCCTATGTCACCCATCTGGTTCACAGGTACAACGTGCTCGCTTCATATGGCACCATCCGCCTCCATCATCATATTCCTCAGCTCTGGATCAACGACAACCTTCCTCGGTCCAAGAAAGTTCCTAACATCCTCGCTCCCCACTGCGATCCTTTCATTGAGCGACGTGGAAGATCGACACCATCACCAGAGCCAGAGCTAGAAGCGACCCCATCATACGACTTTAGTGGACTGGAGCGTGAGCTTAGGGAGATGAGAGCTGATTCCGACGCGCATTGGGAGGCCACTCAGAAGTGGCAAAAGGAGTCCGACGAGCGTTTTACCAGCTTCCAGACGCTGCAGCAGCAGATGTACGAGTCCCAGCTCCAGTTCTTTAGGAAGTTCCAGGCTCCAGATGATCGCCAGCACCCTCCGCCCCAGTGATATCAGGATTTTTCTTTATTTTTCTTATCATCCAGAACTCTGTACTTTTTGTTTTTGTTCGTGTCGGTTTATGTTATTTTAGGTCATTGACGAACCTTTGTGGTCGGTCGAGTCTTCTGTACTCCAACTGTTCTAATCGTGTGATGGATCCTCTCTTATTATGTTTTCAGGTTATGAACTCAGAATTCTCTATGGTTTTATGCACGTCTATACCCCCGATGTCTCGCCAGTGCCATCTCCACCTCCCTCACACTCATTTTACGGTACCCCTGTACACTTTCCTTCTCTTTTTGTTTGGTCCATTGAGGACAATGTCCGATTTAAGTGTGGGGTGGGGATTATATTTCTGAGGGATGCTATTCGTCTGTGGTATTTGTGAGATTTCTCTAGCATAGAATTGCTCAATTCTTGACTCGTGATGTTAAGTTAGTTTTCAACTTTTCATAATGATGCTTAGATTGCTTAACCTAGAACATGTAATCAACCTGCTTGCATCGATTCTAGATTTCCTGGTTAGAACAGAAAAGCTTATCACTCTTGTAGTTTTTCACTTTGATTGCATGATAATGACTGAATCCGACTAGCAAACCAACTGTGAGCTTTTGATCCATTACACATAACTTGCAATTTTAATTCTTTTTGAGTGGTTTTCTGTCTTATTGAATGAGTTAGAATTTGCATGAGACCTATTCGAGACCACACGATGACACGAGTTCTAGAATGATAGGGGCACCTAGATTCAGCTACTAAGCCAGATTGCCTACCCAACGTTAAATCCATTAGGTTTAAAACCTTGAGCTTAGCCTTTTCTTTCGGTTCGATATACATTACAGCCAATCCCCATTCTTTCATTCCCCGTTGATCCCCTGTGGTTGTAGTTCTAGATTAGCCTACCGAAAGTTGGTTTGTGGTAACTTGCCTATAGCCATTAAACAGGTGGTCTTAGCTATTATGTCCAGACGTGTAAACCCCTCTAGCAACTAAAAGAAAATCGGCACAAAGAAAAAAAAGAAGAAAAATTAGAAAAAAACAGAAAAAGTTCAAAGTTTCAAAGATTATAGTATAGTTCAATAACGTTCTTCTCCCTACATATGGAAGAACGAAGTCAAAAGAAAATGTAAAGAAAAGAAAAAGTAAATATGCAAAATAAAGTGCTAGATTGCTTGAGGGTATCATAGGTGAACGACTTGTACACCCCGCCAAGGTAGAAGGATACCACCTTCCCATGCTGCCTCCTCTTATGCTCGTCCAACTCGAACGTGGCCCAGAACTCCTAAAGTGCGATGTCAGGGAAGTCAGGAACTAGGGTGGTCAGCTCCAGCAGTCCTGAAAGTAGCAAAGAGTCGAGCACGTTCCGGTGCCAGTCCACATCCTGCTCGAAGAGTGAGTCCATGGATAATGGACGCACGTCGGCTACGGGAATACGTTCGAGCCTCTAGTAGCACTCGAAGTAGTACTGGGGCAGGCGGGCAATGGTGGCATGGTACCCGACACGGCCAGGGAAAGCTGGTGGAGGGCCCTGGACGGCTGGTGTGACGGGAGCGGGGGCTCGGAAGCTAGAGTCGGCGTCAAGGTGCGCCTTAGTCCTGCGCTCATGAATGACATTCCTAAAACCAGATAGGAAACCAGATTAATTAACTAAAAACCCACCCCACACTTAGTAGAAAAACTCAATTTCACAAAGAAATGAGGAAAACCGAGTGGGGGTAAGCAAAGTAAACAACCGGTAATCACAATAAATCACGGAGCATGCATATGTCTAGCCGGAATGTTCAAAACATAATTAGGGATCAGAAGTCAAACCGACATTCAAACCGCAAAGAATCAATCTTTAAGCATATCAACACACGATCAAATGGTATTAAAATTAAGCACAAAACTCCCTAAGCATGCTAGATCAGTCCAAAGAGTTCAGCTAACCTAGTTCACACGAAATCAGTCGGCACGCAAATCGAGGTAAACCGAAAAGTCAACCCCAATGAAATTCAGCATTCAACATGTCAAAAGATTTGGAATGAAAAGTTCTACAACTTACCTTGAAGCCATGGGTGCTGAAAATGAACGGAGAAAGAGAAATCGGTGAAAAATCGAAAAAATTTAGGGTTTGGCTGAACGGGAGCTCTAGAGCTCCAATTCGACTGATCTACGGCTCAACATGATCGGGAAAGGAAGGGGAGTGGTGCGGCGATGGCAGCGGTGGTGGCGAACGGACAGCGACGGCGTGAATGTGGCGGTGGCAGTGGCTGGTATTTGGAAACCGGGGAGAGGTTTTGAAAATTTTCGAAATTGTAAAGTGAGGGGAGAGAGAGTGTGTGACCGAGAATTAAATGGGAAAATTTTGTTGATTTTCACTCAAGTTTTCGGTGAAAATGTGTGCAATTTTTCACCGAAAACCCAAGGCAAAATGGTCTGTCAGTTTTCAAATAAGTTTTTGCCGAAAACTTCATAGAGTTTTCGCCAAAAAGTCTAGTTAAAATCGACCAGAAAACACAGTGGGATTTGAAAGGGAGTTTTCACCGAAAATTAGGAAAGTTTTCGCCGAAAATTTTGACCTGAACGATTGAAAATATTCTCGCAATCCCGGCAAACTTCAGAAAATCACAATTAAATCCACAAAAATCGGAACAACATCAAACAACTTGCGATTGAAATGATGACACAAAGACTACACACGAAAAATAAGAAATCATGCAAACTGACACTTTTGGCTCCCCCGAACTGACTCTAAAACACTAAGGTTGACACAAATGAAAAACTGACTCCAGCCGTGGGTTGCCTCCCACGAAGCGCTCTTTTATTAATGTCCTTGAGCTGGACGATACTTGGAAGGTATTAGGACACATCCCAACTCAGGTTCTCCTTAATGCTAGCATCAGAGTTCATGAAGTAGAGCTTCGGGGCATCTCCGTTAAGCACAAATTTCTTCCCGTTAGCGTGTAAAAGCTTGGTACGTCCGTCGGGAAGGTGATCAGTGATCTTGAACGGACCAAATAGCTTTGTCGAGGGATCATCCTCTATAGAGAAGACCGTCGAAGGGATGAGAATGATCAGCTTCGTCTTCGTTTTATCCTCCGGCTCTGTATCACCAGGATCGGTGATCGTCGGTATTTCCTTAGGAGATGCTTTTGGCTTCTCCTTCAATACTTGTTCCGGCGCCGGTAGCTCGGACCAAATTGGTGGTGCAGCTGGCTCGGATGAAGGTGGTGGCACAACTGGTCTCCAGACCATTTGAGTCTTCATTTTCTTCTGATTCCTTCTCCGCGACCTGCCAGGTTCCTTGCTCGGTGGTGAAGAAGAGGCTTTCAGTTCCTTCTTCTTTGGCGACTTCTAAACAACAGATTTTGGTTTCTGCTTTGTAATCTGCTCAACACCTGCAACAACAATCGATCTAGGAACAGTAGAAGAGATGTCAGTAACGGAGTTGACCGGAGTCAACTCCACAGTTTCAACAGCTAGGCAATGAGATTCTTCATTCAAAGGGGTATATTTCATTCCGTCTTTAAGGTGGAATGTTTTCGTGTCTTTACCAACCCTCAAAGTTAAAGAACCATTTGGAACATTAATTTGCATTCCAGTTGTAGCCATGAAGGGTCGTCCTATGAGAATGGTAGAATCATCCTTACTAGTATCAATGATCACATAGTCAGCTAAGAACGTGAAAGGACCACATTTAGTAATAACGTCTTTTATCTCTCCTCTTGGAGATTTCAGTGATCTATCAGCAAAGACAAGTTGTATGCTATTTGGTTCAAGTTCTCCTAGGTTCAATTTTTCAAATAAACTCATAGGCATAACATTGACAGACGCGCCTAGGTCAACCAAACTACGTTCTATCTCAACATCATTAATAACTAGAGGAAGCGTGAAAAACCAGGATCAGAACACTTAGCTGGGTATGGCGACGAAGGCTTCTTGCTACAAGCGGCAGGATATCCTTCTTTACCTCCCCACATGCCAGTCTCGATCCGTGCTTTCGGCAACAATGCTCTTGGAAAAGGAGGCTTCACGTAGTACGGAGCAAAAGGAGGATCATACTCCTTGGGCGCCTCCTTTGGTGCTTCCTTAGGAGATTCATCAGTCCTGCATAAATTAGAAGAAGCATTAGTAGATGAGTGTGACGGTTCTTGAACGGATACCATCTTAGCTTGCTCCTTTCTCGGATTTGGCTCGGTTTGGCTCAGAAGTTGGCCAAATGGTCGATCAGATGGTAGAATGCTCAAGATGTGGTTCACAGCCTGCTCAATTCTTTGACCGAATGCGATATGTTCTTGGTTGAGAAGAGCTTGAGCCTTGAACTGACTATCATGATCGTCAAGTCTGGTGATGATCTGACTAAGCTTCTTGTCCAGTTCACTGACGTTGTTTTCCCTCTGATGTTGCTGCCTTGTGTAGGTATTATTCAGATATTGATTATGGCGATTGCCAACAGTTCCATAGTTACCCGGATTGCGGTGCGGCGGCTGGTAGACACCTGTCGGTGGATGGTTCGGCTTCTTATCCTGAGCTGGACCAGCTGGGCGGCTATTCTATTTCTGGTTGGCACCGGCATTGTAGGGAGGTCTATCTTGATAATTCCTCTGTTGCCTGAAATTGCGGTGGCCAGGATAACCATTCTAATTGTTTTTGAAGCCCTGTTGAACAAAATTGACTTCTTCGGCAGACCAGACTTCTATTTTACCAAAATTCTGGCATCGGTCTCCATTATGCGCACAAGCTCCACACCACTCGCAATCGGCAACATAGACAGCGGCTGCCGGCGGCTTGATGGGTGTAGAAGACTTCTTCAAATGCTTCTCTACTTCTGCCTTGATAGTAGCTTCGAGATCGAGCTTGCTTCTTGATCCTTCAGATTGTCGTTCCTAGTTCCTCGACTTGGAAGCACAGTTCACGAAATGAAGAAGAGCAACTTCAGGTGTAAGCGTAGTGCAATCCCCTTCAGCTAGGGAATTGACCCACTTGGCAGATTCTTCTTGAAGACCTTGAGCAAAGATCTCAGCTAACTACCTCTGCTCAAAACTGTGATGCGAACAGTTGTAGAGAAGTTCTTGGAATTGATTCCAAGTATCATATAAGCTTACTCCTTCCTTCTGAGAGAATTTGGCGATGCTTTCCTTGATGGCTGTTGTTCTGGCAGGAGGGAAGTACTCTTTGACGAAGTCTTGAGCAAGAGTTTCCCAGTCGGTGTAGTAGCCAGGTGGTTTGCCAGTAAGCCACCTCTTAGTTGCGCCTTTCAGAGAGAACGGGAAAGCTCTCAAGCAAAGAGTGTTCTTGTCGAGATTTCTGTTCTTGAAAGTGCTGCAAAGATCAAGGATATCTGCCTGATGTGTGCACAGATTGTCTAGCGGCATGCCTTCAAACTGTAGATCCCTAGAGATCATAGTCAAGAATGGAATCTTGATCTCATAGTTAGGATCTCCTTCAATGCGCAGCACGGCAATGGAAGATCGAACGCTAGTCGCGCTTGGCTTGTTGTAGTCTGCTACACTCTTCTGTGCAACTGGTGGTGGTTGACCGCCTGGTGATGGTGGTGGTGGTGGTAACTGATCATCCATGGTAGGAGATGGAGGAGGTGAAAGTGACTCGGTGTATGAAGCGGATGAAGATGATGGTGAAGATGAAGATGAGGAACTCTCCTTCAGTTCCTCGATCTTGATCGGAGTGACGGATGGAAGTGGATTGGTTCTGCCTCTCTTCGGAATCTGTGATTGTCTCGGTGGAGCAGAACTGCCTGGTCTCTCTACACTCTTAGCCTTGTCGTTCTTGGCACTTTGGAGAGCGTGAGAGGGCGGTGGTGCATAAACCTGTGAACAACCTACAAATAACAAAAATAAACAAAAACCAGTGTAAAATCAAAGTGGATGGAAAGGTGAAAGATGGAAAGTAGAAGAATAAGATGCCAATTCTTTTTTCGAACAATCAAAAGAAGTCCCCGCCAACGACGCCAATTTGATGAAGCAGTTTTAGCGATATCAAATAACTACGAAGCTAGAAGCTAAGTAGATCGTATTCCACGGGTCTTCTAATGATTGATTACTCAAATATAAAGGCAAATTACTCAGATTTAACACTTTGCGCATGGTGTGAGTTCCACGACTTCTAATTCTAAGAAATGCACTGAAATTAAAAATTAAAACTGAAAAAAAATTGAAAGATTGGTTGAAAACAAAGATGACAGACAAGCTTAGACTTTGAATCCCCCTTCATTCAATAGACCATTGGCAATCAACAGATCAGCGGATTTCGATTCTCGTTCAATCAATTCTAAGACACCACCATAACTCCTTACCCTTAGGTTTAAGACTGGCGAACGTTCGCTCTATCTGATCTAGCTACCAAGATTAATTAGCCGCCTGGGTACGGTCACCTCTCGCAACGACTTAACTTAACTGGTGCAATTACTAACGATTTATGAGTTACTCTTGCAGTGGATTAACCCTAACCGGTTCCTACGAAAGGCACACTCCAATTATAAGGTTAATTGTTCAATTTGATGTTTTAAAGTAAGGCGAGCGTTCGCTTCTATCCTTAGCTTAACAAGAATCTAAACTAGGTGATCAATCCAGACAAGAAACATGAACAACGAAGAACAAATCAAACATGAAAGAGAAACTGATTGAACTTTGAATCTAATCACCGCCGATCCGTGACCGCTTTAAAGCCCTGGGTCACTTAGGGTTCATCTAGTCTAAGCTCTACGACTTTAGCTACTCATGTTTTTCACAAAAGAATCAAAGACAAAGATAGGGTTCATCATGAACAGAGGAAGAACAGAAAAGGATCTGAAAAACCTAATTAAGATGACTCCGGTAGAACTTCGTTCTCTGGTAATCTGCAATCCTAGCTCCGAGTCTCCAAGATGAAAGGGATGGCGTCACGATCTCTTCCTGGCTCTTCGAACTCTAAACTCTACTTCAGAACTCTTGAGAATCCTCGAAGTATTTGGTATTAGTTGTAATTATCAGCTCTCCTTTGATTTTGGGCGTCGGTTAAGTATTTATACTTAACCCTAATGCTGCCGGTTTTGCCTGGAATTTTTGCCAAAAATCTGATGAATTTTCGGTCAAAATCACTTTGTAAATGGGTTGACCGTCGGTTGTTTTCTCCTGTGTTTTTCAGGCGTCGGGTTCTCGGTGAAAACTTGGAGTTTTCACCAAAAACTCTCCTTGGTTGACATCAGCGGATTTGTTCTTCAGTTTTTACCGAAAACTCCAAGGGATTTTCGGCGAAAACTTCAGTGTAAATTGAGCAGGAATTGGTTCGACTTGATTGACTCCTTGGATCGATTCCAGTGCGATTCCTTGAGGTTCCAACGCCTTAGACACGTCCTTGGCTACTTTATTTGACGGCAAAAACCTGTGCTAACATTAAAACACTAGAAAACCATCAAATAGACCCGAAACGGGCCAAAGTAACACAAATGGCACGAGATAGAGTAGTTGAATGAATATTCGTTATTCTACCCTAATAACCATGTCTTAAGCAAGGAAATGTCACTTAAATGAGGCTGATAATCATGTCAAATCGAGTGTCATCAGAACCTCGAGGAATCGCACCGGAATTGATCCAAGGAATCAATCAAGTTGAACCAAATCCTGCTCCCATTTACACTGAAGTTTTCAGCGAAAATCCCCTAGGTTTTCGGCGAAAACTCAAGAAGGAATCGGCTGAGTTCAATAAAGAGAGTTTTCAGCTAAAATTCCAAGTTTTCGCCAAGAACCCGGCGGTCCGAAAATCACAGGAGATGAAGCCGAGCATTCAAGTCATTTACAAGGGAATTTTCGGCGAAAACTCAAACAACTTTTTGGCAAAAATTCCAGGCAAATCCGACTGTATTAGGGTTAAGTATAAATACTTAACCGGCGGCCCAATAATGGAAATATCTCATAATACCAAATAATACCAATTACTTCAAGGATTCTCAAGGGTTTTGGAGTAGAGTTTAGAGTTCGAAGAGCCAGGAAGAGATCGTGACGCCATCCCTTCACCTCGGAGACTCGGAGCTAGGATTGCAGATTACCAGAGATCAAAGTTCTGCCGGAGTCGTCTTAATTAGGTTTTTCAGATCCTTTTCTGTTCTTCCTCTGCTCAAGATGAACTCTGTCTTTGCCTTTGATTCTTTTGTTATGAATATGAGTAGCTAAACTCGTAGAGCTTAGACTAGATGAACCCTAAGTGACCCAGGGCTTTAAAGCGGTCACGGATCGGCGGTGATTAGATTCAAAACTCAATCAGTTTCTCTTTCATGTTTGATTTGTTCTTCGTTTTTCATGTTTCTTGTCTGGATTGATCACCTAGATTAGATTCTTGTTAAGCTAAGGATAGAAGCGAACGCTCGCCTTACTTTAATACATCAAATCGAACAATTAACCTAATCATTGGAGTGTGCCTTTCGTAGGAAACAGTTAGGGTTAATCCACGGCAAGAGTAACTCATAAATCGTTAGTAATTGCACCAGTTAGTTAAGTCGTTGCGAGAGGTGACCGTACCCGGGTGGCTAATTAATATTGGTAGCTAGATCGGATAAAGCGAACGTTCGCCAAAATTAAACCTAAGGGTAAGGAGTTATGGTGGTGTCTTAGAATTGATTGAACGAGAATCGAAATCCGATGATCTGTTGATTGCCAATGCTCTGGTGAACGAAGGGGGGTTCAAAGTCTAAACTTGCCTGTCGTCTGTCAAAGTCAATGAATCAATCAATTATTTCTGCATTTAATTTTCATTTCATTTCATCGTGCATATTAGTTTAGAAGTCGTGGAACCCACACCACGCACTACGTGTTCAACCTTGAGTAAAAATTACCAACGTATTTGAGTAAGCAAGTAGAAGAGGCCCGTGGAATACGATCTACCCTAGCTTCTATCTTGGTAGTATTTGATCACTGTTTTACAGCTCATCAGAGAGCGATAAGGAGGGGTGCTACCTTGCATGCCGACGAGTGAGTTAATGCTAAATACCACAAGGATGTCCATACCCATTTTGACTTATCGATTTTGACCAGGCTTTCAGGGATTTCTTTATAGTTTATGGATTATGGTTATATTGGTTATTGATTGTTCCTTTCCTTTTTGCTCATTGGTTATTGGTTGTATTTGATCATTGATTCTGGTTGTGCTGGTTTGGCCATTTCCCTTCTTAGTGCATTGATTAAGTCTTTTGTTCAAGTGATGTTGTGTATGTTTATCTATTTCGTTCGGGTCTGTGGAACCTCATTAGTATTGCATGGGTTAAACTTGTGGTTTAACTCGATCGTCGAGGGTGGGGTGTTGATAAGTTGTAAAAACAATGTTTCAAATACTACCAAGCTAAAAGCAAGATAGATCGAATCTCTCGATGTTTAAACACGTTGTGCGTGGTGTGAGTTCCACGAATTCTAAACTAGAATGCAAGGAAAATGAAATGGAATTAAAAGACAGATTGATTGATTTGTTGACTAACAAATTTGACAGACAAGCTTAGAGTCGAATCCCCCTAAGCTCACCAGGACATTAGCGATCACAAGACCGGTGACTTTCGATCCTAATTCATTTAGTTCTCAGACACCACCATAACTCCTTACCCTTAGCTCTAAGTTCCGTGATCGTTCGCTCTATCGGATCTAACTACCAAGATTAATTAACCGTCCGTGTGTTCACTTCTGCAATGGAGAACTAACTAGTGCAATTAATTAAGACTAATGAGTTACTCTAGAAGCGGAATAACCCTAAATGGTTCCTACGAAAGGCACACTCCATTGAATAGGTTAGTTGATTGATTTGATGTTCTTAAGTAAGGCGGAAATTCGCCACTATCCTTATCTTAACACGAATCTAATATAGGTGATCAAGCTAGACAAGAAACACAAGAAACGAAGAACAAATCAAACATGTAAGAGAAACTGTTTAAATTTGAATCTAATTACTACCGATCCGTGTCCTCTTTAAAGCCTCGGGTCACTTAGGGTTCATCTAATCTAACCTTAAACGAGTTTAGCTACTCATGTTGATAACAAAAGAATCAAAGAAAACTAGGGAGTTCATCATACAAAAGGAGAACAGATCAAAACTGTAAAACCTAATTCTGACGACTCATGCGAAGCTTCAATCTCTGGCAATCTTCACTCGTAGCTCCGAGCACTCTGAGGTGGAAAGACAGTGTCAAGATCTCTCCGGGAACTCTTCGATGCTCTCTAAACTCTCTCTGTCAGCTCTGAAGTCTCGATTATGAAGAGTGTGTATCGAAAATTTAATAATGAGTGATGTGTCGCTACTGCTTATATAGGCATTTCCTCATCTTTGCCGGAAAAGGATGAAGTTCTCAGCGAGAATAGTAAAGTTCTTGCCGAGAACTTGTGTGTAATATAATTCCTGGAGCCAACGAGATTTTCCATTCTTTTCTTCATAAGTTCTCAGCGAGAACTTGGAAGTTCTCACCGAGAACTTCTTTGCAATCTCCAAATGTATCTCACCGAGAATTTGAATTTTAAATCTGAACATCTTCTCGCCGAGAATATTGACATTCTCAGTGAGAACTTGGTGCTGGCCATCATAATTGATTTCTTTGATTCTGAATTGATTTCGGGACACTTCTTGAGGTTCCATCGCTTTCTGAACACGTCCAAGGCTACATATTTGACGGTATAAACCTGTGTACTCAACGAGACACTAGAATACACATCAAATAGACCCGAAACGGGCCAAAGTAACCAAATCCGTAGAAATAGTGCAAAAGAGTGAAAACACCCTAAACTACCCCTAAAACCATGTTACAAGCAATGAAATGTCACTTAAACGGGGCTGATAATCACGTTAAATCTAGTGTCATCAGTTGTTACAGCAAACGTCGAACAAGAATAGAGCAATACTCGCCTCTATACATCTTGACGGAGAAGCCCAACTTTTGCTGCAAGTGGTGCAATAGGATGGTCATTGCCTCTCGTGGGTGGATATGAAATAGGGCATACATACCCGCTTTGGGTCAACTCCGTTCAAGTCTAATTTTGAGGCTCTTTATAACCGCCAACAAACAACCTCGGTATTGGATTACCAAATAGAATTTTGAGTGGTTATTGGTGTAACACCCACACCGAACCGACCTGGGTAAACCTATGGTTGAACCGGTATGAGTATTAATCAAAAGAACATAAATGGAAATAAGCGGAAAAATGACTAAAAAGGGAAATGCATTAACTCTTATTAAATGTTCAAAACCCGGAAGACGCCTCAATCAATAAACCGATAAATTCCCAAGAGCAAAAGGAAACCAAAATCCACATCCCAAAAGTGGGTATAAGGCGCCAATGGACTTTACCCTACACCAACCATACCGGCCCAACCCACCTCTCTCCCTTGAAGAGGTACAAGACGCTTCCTCTCCCTTAGAGGACACAACGAGACCTTCACTACAAAAAACAAAAGATTTGCCAACAGTTTTCTGCTGACGAATTTAAAATCGTTGGTAAAAGTAAGACTTTCGCCAATGATTTAAAAATCGTTGGTGAAGGCGAATCTTTTTGCAATGATTTTTTTTAAAATCGTTGGTAAAAGTAAAATTTTCACCAAAGATTTTAAATTTGTTGGAGAAGGCGAATCTTTTGACAATGATTTTTTATAAACCGTTGCATAAAGTTAAAGGAGGTAAAATAATAGTAGTAAGTTGAAAGTTTTGAACCTGAGACCTCAACATTAAAAACTAACTATCTAGCCGCTAGCACACCTGATCTAATTCGTTTAAGGATTGCACTGTTAGTTATGAATATACTTTATTACGCTAAAATCCATATCATAGGTTTTTAATCGTTAACACACGAAGTTGGGAACCTCTATTCTTCAAACACGAGCCTTACTCTGGGAAAAAAACCCAGTCCGAATTTCTCCATGAACCCTAATCGCGCTTACCTTAAACCTCGCCAATCGTCAATTCTTCTTCTTCCTCCTCCTCTTCTTCTTCTTCTTCCTCATAACCAGTTGGACGGCCATCCAATTTTCTGAAAGTAGTAACGCTGACGGCGGAGGGACAGACTTCTTCGATGGTAAGGCTTAGGGTTTGATTTGGATTTCACCTATTTGTCGTTGCTCAGTATTGACGATTTAATAGATCTTCTTCTTTCACAGGTATGCTAGGTCATTTCCCCTGACGATTTAATAGGGCTTCGTCAAAGCTAATAAGCTAAAATCTCGATTATCTTTCGCTTCTAGGTGTGTTCTTCTTCTATGTTGTTAATTTCTTCTAGTTTTCCTGACAGTCGGAGGAAAAATTGAGTAGCGGCGAAGTTGACGGGGGACAGGAGGAGAGCAGCCGCGGGAGCAGATTTCGGTGGCCTGCAAGGACTTAGTGGTGATCCTAATCATATTCGATCTAACAAGTCACGTCACTCTTAACGGGTTAGTAATTGATCATTGTTTTTCCCCTTAAATGATTAGATCGTCGAAAGAGTTTTGTTCTTCTGGTTAAAGAGTGATGAGATGGTATCAAGAAGCCAGGAAATGGAATCAGGTAAATGAAAGCTTCGTGTAAGATCTACAGAATTAGCTAATGATGCTTATGAAGTTGCTTAAGAATTATATTTCATTTTCTCGCTTAGTTTAGGTTTTCAGGTTTCTTGCATGATTTACTTTTGATTTGTAGGTTGTTGGCTTGGTTTAGTTTAGTGTTGTTGGCCTGCTTGGTTGATTTACTTTCGATTTTCAGGTTGCAGACTTGGTTTAGTTTAGGGTTGTTGGTTGTTCACTTGATTTAGTGTTAATTTGCAGGTTGCTAAAGGGACCAGAAGTAAGGCCAGCTCTTCTTTGTGGTAACCCATCTCAAGCTTTTCCGAGTTAGATGGATACAGGTGAGTTGCTTATATCATTGAACTTTGAGTGTTTTTCTTAAACTCTAGATATTAGTTTGAAGTTGGGCATGGGTTTGTTTTGTGAATTTCTCAATTTCTCTGTTGTTTTGAAGACTAGTGATGCATTTATTAAGAAGAACTTGCTTTCTAATTTCCACGCCTTTTAAGAACAGTTGTTTAAAGTTTTGCTCAGAGAACCTTGCATGAACTTGATTGCCCTTAATTGTGTTTTTGTCTGTTCCATGGTGCCTTTCCAGTTCCTCTAGCATTAGAATTTCTCAGTTCTTGATTTTTGATGTTAAGTTGTTGTTCAATTTGTCATAATGATGCTTAGACTGCTTAACCTAGAACCTGAAAACCAACATGTATACTTTGATGCTAAATTACCTGTTAGAACAGAATTTCAAAAAATCACACTTGTAGTTTGTCGCTTTGATTGTATGAAAATGACTGAATCCAACTAGCAAACCAACTGTGAGCTTTTGATCCATTGCACATAACCTGCAATTTTAATTCATTGGAGTAATTTTCTGTTTTTCTTGAATGAGTTAGAATTTGCATGAGACCTATTCGAGACCACACGATAACACGAGTTCTAGAATGATAGGGGCACCTAGATTCAGCTACTAAGCCAGATAGCCTACCTAACGTTAAATCCTCTAGGTTTAAACCCTTGAGCTTGGCCTGTTCTTTCGGTCTGATATACATTACAGCCAATCCCCGTTCTTTCATTCCCCATTGATCCCCTGTGGTTGTAGTTCTAGATTAGCCTACCGGAAGTCGGTTTGTGGTAACCTGCCTATAGCTATTAAAAAGGTGATCTTAGCTATTATATCCAGACGTGTCAACCCCTCTAGCAACTAAAAGAAAGAATCGGCACAAAAGAAAAAAATAGAAAATAAGAAAATAAGAAAAATTTGAAAAAAGAATATAGAAAAATAGTTCAAAAGTTTTCAAGTTTATAGTTCAGTTCAATAACGTTCTTCTCCGTACATATGGAAGAACGAAGGCAAAAGAAAATTCTGAAAAAAAGGCGTAAAGAAAATAAAGTGTTAGGTTGCTTGAGGGTATCATAGGACAAGCGTACACTATTCCACCCATGTTTGGTTAGACGGTAGGAAGCCATAAGCTAGATTCCAGGGAAGTTAGTCGAAAGCTGCACTGCACCAAAGCCATCATCATACTTTCCCATCATCCATCTCATCTTAACCCTTGTAGTGCAGAATTCGTTACAGTCCTAAGCAGGGAAGTCCTTCTTGACTAGTTACTCGTGTTGTCCCAGTGGTGGAGATGTGGTCGAATTGCAAACTTATGACAGAATTCAATAACAGAAAATGATTGAGAGCAGAAACACGTCCTTAAACACAGAGAGTAAGAGTTTCCCTTATACTAAATATTTCTTGTGTGAGGAGTCTGGTCGGTCAGGTCAAATTCGTGCATGATTGGTTACTACTTCTTGTCGTGTGCAGTTTTTAGTGAGACCAGGTTGTTTGGCTGATCAGTATGCATGTTAGGTTTATTGTTCTAGAAGTAGCTGTCTAATAATTCATTGTGTAAGCTTGAACTTCAATTTAATCGATCATATCATTTGTGAACATGAGCATTTTCTATTCAGTATGCTTAAGGACAGTCAAAAGCTTAAGTGTGGGGTATTTGATGACACTCGATTTGACGTGATTATCAGCCTCATTTAAGCTATATTTCTTGGCTTAAGACATGGTTTTTAGGGTAGAATAGCAAATATTCACTCATCTGCTCTATCTCGTGCCATTGGTGTTACTTTAACCCGTTTCGGGTCTATTTGATGGCTTTCTAGTGTTTTCATGATAGCACAGGTTTTTGCCATCAAATAAAGTAGCCAAGGACGTGTCTAAGGCATTGGAACCTCGAGAAACCGCACCAAAATCGATCCAAGGAGTCAATCAAGTCAACACAAATCCTGCCCCATTTTACACATAAGTTTTCAACGAAAAGACCTGACGTTTTCGCCGAAAACTCCAGAAGAAATCGGCAGAGCAATACAAGAATGAGTTTTCGGTGAGAAGTCAAGTTTTTGCCGAAAACTCTAAACAACTAGCTCACAGGAGAATCAGTCGACGGAAGCCAGCATTTTACATAGAAGTTTTCGGTGAAAACTCCTTAAGTTTTCACCAAAAAATCCAGGCCAAATCCGGCGCTGATAGGTTAAGTATAAATACTTAACCGGCAGCTAAAAATGAGATATACTTTTCATAATAGAACTTTCACAAGTTCTAGACCTAAGAAGTTCGAGAGAACAGAGTTGAAGAGTTCAAAGAGCCAGGAAGAGATCGTGACGCCATCTTTCCACCTCAGAGACTCGGAGCTAAGAGTTGAAGATCCTTGAGATTGAAGCTTCACGGATTCGTCAAATTAGGTTTTACAGTTCTTCTCTGTTCTTCCTACCTGAGATGTATTCCTTGTTTGTCTTTAATTCTCTTGTACCTAATATGAGTAGCTAAACTCGTAGAGCTTAGATTAGATGAACCCTAAGTGACCCAGAGCTTTAAAGCGGTCACGGATTGGCGATGATTAGATTCGAAGTTCAATCAGTTTCTCTTTGCATGGTTGTTTTGTTCGTCATTGTTTATGCTTCTCTTCTGGTTGGTCGCTTAGATTAGGTTTGTGTTGAGTTAGGGTTTGTCGCCAGACAGCTTTCCTGCTTTAAAACATTAAAACTTGTCTTCCTTGATCACCTAGTTTAGATTCTTGTTAAGCTGAGGATAGAAGCGAACGCTCGCCTCTCTTTAAAACATCAATTCAACCAATTAACCTATTCATTGGAGTGTGACTTTCGTAGAAACCAGTTAGGATTAATCCACTTCAAGAGTAACTCATTAATCACTAGTAATTGCACCAGTTAGTTCTTCCATCACAAGAAGCGAAAGCTCGGGCGGTTAATTAATCGTGGTAGTTAGATTGGATAGAATGAACGTTCGCCAGTCTTAAACCTAAGGGTAAGGAGTTATGGTGGTGTCTGAGAATTGATTGAATGAGAATTGAAAACTGCTGGTCTTGTGATTGTTGTTGCCTTGGTGATCTAAGGGGGATTGGAAATCTAAGCTTGTCTGTCGTCTGTCTAAACCAACCAATCATTCTGTCTTTTAATTTCATTTTAATTTTCCTACATCTTATTCTAGAAGTCGTGGAACTCACACCACACACAACATGTTTAAACTTGGATAGATTGACAGCATATTTGAGTAGACGATTAGAAGAAACCCTGTGGAATATGATCTGCTTAGCTTCTAGCTTGGTAGTATTTGATCACTGTTTTGCAGCACATCAATAATCTTCTCTCTTTGGGGAGTAATTAACCTCGTTGAGAGAGGGGATGAGACATCGGTACGAGACCGACTTTCTAGGGATTTTCAAACTGTTTTAAACGGGTGGAAAGTTTTGAAACAAGTGGTGATTTGAGTTGTTGGAATTTTCCTTGGAAGGTCAACTGAATTGTTTAAATGTCGTCCTGTAGTGAATCCAGTCAAGCAAGAGTAAGTAGGTCCACTGGGAACTCGGGGTATGGAGGAGTAGCTCCTAGGTTTCAGCCGATTTGTTTGAAGGGTTGGAATTTTGGGTAGTTTAGTGGGGAAGTGGCTGATCTTGAGGTGGCTGAGCAGTGGCTTCAGGAGCGTGAGTACAAGTTCCTGCAGATGGGACTTGATGACGAGCTAAGGGTGCAAGCAATGACCTTTCTGTTTAAGGGTCATGCTCTGGATTGGTGGAATTTGTTGTCGCAGAGTCGGGTAGTTCCGCCAGAGCTAGATTTTGAGGAGTTTGTGGGAGAGTTCCGTGACCAGTTTTGCCCAGATCTTTGCGTGAGGAGAAGGCCAAGGAGTTCCTGAGCTTGGAGCAAGGTGAGAAGACTTTTCTCGCATACTACATAAAGTTTTCCTCTCTCTCTAAGTGGTATGCTGAGCAGAACAATCGGGATAGGAAGCTCATCATTAAGTTCAAGAATGGGCTGAGAGTGGAGACCTAGGAGGGTGTCACCACCACAGATATGGGGAGCCTAGTGTTAATTAAGGCGGTGGAGTTGGAGAGGGAGAGGCTAGAGAACAGAAAGAAGGAAGAAAGGAAGAGGAAAGCGTTTGCTCCACCTACTCCAGCAGCGGCATTCAGTCATCCGGCCAAGAGAGCTCAGTCTACTTTCTCGGGTCAGCTGAGTGTGCAGTCTGCGCCATCGCGTCGAGCCATCGTGTGTTTCACTTGTGGCTGTCAGGGTCACAAGAGTGCAGAGTGTAGAGGAGCAGGATCGGTGGAGAGGGGAGGAGTGTCATCGGGACTCCCTATGTGTGGCACTTGTGGGAAGCCTCACTTTGGGGTATTTCACATACTTAGGCCGGCCCCGGTTACCTGTTACATTTGTGGCCGCCGGGCCATACGAGTAACTTCTGTCCGAGGAGGAGTACAGCACCCGCCCAGTCTATAGGATCGGTGCAGGGACCGAGGGCTCCATCTAGGAGTTTTGGAGGTCGAGGTGGAGGTAGCTTTGGTTGAGGAACTGTGAGTGCTGGTCGAGGAACTGGTGCTAATGCCATGCCTGTTGGAGCTTTAGGGGACCAAGGGAGGCTGTACGCTCTTACCAAGGGTGCGGCAGAGAACGCAAACGACGTGGTGACCGATATGATCTCCATCTTAGATCTTTCCGTTTATGATTTGTTTGATTCGGGCTCGACCCATTCCTTTGTATCTGAGAAATGTTTGAGTAGCTTGTGTGTTGTAGCTAGTAGTTTGGGTACTAGTTGGGGTGTCAGAACTCCTTTGGGGACTTTTGTTCGGGTAGATAGTGTGTGGAGGGGTTGTAAGGTGTTAGTGGGAGGGGAAGAATTGTTAGCTGATTTGGTGGTGCTTCCTTTCAATGAGTTCGATGTCATTCTTGGCATGGATTGGTTGGCTAGACATGGGGCTTTGCTTGATTGTCGGAAGAAGGAAGTTGTGCTTCAGGTGGAGGGAGTTGGTCAAGTGATGTTCAAGGGTGTTAGAAAGAGGGATTCATCACCGATGGGGTTAGTTTTGACGATGCAAGCTTTCTCTTTGATTCAAGAAGGGTGTGAAGCTTTTTTAGTGCAAGTGTCGTTTGAGCAGAATGAGGAGTTAGAGAAGGTTCTGGTAGCTTGAGAGTTTGTGGATGTGTTTGATGAGCTACCTGGTGCACCGATTGAGCGTGAGGTGGAGTTCAATACAGAGTTGGTTCATGCAACTGCTCCAATCTCCATCCCACCTTATCGGATGGCACCGACGGAATTGAAGGAGTTGAAGGAGCAATTACAAGAGCTCTTAGACAAGGGGTTCATCCGACCAAGTGCATCCCTTTGGGGCGCACCAGTGTTGTTTGTGAAGAAGGAGGATGGGTCAATGAGGATGTGTATTGACTATGGGCGGTTGAACAAGGCAAAGATCAAGAATCGCTATCCACTCCCAAGGATAGATGACCTCTTTGATCAATTGCAAAGGGCTGAAGTGTTCTCAAAGATAGATTTGAGGTCGGGTTACCACTAGTTGAAGTTGGAGGAATGGTCGATGCCGATGGCAGCCTTCAGGACTCGCTACGAGCACTATGAGTTTCTTGTGATGCCCTTCGGTCTCACCAATGCTCCGGCGGCATTCATGGCACTCATTAACTTGGTCTTCCATGAATACTTGGATAAGTTTGTGATAGTGTTCATTGACAACATTCTCATCTACTCCAAGAATGAGAAGGAGTATGAAGAGCACTTGAGGATCGTCTTTCAGAAGTTGAGGGTGCAACAGCTTTTTGCGAAGTTTTCAAAGTGTGCCTTTTGGTTGGAGGAGGTGTTGTTTCTTGGGCATGTGGTCTCTAGGAGGGGTGCTGAGGTTTATCCGAAGAAGATCAAAGCGGTGGTTAATTGGTCCCCACCCAAGGACGTGTCGCAACTAAGGAGTCAGCTGGTTATTATTGGAGGTTGGTTGAGGGGTTTTCCACCATAGATTCTCCTCTTCATAAGTTGTTGAGGAAAGAGTCGAAATATGAGTGGAGTGAGGCATGTCAGAAGAGCTCCGAATAGTTGAAGAAGAGGTTGACTTTAGCTCTGGTGTTGACCTTGCCGGTAGAGGGTGGCGAGTATGTGGTGTTTAGCGATGCTTCTCTGCAAGGGTTGGGGTGTGTGCTTATGCAGAATGGGAAGGTGGTTGCTTATCCATCACGACAGCTTCGAGTGCATGAAGTCAATTACCCGACTCATGATTTGGAGCTAGCGCCAGTGGTGTTCTCCTTGAAGTTGTGGAGGCACTATTTGTATAAGGAGACGTTCAAGATCATGACCGATCATAAGAGTCTTAAGCATCTCATGGATCAGAAGGAGCAGAATAGTAGGCAACAGCGTTGGGTGGAGCTCTCGAAGGATTATGACCATTGACTACCATCCCGGTAAGGCCAATGTTGTAGCCGATGCCTTGAGTCGAAAGGAGTTGGTAGATCTTAGGGCCTTGGGGGTGGAGATGCAGATAGATGATGTATGAGGTTTGCTTGCTAAGCTTAGTATCCGACCCATGTTAAATGACAGGATTAAGGAGGAGCAACTTAAGGATGCTCATTTGGTGGTCATTCGGGAAGAAGTTGAGAGAGGTTTGGATAACGGATTCGAAGTAGATGGGGGGTTGCTGAAGTGTAAGGGTCTTTTGTGCATGCCGGAAGTAGAAGAGTTGAGGAAGGAGATTCTCAAGGAGGCTCACTCTTCGATGTATAATATGCATCCCAGAATGACTAGGATGTATAATGACTTGAAGGTGAGCTTTTGGTGGCCGGGAATAAAGACGGATGTAGCTCGTTTTGTGTCAATCTGTCGAGTTTGCCAGAAGGCGAAGGCGGAACACAAAGCTCCAGGTGTGTTACTGCAATCTCTACCCGTTCCGGAGTGGAAGTTTGTGGATATTACCATGGAATTTGTGTCAGGTTTTCCGCCGACTGAAGAGGGGGAGGATGATGTTTGGGTTATAGTCGATTGGTTGAGAAGGTCGCTCACTTCATACCCATTCGGTTTAAGCCAAGTGTGGAAGAGTTGGCCTAGCTATATATAGAAGAGCTGGTAAGGTTGCACGGAGTTCCCCAATCCATTGTTTCTTATCGGGATCCGAGTTTTACCTCCCATTTCTGGGAAGGGTTCCATACGGTGTTGGGAACTAATCTTAAATTCTAGACGGCTTATCACCCTCAAACGGATGGTCAATCAGAGAGGATGATCCTTACTTTGGGGGAGTTGTGCTATGGAATTCCAAGCTCCTTGGACTGATTTTCTACCATTGGTTGAGTTTGCCTATAACAACTCGTATCATAGTAGTTTGAAGTCCGCGCCGTTTGAGGCTTTGTATGGGAGGAAGTGTAGGACGCCTTTGTGTTGGGATGAGAAAGGTGCTAGGGTGTTGTCGGGTCCTCAAGTTGTTCAAGAGACGGCTGATCGTGTTAAGATTATTAAGGATAAGCCGAGGGCGGCTCAAGATAGGCAGAAGTCTTATGCCTATGGTTGTGCTAGAGAGCTGAATTTTGATGTTGGAGAGAAGGTGTTTCTGAAAGTGTCGCCATGGAAGGGGATGATGCGTTTTGGTAGAAAGGGAAAGTTGGCGCCTCATTACATCGGTCCGTATGAGGTCTTAGCTAAGTCGGGTCCGGTTGCTTATGTGCTGGCATTGCCAAGTGAGGTTGAAAGGATACACAATGTGTTCCATGTGAGCATGCTCAAGCATTTTCATGGGGATCCTTCGCATGTGATTCAGCCAGAGGATGTGGAGATTGAGCAAGATATGATTTGTGAGGAGAAGTCGATGGCGATAGTGGATAAGAAAGTTAGGATTTTAAGTAATAAGCAGATTCCTCAGCTCAAGGTGGTATGGAGGAACCACGAGAGTGAGTCGGCTACTTGGGAGACCGAGGAGAGTATGAGCAGACGGTATCCGGAGTTGGTGGAAACTTATGCTTCAGGTATTACCTCTCTTTAGTGGTTCTTGTGGTTGCTCATTTTGTGTTTCGTTCTAAGGGAGCTTAAGGGGTGCTTAGTGGTAGCATTGTGTTGAGTGAGTTTAGTGTTGGTGTGCAATTGGTGTGTAGTTTCAAAGGTAGGGCTATTGGGTTGTCGTTAGGGATTTTGAGGGTCAATTAGATGTTTGAGTTGCTGCACTTTGCTGGGTTTTTCGGTGTCATGTTGCTAGGATGAGTTAGGAATCATTTCGGGGACGAAATCCTTGAAGTTGCGGAGACTTGTAACACCCGCACAACCAAACGGTTTGGAACTCAAGTTCGGGTGACTAGAGTGCTGGAATCAGTGCCTCTGAGGTCCCATTGAGGTTTGAGACGTTTGTGTGTAAGTCTGGTTGAGGTTTCAAATTAGCTAACGGTGTAGTGTAGAACTCACCGCCATGTAGTGTGATACACGCTGTGTATCACAATACACGCCGTGTATTCGTAACACACGGTCGTGCCCACTAATTCCAGAAGCTCGTCGAAAGGGACAAAACATAGTATATGAGCATGTACTATAGATACACGCCGTGTATCGTGGCCTGAGTATAAAAGACTGGTTTTGACGCAAATTCATAACGTTTAACTCATTTCTCTCTCCACGAAAAGCCATTGACGAACCAACTTGTGCCAAGCTTCAGAAGGTGATTCTGGGAGTTGTAGAAGTTGGAATTGAGTTCCATTTGTTGCTACACGTTCGTAGCGACGAGGAGAAGAGATCACTACCATCAATTTCTGGTTTCTCTGTGTAGGTTGCAGTCAGTGAGAAGGGGTTAGGCTATGAGTTTGGAGTTGGGGAAACCGAGTTTCTAAGGAACTAGAAGATGATTAGAGCCTCGTCTTCTATTCCAGGTGAGGGCTTAGCGTTGTTAGGTAGTTTGGGACAGCGTGAAGAGTTCTATTCTCGACATAGATGAAAGCTAGGAAATGCATGAAATCGATGAGTGTAAAAGGGGTAAATTGGTTTGTGAATGTGCTCTGATTGATTATTTGATGATTGATGTGATTGGGGGAATTGGTATGGAACGAATTGTTTAATGAAATGGCTTAGAAATGAGTGTTAGGAAGCAATTGGGGATATGGATGCTAGTAATGTGATATTGTGAAATCTCAGTTTGTGGTTGTAGGAGAATGGCCCTACCAATGTGGGGTCGTTATGAGAATGAGGAATAGGTGGGTGGTCCCTAGACTCATGACATGGCTTCCCCTGACATCGTCTGGCTAGTTTAGGCCGCCGTCAGTGCCGACACCGTTGATTCTTCAGAGGCCATCATGCTTGCTGACCTCGCCTTCAAGCGCAAGTGGCAGAACAAGCGCAAGGCTGAAGACAAGTCTACGCCTCCGTTAGGAAATTAGATCTACGCAGAACAGAAGCAATTAGAAATTAGATCTATGCAAAATAGTAGCAATCAGAAATTAGATCGGTAACCAACCCCTTTTTTATGTAATGGGCAGCAAGGGTCGTGTTTCAGCATGTGGAAGATTGATGAAGTGAAGATGGATTTTAGGGAGACTGGGGTTGTGCCCCAATATTTGCTTTACGGATTGGTTGATTACGATGAAGACCATAAGTTTGAGACCTTGAAATGTGTTGGGACAGGGAATCTTATTTTCTTCGGTGTAGGTTTCCTCTGCATTGTTGGAGTTGATGATGGCAGAGAAATTGGTTTGGTGTAGGATGGTTTGGTTTGGGTAAGTTAATTGGGTTAAGAAATTGATTGGGTAATTGGGTTGGGTGTTTGAGTTGATTTTGGGGTGATAAAATCTGATGTGGTAACTTTAATGACGTGGCAGATGATTTGTCATCACCACGTAGGCAGGCTACCAGAATTTTGGATGTCCGTAGTTGGTAGTGATTGCTAGGATAATGGGGCTACGTTCAATAATTGATAGGTTATTTTTCTAAGTTCAGTGACTGACGAGTTATTTGGCCATAGTTTAGTGATGATTTGAGTAACCAACCCCCTGAAAGAGCGATTCCAAAATCCGCACACACAACCACAAAGGAACTAGACACAGCCATACCATATTTTAATTCCCTAAAACACTCTAGGCGATCACATAGGTGCAGTTCTCAGTTCAGCACTTACCAACCACGATGGCATTCATAAATAACGGAGAATCATAATTCACACAATTCGACATTACATCACAATATCACTCAAGATCATAGTCATCATTTCTACACACACAACAGTCACACACACTCACATTTAACACACACATTGATCCCATTTCAATTCACTAAGTGAGCTATTAGACATCTCTAAGTAATCCATGTTATCATTCCAAGTGCATAACTCCATACTAACCATTCACAATTCACACCATCATCATAATCATCAACCATTCAACATCTATCCCACAACTTATCACTTTAACACCACTCAATTCATAGATCATCTTGATGAGCTGCAGAACAGTGATCAAATACTACCAAGCTAACAAAAGCTAGGGTAGATCTTATTCCAAGGGTCTTCTAAGATTGACTACTTCAAAACTGGCAAAATACTCGAATGCAGACAAGTTGTGCATGGTGTGAGTTCCACGACTTCTAATTCTAAGAAATGCAGAGAAATTAAAAATTAAACTAAAGCAGATTGGAAATTAGGGTTTGAAAACAAGGATGACAGACGAACTTAGACTTTGAATCCCCCTTCGTTCCCCAGAGCATTGGCAATCAACAAATCAGCGGATTTTGATTCTCATTCAATCAATTACTAAGACACCACCATAACTCCTTACCCTTAGGTTTAAGACCGGCGAACGTTCGCTCTATCCGTTCTAACTACCAAGATTAACTACCCGCCCGGGTACGGTCGCCTCTCGCAACGACTTAATTAACTGGTGTAATTACTAATGATTATTGAGTTACTCTTGCAATGGATTAACCCTAACCGGTTCCTACGAAAGGCACACTCCAATTATAAAGTTAATTGTTCAATTCGATGTTCTAAAGTAAGGCGAGCGTTCGCTTCTATCCTTAGCTTAACCAGAATCTAATCTAGGTGATCAATCCAGACAAGAAACATGAACAATGAAGAAAAATCAAACATAAATGAGAAACTGATTGAATTTCGAATCTAATCACCGCCGATCCGTGACCGCTTTAAAGCCCTGGGTCACTTAAGGTTCATCTAGTCTAAGCTCTAACGAGTTTAGCTACTCATGTTTATCACAAAAGAATCTAAGACAAAGAAAGAGTTCATCATTCAGAGGAAGAATAGAAAAGAATCTCAAAAACCTAATTTAGACGACTCCGGCAGACTTCGATCTTCAGTAAACTACACTCCTAGCTCCGGTTCTCCAAGATGAAAGCGATGGCGTCACGATCTCTTTCCGGCTCTTCGAACTCTAACTCTTCGCTCTAGAACTTCAGAGAATTCTTGGAAAACATAATTATGAAAGATATTTTTTGTTCCCCCGTTTCTTGGGCCGCCGGGTTAAGTATTTATACTTAACCTAGCCCAGCCGGATTTCTTCTAGGATTTTCGCCGAAAATAATGAATTATTTTCGCCAAAAATTTGCTTGTAAATGGAAGTCCAGCCGGCTGATTCTCCTGAACTTTCTTCTCGGTTCGAAAACTTCCTTCTTTCGCCGAAAATTCCTTCAGTTGCCAACAGCTGATTTGTGATGATATTTTCGCGGAAAATACAAGGGTATTTTCGGTGAAAATTCCTTTGTAAACCGGACAGGGATTTGTTTGAACTTGGTTGGCTCCTTTGATCGATCCTGGTGCAATCCTTCGAGATTCCAATGCCTTAGAGACGTCCTTGGTTACTTATTCGATGGCAAAAACCTGTGCTAACATAAAAATACTAGAAAACCATCAAATAGACCCGAAACAGGCCAAGGTAACACAAATGGCTCGAGATAGGGCAATCAATTGAATATTCATTATTCTACCCTAAAAACCATGTCTTAAGCAAAGAAATGTCGCTTAAATGAGGCTGATAATCACGTCAAATCGAGTGTCATCAAATACCCCACACTTAAGCTTTTGCTTGTCCTCAAGCAAATTGAATAGTAATGCTCATGTTCATAAATGATAAGATCGATTAAATTGGAGCTCAATCAAACACAATGAATTATTAGACAGCTAATTCCTAGAACAAGAAACCTAACATGCATACAGATCAGCCAAACTATCTGGTCTCACTAATAAACTGCACACGACAAGTAATTAGCAACCAATTGTGCACAAATTTGACCTGACCGACCAGACTCCTCACACAGGATATATATAGTACAATGGGGACTCTCACTCTCTGTGTTTAAGGACGTGTTTCTGCTCTCGATCATTTTCTGTTACCGAATTCTGTCATAGGTTTGCATTTCGACCACATCTCCACCACTGTGACAACACGAGTATCTAGTCAAGAAGGACTTCCCTGCTAGGACCGTAATGAATTCTACACTACTCGGGTTTATAATGAGATGGATGATGGGAATGTATGATGATGGCTTTGTGCGGTGTAGCTTTCGACTAACTTCCCTCGAATCTAATCTGTGGCTTCCTACCGTCTAACCAAACACGGGTGGAATAATGAACGCTCGTCCTATGATACCCTCAAGCAACCTAGCACTTATTCTTTTTCTTTACACGATTTTTTTCTTTTCTTTTGAACTTTTTCTTTTGACTTCGTTCTTCCATTTGTAGGAAGAAGAACGTTTTATTGAACTAGAAACTTTGAAACTTTTCTGATTTTTTGTTCTTTCTTCACTTTTTCGAAATTTGCTTTGTCTTTTTTTCTTTTTCTATTTTTTTCTTTTGTGCCGATTTTCTTTTAGTTGCTAGAGGGATTTACACATCTAGACATATTAGCTAAGACCACTTGTTTAATGGCTATAGGCAGGTTACCACAAACCAACTTCCGGTAGGTCAATCTAGAACTACAACCACAGGGGATCAACGGGGAATGAAAGAAATGGGAAATGGCCGTAATGTATTATCGAACCGAAAGAACAGGCCAAGCTCAAGGGTCTAAACCTAGTGGATTTATCGTTTGGTAGGCTATCTGGCTAAGTAGCTGAATCTAGGTGCCCCTATCCTTCTAGAACTCGTGTCATCGTGTGGTCTGGAGTAGGTCTCATGCAAATTCTAACTCATTCAAGCAAACAGAAAACCACTCAGAAAGAATTGAAATTGCAAGTTACGTGCAATGGATCAAAAGCTCACAGTTGGTTTGCTAGTCGGATTCGGTCATTTTCATGCAATCAAGGCTACAAACTACAAGTGTGCTTATGAAAAATTCTGTTCCGACCAGGCAATTTAGCATCAAAGTATACAAGTTGGTTCTCAAGTTCTAGGTTAAGCAGTTTAAGCATCATTATGAAGGTTTGAACAACAACTTAACATCAAAAATCAAGAACTGAGCATTCTAATGCTAGAGAGACTGGAATGGAATCACGAGGCACACAAAAACACAATTCAAGGGCAATCCAGTTCATGCAAGGTTCTCTAGCATCCTACCCCATACTTAAATCGGATTGTGTCCTCACAGGACTAATTCTAGAGTTCAGAGTGAAGTAGAAGAACCTGGACCGAGATGATTGGCGTAGGGAATGAGCACGGGTCCTCGGAGTGGAGGGAATCTACCCAAGCGAAGCAAAGGGAATCTCCCTACTGCCTACAAAACAAAAACAAACGAAACATAAAAAGGAAACCGGGACAAGTGTCCCAGATCCACACAGAAAAAAGTTGGATCGAAATCCGAAAAGAATAAATAAAAAGAAAGGACCAGAAAAGGAATACAACCCGATCACTGCTGGTCAGTTGAGCCGGGAGGTGGAAAGTGGAGGTGCTCGCCGAGCTGACGTTGCCACGCCAGCTGTGCCTCATACCGCCTGTCGGCGCGGCGCATATGCTGCTGCATAATAGTCCATCTCACCTCTTGAGTGGCGTTGTCGGTGATGCGCCACTCCTGCAGTCGCTCGTACAGCTCACCAACGTCTGCTGGGTGCGGTCGGTGCTGAGGGTGAGGCGCCCGGTATGGATATGGAATGTGCGGCGGTGACTGGTGTGCATACCCTGCCTGATGATGTGGCGAGGGTATATAGTCATGGAACTCTGGCTACGGCTAGGGCTGCTGCTGCTCAGTGTCATCCTCTTCCTCCGACTCGACCACAGGCTGGAGTGGAGGATCTGCTGCTACATGGGGACTGAGGTCCAACTCTAAGTCATACTCAACCGCTAAGTCTCCTCCAACGGTCCTAACGTGGCGTCGTGGAATGTTCGGGCCATATTCATGGCTGATGCCGAAGGAGATGATGAGCTGACCTATGAAGTTACCCCCCAGGAGTCTGCGAGGTGGCGTCCGCCTCCTGGTCTTCTGGCGGAAGATGCGTGCCAGCACCCAGCCGGGTGGAGAGGGTAGCTCTCTTGGATGGCTCGGAGAAGCATAAGCTCCTCCTTGAGGATATGGTGGCGATCCTTATCCGGAACATATAAAAGGGATCTACGCCAAACCATATGAATAAATTTAAAGAGAGGGTGAGAGATGGACTTAACTGAGTCATGGCCCGTGAGGTGATCACCAGGCACTCCAGTCATGTGGCTCCAGAGCACGTGGTACTCCTCGTCGTCATCATCATCCCCCAGCCTAGGTAATGATCATGATAATGCTCGTAGGGGATGCCAAGATGAGCAGCAAACTCATCGTAGGTGAGCTGCCTGTACACCCCACCAAGATAGAAGGTCACAACCTTCTAGCGTTGCTTCCTCTTGTGCTCCTCCAGATCAAAGGTCGCCCAGAACTCCTTGAGGGCGATGTCTGGGAAATCGGCAGCTATGGTGGTCAGCTCGAGGAGGCCGGCTGGTGCTAGGGCGTCATGCACGTTTCGGTAGTAGTCCTCGTCGTGCTCATTCAGGGACTCCATGGAAAGAGGGCGCACGTCAGCTCCCCGAATGTGCTCAATCTTCTGGAAGCACTCGAAGTAGAAGTCAGGTAGACGGGCGATAGTGCGATGGTATCCAGCCCGGCGGGGTAATGCGGGTGGAGGACCCAGAACGGCAGGTGTGACGGGGGCGGCAGCTCCGGAGCTCGAGGCACCATCAAGTCGCGCTTTAGTCCTGCGCTCATAAGTGGTGTTCCTAAAACCAGAATGAAACCAGATTAGTCAAACTTAAACCCTACCCCACACTTAGTAGAAAAACTCAATTTCACGAAGAAATGAGGGAAACCGAGTGGGGGTAAGCAAAGCAGAGTAACCGGTAATCATAGATAGTAAAACACATGCTTAGGATAAGCACAATCAGAGTTCAAAGAGTCAAACCGACATTCAGAAAGTCAACATTATAGCAGAATGAACCCTAATCATGGCAAGACTATCACAACTTAGAGAATGACGGTAAAATATGATCTCAAATGGCAAGCACGATAATCTGAACGAGAATGAACACATACGACAGCCAAACGATCAAATACAGTTCATGGTCAAACCGACATTTCTCACAAGTCAACCTAACAAAGAATCAATCGTATGCAAAGCAACACATGATCAAATGATATGGAAATTAAGAACGATACTCCCTAATCATGCTAGAACAGTTCAACAAGTTCAGCTAACCTAGTTCACACGAAATCAGTCAGCACGCAAATCGAGGCAAACCAAAAAGTCAACCGAAAGTCAACCCCAACAAAATTCAGCAATCCATATGTCAAAAAAATTCGTATTGAAAAGTTCTACAACTTACCTTGAAGCCATGGATGCTAAAAACGAACGGTTTGGGAAAAATCGGTGAAAAACTCTGAAAACAAGGGTTTCAGTGAACTGGAGCTGTAGAGCTCCGATTCGAACGTTCTAGGGCTCAAAATGATCGGAAAAGAGAGGGGAGTTGAACGACGGCCGTCGGCGATGGCGGTGGCAGCAGGAAACGGCGGCGGCGGTGGTTTAAAAAGGGTGGCGGCGGTCGGCGGTTTTGAAAACAAAGGGAAGGGGTGTTTTTGTTTTGTGGTTCGAAAATGAGAAGTGAGGAGAGAGAGAGGCTGAAATCCGATTTTTAAGTGAAAAATTGTCTGATTTTCAAAGGTATTTTCGGTGAAAATAGCAAGGAGTTTTCGCCGAAAATAGACGTTCAAATGCATTGCCGGTTTTTAAATACATTTTCGGCGAAAATACAATGGGTTTTTTAGACCGAAAACATGAAACAGTGAAATTGGTTTGAAAATTCAAGAGGCGATTTCGCCGAAAAGTGGGGTGTTTTCACCGAAAATTTTGAACTGCTCGGGTGAAAATATTTTTGCAAATCCGGCAAACTTCAGAAAATCACAGTTAAATCCACAAAAATTGGAACGACCTCAATCAACTTGCAAATGACACTACGACACGCAGACTTGACATGAAAAATAAGAAATCAAACAAACTGACACTTTTGGCTCCCCTGAACTGACTCTAAAATACTAAGTTCGACAAAAATTAAAAACAGACTCCAGCCGTGGGTTGCCTCCCACGAAGCACTCTTTTATTAACGTCCTTGAGCTGGACGATACCTGGACGGTATTAGGAGACATCCCAACTCAGATTCTCCTTCACGCTTGCGTCGAAGTTCATAAAGTACAGCTTCGGGGCTTCTCCGGTAAGCGTGAATCTCTTCCTGTTCGCATGTAAGAGCTTGGTATGTCCATCGGGAAGATGATCGATGAATTTGAATGGTCCGAAAAGTTCCCTGGAGGGGTCATTCTTCTTAGTGTTATGATGGAAGGAATGAGGACTGTCGGCTTCTTCTTTTCTTTTATCTCCGGCTTGTTATCACCAGGATCGGTGATCGTCAGTATTTCTTTAGGAGATGCTTTCGGCTTCTCCCTCCATACTTGTTCCGGCGCCGGTTTCTCAGAACAATTTGATGGTGCAGCTAGCTCGGTGGAAGACGGCAGAATTTTTGGCCTCTAGACCATTTGGGTCTTCGTCTTCTTGTTCTTTCCCCGAGGTCTGCTCAGTTTTGTGCTTGGTGGCTTAGAAGAGGCTTGCAGTTCCTTCTTCTTCTTCTTGAGCGGCTTCTGAACCGAAGTTTCTGGCTTCTTCTTAACCTGTTCAATATCTGCAGCAACAACTGATCTAGAGACACTGGAAGAAATGTCAGTAATGAAGTTGACCGAGGCCAACTCCACAGTTTCTACGGATAAACAATGTGATTCTCCTTTAGGAATGTATTTCATATTATCCTTGAGACGCAATGTTGCAGTATCCTTCCCAACTCTTAATGTTAACGAACCATTTGGAACATTAATGTTAATGCCGGCTGTCGCCATAAATGGCCGGCCTAAGAGAAGGGTAGAATATGTCTCTTGAGTATCCATTACTACGTAATTAGCGAAAAATCAGAAAGGGCCACAACAAGTGATTACATCCTTGATTATTCCTCTAGGTTCTTTTAGAGTTCTGTCGGTGAACACTACATGCATGCTAGCAGGTTGTAATTCACCTAGGTTCAGTTTCTTATATAAACACATAGGCATGACATTTATAGACGCACCTAGATCAACCAAACTATGCTCAATTGCAATGCCATTAATGATTAAAGGTAATGTAAAAGGACCAGGATCAGAGCACTTAGCTGGGATAGGTATGGGTGGTGATTGAGAGACGATGGCCAAACACTCTCCCGTAGAGGGAACGGATAGTGCTCCCTTCTTCTTCTCCAGGCTGTTCTGCTCACTGCTCCTGGTTGTGATGACTTTAGCTTGCTCGTCCTTCATGGAGGAGTTGTTGTGAGACGGCTCCTGATTGAAGAGAGGAAGGTTGGCTAACAAGCTAGCAACTTTATTTATCATGCTCTCTATTCTCTGTCCTTGTGCGATCTGTCCTTAGTTAAAAGCTTCTTGGGCTTTAAACTTTTCTTCGTGATCCTTAAGCCGTGCTGCAATCAGATCAAACTTCTGGGCCATTCTCCTCTCCCACATGTCTTCAGACGTAAAATTCTGAGGTTGCTGTGCTCTGGCGAATCTGGGAGGATCTTGATAACTATTTTCCCAGCATTGATTCTGACTCCAGTTGAATCCGAAGTTGGAAGGAGGATGCTCAGGGAAGCTTCCCTGTTGTTGAGGAGGTGTTCTGAACCGATGGTAGTCGGGGTAGCCTCTTTGATCCTTGGTGAAGCCTTGATCAATGAAATTAACTTACTCTCTAGACCAGTTATTAGATGTTCCGAAGATCTCTTCCATGTGTTTCTGCACTTCGATCTTGATCTGCTCGTCACTGCTTGGTTGACTCTTGGCTGCTCCATACTGTCTCTCCTTATTTCTGGACTTAGATGCGCAGTCCGCAAAGTGAAGTAGAGCAGCATCTGGTTCAAGTGTTGTGCAGTTGCCCTTAGCTAAAATGTTTACCCATTCGGCCGTTTCTTCGTTCATACCTTGAGTAAAGATTTCGGCTAGCTGACTCTGGTTGAATCCATGATGAGGGCATTCAGAGAGAAGCTCTTGGAATTCGTTCCAAGCATCGTATAAGCTTACTCCTTCCTTCTGAGAGAAACTAGCGATGCTATCCTTGTAGAATGTCGTTCTTGAAGGGGGATAGTATTCATCTATGAAGTCCTCAGCTAGATTATCCCAGTCAGTGTAGTAGCCAGGTGGTTTCGAGCCGAGCCATACCTTGGCGTTTCCTTTAAGAGAGAATGGGAATACTCCCAAGCAAAGATTGTTCTTACTGAGATTCCCGCTCTTAAACGTCTCGCACATGTCTAGGAAGTTCGCCAAATGTGTGCAGGGGGTTTTCTTGCGGCTTCCCTTCGAATCAAAGATTCTTAGAGACCATGTTCAGGACGAAGATTGTGATATCATAATCAGGGTCGTCATCATTGTGCGGCACAACGACGCTAGATCGAAAGATAGTCGCAATCGGTCTACATTAATCTGCCATGGTGCGCTGAGCAACTAGTACAGGAGGAGAAGGTGGGGGTGAATCTGAAGTAGTGGATGAAGCGGATGAAGATGAGGAGTTCTCCTTCAACTCCTCAATCTTATTAGGGATACGTGGTGTAGGCGGAATGACTATGACTTGCTTCTGAGCTCGCGGTTTCTTCGGCGGAGTAGAATTACCCGCTTAAACTGAGAATGAGCGATCGAGCGGTTCATAAACCTGTAGAACAACCTACAAACAACAAAAGCAAACATACCGGCGTAAAATCAAAGTGGGTGGAAAAATGAAAGATGGAAAGTAGAAGAATAAATTTGCCAGTTCTTCTTTCGAACAATCAAAAGAAAGTCCCCGGCAACGGCGCCAATTTGATGAGCTGCAGAACAGTGATCAAATACTACCAAGCTAACAAAAGCTAGGGTAGATCATATTCCAAGGGTCTTCTAAGATTGACTACTTCAAAACTGGCAAAATACTCGAATGCAGACAAGTTGTGCGTGGTGTGAGTTCCACGACTTCTAATTCTAAGAAATGCAGAGAAATTAAAAATTAAACTAAAGCAGATTGGAAATTAGGGTTTGAAAACAAGGATGACAGACGAACTTAGACTTTGAATCCCCCTTCGTTCCCCAGAGCATTGGCAATCAACAGATCAGCGGATTTCGATTCTCATTCAATCAATTACTAAGACACCACCATAACTCCTTACCCTTAGGTTTAAGACCGGCGAACGTTCGCTCTATCCGTTCTAACTACCAAGATTAACTAGCCGCCCGGGTACGGTTGCCTCTCGCAATGACTTAATTAACTAGTGTAATTACTAATGATTATTGAGTTACTCTTGCAGTGGATTAACCCTAGCCGGTTCCTACGAAAGGCACACTCCAATTATAAGGTTAATTGTTCAATTTGATGTTCTAAAGTAAGGCGAGCGTTCGCTTCTGTCCTTAGCTTAACCAGAATCTAATCTAGGTGATCAATCCAGACAAGAAACATGAACAATGAAGAACAAATCAAACATAAATGAGAAACTGATTGAATTTCGAATCTCATCACCGCCGATCCGTGACCGCTTTAAAGCCCTGGGTCACTTAGGGTTCATCTAGCTAAGCTCTAACGAGTTTAGCTACTCATGTTTATCACAAAAGAATCTAAGACAAAGAAAGAGTTCATCATTCAGAGGAAGAACATAAAAGAATCTGAAAAACCTAATTTAGACGACTCCGGCAAACTTCGATCTTCAGTAAACTACACTCCTAGCTCCGGTTCTCCGAGATGAAAGGGATGGCGTCACGATCTCTTTCCGGCTCTTCGAACTCTAACTCTTCGCTCCAGAACTTCAGAGAATTCTTGGAAAACGTAATTATGAAAGATATTTTTTGTTCCCCCCGTTTCTTGGGCCACCGGGTTAAGTATTTATACTTAACCTAGCCTAGTCGGATTTCTTCTAGGATTTTCACCGAAAATAATGAATTATTTTCGCCGAAAATTTGCTTGTAAATGGAAGTCCCGCCGGCTGATTCTCCTGAACTTTCTTCTCTGTTCGAAAACTTCCTTCTTTCACCGAAAATTCCTTCAGTTGCCAACAGCTAATTTGTGATGATATTTTCGCCGAAAATACAAGGGTATTTTCGGCGAAAATTCCTTTGTAAACCGGGCAGGGATTTGTTTGAACTTGGTTGGCTCCTTTGATCGATCCTGGTGCAATCCTTCGAGATTCCAACGCCTTAGACACGTCCTTGGTTACTTATTCGATGGCAAAAACCTGTGCTAACATAAAAACACTAGAAAACCATCAAATAGACCCGAAACGGGCCAAGGGAACACAAATGGCACGAGATAGGGCAATCGATTTAATATTCGTTATTCTACCCTAAAAACCATGTCTTAAGCAAAGAAATGTCGCTTAAATGAGGCTGATAATCACGTCAAATCGAGTGTCATCACATCCCAACCCAGTTCATAACACATTACACAACAGATCACCAACACATACCGCACGTCACATATACACACTCCATATATCACATTTCAGCTCACAATCACATCCAACACACCACACACACACAACAGTTCATAATTCATTTAACTAGGTGAGTTAATTAGGCTCCATAAGGATTTGTTCCCCCGCTACCCGTCGGCCATCATATCATCCAGACGCATCCATATAGGATCCTTCCCCGAAGTAGTATACCAACAGACGCATCCATATAGGATCCTTCCACGAAGGAGAACAACAACCGACCTTGGTATCCCAACCAAGGGATTCACCCCAGTGAATTGGACTCAATCTCAACCAGTATCTCGGGTGGGGTAACGTTGGCTCCTTCCGGTTCTATCATTTAAATTCCATTTAATGCAACCACAACAATCACACTCTAATGCAACCACAACAATCACACTCATCCGCAAACAGTTCCATTCAACCACAAATCCATTTCACAATTCCGATTCAACTTCCCAATTCCACTGTACAACTCCACTACACAATGCCCCATCACAATACCACAACCCAATTCCACATCATGATTCCACGACACAATTCCATGCACCAATTCTATGTTCCAATTCTAGGATATAATTCTAGTAATAATAAATACAATCACAGAAATTCAGCTCATCCCATCCCATCCTATCTCACATTTCTAGATCAAATACATTAATCATCATTTTTCATCCCAATCTCCCACATCACACATCTATCAGCACACTCATCAAACAATAATCACAAGTCAGTTATCCAGTTTTACTCTCAAGGGTTCATGCAAGACCTAATTAATCCTAAGTCCAATTTCAACTCCAGACTTTCATTTCTAACCATCTAGTCAACCATACACTCACACAAGTCAACCATACAATCACACAAGTCAACCAACACCACATAATAGTAACAATCACGACAACATCAATTTACCATTTCAACTCTCCAATTGTGCAATCCTATAATTACTATCTATTTCCATATATTTCATCGGACACGATTCCCAGCCACAATTCAACCAATTTCGTTGTCCTCATTCTCCTCAATGATTTCCCAATTCACATTCAAGACTCCAACCTTAATACATTAGACATATATTACGCTATCAACCACCATCATACACATAACACCCATTTCCCACAAATCAATCACACAACATCAATCCATCATAACACTAACTTCACCCAACTCGACACATAGCATCAATTCATCCAATACCACACTCACATTCACAATCCATTTCATTCAACATCCCACGGATAACAAACAATTTAAGGGTAAACGCCTAGCTCACCGGCCACCCCCACCTACAAGTACAGGGATAGCCATGTCATGAGTCTTAGGGTTACCCTCCTGTTCATCCTTCATAGGACGACCCCATATTGGCAGGGCCATCCATCTATTCATCATTAATAGGGCAACCCCACATTAGCAGGACCACCCTCCTGCAACAACAACTGACAATAGTACTATATACACAATTTTCATGTTCACAGACCCGTCCCTCCTATCACTCTTTACTAATTCTGATCCGTTTATCATCATCGTTAATCATTTCCCCCAATCAAAACCCATCACATACAGCCATCAATCAACAACCAATTCATCAATTAACAACCACACGACAGTGATGACACTCGATTTGACGTGATTATCAGCCTCATTTAAGCAACATTTCTTTGCTTAAGACATTGTTTTTAGGGTCGAATAACGAATATTCAATCGATTGCCCTATCTCGTGCCATTTGTGTTACCTTGGCCCGTCTCGGGTCTATTTGATGGTTTTCTAGTGTTTTCATGTTAGCACAGGTTTTTGCCATCAATTAAAGTAGCCATGGACGTGTCTAAGGCGTTGGAACCTCAAGGAATCAAACTGGAATCGATCCAAGGAGCCAATCAAGTCAAACCGAAAATCTGCCATGCACACTTATAGTTTCGGCGAAACCAGGCCTCCAATTTCGGCGAAACCAGTAGTTCAAATCAACTGATGCCAACAGAAGGATGGTTTCGGCGAAATAAATCAACTGCTCGGACCGAAGACATTGAACAGCCGGCGGAGCCCTGAACTCAAAGCTAGTTTCGCCAAAACTATCCCTATGGTTTCGGCGAAAACATCAGCTTAGCCCGGCCCAACTAGGGTTAAGTATTTATACTTAATTCGGCGGCCCGAGGAGAATTCATAATTAATCATAATACAACTTTTTGAGATCAGAATTCTCTGAACTTCTGGAGCGAGGAGTTGGAGTTCGAAGAGCCGGATAGAGATCGTGACGCCATCCCTTCCACCTCGGAGAACCGGAGCTAGGAGTGCAACTTACCGAAGATCGGAGTCTGTCAGAGTCGTCTGAATTAGGTTTTTCAGATCCTTTTCTGTTCTTCCTTTGAATGATGAACTCTTTCCTTGTCTTTGTGTCTTTTGTAATGATCATGAGTAGCTAAACCCTTTAGAGCTTAGACTAGATGAACCCTAAGTGACCCAGGGCTTTAAAGCGGTCACGGATCGGCGGTGATTAGATTTGAAATTCAATCAGTTCTTTTTCATGTTTGATTCGTTCTTCATTGTTCATGTTTCTTGTCTGGATTGATCACCTAGATTAGATTCTTGTTAAGCTAAGGATAGAAGCGAACGCTCGCCTTACTTTAGAACATCGAATTAAATAATTAACCTTATAATTGGAGTGTGCCTTTCGTAGGAACCGGTTAGGGTTAATTCACTGCAAGAGTAACTCATTAATCACTAGTAATCACACCAATTAATTAAGTCATTACGAGAAGCGATCGTACCTGGGCGGCTAGTTAATCTTGGTAGTTAGAACGGATAGAGCGAACGTTCGCCGGTCTTAAACCTAAGGGTAAGGAGTTATGGTGGTGTCTTAGTAGTTGATTGAATAAGAATCGAAATCCGCTGATCTGTTGATTGCCAATGCTCTGGGGAACGAAAGGGGATTCAAAGTCTAAGTTCGTCTGCCATTCTTGTTTCCAAACCCTAATTCTCAATCTGCTTTAGTTTAATCTTTTTAATTTTTCTGCATTTCTTAGAAGTAGAAGTCGTGGAACTCACACCACGCACTAAGTGTTTTTCTTTGAATAATTTTTAGTTCTGAAGTAGCCAATCATTCGAAGGCCCGTGGAATACGATCTGCTATACGCTTTTTTCTTAGCATTAGTAGTTTTTATTTGGCTGAATCCCGACCAACGACCGGAGGTTTCACCAAATTGGCGCCGTTGCCGGGGACTTCTTTTGATTGTTGAAAGAAGAACTGGCAATTTATTCTTCTAGTTTCCATCTTTCATTTTTTTTCCACCCACTTCGATTTTACGCCGGTATGTTTGCTTTTGTTGCTTGTAGGTTATTCTACAGGTTTATGAACCGCTCGATCGCTCATTCTCAGTTTAAGCCGCGTAATTCTACTTCGCCGAAGAAACCGCGAGCTCAGAAGCAAGACATAACCACACTGCCTACACCACCTATCCCTGAAAAGATCAAGGAGTTGAAAGAGAACTCCTTATCTTCATCCGCTTCATCCACTACGTCAGATTCACCACCGCCTTCTCCTCCCGTACTAGTTGCTCAGCGCACCATGGCAGATTACTGTAGACCAAGTGTAGCTCACCTCCGAGCTAGCGTCGTCGTGCCACACAACGATGACGACCCTGATTATGATATCACAACTTTCGTCTTGAACATGGTCTCTAAGAGTCTTCGATTCGAAGGCAAGCTGCAAGAAAACCCCCGCACACATTTGGCGAACTTCCTTGACATGTTCGAGACGTTTAAAAAAGGGAATCTCAACAAGAACAATCTTTGCTTGCGGGCATTCCCATTCTCTCTTAAAGGCAACGCCAAGATGTGGCTCAGCTCAAAACCACCAGGCTACTACACCGACTGGGATAATCTAGCCCAGGACTTCATAGAGGAGTACTATCCACCTTCAAGAACGACATTTTACAAGGATAGCATCGCTAGTTTCTCTCAGAAGGAAGGAGTAAGCTTATACAATGCTTGGAACGAATTCCAAGAGCTTCTATCTGAATGCCCTCATCATGGATTCAACCAGAGTCAGCTAGCCGAAATCTTTGCCAAAGGTATGAATGAAGAAACAGCTGAATGGGTCAACATTTTAGCTAAAGGCAACTGCACAGCACTTGAACCAGAAGCTGCTCTACTTCACTTTGCGGACTGCGCATCTAAGTCCGGAAATAGGGAAAGACAGTTTGGAGCAGCCATGAGTCAACCAAGTTGTGAAGATCAGATTAAGATCGCAGTACAGAAACAAATGGAAGAGATCCTCGGTACAACTAATAACTGGCCTAACAAGGAAGTCAACTTCATTGATCATAGCTTCACCAGGGATCAAAGAGGCGACCCCGACTACCGTCAGTTCAGAACACCTCCTCAACAACGGGAAGGCTTCTATGAGCGCCCTCCCTACAACTTCCAACTCGACCAGAGCCGAAATCAATACATGGACAATGGTTATCAAGATCCTTCCAGATTAACCAGAGTACAACAGCCTCCGAATCTTGTATATGAGGACAATTGGGAGAGGAGAATAGCTAGGAAGTTTGATCTAATTACAGCAAGACTTGATGATCACGAGGAAAGGTTCAAAGCGCAAGCCGTTCTCAACAAAGAACAGATCGCATCTGGACAGAGAATAGAGGATATGATAAATAAAATTGCTAGTGCGATGGCTCGTATTCCCATATTCAATCAGGCTCCGTCTCAAAGCAGCTCCTCCGAGAAGAACGAGCAAGCTAAAGTCGTAACAACCAGGAGCAGTGAGCAGACTAGCCCGCCTAAGGAAGAAAAACCGCCTGCTGTTGATGAGGGAGTGTGCTCGGCTATCATTCCTCGACCACCACCCATACCTATTCCAGCTAAGTGCCCCGACCCTGGTCCTTTTACTTTACCTTTGAGTATTAATGGCATTGAAATCAAGCGTAGCATAATTGACCTAGGTGCTTCTATAAATGTCATGCCTATGTGTTTATATAAGAAACTGAACCTAGGGGAATTACAACCTGCCAACATGAATTTAGTGTTCGCTGACAAAACTCTAAGAGAACCTAGAGGAATGATCCAGGATGTAATCACTTGTTGTGGCCCGTTCCGGTTTTTCGTTGATTATATAGTTATGGATACTCAAGAGACATATTCTACCCTTCTCTTGGGTCGGTCATTCATGGCGACAGCCAGAATTAATGTCAATGTTCCTAATGGATCTCTAACTGTAAGGGTGGGGAAGGATACTGCAACATTCCGTCTCAAGGACGGGATGAAATACATTCCTAAGGAAGAATTAAATTGTTTATCTGTAGAGATTGTGGAGTTCGCCTCGGTCAACTTCATTTCTAATGTTTCTTCCAGTGTCTCTAGATCAGTTGTTGCTGCAGGTATTAACCAAGTTATGAAGAAGAAGCCAGAACTATCGGTTCAGAAGCCACCTAAGAAGAAGAAGGAACTGCAAACCTCTTCTAAACCACCGAGCCGACCTCAAGGAAAGAACAAGAAGACGAAGACCCAAATGGTCTGGAGACCAAAAATTCCGCCGTCTTCCACCGAGCAGGCTGCACCACCAACACATTCGAGAAACCGGCGCCGGAACAAGTATGGAAGGAGAAGCCTAAAGCGTCTCCTAAGGAAGTACTAGCGATCACCGATCCTGGTGATAACAAGCCGAAGATTGAAGAGAAGAAGAAGCCGACAGTCCTCATTCCTTCCATCGTCACACTAAAGAAGGATGACCTCTCTAGAGAGCTGTTTGGACCATTCAAGTTCGTTGATCATCTTCCCGACGGACGTACCAAACTACTACATGCAAACGGGAAGAGATTCACGCTTACCGGAGAAGTCCCGAAGCTGTACTTCATGAACTCCGACGCGAGCGTGAAGGAGAATCTAAGTTGGGATGTCTCCTAATACCGTCCAGGTATCGTCCAGCTCAAGGACGTTAATAAAAGAGCGCTTCGTGGGAGGCAACCCACGGCTGGAGTCAGTTTTTGTTTTGTTTCAACCTTGGTATTTTAGAGTCGGTTCGGGAGAGCCAAAAGTGTCAGTTTGTTTGAGTTATTATTTTTCCTGTAGAGTCTGGGTGTAATAGAGTCAGTAGCAAGTTGATTGAGGTCGTTCCGATTTTTGTGGATTTAACTGTGATTTTCTGAAGTTAGCCGATTTACGAAAATATTTTCAACCCGAGCAGTTCAAAATTTTCGGCGAAACCACCCTCCACTTTCGGCGAAAACATCTTTTGATTTTCACTGTGCCTCTCTGTTCAAAGTTTTTGGTCCGAATACCTGTCCATTTTCGGCGAAATAATTCTTGAAAACCAAACAGTCATTTTAATGCAAATTTTTGGCGAAAAGATGTGGCCATTTTCGGTGAAAAATCCTTTCGAAAATCGGCTGTCCATTTTAACTAAAGTTTTTGGCGAAAACATCCTATTAATTTTGCCGAAAATAATTTCGAAAATCAGAAATCCCCCACTTTAAAATCCGGTTTTCGTTCCTTCATTCATTTTCGCTCAGCCACCCGAAAACACTCCCCCTATCTCTTTAAAATCGCCGACCGCCCCACTTTCAAACTCGCCGTCGCCGCCGTTTCCCGCCGCCGCCGCCATCGCCGACCGCCGCTGCACCTCTCCCCTCCTCATTCCGATCCCAACCAGCCCTAGAACGTTCGGATCAGAGCTTTGCAGCTCCAGTTCTCCGAAACCTAGTTTTCAAAGTTTTTCACCGATTCCTCCCAACCCGTTCACTTTTTGCATTCATGACTTCAAGGTAAGTTGTAGAACTTTTTGATACGAATCTTTTGACATATGGATTGCTGAATTTCGTCAGGGTTGACTTTCAGTTGACTTTTTGGTTTACCTCGTTTTGCGTGCCGACTGTTTCGTGTGAACTAGGATTAATTGAACTTATAGAACTGTTCTAGGATGCTTAGGGAGTTCCGTGCTTAATTTCCATATCAGTTGGTCATATGTTGCTATGCATACGATTAATTTCTTGTTATGTTGACTTTTGTGAGAAATATCGGTTTGACCTTGAACTGTATTGATCGTTTGGCTGTCATAAATGTTCATTCTTGTTCATATTATCGTGCTGCCATTTGAAATCATATTTTACCGTCATCCTTCAAGTTATGATAGTCCTGCCATGATTAGGGTTCAATATGCTTAAATGTTGACTTTCTCAATGTCGGTTTGACTTTTTGAACTCTGATTGTAATTATCCGATTCTGGCTGTTCCGAAGTATGCATTTTAATGTCTATGATTACCGGTTACTCCGCTTTACTTACCCCACTTAGTTTCCCTCGTTTCTTTGTGAAATTGAGTTTTTTCTACTAAGTGTGGGGTAAGGTTTTGGTCGACTAATCTGGTTTCATTCTGGTTTAGGAACACCTTTGAGCGCAGGACTAAGGCGCGACTTGATGGCCCCTCGAGCTCAGGAGCTGCCGCTCCCGTCACACCCGCCATTCTGGGTCCTCCACCTGCACTACCTCGCCATGCTGGATACCATCCCACCATCGCCCGTCTTCCGGATCACTATTTTGAATGCTTCCAGAAGATTCAGCACATCCGTGGAGCTGACGTGCGTCCTTTATCCATGGAGTCACTCCAGGAGCATGACGAGGATTCCTACCGGAACGTGCATGACGCCCTAGCACCGGCCGGTCTCCTAGAGCTGACCACCATAGCCGCCGAGTTCCCAAACATTGCTCTCCAGGAGTTCTGGGCGACATTTGACTTGCACGAGCATAAGAGGAGACGGGGCCAGAAGGTGATCACCTTCTTTCTTGGTGGGGTGTACAGGCAGCTCACCTACGATGAGTTTGCCGCTCATCTGGGCATCCCCTACGAGCACTATCACGATCACCACCTCGGTTGGGGCGAGGATGATGACGACGAGGAGTTGCACGCCCTCTGGAGCCACATGACAGGCGTGCCTGACGATCGCCTCGGGAAGAGCAACTCAGTTAAGTCTCTCTCTCACCCGCTCTATAAGTTTATTCATATGGTTTGGCGGAGGTCACTTTTATATGTCAGAGACAAGGATCGCCACCATATCCTTAAGGAGGAGCTCATGCTTCACCGAGCCATCCGAGAGAGCTACCCTCTCCACCCCGGTTGGGTGCTAGCTCACATCTTCAGCCAGAAGACCAAGAGGAAGAAGCTACCACGCAAACTCTTGGGAGGCAACTTCATAGGACAGCTCATCCTCTCCTTCGACATCAGCCATGAGTATGGCCCGCACATTCCACAACATCTAGTTAGGACCGTTGGAGGAGACTTGGCGGTCGAGTACGACTTAGAACTCGACCTCAGTCCCCATGTAGCAGCAGATCCTCCACTCCAACCTGCGGTCGAGTCGGAGGAAGAAGAAGATGCTGAGGAGCAGCAGCCGCAGCCGCCGCCCGAGTTTCATGACTATATACCCTCGCCACACCATCAGGCAGGGTACATCCACTAGTCGCCGCCGCGCATTCCAGATCCATTTCAGGCGCATACTCACCAGCCGCAACACCACCCCGCGGACATTGGTGAGTTGTACGAGCGACTACAGGAGTGGTGAATCACCGACAACGCCACTCAAGAGGCGAGATGGACTATTATGCAGCGACAGCTCGACGATTACTTCCACTTCCCCCACCCTGACACCTCTGACTAGTGATGATCAGGTGGTGTCCTTTTCCTTGTCCTTTCTTTTTATTTATTCTTTTCGGACTTCGGTCCAACTTTTTTCTGTGTGGATCCGGGGCACTTGTCCGGTTTCCCTTTTATGTTTCATTTGTTTTTGTTTTGTAGACAGTAGGGAGATTCCCTTTGTTTCGGGTTAGGCTACACCTCCCTCCACTCCGAGGGTCCGTGCTCATCCACTACGCCAATCATTCGATCCAGGTTCTTCTACTTCATTCTGCACTCTAGTCCCTTCACTGTGAGGACACAGTGTGATTTAAGTGTGGGGTAGGATGCTAGAGAACCTGAACCTTGCATGAACTTGATTGCCCTTGATTGTGTTTTATGTGTGCCTCGTGATTCCATTCCAGTCTCTTTAGCATTAGAATGGCTCAGTTCTTGATTTTTGATGTTAAGTTGTTGTTCAAACCTTCATAATGATGCTTAGACTGCTTAACCTAGAACTTGAGAACCAACTTGTATGCTTTGATGCTAAATTGCCTAGTCAGAACAGAATTTTAAAATCACACTTGTAGTTTGTAGCCTTGATTGCATGAAAATGACCGAATCTGACTAGCAAACCAACTGTGAGCTTTTGATCTATTGCACGTAACTTGCAATTCTAATTCTTTCTGAGTGGTTTTCTATTTACTTGAATGAGTTAGAATTTGCATGAGACCTACTCGAGACCACACGATGACACGAGTTCTAGAAGGATAGGGGCACCTAGATTCAGCTACTAAGCCAGATAGCCTACCGAACGATAAAATCCACTAGGTTTAGACCCTTGAGCTTGGCCTGTTCTTTCGGTTCGATAATACATTACAGTCATTCCCCATTTCTTTCATCCCCCGTTGATCCCCTGTGGTTGTAGTTCTAGATTGACCTACCGGAAGTCGGTTTGTGGTAACCTGCCTATAGCCATTAAACAGGTGGTCTTAGCTAATATGTCCGGACGTGTAAACCCCTCTAGCAACTAAAAGAAAAATCGGCACAAAAGAAAAAAATAAAGTAAAGAAAGAAAAAAGAGAAAATATTTCGAAAAAAAAGAAAGAAAGAAGAAAATTAGAAAAAGTTCAAAATGTAGTTCAAATAAAACGTTCTTCTCCCTACAAATGGAAGAACGAAGTCAAAAAGAAAAATTGTGAAAAAGAAAAAGAATAAGTGCTAGGTTGCTTGAGGGTATCATAGGACGAGCGTTCATCATTTCACCAGTGTTTGGTTAGACGGTAGGAAGCCATATATTAGATTCGAGGGAAGTTAGTCGAAAGCTACACCGCACCAAGCCATCATCATTCATTCCCATCATCCATCTCATTATAAACCCGAGTAGTGTAGATTTCATTACGGTCCTAGCAGGGAAGTCCTTCTTGACTAGATACTCGTGTTGTCACAGTGGTGGAGATGTGGTCGAAATGCAAACCTATGACAGAATTCGGTAACAGAGAATGATCGAGAGCAGAAACACGTCCTTAAACACAGAGAGTGAGAGTCCCCATTGTACTAAATATATCCTGTGTGAGGAGTCTGATCAGTCAGGTCAAATTCGTGCATGATTGATTGCTAATTACTTGTCGTGTGCAGTTTATTAGTGAGACAAGGTAGTTTGGCTGATCAGTATGCATGTTAGGTTTCTTGTTCTAGGATCGATCTGTCTAATAATTCATTGTGCTTGATTGAGCTCCAATTTAATCGATCTTATCATTTATGAACATGAGCGTTTCTATTCAGTTTGCTTGAGGACAAGCAAAAGCTTAAGTGTGGGGTATTTGATGACACTCGATTTGACGTGATTATCAGCCTCATTTAAGCAACAATTCTTTGTTTAAGACATTGTTTTTAGGGTCGAATAACGAATATTCAATCGATTGCCCTATCTCATGCCATTTGTGTTACCTTGGCCCGTTTCGGGTCTATTTGATGGTTTTCTAGTGTTTTCATGTTAGCACAGGTTTTTGCCATCAAATAAAGTAGCCATGGACGTGTCTAAGGCGTTGGAACCTCGAGGAATCAAACTGGAATCGATCCAAGGAGCCAATCAAGTCAAACCAAAAATCTGCCATGCACACTTACAGTTTCGGCGAAACCAGGCCTCCAATTTCGGTGAAACCAGCAGTTCAAATCAACTGATGCCAACAGAAGGATGGTTTCGGCGAAATAAATCAACTGCTCGGACCGAAGACATTGAACAGCTGGCGGAGCCCTGAACTCAAAGCCAGTTTTGCCGAAACTATCCCTATGGTTTCGACGAAAACATCAGCTCAGCCCGCCCAACTAGGGTTAAGTATTTATACTTAATCCGACGGCCCAAGGAGAATTCATAATTAATCATAATACAACTTTTTGAGATCAGAATTCTCTGAAGTTCTGGAGCGAGGAGTTGGAGTTCGAAGAGCCGGATAGAGATCGTGACGCCATCCCTTCCACCTCGGAGAACCGGAGCTAGGAGTGCAACTTACCGAAGATCGGAGTCTATCAGAGTCGTCTGAATTAGGTTTTTCAGATCCTTTTCTGTTCTTCCTTTGAATGATGAACTCTTTCCTTGTCTTTGTGTCTTTTGTAATGATCATGAGTAGCTAAACCCTTTAGAGCTTAGACTAGATGAACCCTAAGTGACCCAGGGCTTTAAAGCGGTCACGGATCGGCGGTGATTAGATTCGAAATTCAATCAGTTCTTTTTCATGTTTGATTCGTTCTTCATTGTTCATGTTTCTTGTCTGGATTGATCACCTAGATTAGATTCTTGTTAAGCTAAGGATAGAAGCGAACGCTCGCCTTACTTTAGAACATCGAATTAAACAATTAACCTTATAATTGGAGTGTGCCTTTCGTAGGAACCGGTTAGGGTTAATTCACTGCAAGAGTAACTCATTAATCACTAGTAATCACACCAATTAATTAAGTCATTGCGAGAGGCGACCGTACCCGGGCGGCTAGCTAATCTTGGTAGTTAGAACGGATAGAGCGAACGTTCCCGGTCTTAAACCTAAGGGTAAGGAGTTATGGTGGTGTCTTAGTAGTTGATTGAATAAGAATCGAAATCCGCTGATCTGTTGATTGCCAATGCTCTGGGGAACGAAGGGGGATTCAAAGTCTAAGTTCGTCTGCCATTCTTGTTTCCAAACCCTAATTCTCAATCTGCTTTAGTTTAATCTTTTTAATTTTTCTGCATTTCTTAGAAGTAGAAGTCGTGGAACTCACACCACGCACTAAGTGTTTTTCTTTGAATAATTTGTTAGTTCTGAAGTAGCCAATCATTCGAAGGCCCGTGGAATACATCTGCTATACGCTATTTTCTTAGCATTAGTAGTTTTTATTTGGCTGAATCCCGACCAACGACCGGAGGTTTCACCAGACAGTCATCAATCATCACAATTCACATAACAATCAATTGCAGAACAGTTTTCCCCTTTTACTCTCTTTCAATTTCATGCAAAGCCTTACCTTCTTCTAAGTCAGAATTGCAACTCCTCACACCGACTATTACTACCTATCGTATGCTAAACCCTCACCTGACAAGAAGACGAGGCTCTAAACTCTTCTAGAAAACCCGAACAACCAAGCTCTCAGACACAAAAAGCGTAGCTCATCTCCTCTTCACCGACAGCAGCCTACTCCGAAATACCCAAAAACAAGACATTAAATCTCTTCCTCTCGTTGCCACAAACGCGTAGCAAGAAACGGATTGCCAATCAGAGCTCTACAACTCCCGGAATCAAGGTTTGAAGTTCGGGGAAATTTGGTTCGTCAAAGGGATTTTCGGGGAAAGAGAAAGAAGGGGAAGTTATGGAAATCCGTGCTGAAAAATTGTCTTTTATGGTCAGCACAAGAAACACAGCGTGTTTCTTATAACACATGGCATGTTGTTGTAAACAACACGGTGTGTTTCTATAACACACGGCCATGTTTTGTAGTTTGCCAACTTTGATGAATTTTCACGTACTCGCTTGTAACTTCAACCTGACTCAATTATGAACGTCCCGGACTTCAATGGGGCCTCAAGAACATTGTTTTAGTGTCTCAACCATCCAAACTCTAGTTCCAAACCGTTCGGTTGGGCGGGGATGTTACAGATGTGATGGTCGGCGGTGGTGGTGTGGATAACTCCTTGGCGCCTAATGACTCACCTAGAATAATAATTTGTGGTTGGTTGTGTGATTGTGTGTGTTGTTGTGATTATGGATGGATTGTGAATTGGTTTTGATTCATGTCTGGTTGTGTGATGCTTAGCTTATGCCTTTCTATTGCTATGGATTGTGAATGATATTGAAGAACTAACCAATGTGATCACCTAGACTGCTTTAGGATGCTAAAAGTTGGAAAGGGTTAAGGTCTAGTTCCACTCTCGATGTCTTGTGCGGTGATGACACTCGATTTGACATGATTATCAGCCCCATTTAAGCAACATTTCATACCCTTTGATGCCATTTTGATGAGTATTTGGTGCATTTGTCCATTTCGGCTCCTAGTGCGTACATTGTCCATTTCTTGGCTATTTTTTACCCTTTTTGTGAGCATTTATGTTGAGTCCTAGGTTATCAAATTATAGAGGACTCTCTCACGAGTCCAGTGCTTCAAGCAGGGACCAAATCGGAGTTCAAACGGAGCGGGAATCATCGAAACAAGTTGGAATTCTGCCCAGCTCAAAGCGCTGCGTTTTGGAGCTTACACGCCGTGTAAGCTAAATACACTGTGAGCTTACATGTAGTGTAAGCTCCCCATACTGGAAATTTTCAGCTTCTCCAACATGGAAAGGGTTTTCGGGGGCTATCGGAGAGATCAGACAGATTTGTTAACATTCAATTTAGAGAGATTAGCCACGACTTGAGGGGAGTGGAGAGAGTATTCCGAAGCTATCGGAGAGATCATGATGCCATCAATCCATCCTGGAAGACGCTCGGAGCTAGGAATTGATGATTCTCAAGATCGAAGCTTCATGGATCATCCGGAATTAGGTTTTTCAGATCCTTTTCTGTTCTTCCTTTGTATAGATGAATCCTTCTGTCGTCTTTGATTCTTGTTTGTCAGATATGAGTAGCTAAACTTGTAGAGCTTAGATTAGATGAACCCTAAGTGAACCAGGGCTTTAAAGCAGTCACGGATCGGCAGTAATTAGATTCAAAGTTCAATCAGTTTCTCTTTGCATGGTTGTTTTGTTCTTGATTGTTTATGTTTCTTTTCTGGTTGATCGCCTAGATTAGGTTTGTGTTGAGTTAGGGTTTGTCGCCAGACAGCTTCCCTGCTTTAAAACATTAAAACTTGTCTTTATTGATCACCTAGATTAGATTCTTGTTAAGCTGAGGATAGAAGCGAATGCTTGCCTCACTTTAGAACATCAATTCAACAAGTTAACCTATTCATAGGAACCAGTTAGGGTTAATCCGCTTCAAGAGTAACTCATTAATCATTAGTAATTGCACCAGTTAGTTTTGTCGTCGCAAGAAGCGACCGTACTCGGGCTACTAATTAATCTTGGTAGTTAGAATGGATAGAGCGAACGTTCGTCGGTCTTAAACCTAAGGGTAAGGAGTTATGGTGGTGTATAGAAATTGATTGAATGAGAATTGAAAATCGCTGGTCTTGTGATTGTTGTTGCCTTGGTGATCTAAGGGGGATTCAAAATCTAAGCTTGTCTGTCGTTTGTCTAAACCAACCAATCATTTTGTCTTTCAATTTCATTTTAATTTTCTTGCATCTTAGTCTAGAAGTCGTGGAACTCACACCACGCACAAAGTGTTTAAACCTGAATAGATTGCCTTCATATTTGAGTAGACGATTAGAAGAAACCCTGTGGAATACGATCTGCTTAGCTTTTAGCTTGGTAGTATTTGATCATTGTTCTGCAGCACATCAAATTGGCGCCGTTGCCGGGGACTCTTCTAATTGTTTGAAAGAAGAGTAGGCATTTATTCTTCTACCCTTCCATCTTTCATATTACATCACACTTCGATTTTACGCCAGTTATGTTTGCTTTTGTTGCTTGTAGGTTGTTTTACAGGTTTATGAACCGCTCGCTCACTCATTCTCAATTTAAGCCGGGTAGTTGTGCTCCGCCAATGCAACCGTGAGTTCAGAAGTAAGTCAGATTCATTCCGCCTACACCTCCTACCCCTATTAAGATCGAGGAGTTGAAGGAGAACTCCTCATCTTCGTCCGCTTCATCCACTTCATCCACTACTTCAGATTCACCACCACCTTCTCCTTCCGTAATGGCTGCTCAACGCACCATGGCGGATTACAATAAACTGAGTGCGGCTAATATTCGGTCTAGCATCGCTGTGCCGCACAACGATGACGATCCTGACTATGAGATCACGATCCCCTTCTTGGAAGCGATCTTTAGGGATCTTCAGTTCGAAGGGAAGCCACAAGATAACCCATGCACACATTTGACGAACATCCTAGCCATGTGCGAGACGTTCAAGAGTGGGAACCTCAATAAGAACACATTATGCTTACTAGTCTTCCCATTCTCCCTTAGAGGCGCCGCCAAGAGATGGCTCATTAGGAAACCACCTGGCCACTACACCGACTGGGATAATCTAGCTCAAGACTTCGTAGAGGAATAGTTTCCTCCTTCAAGAACTACAGCTTATAAGGACGACATTGCCAGATTTGTTCAGAAGGAAGGAGTAAGTTTATATGATGCTTGGAACGAATTCCAAGAACTCCTTCACGATTGCCCTCATCATGGATTCAAGCAGGGACAACTAGCCGAGTTCTTTGCCCGAGGGATGAACGAAGAATCAGCTAAATGGGTTAACGCCTTAGCTGATGGCGACTACACCGCACTCGCACAGAAGCTGCTCTTCTTCACTTTGCAAACTGTGCATCTAAGTCCAGGAATTGGGAGAGACAGTTTGGAGCAGCTATGAGCCAACCAAGTAGTGAAGATCAGATCAAGATCGAAGTACAGAAACACATGAAGGAGATTTTTTGTACAGCAAATAACTGGTCTATAGGGGAAGTGAATTTTATTGATCAAGATCCCCTGGATTCACCGGAGGACAGCAGCCTCAGAATTATACGTTTGAGAATACTTGGGAAATCGAGATAGACAAGAAGCTCAACCTGATCTTGGCAAGACTTGATGACCACGAGGAGAAATTCAAGCTTCAAGCCATCTTAAATCAAGATCATGAAGATCGAGGTCGGCGAGTGGAGAGCGCGGTGAATAGCATGGTTAGCATGCTAGCTAGTATCCCCTTCTTTAATCAATCATCGGTTCAAGACGACTTTACCATCAGGAAGGAGCACGTCAATGCCATCTCCACAAGAAGCGGTGATGTGACTTTAATTAATGCATTTTAAGCTTATGAATGACCTATGATATGCCCGTGTTTATTCGTGAAATGACATGACTTTTATGCGTTTATTTGAAAGTTTGTGCTAAGTGTCATTTTGTTGTCCGGTTGCCACTTTGGAGCCAAAATTCGTGGGCTATTGGAGCTGCTTTGTGCATTTTCAGGTTCTGGCTTCAAAGTACGGATAACAAGGAGCGCATAGGAGCAAACGGGAGGTCATTTGGAGGCCGGACGAGGGAGATGTGAGCCTTGCAAGATCGGGTCTTCTGCAGAGTGCAGGGGGTGCACGCCGTGCAGATGTGCACGCCGTGCAGGGGTGCACGCCGTGCACTATGCACGCCGTGCAGGGGTGCACGCCGTGCACTGTCCCCTGCACTATAAATACTCTTGTTTTGGCCATTTTGAAATATATCATCATATCTCTTGAACCCAAAACACATTTCCACGAACCCTCAAACCCTAGAGCACGTTTTTGGAGCATTTTGAAGCCATTGGAGCTAAGATTGAAGCCAACAAACCTTGGGAGAAGTGCTTACAAGTGGAGAAGTGAAGATCATCTCAAGGATTCATCCATGGTGTTCTTGGTGACCATTCTTCCTTCTTTTCTCTTTACTCCCTTGGCCATGTGTGGCTGATTTTCTAGGGTTCATCTTGGATGGGTAGAATAGTTGTGCTATGATAGAGGGATGATTGTATAGAACTTGCCATGATTGATCTTGGTTGTATGAGGATGATTCCTAGACTTGTTCTTAATGCCATTTTATGCCATGTTTACTTAATTTGGTCCATTCATCGTAATTTGATGCATGAGAGTGCTTGGATTGCATAGATTGTAGGTCTAGGGATTGAAGTGAGTGTGTTCTAAGAGATTAGATCGTCTTATTTCAACCATTTTCACTTGATTTCTCTCTTGGGCATTTTATCGAACACTTGGTGTGCATGTGGATTTTCATTCAATTGAGTTTAAAAAGGCTTTTTGGTGAATCTCTTAGTGTTAGGGCATTGATATGAGAGTGTTGTGCCTAGCCTTGTGGTCATAGAGTCTTAAGAGAGGGTCCTGTGTCTTGGCATTTCATCAAACACTTAGAATGCATCCTTTTGTTCACTTAGCTTGAGAGCGAGAGCCTAAGTTGAGTGGTATTAGGATAGGGATTAGGTGCTACGAGAGTGCATCGAGTCTATTAAAGTGAAATGCATGGTCATCCGAATGCAAACTCGATCTTAATCGGCTTGTTTGTTCAATTAGTCGTCTTGAGCATGATGAAACTACCCACCAAGAGAACCTCTTTGTCTTTGATTTGCACCGCTTTATTTGTCTTTCTTCCTTTTAGTCTCCTTTAAGTTTTTAATATCTTTTTCAAATCAAAACTCCTTTCAAATGAATAGACCGTCTACGAGGAATGTGAGTAGAGGCCATTGAGAGAACCCCGAGGAATACGACCTTGGTAAACCCGTTTTATCAAGTTTTTGGCGCCGTTGCCGGGGAATTTCTCAATCCTTTGAAAGCACTTAGTAGTGGACCGATCTATTCACTTCCTTCCAATTTAGTTTTTGCTTCCTTTTACTTGTTGTTTGGTTTTGTTATCCCGCATCGTTGTATTACTCGGGTGTGTTTGTTGTGCTTGTTTGAAGGAGATTTTGGGTTAGTGCATGAGGCGTTCAGCTCGTCTTCAAGCACGAATCCAAGGACTAGAACAAGTGCTCAAGTCACCTACCACTTCCTCACCTCCTATAGTTGAAGAAGAAGAAGTTGATCGCATCTCACACCACACTATGTCTCAACATGGGGATGACGATGACCAATCGGTTCATTCACACCACACTAATGATGATGATCGCTCACAAAGGGGTGCAAGACGTACCTTGGCGGATTATGCTCGTCCTACTCTTGAAGGGGCAGCCTCTAGTATTGTTCGAAGACCCGTCAATGCTAGGAACTTTGAGCTCAAGCCTAATATGATCCAAATGGTTCAAAATGGAGTGGTGTTCAATGGCATTGATGGTGAATGTCCATCTAGGCATCTCAAGGACTTCTTGGAGATATGTGACACGGTTAAGAATGACCAAGTTCACCCGGATTGCATACGACTCTGACTCTTCCCCTTCTCACTCAAAGGTCGAGCCAAGTCTTGGTTGGAGAACCAACCAAGTAGAACATTCACTACATGGGAGGGCCTAGCCGAAGCTTTCCTTGAAGAATTCTTTCCTCCCTATATGACGGATGCAATCCGAGACCGCATCAACCACTTCATACAACACAAGGGAGAGCTCTTCCATGAGACTTGGAATAGGTTCCAAGCCATTCTTCGGTCTTGTCCTCATCATAACTTCGCCGAATGGAGCTTGGCGGACATCTTTGCTAGGTCCCTTGATTTTGAGAATACAAGGATGATCAACCAAGCCGCCGGAGGTGACTTAAGGATGCTCACTCCCGAAGATGCTCTAGAACTCTTCGCGGAGATGGCCAACAAGACAAGGAGTTGGTCTCGACAACAACCTCCTAAGTCTAAGTATGGAAGTGACACGCACTATGACTCTCGGTCCGTAAGTGTTGATGCACCAAAGGATTCATCCACCTATGGGAAGAAGCATAAGTTACCGGGACATCGAGATGAAGATGATCCAATGATCGCTCTCCTTATGTCTAAGATCGACGCCATGGCTTCACAAGTAAGTAACCTAAGCATGCCTAAGCATCCCTCCAAGGTTCAATCATCTCATGTGGGTAATCCACCGGTTGCTTCGGTATTTTGTTGTGAGGGTTGCGGGGGTCAAGGCCACGATGTTAGTGCTTGTCCTTCCGCCACTCCTGAACTTGACCAAGGCGACCTTGAGGAGGTAAGCTTCGCACAAGGTCAAGGTTTCCATGGTAATTTCAGCCCCCAAGGTAACTATCAAGGTAACTATAACCGACCTTGGTACAACAAGTCTAACCAAGGTTACCAAGGCCAAGGGAATCAAGGTAGTGGTTATAGCAAGGGCTACAACCAAGGAAATCAAGGAGGTTATCAAGTTATAGGGGTTATCAAGGCAACCAATGGTCTCAAGGAAGTAACCTAAACCAAGGTAGCCAAGGGACTCAAGGAGGACCCCAAGGTCAAGGGCACCAAGGGGGAAATCAATGGAATCAAAGTGGACATCCAAGTCAAGGTTTCCAAGGTCCTTCCCCACCGGGAATGTACAACCATAGAGGTGAAGGACCACCCGGGTTCAACAAGCCTCCTCAAAATAAGGAGGGTGGTTCTTCAATCTCTCAAGAAGACACCAATGCGGCAATGATCCAACTCATCAAGAATCAACAAGCCTCAATTGCCAATTTGGAGAACCAATTAGGACATATTTCTAAGGCACTCTCGGAGCGACCCTCGGGCACTTTACCTTCCAATACCGAGATCAACCCCAAAGGCCCGGAGCATTGCAAGGTAGTGACCTTGAGAAGTGGAAGACCCTTGCAAGATACAACCTCCACTCCAATTGACTCTACAAAGGTACAAGATCCTAATCTAATGGTTGATGATGATGATATTAATGATCCTCCTTCGGATGAAGTTGAGGTTGAAGTCGAACCTCCCACGGGTAATGTGAACACTAAGGTTGCCAAGGAACCTAGTAAGGCTACATCGAGTACACCACCGGTCTCTCCTCCCGCACCGGGTGTATCTCCATATAAGCCTAAGCCTCCATACCCATCTCGATTGAAGAAGGATGGCCTTGAGAAGGTTTTCAAGAAGTTTGTGGAGCGGATTAGTCAAATGCAATTCTCTCTCCCGTTTCCCGAAGCAATGACTATGATGCCCCAATATGCTAAGTTCATGAAGGAACTCTACACCAACAAGAGAAAGCTACCGGAGACATCTCTAATCCACCTTAATGAGGAATGCTCCGCCGTTCTCTTCAAAAGTCCACCCAAAAAGCTCAAGGATTCGGGTACCTTTACTATCCCTTGTGCTATTGGTAATATTTCTCTTGCTAATGGTCTTGCGGATCTAGGTGCTAGTATCAATGTCATGCCTTATTGCATATTTGAGAAGCTAGGGTTGTCTAATCTTCGTCCTACTCGTATGTACATTCAACTTGCGGACAAGTCGACCAAGAGTTCTAGGGGAATTGTTGATGATGTGCTAGTCAAAGTAGGCCCTTTTGTGTTCCTAGTTGATTTTGCGGTCATTGATACCGATGAAGTTGATGTCTCATTGATATTTGGTAGACCATTCCTAGCTACTTCTCGTGCTTTGATTGATGTGCATGACGGAAAATTGACATTGAGAGTAGGACAAGAGAGTGTCACATTTTGCATAGCCGATGGCATGAAGTTTGCTCACGCACAAGATGATTTAGAGTACTCGTGTGATACTATTGCTTCGGCTAGTGTGTGTAGTATTTCTAACTTCGTGTGTCGAGATTCTTTGGATGTTTGCCTTAGAACGGATGTGCAGGAACATTTAGGCACCCCGGAATTAAAAGCTCAAGTGGCTTACCTTGATGAAGGGAGAGACAAGTTAGAGAGTGAAACGGTTTTTGTTGCTCTCCCGAAGGTGGAAAGGGTAAAGACCTCCTATGAAGAACCACCTACTCTTGAGCTCAAGCCTCTTCCCGCACATTTGGAGTATGCTTTTCTCATGCCGGATTCTAAGCTACCGGTCATCATCAATTCTGAGCTTCTACCCGAGCAAAAGGACCGTCTAGTGGAGCTCCTCAAGAAGTACATGAGAGCTATTGCGTGGAGCATCTCGGATATTCGAGGTATAAGTCCCACATTTTGCTCACATCGGATCCTTATGGAGGAAGATTTCAAGCCGGTTGTGCAACCACAAAGAAGGCTAAATCCTAACATGAAGGAGGTTGTGAAGAAAGAAGTTATTAAGCTTATGGATGCGGGTATTATCTTTCCTATCTCGGACAGCCCTTGGGTTAGCCCCGTGCAAGTTGTTCCCAAGAAAGGAGGGATCACGGTGGTAGCTAATGACAAGGATGAGCTTATCCCGACAAGGACGATCACCGGGTGGCGTGTTTGCATCGATTATCGTCGACTCAATGATGCCACTAGGAAGGATCACTTTCCTCTACCTTTCATGGATCAAATGCTCGAGCGTCTTTCCGGTCACGAGTACTATTGTTTCTTGGATGGTATGTCCGGGTACTTCCAAATCCCGATCGCCTCGGAGGACATCGAGAAGACCACATTCACATGCCCTTTCGGTACTTTTGCTTATCGACGAATCCCCTTTGGGTTGTGCAATGCTCCCGCCACCTTCCAACGGTGTATGCTTGCCATTTTCGATGATTTCGTGGAAGATATCATGGAAGTGTTCATGGACGACTTCTCGGTTTTTGGGGATTCATTCGACCTATGCTTGAGGAACCTTGAGAAGGTCTTGCGTCGGTGTGAAGAGACCAATCTTGCACTAAGTTGGGAGAAGTGTCATTTCATGGTCAATGAGGGGATTGTTCTTGGTCACAAGATCTCTAAAAAGGGCATTGAGGTTGACAAGGCAAAGTTGGAGACCATCTCTCAACTTCCTCCACCCTCATCCGTGAAAGCCGTGAGAAGCTTCTTGGGGCATGCCGGTTTCTATAGGCGCTTCATCAAAGACTTCTCGAAAATAACTACTCCTATGACTCGGCTTCTTGAGAAGGATGTGGAATTCCGTTTTGATGAAGAGTGCTTGCAAGCTTTTGAACTCCTCAAGGGTAAGCTCACGAATGCCCCTATACTCATTGCTCCGGATTGGTCAAAGTCATTTGAGTTGATGTGTGATGCTAGCGATTACGCCATTGGAGCGGTTCTAGGCCAACGAATCGACAAGAGATTCCATCCAATATACTATGCAAGTAAGACTCTCAATGATGCTCAAAGGAACTACACAACTACGGAAAAGGAGCTCTTGGCCATAGTGTTTGCTTTTGATAAGTTTAGGTCCTACTTGGTACTTTCTCACACTATTGTCTTCACGGACCACCAAGCTTTGAGGTACCTTCTATCTAAGGCCGATGCTAAACCAAGGTTGATCCGATGGGTCCTTCTATTGCAAGAGTTTGATATTGAGATTCGAGATAAGAAGGGGTCCGAGAATGTAGCCGCCGACCACTTGTCTCGCTTGGAAGAGGCGGAAATGGTACACAATGGTAGTGAAGAGATCAATGACAACTTCCCCGATGAGCTATTATTCGCTATAACAACTTTAGAGTTCAAGGAACCTTGGTTCGCGGATTTCGCTAACTATCTTGCTAGTGGAGACTTGAAGGAGGGCCTCTCCACTCAAGACAAAAGGAAGTTCTTTGCGGATTTGAAGCATTACTTTTGGGACGATCCTTTTGTATTTCGAGTTGGCTCGGATGGTATGATTAGAAGATGTGTCACTTATGGAGAATCTAAGGACATCATGCGACATTGCCACTCCGGTCCTACGGGTGGACATCATGGAGCAAATCGCACGGCTCGCAAGGTACTTGAGTCCGGATTCTTTTGGCCTTCGATCTTCCGAGATTGTCAAGACTTTGTCAAGTCTTGCGATGCGTGTCAACGTTCAGGTAACATCTCCTCCCGTAATGAAATGCCTCAAAATGTCTCGTTAGTGGTAGAAATATTTGATATATGGGGTATTGATTTCATGGGACCGTTTCCTACTTCGCATGGTAACAAGTACATATTAGTTGCGGTAGATTACGTGTCTAAATGGGCGGAGGCACAAGCTTTGCCTACCAATGATGCCCGAGTCGTAGGGAAGTTTCTTGTTAAGTTGTTCACTCGTTTTGGTACCCCTCGTGCTATCATTAGTGATCGAGGTACTCATTTTCAAGGGCAATTCGATAGAGTATGCCACCGGTTCGGCGTCACTCATCGGATGTCCACCTCGTATCACCCTCAAACTAGTGGCCAAGCCGAGGTGACCAATAGGGAACTTAAGAGAATCTTAGAGAAGACGGTCGACCAATCACGGAAAGATTGGTCGAAGAAGCTTGATGACGCTCTATGGGCCTACCGCACGGCCTACAAGACCCCTATAGGCACTACTCCCTATAGGATGGTCTATGGCAAAGCATGCCATTTGCCGGTAGAGCTTGAGCACCGAGCTTTTTGGGCATTAAAATTTCTAAACCTTGATATGAGTCTCGCAGGAGAAGAGCGTAAGTTTCAGGTACATGAGCTCGAGGAGTATCGCCATCATGCATATGAGAATGCAAAGCTTTACAAGGAGAGAACGAAGCTCATTCATGATTCCCGTTTGAAGCCGGGCAAGGATTTCAAAGTTGGTGATCAAGTTCTCCTATACAACTCTCGGCTCAAGCTCTTTCCCGGGAAATTGAGGTCTCGTTGGTCCGGCCCCTTTACGGTAACTCATGTTTTTCCTTATGGCACCATCGAGGTAATCTCTCCATCCCAAACCGAACCTTTTAAGGTGAATGGCCATAGACTTAAGCATTATGTTGTTAGTGATACTATAGGTGCCGTTGAGGTCTTATCTTTGGTCGTGCCTTGAGTGTTCCTTGCTTCGTCGAGCTTAAGACGTTAAACAAGCGCTTCTCGGGAGGCAACCCGAGTGTTTTTCATGTCTTTTCTTCTTGATTTGATTGCATGATTGTGTGTTTTTCTGGTGTTCAAGGTCCTTGAGTTGTTGTGGTGTCCTTTGTGGTCTCGTCGGCGTTGAAATTCTGAAGTTCGGGGTCCGTTTTGGGTTGATTTGGCGGTGTTTTGGTCGTTTTTTCGTCGAAGTGAAAATTTGATTTTGTGCTGAGGGGGTGCACGCCGTGCACCACTGCACGCCGTGCATGATGCACACCGTGCACCGTGCACGGTTTGGTGCACGGGCTGTCCAGGAGCTTCAACAAAAATTTTCAGCTCCGGGGTGCACGCCGTGCACCCATGCACGCCGTGCACCTTTGCACGCCGTGCACCCTGATTTTCACCCTTACTTTTTTTCGGTTTGGTTAGTGGTTGGCTCGGTTGATACTTGATTTTCTGGTTTGAGTCATTGGCTCGGTTTGGTTTTGGTTCACCCAACCCACCCCCCCCTTTATCCCTTTCCTCGACCCCCTCACCCCCGACCCTCTCACTCTCGCCCGATCACCACGCCGCCGCCGCGCCATCTGCCCAGATCCCATCCGACCGCCCGACCACCACGCCACCGCCGCCACCCCCTGCCAACTCCAATCGACCGCCCTGCCACCTGTCCGCCGCCACTCCTCTTAACCCGACCGCCCGCCCGCCGCCACTCTTACCCAGCCGCCGCCGCCAACTCATCTGCCCAACTCCTGCCCGCTGCCCACCCACCCGACCCACTCGCCGATCCCATCCCGCCGACCGCACCCACCCAGCCACCTGCCCAGCTCACCCGCCCGACGCCGCGCCGCGCCCCTCCTGCACAGCCGCCGCCGCCGTCCCTCCTATCCGCCGCCACTGCCCAGCCTCTTCAGTTGATTTCGAACCAGGTTTTTCATTATTAAGTGTGGCTGGCATGGTTATTTGTTTATTTGGCCGATTGGTGACTTCTTCAATTGCGTTCATGTGTTGTTTGCCTATTGTGGTTAATTGGGGCTTGGCTTGAATGCTTGCTTGGTTCCTTGTGTAATTGGGTGAGGTGTGTTTGCTGAATGAGCAGATTTGGTAGGGGGTTTTGTTGATTTGCTTGTGCATTATTGGTTGGTTTGCTTGCTCATGAGGGTGCTGCCGTTTTGTTGCTTGGACATTAGTGGTGTGGGTGTTGCTTGATGGACTAAATGGTGGCAGTTGGTGATATTTTGGTAGGCTTGGCATGTGACTTGATGAGCTTTTGGTGTTGTTGTTTTGTTTGGTGGGAGTGTGTGTTCATGTGCAGGTGTTTGAGTGTTGGCGTGTTTGAGCTATGGAGTTCTGTGGGGTTGATCATGTTGGCTTTTGTCTATGCCTTTTGTCTTGCTCTGTTTCAGTATGGTCTATGGTTTGATTTGCAAGTTCTGAATTCAGGGACTGAATTCCATTCTTTGTGTGCGGAGGGGTGTGGTTAATCACCACTCGTTGGTTTAAATTTTGTGCATTCCTCTTTACATTGCGTGGACTTAGGCTTATATGTTCTTGATTCGTGTTTTTTGATCCATGATGCATACCTTTTGCTTAACTGTGGATTTCAATGATTTGATTTTTGCTAGCATAGGTTGTTGCACTTGAACGTGTTGATCTTGAATCGTGCTCGATATTGTGCTCAATGTTTTGATCATGTGTTCTGATTCGGCGCCTCGATAGGATTTGTGTCAGGAGTGTGCCCTTCTTGTTGAATCTTTGTTTGCACTTCTTTTGCAGGATGCCTCCCAAGGGTAAATCAGCTTCTTCATCCTCCGCCCCTAAGCGATCCAAGGCACCAGCTCCCAAGAAGCGGAAGGGACAGACTGGGGAGTCTTCTGCTCCTCCACCACGGTCACCTTCGCCGCCTCTAGCTCCTCGTGGCGTCGACCCTCCTGAATCAGTGGTTCAGAGGATCTTCGACTTCGACCCCAGGGATCGGGCTTAGAGTCGTTATCAGGTTATGGCGAGATGGCCCGTGGCGAGGCAGGGTAGATTTGATTTTGAGGGGTTGCAGAGTCGTGATGGATGGTTGGATGCTTTGAAGACTTTTGCTGATGGAGCCGGTGTTTGGCCGCTCTTGGAGGTTGACGAGAGGGCGTATGAGTGGCCTACAAAGGAGTTCCTAAGCACTCTCACCGTGGAGTGTCACGAGACCACTAGTGAGGTGTGTGTACGCTTTAGGCTCGGCGGGATGGCGCGTGTGTGCTCCATTGACGAGTTTGGATACCGTCTTGGGTTCTATGAGTGGGCGGAGGTTCAAAGTGGCGAGCTCTCTGGGTTGGCTCTCATATCTTCTCTTACGGGGGACGCCAGGTGTGCATTCTTCAAGGAAATTGCACGAGGGCTAGGGGTTATTCAGCTCGCTCATCCAAGGTCACAGAAGTGAATCGGCCTATGCTGAAGCTCCTTCATCACTTCTTCCGGCACTCCATCACCCACAAGAAGTCATCCTCCTCTCCAGGTGTAGTCTCAGTCAGAGATTTGTTTCTCTTTTATTGTTTGGAGAGGGGCATCAAGCTGCATCTAGGTGATTTAGTGCTAGGAGCCCTCCTTCAGATCCAAGCTAATGACACTGCTGGTGTTCTGCTGGGAGGAGGATTTGTGACCAGGTTGGTGCGGGGGTATGAGTGCCTTGATGCTTTTGGTCCTGCTCCAGCATTTGTCGAGCCTCGACCAGTTCTCTTGCGGATTGTCCTACCTACAGCTCAGATCACAGACCTTCTGGTTCCGACTTGTCGGATCTCAGATGATGACAGTGATGAGGAGGATGAGGAGATCGACCCTACTACACTTCATGAGCTTATCTCGGGGATGGGTCGCCTCACGACCGTAGTGGAGGATATGCGTGAGGGACAGAGGAGAGACAGTGCGGCAATACAGGACCTTAGCAGGAGAGTTCAGAACCTTGAGGCGTACAACGCTAGGGACTTTGAGAGTCAGCAGTTCTATGGACAGCAGCTTGCTCAGGTGCATGAGGTTCAGCAGTTTCAGGGTATCCAACTTACTCAGATTCAGCATTCTCAATACTGGCAGCAGCATCAGTCCTACTACTACCAAGAGAGCTTCCACTCTGAGTCCGGCCCCTCCAGCACTTGGACAGTCTTTCCACCCCCTCCCCCGTTCGACGGCTACCATCCTTGGTCACAGTGGCATGGGCACCCACGACCACCACCTCACTGAGAGCTGCAGGATCACTCACCACTTCTCAGGACTTTGGATTTTTCCTTTCTTTTATTTCTATTTATGACTGCATGCTTTATTGTGTTTGACTTCTGATTTTCTCTTTTCATTTCTGGCATTGAACTTGTCGTGATGGATCACACATCTCATCCGTACTTTCATCTTGTCGACTATGGGTTGTGTTTGAGTGGTGTGCCCTCCCTTATTTTCTACAGGTACCCCTGATTCAGGTCCTCGTCCTGAACAGGTTACTTGACCCGGGATTCCATCTCCGGCTTCTCTTCTTCACCGCGCGGTACATTCGTTCCACCTTATCCTCTCTCTCTCTTGATCATTGAGGACAATGCTCATGTTAGACGTAGGGGAGTTTGAGTTTTGGTGTGATTATTTGTCGGTAGAAGTCTAAGGCTATGCTTTGATGTGTTGCATGATCTTAATTGAATATCGAATTCCTCTATTGTAGAATCGTTCGGTTCTTGACTTTCGGTGTGTAATTGACTTCGAGCCTTCACAATGATGTTTAGATTGTTCCACTTAGAACCTATAACCGGCATGTTAGCACTAATATCAAATGAGTCTGGGCCAGAACTGAGATTTTATCACTCTTGTATGTTGGTTGATTGGTTGGATACGTGTTTTTATACCACTCGATAACACCGGTCTAGGATGATGAAGGCAATCAGAATTTCTTCCCCTCCTCCATGTTTTTCATTCTCTTTTTGATCTTTCGTGATTGTGGCTTGAGACTAGACGGAATCCAATTCGAAATCTTGTACGGAAGTTGTTGAGGGGCTAAGGATCAAGTGGCTAAATTGTGAAAAAAAAAATGCTCAAAAGAAAAGCTAGGCAAGCTCGGCACCTAAGTGAAGTGTCGGGTTGAGCACTAAGCAAAAGGGCAAAGGCTGTGAGCTAGGCAGGTTCAACACCTAAGTGAAGTGTTGAATCGAGCACTAGTATGCAGTAAGAAAAAAAAAAGAGAAAAGAAAAGAAAGAAAAAGAGTTCTCAACTGTAGCCCTTGATCCTAGCCAGAGTTGTAAAGTGCGGATCTAGAAGCGGATGAAGTCGAGTCGATAGCCACATTCACGACTCACGATCCATGTTCCGATTTCAAGTCCTTTTGATTAGAGTTGGTGTTGTCGTGGTCGGTTTTGCTGTGTCCCAATCAACCACTACTTGAAGTGTGCAGAAATTGGTGAGGTTTAGACTTGTCTGGTTGATGTTCTTGCATGTGTAGGTTTAGTTTGTTCGTGGAACAGTTTAAGCTAAATTGTGATTGCTTGAATCTCAATGGACCGAACTTGTCATTTGTGAACTTGAATGTTTTCTGATTCATTTGCTTGAGGACAAGCAAAGCTTAGTCGTAGGGGAATTTGATGTGACTTTAATTAATGCATTTTAAGCTTATGAATGACCTATGATATGCCCGTGTTTATTCGTGAAATGACATGACTTTTATGCGTTTATTTGAGATTTTGTGCTAAGTGTCATTTTGTTGTCCGGTTGCCACTTTGGAGCCAAAATTCGTGGGCTATTGGAGCTGCTTTGTGCATTTTCAGGTTCTGGCTTCAAAGTACGGATAACAAGGAGCGCATAGGAGCAAACGGGAGGTCATTTGGAGGCCGGACAAGGGAGATGTGAGCCTTGCAAGATCGGGTCTTCTGCAGAGTGCAGGGGGTGCACGCCGTGCAGATGTGCACGCCGTGCAGGGGTGCACGCCGTGCAGGGGTGCACGCCGTGCACTATGCACGCCGTGCAGGGGTGCACGCCGTGCACTGTCCCCTGCACTATAAATACTCTTGTTTTGGCCATTTTGAAATATATCATCATATCTCTTGAACCCAAAACACATTTCCACGAACCCTCAAACCCTAGAGCACGTTTTTGGAGCATTTTGAAGCCATTGGAGCTAAGATTGAAGCCAACAAACCTTGGGAGAAGTGCTTACAAGTGGAGAAGTGAAGATCATCTCAAGGATTCATCCATGGTGTTCTTGGTGACCATTCTTCCTTCTTTTCTCTTTACTCCCTTGGCCATGTGTGGCTGATTTTCTAGGGTTCATCTTGGATGGGTAGAATAGTTGTGCTATGATAGAGGGATGATTGTATAGAACTTGCCATGATTGATCTTGGTTGTATGAGGATGATTCCTAGACTTTTTCTTAATGCCATTTTATGCCATGTTTACTTAATTTGGTCCATTCATCGTAATTTGATGCATGAGAGTGCTTGGATTGCATAGATTGTAGGTCTAGGGCTTGAAGTGAGTGTGTTCTAAGAGATTAGATCGTCTTATTTCAACCATTTTCACTTGATTTCTCTCTTGGGCATTTTATCGAACACTTGGTGTGCATGTGGATTTTCATTCAATTGAGTTTAAAAAGGCTTTTTGGTGAATCTCTTAGTGTTAGGGCATTGATATGAGAGTGTTGTGCCTAGCCTTGTGGTCATAGAGTCTTAAGAGAGGGTCTTGTGTCTTGGCATTTCATCAAACACTTAGAATGCATCCTTTTGTTCACTTAGCTTGAGAGCGAGAGCCTAAGTTGAGTGGTATTAGGATAGGGATTAGGTGCTACGAGAGTGCATCGAGTCTATTAAAGTGAAATGCATGGTCATCCGAATGCAAACTCGATCTTAATCGGCTTGTTTGTTCAATTAGTCGTCTTGAGCATGGTGAAACTACCCACCAAGAGAACCTCTTTGTCTTTGATTTGCACCGCTTTATTTGTCTTTCTTCCTTTTAGTCTCCTTTAAGTTTTTAATATCTTTTTCAAATCAAAACTCCTTTCAAATGAATAGACCGTCTACGAGGAATGTGAGTAGAGGCCATTGAGAGAACCCCGAGGAATACGACCTTGGTAAACCCGTTTTATCAAGCGGCAAGCAATTAGCTGGTCCTGCAGCTCCTGATCCGGCCATAATTCCTTATGTTATAGCCATTGACAAGCCAGAGATCAAGGAGGAGGATAAAGAAGAAGAGGAGGAGGTGACTGCCCCGCCTCCCCTGACAAAGACATCACCTATGCCACCACCTCCTCCACATCAGCTTCGAATTTCGTTTCCTAAGGTTGTGCAATCACAGGAGAAAGATCATGATACCCGGTACAGAAAGTGGTATGGATACTTGAAGAACACAGATATCAAGATACCAGTTACTGATGCTATCCAGATGATACTAGAGGTTGGAAAAATCACAAAGGATCTTGCGAAGAACAAGAAGAAGGGAGAGTTGTCTTCTGTCTCCCTCAAGGAAGAATGCTCCACGATCCACAGCCAGACAACCGCTATACCTCCCCCAGCTAAGTGTCGCGATCCCGGTGCTTTTACTTTGCCTTGCACTATTAATGATGTGAAAATTGATCGTAGTTTAATTGATATATGTTTGATGACACTCGATTTGACGTGATTATCAGCCTCATTTAAGCGACATTTCTTTGCTTAAGACATGGTTTTTAGGGTAGAATAACGAATATTCAATCGATTGCCCTATCTCGTGCCATCTGTGTTACCTTGGCCCATTTCGGGTCTATTTGATGGTTTTCTAGTGTTTTTATGTTAGCACAGGTTTTTGCCGTCAAATAGAGTAGCCATGGACGTGTCTAAGGCGTTGGAACCTCGAGGAATCAAACCGGAATCGATCCAAGGAGCCGATCAAGTCAAACCAAAAATCTACCCATTCACACTTGCATCTTCGGCGAAAATGAGCTTATGTCTTCGGCAAAAATAATAGTGCAAACCAGCTGATGCCGAGTCAAAGAATATTTTCGGTGAAATCGATTAACTCTTCGGACCGAAAATACAAGGCAGAGAGATCACGGCCATTTACACAAGGATTTTCGCCAAAAATATCCCTATGTTTTCGGCGAAAATATCAGGCTAATCCGGATCAGTTAGGGTTAACTATAAATACTTAACCCGGCGGCCCAAAGAGGAGGCATGGAATACAATCATAATTTACAAACACACAACTTTTCAAATCAGAATTCTCTGAAGTTCTAGAGCGAAGAGTTGGAGTTCGAAGAGCCGGATAGAGATCGTGACGCCATCCCTTCCATCTCGGAGAACCAGAGCTAGGAGTGTAACTTACCGAAGATCAAAGTCTGCCAGAGTCGTCTAAATTAGGTTTTTCAGATTCTTTTCTGTTCTTCCTTTGAATGATGAACTCTTTCCTTGTCTTTGTTTCTTTTGTAATAATCATGAGTAGCTAAACCCTTTAGAGCTTAGACTAGATGAACCCTAAGTGACCCAGGGCTTTAAAGCGGTCACGGATCGGCGGTGATTAGATTCGAAATTCAATCAGTTCTTTTTCATGTTTGATTCGTTCTTCATTGTTCATGTTTCTTGTCTGGATTGATCACCTAGATTAGATTCTTGTTAAGCTAAGGATAGAAGTGAACGCTCGCCTTACTTTAGCACATCGAATTGAACAATTAACCTTATAATTGGAGTGTGCCTTTCGTAGAACCGGTTAGGGTTAATTCACTGCAAGAGTAACTCATTAATCACTAGTAATCACACCAATTAATTAAGTCATTGCAAGAGGCGACCGTACCCGGGCGGCTAGTTAATCTTGGTAGTTAGAACGGATAGAGCGAACGTTCGCCGGTCTTAAACCTAAGGGTAAGGAGTTATGGTGGTGTCTTAGTAATTGATTGAATGAGAATCGAAATTCGCTGATCTGTTGATTGCCAATGCTCTGGGGAACGAAGGGGGATTCAAAGTCTAAGTTCATCTGTCATCCTTGTTTTCAAACCCTAATTCCCAATCTGCTTTAGTTTAATTTGTTTTAATTTTTCTGCATTTCTTAGAAGTAGAAGTCGTGGAACTCACACCACGCACAACGTGTTTACCTTTGAGTATTTTGCTAGTTCTGAAGTAACCAATCATAGAAAGCCCTCGGAATACGATCTACTATACGCTTTTTCTTAGCATTAGTAGATTTTATTTGGTTGAACCCGTCCGAACAACGATCGGGCGGTTCACCAAATTGGCGCCGTTGCCGGGGACTTCTTTTGATTGTTCGAAAGAAGAACTGGCAATTTATTCTTCTATTTTCAATCTTTCATTTTTCCACCCACTTCAATTTTACGCCGGTATGTTTGCTTTTGTTGCTTGTAGGTTGTTCTACAGGTTCATGAACCGCTCGATTGCTCATTCTCAGTTTAAGCCGGGTAATTCTGCTTCGCCGAAGAAACCGCGAGCTCAGAAGCAAGTCATAACCACACCGCCTACACCACCTATCCCACAAAAGATTGAGGAGTTGAAGGAGAACTCCTCCTCTTCATCCGTTTCATCCACTACTTCAGATTCACCACCACCTTCTCCTCCCGTACTAGTTGCTCAGCGCACCGTCGTGGATTACTGTAGACCAAATGCGGCTTACCTCCGAGCTAGCATCGTCGTGCCACACAGCGATGACGACCCCGACGAAAAGATCACAATCTCTTTCCTGAGCATGGCCTCTAAGGATCTTCACTTCGAAGGGAAGCCGCAAGAAAACCCCCGCACACATTTGGCAAACTTCCTTGACATGTGCGAGACGTTTAAAAAAGGGAATCTCGGTAAGAATAATCTTTGCTTATGAGTATTCCCATTCTCTCTTAAAGGCAATGCCAAGATATGGCTTAGCTCAAAACCACCTTGCTATTACACTGACTGGGATAGTCTAGCTCAAGACTTCATAGAAGAATACTATCCCCCTTCAAGAACTACATTATACAAGGATAGTATCGCTAGATTCTCTCAGAAGGAAGGAGTAAGTTTACACGACGCGTGGAACGACTTCCAAGCGCTTCTCTCTGAATGCCCTCATCACGGATTCAACCAGGGGCTGCTAGCTGAGATCTTTGCCCAAGGGATGAATGAAGAAACAGCTGAATGGGTCAACATCTTAGCTGATGGCGACTGCACAGCACTTGAACCAGAAGCTGCTCTACTTCACTTTGCGGACTGCGCATCTAAGTCCAGAAATAGGGAAAGACAGTTTGGAGCAGCCATGAGTCAACCAAGTTGTGAAGATCAGATCAAGATCGCAGTACAGAAACAAATGGAAGAGATCCTCGGTACAACTAATAACTGGCCTAACAAGGAAGTCAACTTTATTGATCACAGCTTCACCAGGGATCAAAGAGGCTACTCCGACTACCGTCAGTTCAGAACACCTCCTCAACAACGGGAAGACTTCTATGAGCGTCCTCCCTACAACTTCCAACTCGACCAGAGCCGAAATCAATACATGGAGAATGGTTATCAAGATCCTTCCAGATTGCCCAGAGTACAGCAGCCTCCGAATTTTATATCTGAGGACAATTGGGAGAGGAGAATAGCCAGGAAGTTTGATCTAATTACAGCAAGACTTGATGATCACGAGGAAAGATTTAGAGCGCAAGATGCTCTTAACAAAGGGCAGATCGCACAAGGACAGAGAATAGAGGATATGATAAATAAAATTGCTAGTGCGATGGCTCGTCTTCCCATCTTCAATCAGGCTCCGTCTCCAGACAGCTCCACCGTGAAGAACGAGCACGCTAAGGCCGTAACAACCAGGAGCAGTGAGCAGACCAGCCCGTCTGAGAAGGAAGAAATTCCCGTTTCCAATGAGGGAGAGTGCTCGGCTATCATCCCTCGACCACCACCCATACCTATTCCAGCTAAGTGCCCCGACCCTGGTCCTTTTACTTTACCTTTGAGCATTAATGACATTGAAATCGAGCGTAGCATAATTGACCTAGGTGCTTCTATAAATGTCATGCCTATGTGTTTATATAAGAAACTGAACCTAGGGGAATTATAACCTGCCAACATGAATTTAATGTTCGCTGACAAAACTCTAAGAGAACCTAGAGGAATGATCCAGGATGGAATCACTTGCTGTGGCCCGTTCCGGTTTTTCGTTGATTATATAGTTATGGATACTCAAGAGACATATTCTACCCTTCTCTTGGGTCGGTCATTCATGGCGACAGCCGGAATTAATGTCAATGTTCCTAATGGCTCTCTAACTGTAAGGGTGGGGAAGGATACTGCAACATTCAGTCTCAAGGACGGGATGAAATACATTCTTAAGGAAGAATTAAATTGTTTATCTGTAGAGATTGTGGAGTTGGCCTCGGTCAACTTCATTTCTAATGTTTCTTCTAGTGTTTCGAGATCAATTGACACTGCAGGTGCTGGATAGGGTACCGAGAAGAAGCCAGAAATATCGGTTCAGAAGCCGCTTAAGAAGAAGAAGAAGGAACTGCAAGCCTCTTCTAAACCACCGAGCAGACCTCGAGGAAAGAACAAGAAGACGATGACCCAAATGGTCTGGAGACCAAAAATTCCACCATCTTCCACCGAGCCAGCTGCACCACCATTTCGTTCTGAGAAACCGGCGCCGGAACAAGTATGGAAGGAGAAGCCGAAAGCGTCTCCTAAGGAAGTACTAACGATCACCGATCCTGGTGATAACAAGCCGAAGAAGAAAGAAGAGAAGAAGCCGACAGTCCTCATTCCTTCCATCGTCACACTCAAGAAGGATGATCTCTCTAGAGAGCTGTTCGGACCATTCAAGTTCGTTGATCATCTTCCCGACGGACGTACCAAGCTACTACATGCGAACGGGAAGAGATTCACGCTTATCGGAGAAGTCCCGAAGCTGTACTTCATGAACTCCGACGCGAGCGTGAAGGAGAATCTAAGTTGGGATGTCTCCTAATACCGTCCAGGTATCGTCCAGCTCAAGGACGTTAATAAAAGAGCGCTTCGTGGGAGGCAACCCACGGCTGGAGTCTGTTTTAATTTTTGTTGAACTTGGTATTTTAGAGTCGGTTCGGGAGAGCCAAAAGTGTCAGTTTGTTTGATTTATTATTTTTCGTGTAGAGTCTGCATGCCATAGAGTCAGTTGCAAGTTGATTGAGGTAATTTCGATTTTTTGGATTTAACTGTGATTTTCTGAAGTTGGCCAGATTTACGAAAATATTTAAAACCCGAACAGTTCAAAATTTTCGGCGAAACCACCCTTATTTTCGGCGAAATCGATTTTTGATTTTCGAACTCAATCTCCATGTTCATTGTTTTCGGTTCAAAAAGTTTTTGTTTTCGGCGAAGCCATTTGAACTAAAATTTTCGGCGAAACCGTACTATCATTTTCGGCGAAACCACCTTCGAAAATCCGACAGTTTATCTGAACTAAAATTTTCGGCGAAAATTTCCTTTCAATTTCGCCGAAAGCTTTGTGAAAATCACCCAACTCTTCCCATTTAAAAATCCCGATTTTAGGTTTCTCCTCTCTCAACCCTTCTTTCATTTTCGCTCAACCACCCGAAAACCCCTCCCCTTGTTTTCAAAACGCCGCCGATCACCCTACTTTCACAACCACCGTCGCCGACCGCCGCCACCCCTTCCCTTCCCTTTTCCGATCCCAACGAGCCCTAGAACAGCCGAATCGGAGCTTTACAGCTCCAGTTCTCCGAAACCCCAGTTTTCAAGTTTTTCACTGATTCCTCTCAACTCGTTCATTTTTAGCAATCATGGCTTCAAGGTAAGTTGTAGAGCTTTTCAATACGAATCTTTTGACATATGGATTGCTGAATTTCATCGGGGTTGACTTTCGGTTGCCTTTTCGGTTTGCCTCATTTTGCGTGCCGACTGTTTCGTGTGATCTAGGATTAACTGAACTTATAGAACTATTCTTGGATGCTTAGGGAGTCCCGTGCTTAATTTTCATATCAGTTCATCATGTGTTGCTCTGCATACGATTAATTCCTTGTTATGTTGACTTTTGTGAGAAATGTCGGTTTGACTTTGAATTGCTGTGATCATTTGGCTGTCTGATGTGTTAATTCTCGTTCATATTTTCGTGCTTGCCATATGAGATCATATTTTACCGTCATTCTCCAAGTTATGATAGTCTTTCCATGATTAGGGTTCAGTATGCTTAAATGTTGACTTCCAAAATGTCGGTTTGACTTTTTGAACTCTGATTGTGCTTATCCGACTCTAGCTGTTCCTAAGTATGTATTTTACTGTCTATGATTACCGGTTACTCCGCTTTGCCTACCCCACTTAGTTTCCCTCATTTCTTTATGAAATTGAGTTTTTCTACTAAGTGTGGGGTAAGGTTTTGGTTGACTAATCTGGTTTCATTCTGGTTCTAGGAACACCACTTATGAGCGCAGGACTAAGGCGCGACTTGATGGCGCCTCGAGCTCAGGAGCTACCGCTCCCGTCACACCAGCTGTTCTGGGTCCACCACCTGCTCTACCCCGCCATGCTGGATATCATCCCACCATCGCCCGTCTACCGGATTACTACTTTGAGTGCTTCCAGAAGATTCAGCACATTCGTGGAGCTGACGTGCGCCCTCTGTCCATGGAGTCACTCCAGGAGCATGACGAGGATTATTACCGCAACGTGCATGACGCCTTAGCACCAGCTGGTCTCCCAGACATTGCCCTCCAGGAGTTCTGGGCGACCTTTGACCTGGAGGAGCACAAGAGGAAGCAGCGCCATAAGGTTGTCACCTTCTTTCTTGGTGGGGTTTACCGACAGCTCACCTATGATGAGTTTTCCGCTCATCTGGGCATCCCCTACGAGCACTATCATGATCATCACCTGGGCTGGGGCGAGGATGATGATGACGAGGAGTACCACGCGCTCTGGAGCCACATTATAGGCGTACCTGACGATAGCCTCGGGACGAGCAACTCAGTTAAGTCTCTCTCTCACCCGCTCTATAAATTTATTCATATGGTTTGGCGGAGGTCGCTTTTATATGTTCGAGACAAGGATCGCCACCATATCCTCAAGGAGGAGCTCATGCTTCACCGAGCCATCCGAGAGAGCTACCCTCTCCACCCCGGCTGGGTGCTAGCTCGCATCTTCAGCCAGAAGACCAAGAGGAAGACACCACCTCGCAAACTCTTGGGAGGCAACTTCATAGGACAGCTCATCATCTCCTTCGGCATCAGCCATGAGTATGGCCCACACATTCCACGCCACCAAGTTAGGACTGTTGGTGGAGACTTGGCGGTTGAGTACGACTTAGAACTCGACCTCAGTCCCCATGTAGCAGCTGATCCTCCACTCCAGCCTGTGGTCGAGTCAGAGGAAGAAGATGTTGCTGAGGAGCAGCAGCCGCAGCCGCCACCTGAGTTTCATGATTATATACCCTCGCCACACCATCAGGCAGGGTACATCCTCCAGTCACCGCCGCGCATTCCCGATCCACATCCGGCACCTACTCATCAGCCCCGACCGCACCCCGCGGACATTGGTGAGTTGTACGAGCGACTGCAGGAATGGCGCATCACCGACACCGCCACTCAAGAGGCTAGGTGGACTATTATGCAACAACACATGCGCCGCGCCGAGAGGCGATATGAGCGACAGTTGGAGTGGCAGCAACAGCTCGGCGACTACTTCCACTTCCCCCACCCCGACACCTCTAACCAGTGATGATCAGGTGGTGTCCTTTTCCTTGTCCTTTCTTTTTATTTATTCTTTTCGGACTTCGGTCCAACTTTTTTCTGTATGGATCCGGGGCACTTATCCCGGTTTCCTTTTTATGTTTCATTTGTTTTTGTTTTGTAGGCAATTGGGCGATTCCGTTTGCTTCGGGTTAGACTACACTTCCCTCTGCTCCGAGAATCCGTGTTGACCCTCTGAAATCAACCGTCCTCATCCAGGTTCTTCCATTCCACTCTAAACTCTAGAATTAGTCCTGTGAGGACACAGTCCGATTTAAGTGTGGGGTAGGATGCTAGAGAACCTGAACCTTGCATGAACTTGATTGCCCTTGATTGTGTTTTATGTGTGCCTCGTGATTCCATTCCAGTCTCTCTAGCATTAGAATGGCTCAGTTCTTGATTTTTGATGTTAAGTTGTTGTTCAAACTTTCATAATGATGCTTAGACTGCTTAACCTAGAACTTGAGAACCAACTTGTATGCTTTGATGCTAAATTGCCTGGTCAGAACAGAATTTTAAAAATCACACTTGTAGTTTGTAGCCTTGATTGCATGAAAATGACCGAATCCGACTAGCAAACCAACTGTGAGCTTTTGATCCATTGCACGTAACTTGCAATTTTAATTCTTTCTGAGTGGTTTTCTGTTTACTTGAATGAGTTAGAATTTGCATGAGACCTACTCGAGACCACACGATGACACGAGTTCTAGAAGGATAGGGGCACCTAGATTCAGCTACTAAGCCAGATAGCCTACCAAACGATAAAATCCACTAGGTTTAGACCCTTGAGCTTGGCCTGTTCTTTCGGTTCGATAATACATTACAACCATTTCCCATTTCTTTCATTCCCCGTTGATCCCCTGTGGTTGTAGTTCTAGATTGACCTACCGAAAGTCGGTTTGTGGTAACCTGCCTATAGCCATTAAACAGGTGGTCTTAGCTAATATGTCCAGACGTGTAAACCCCTCTAGCAACTAAAAGAAAAATCGGCACAAAAGAAAAAATTTTGAAAAGAAAGAAAAAGAGAAAAAATTTTGAAAAAGAAAATGATTAAGAAAAGAAAATCAGAAAAAGTTCAAAGTGTTGTTCAATAAAACGTTCTTCTCCCTACAAATGGAAGAACGAAGTGAAAAGAAAAGTTGAAAAGAAAAAAAGAAAAAAAAATCGTGTAAAGAAAAAGAATAAGTGCTAGGTTGCTTGAGGGTATCAGAGGATGAGCGTTCATCATTTCTTAGACGGTAGGAAGCCATAGATTAGATTCGAGGGAAGTTAGTCGAAAGCTACACCGCACAAAGCCATCATCATTCATCCCCATCATCCATCTCATTATAAACCCGAGTAGTGTAGATTTCATTACGGTCCTAGCAGGGAAGTCCTTCTTGACTAGATACTCGTGTTGTCACAGTGGTGGAGATGTGGTCGAAATGCAAACCTATGACAGAATTCGGTAACAGAAAATGATCGAGAGCAGAAACACGTCCTTAAACACAGAGAGTGAGAGTTCCCATTGTACTATATACATCCTGTGTGAGGAGTCTGGTCGGTCAGGTCAAATTCGTGCGTAATTGGTTGCTAATTACTTGTCGTGTGCAGTTTATTAGTGAGACCAGGTAGTTTGGCTGATCTGTATGCATGTTAGGTTTCTTGTTCTAGGATCGATTGGTCTAATAATTCATTGTGTTTGATTGAGCTCCAATTTAATCGATCTTATCATTTATGAACATGAGCGTTTCTATTCAGTTTGCTTGAGGACAAGCAAAAGCTTAAGTGTGGGGTATTTGATGACACTCGATTTGACGTGATTATCAGCCTCATTTAAGCGACATTTCTTTGCTTAAGACATGGTTTTTAGGGTAGAATAACGAATATTCAATCGATTGCCCTATCTCGTGCCATCTGTGTTACCTTGGCCCGTTTCGGGTCTATTTGATGGTTTTCTAGTGTTTTTATGTTAGCACAGGTTTTTGCCGTCAAATAGAGTAGCCATGGACGTGTCTAAGGCATTGGAACCTCGAGGAATCAAACCGGAATCGATCCAAGGAGCCGATCAAGTGAAACCGAAAATCTGCCCATTCACACTTGCATCTTCGGCGTAAATGAGCTTATGTCTTCGGCGAAAATAATAGTGCAAACCAGCTGATGCCGAGTCAAAGAATATTTTCGGCGAAATCGATTAACTCTTCGGACCAAAAATACAAGGCAGAGAGATCACGGCCATTTACACAAGGATTTTCGCCGAAAATATCCCTATGTTTTCGGTGAAAATATCAGGCTAATCCGGATCAGTTAGGGTTAAGTATAAATACTTAACCCGGCGGCCCAAAGAGGAGGCATGGAATACAATCATAATTTACAAACACACAACTTTTCGAATCAGAATTCTCTGAAGTTCTGGAGCGAAGAGTTGGAGTTCGAAGTGCCGGATAGAGATCGTGACGCCATCCCTTCCATCTCGGAGAACCGGAGCTAGGAGTGTAACTTACCGAAGATCGAAGTGTGCCAGAGTCGTCTAAATTAGGTTTTTCATATTCTTTTATGTTCTTCCTTTGAATGATGAACTCTTTCCTTGTCTTTGTTTCTTTTGTAATAATCATGAGTAGCTAAACCCTTTAGAGCTTAGACTAGATGAACCCTAAGTGACCCAGGGCTTTAAAGCGGTCACGGATCGGCGGTGATTAGATTCGAAATTCAATCAGTTCTTTTTCATGTTTGATTCGTTCTTCATTGTTCATGTTTCTTGTCTGGATTGATCACCTAGATTAGATTCTTGTTAAGCTAAGGATAGAAGCGAACGCTCGCCTTACTTTAGCACATCGAATTGAACAATTAACCTTATAATTGGAGTGTGCCTTTCGTAGGAACCGGTTAGGGTTAATTCACTGCAAGAGTAACTCATTAATCACTAGTAATCACACCAATTAATTAAGTCATTGCGAGAGGCGACCGTACCCGGGCGGCTAGTTAATCTTGGTAGTTAGAACGGATAGAGCGAACGTTCGCCGGTCTTAAACCTAAGGGTAAGTAGTTATGGTGGTGTCTTAGTAATTGATTGAATGAGAATCGAAATCCGCTGATCTGTTGATTGCCAATGCTCTGGGAACGAAGGGGGATTCAAAGTCTAAGTTCGTCTGTCATCCTTGTTTTCAAACCCTAATTCCCAATCTGCTTTAGTTTAATTTGTTTTAATTTTTCTGCATTTCTTAGAAGTAGAAGTCGTGGAACTCACACCACGCACAACGTGTTTACCTTTGAGTATTTTTCTAGTTCTGAAGTAACCAATCATAGAAAGCCCTCGAAATATACGATCTGATATACGCTTTTTCTTAGCATTAGTAGTTTTTATTTGGTTGAACCCGTCCGAACAACGACGGGGCGGTTCACCAATGTTCTTCCATTAATGTCATGCCTAACTGCTTGTATGAGAAATTGAACCTAGGAGAATTGAAACCGATTAGCATGCATTTAGTGTTTGCCGACAGATCTGTTAAATTACCTAGGGGATTAATAGAAGACGTGGTTATCAGTTGTGGTCCCTTCACTATTCTAGCTGATTTTGTTGTTATGGATACCCGAGGGGAAGATGTCACTCTTCTCCTAGGACGACCGTTTATGGCGACAGTCGGCATGACCATTAATGTCCCGAATGGCTCGTTGACATTAAGGGTCGGCAAGGATACCATGACATTCCGCCTCAAGGATGGTATGCAAGTCCCTGTCAAAGAAGATGCGCATTGCTTATCTGTTGAAGCTGTGGATTTGGCTTCGGTCAACCCAGTTACTAATGAAAAATCTAGAGTTTCTACAGAAATCTTCTTGCCAGGTGTTAGACAGGTCCCTAATCTAAAGAATGAGCTGCCGGCACAAAAGCCGAGAAAGAAGGAGGATCCGACGGCATCCCCTCATGAATCACCAAAAGTTAAAGATCCTGGCGAGATGAAGAAGGAGAATAAAGAGAAGAACGCTCCTTCGAAAGAACTATTCTGGCCATTTGAAATTTCTGGCTATCTTCCAGATGGACGAACTAAGCTAATTCACGCAAACGGGAAGAAGTTCACACTTACCGGAGGATCTCCGAAGCTGTATTTTATGAACTCCGACACAAGCTTAAAAGAAATCCTGAGTTGGGATGTCTCTTGATGACCATCAGGGTATCATCCGGCTCAAGGACATTAAGCAAGAGCGCTTCATGGGAGGAAACCCACGGTTGGAATTCGTTTTAAATTTATCGAGTCAGTTTTTATTTATTTTGAGTCATTTTGGGAATTTTGTGTCGAGTCGGTTGAGTCTGGATGATAGAAAATAGTCGAAAAATATTTCTTGGGTATTATTTGGGTTGAATATTTTGTTTGCAGGAAGAGGAGTGACCAATTTGCAAGAAATTGGCCAAAATCCGGAATAAAGAACCCAAAGAGAACTCAAAAACACAGTGGGTTTACACAGCTGTGTACCCACCCGTGTAAGGGTGCACTAAGAAGCTTACACGTCGTGTATGCCCCAAAAATCACGGGTAAGTCCCTCTTTCTCCTTCCATTTTTGCATTTTTCTCTCTCTCTCTCCTCTCGTTTTTCTCTCCCGAAAACCCCCCCTCTTCTCTAAATCGCCGACGCCACCCCAATCAACACACATCACGCCGGCGGAGCTTGGACCGCCGGCGTTGAATGTCGTCAGCCGCGCCACCCACCGCCTTCCCTGTCCGTCGGAACGCCGCCCGAGGCACCAAAACGACGACAGCAGCCTCAGCTTGGGTTCAAACTCATACCAGCCATCCTTCTTCTCTTTTCTCTTTGATTTCTTGAGTTTAACTCGATTCCAGGTATGTAAATTGACTCCCCTACCTCCTATGATGCCTATATCAGTAATTTCCAACCTCGATTTCAATTTCCAGGTGCTGAATCAGATTTGTGTTCTTAACCTCAAGAACCCTAATTTTTCAATTTTGGGGTTTTGTGAAATTGAGGTTATAGAAATGAAATTGATGGTAATATGCTTGTAGTTTGAATCAAGGGTCATTTCAACTTCGTTTGCCTATCCAATTGTGAAATTTCTTAGACTTTTCATACCGATTTTTATCGAAATTGGGGATTTTTGCTTATGGACGAAATTGGATGAATTGTTGCTTTGAGATTGATGTTTTGATGATTATAGACATGTATGCATGCTTATTCCCGAATATCTATACCTTAATTAGCTCGTATGATGGATTAAGGTACACTTTTTGTATATCGATTTCATGAGTTGTGATCTTAGCTTGTGCGACTTATATGGCTGATTTGGACTTGCTTATTACTTGTAAGTTTGAATTGCAATTGGCTATTTGCTTCCATGATGATCTTTGCCAAGTTTGCTAAATGTCTAAATGTTGATCTTGCTAAGTGTGTTTAAGACCTAAATATGTGCTAATGGGATTGTGCCTCCACTTGTTGACATCCTACTTGCATTCTTTGAACTTGATATCTTTGATGTTTGTTGTGGTTGTCGTCGATTGATACTCCCTTATTGCTCGGTTGATTCATAGGTTCAATATCGTGATCTTGTGTGTCTCATACCTTGTTCCATTTGCTTGTTTTATATGCACCAATTCCACTTGTTGTATGCTAAACTTGGGATTTGGTTTGTGATTTATTTTCAGGATGGGAAAATCCAAAGGAAAAGGAGTTGCTTCCTCTTCCTCCGCCCCACCTCCGGCGAAGAAACTGAAAGGAACCGCGAGACGCGACACCCTCCAGGTGGCTTCCCCGCCAGATAACGTCTCCACCACTATCTTCAACTTCCCGCGGGAGGATGATCGGGCAACATGGATGGTCATACAAAGGAAAGCAATTGGTGCCATGAGCCAGATTGATTGGGAGGCCATGGAGAAGGAAGATTGGGCTGATGGTCTCCGTACGACACTTAACCGAGCCGGTTTGCTCCCACTATTCCAGGTCACCGAGCCGGCGTACGAGTGGTCAACCAAGGAGCTCCTCTCCACCTTCCGTATGGAGAGGGTGAATGAGAGAATTCATTCGGTCACCACGACCAAGTGCATCTAATTCCGCCTAGGAGGGATCGAGAGGTCTCTCACTCTTGATGAGTTTGCCATCGACCTCGGTTTCTACACTACGGAAGAGCTAGCTTCAGCTCCACCGACTGTTGTCTTCCGCAACACCGAGAGTACTGAGGAGTGTGAGATGTTCTGGCGCACCTTAGCTCCTTCGGACCCGACCAAGTATGACTCTAGTGCATCCAAGGCTAGTATGATGGAGAGGCCAATCTACCGGTTCTTGTAGTTGGTCTTCCGGGAGTCTATTACTCACAGGTTGAAATCTGGCGGTGTCTGTAACACCAGAGACCTTTTCATGCTACGGTGCATCGAGGAGGGACGGAAAGTCCATCTTGTCTCTTTGGTGGCCAAGTTATTTCAGCTTCAGCGCGAGCGAGGCATGAGACTTCTTTTGGGTGGCTCCTATGTCACCCGTCTGGTTCACAGGTACGACGTGCTCGCTTCATATGGCACCATCCGCCTCCATCATCATATTCCTCAGCTCTGGATCAACGGCGACCTTCCTCGGTCTAAGAAGGTTCCTGACATCCTCGCTCCCCACTGCGATCCTTTCATTGAGCGACGTGGAAGATTGACACCAGCACCAGAGCCAGAGCTAGAAGCGACCCCAGCATACGACTTTAGTGGACTGGAGTGTGAGCTTAGGGAGATGAGAGCTGATTCCGACGCGCATTGGGAGGCCACTCAGAAGTGCCAACAGGAGTCTAGCGAGCGTTTTACCAGCTTTCAGACGCTGCAGCAGTAGATGTACGAGTCCCAGCTCCAGATCTTTAGGCAGTTCCAGGCTCCAGATGATCGCCAACACCCTCCGCCCCAGTGATTTCAGGATTTTTCTTTATTTTTCTTATCATCCAGAACTCTGTACTTTTTGTTTTTGTTCGTGTCGGTTTATGTTATTTTAGGTCATTGATGAACCTTTGTGGTCGGTCAAGTCTTCTGTACTCCAACTGTTCTAATCGTGTGATGGATCCACTCTTATTATGTTTTCAGGTTATGAACTCAGAATTCTCTATGGTTCTATGCACGTCTATACCCCCGATGTCTCGCCAGTGCCATCTCCAGCGCCCTCACGCTCATTTTACGGTACCCCTGTACACTTTCCTTCTCTTTTTGTTTGGTCCATTGAGGATAATGTCCGATTTAAGTGTGGGGTGGGGATTATATTTCTGAGGGATGCTATTCGTCTGTGGTATTTGTGAGATTTCCCTAACATAGAATTGCTCAATTCTTGACTCGTGATGTTAAGTTAGTTTTCAACTTTTCATAATGATCACTACAACAGACGGGCGATTTAGTGGCAGGCCGCGTCGTGCTTTGTGGCAGGCAGCCTGCCACTAAACACAGTGCTTACTCGCAGGCGGGGCCTGCCACTAAGCACGACGCGGCCTGCGCGTAAAGCAGCTGCGAGGAAGCCCAACACGTGGCAGTCCCCGCCTGCGAGTAAGCTACTCGCAGGCAGGTGGTTAGTGGCAGGCGCCTGCCACTAAGCTTAGTGGCAGGCAGGTGGTTAGTGGCAGGCGCCTGCCACTAAGCTTAGTGGCAGGCCATTGGTTAGTGGCAGGCGCCTGCCACTAAGCTTAGTGGCAGGCCATTGGTTAGTGGCAGGCGCCTGCCACTAAGCTTAGTGGCAGACGCGTGGTTAGTGGCAGGCCACCTGCCACTAATATTAGTCACTTAAGTTTATGATTATTACTGTCTAGTCACTAAATTTCTATTTTTTATGTGTCATTCCCGTTGTTTCTAGGCAGTCACTTAACTTTCTGATTATTGTTATCTGGTCACTAAATTTCTGATCTTTTCTGTTTCATCCCTTTTCGTTTATAGGTAGTCACTCAACTTTTTTATCATTGCTATATGGTCACTAAATTTCTAGTTATCCCAATCGTTTCATCCCCATCTTGAAACCCTATGTCAATGGTGGTTTCAGATACATGAACTAAGTCGCCTTCCTGAAAAAGCTCCTCACATGTCAATTTTTGGCCTTAACAATCCATCTTTATAGTCTATGAACTTCTTCACCAGTGCAGAGAGATTGTGTGTTGTGGGCTTAGATTTGGAAGAAATGGGTTTCAACTGGGAGAGATCGGATGGTTTATTGGATTTAACGAGGGCTCTTGAGAAGGAGGAGGAAGAAGAAGATGCGGAAGAGCGGGAAGAATGGTAGGAATTGTAGCGGGACGCCATTAATGATGTGAAGAAGAAAATAAAAATGAGAGTTTTGATTGAAGAGGATGGGAATCAAGGAAGTGAAGCGGAGGAATTTGAGGAAGAAGAAGAAAAATGGAAAGAAAGATATATGGAGGCGCGGAGGGAGGATTTGTTTCAGCGAAAGTGAATTTCATAGGAGCAGACAAGCTAGTGGCAGGCCGGGCTTACTTGCAGGCCGCCTGCCACAAGCTAGTGGCAGGCCGGGCTTACTCGCAGGCCGCCTGCCACAAGCTAGTGGCAGGCCGGGCTTACTCGCAGGCCGCCTGCCACTAGCTAGTGGCAGACCGCGCTTACTCGCAGGCCGCCTGCCACTAACAGCTGGCAGGCCTGCTGTTACTTGCAGCCCACAAGGCTGCCTGCCACTAAGCCCACCCCGCCTGCCACTAGCTTAGTGGCAGGCAGCCCGTTCGCCTGCGAGTAAATCATCTTTATGTTGTAGTGGATGCTTAGATTGCTTAACCTAGAACCTGTAATCAACCTGCTTGCATCGATTCTAGATTTCCTGGTTAGAACAGAAAAGCTTATCACTCTTGTAGTTTTTCACTTTGATTGCATGATAATGACTGAATCCGACTAGCAAACCAATTCCTGTCAAAAAAAAAAAAACTAGCAAACCAACTGTGAGCTTTAGATCCATTACACATAACTTGCAATTTTAATTCTTTTTTAGTGGTTTTCTGTCTTATTGAATGAGTTAGAATTTGCATGAGACCTATTCGAGACCACACGATGACACGAGTTCTAGAATGATAGGGGCACCTAGATTCAGCTACTAAGCCAGATTGCCTACCCAACGTTAAATCCATTGGTTTAAACCCTTGAGCTTAGCCTTTTCTTTCGGTTCGATATACATTACAGCCAATCCCCATTCTTTCATTCCCCGTTGATCCCCTATGGTTGTAGTTCTAGATTAGCCTACCAGAAGTCGGTTTGTGGTAACTTGCCTATAGCCATTAAACATGTGGTCTTAGCTATTATGTCCAGACGTGTAAACCCCTCTAGTAACTAAAAGAAAATCGACACAAAGAAAAAAAAGAAGAAAAATTAGAAAAAAACAGAAAAAGTTCAAAGTTTCAAAGTTTATAGTATAGTTCAATAACGTTCTTCTCCCTACATATGGAAGAACGAAGTCAAAAGAAAATGTAAAGAAAAGAAAAAGAAAATATGCAAAATAAAGTGCTAGATTGTCTGAGGGTATTGATGATCCGTCCGATCGTTGTTCGGACGTTCAACCAAATAACTAACAAAGCTAACAAGCTAGGGTAGATCGTATTCCACGGGTCTTCTATGATCGACCACTCAAATAAGCTGGCAAATTACTTGGATTTAAACACTTCGTGCGTGGTGTGAGTTCCACGACTTCTAATTCTAAGAAATGCAGAAAAATTAAAAATTGAAACTAAGAACAGATTGGAAATTGGTTGATTAAAACAGAGATGACAGACGAACTTAGACTTTGAATCCCCCTTCGTTCCCCAGAGCATTGGCAATCAACAGATCAGCGGATTTTGATTCTCATTCAATCAATTCTAAGACACCACCATAACTCCTTACCGTTAGGTTTAAGACCGGCGAACGTTCGCTCTATCCGTTCTAGCTACCAATATTAATTAGTTGCCCGGGTACGGTCGCCTCTCGCAATGACTTAACTTAACTGGTGGAATTACTAACGATTTATGAGTTACTCTTGCAGTGGATTAACCCTGACCGGTTCCCACGAAAGGCACGCTCCAATTATAAGGCTAATTGTTCAATTTGATGCTCTAAAGTAAGGCGAGCGTTCGCTTCTATCCTTAGCTTAACAAGAATCTAATCTAGGTGATCAATCCAGACAAGAAACATGAACAATGAAGAACAAACCAAACATGAAAGAGAAACTGATTGAACTTCGAATCTAATCACTGCCGATCCGTGACCGCTTTAAAGCCCTGGGTCACTTAGGGTTCATCTAGTCTAAGCTCTAAGAGTGAAATATTTTCGCCGAAAATGCTGAAATATTTTCAGCAAAAACTCCTTTGTAAACCGGGGCAGGAATTGAAAACCGCTGGTCTTGTGATTGCTGTTGCCTTGGTGATCTAAGGGGGATTCAAAATCTAAGCTTGTCTATCGTTTGTCTAAACCAACCAATCATTCTGTCTTTCAATTTCATTTTAATTTTCTTGCATCTTAGTCTAGAAGTCGTGGAACTCACACCACGCACAAAGTGTTTAAACCTGAATAAATTGCCTTCATATTTGAGTAGACGATTAGAAGAAACCCTGTGGAATACGATCTGCTTAGCTTTTAGCTTGGTAGTATTTGATCACTGGTCTACAGCACATCATGCGGAGTTCGGAACCGCTCCTTTGGTTTAGGACAACGTGTAAGTAGGCCCATTGGGTTCACTCAATTTCAATAGGAAATTGATCCCTTCTCCCTTTCAGGACCTCGTGGCTAGTAAGAGTGGGTGTCAGAGTTTGGAGTTGTGGGTTGATTTCGAGAAGTCCCAGATTGAAGCTATGAGGTGAAGACTGGAGCCTACACGAAGTCGACTTGTTCTTTCTTTTAGTTGACCTTGGATATTTGGGGGGTGGGGGTTTCATGGATTTATGTACTCTTTGGGTTTATGTTGGATTTAATGGATTATGTTGAGATCGGGTTGTACAGAAATTTACATTTTTCATGGATTTATGGAGGCCTCCCTTGTTTACTTCCCTTTAAACCTTGGTTTTACTTTGTTATTTAAGCTGGTTTTCACTTAGTAATACACGTGACCAGTTCAACCATGGGTTTAAGCGGGTTGATTCGGGATGAGTGTTATACTGCCCTCTAATGGAAGGGACAGAACATCAATGCAGTACTGACATTCCATGGGTCTTTCAAACAATTTTAACTGGGTTGGGGTTTTGAAATGAAAATGAGTTTTTAAGAAAGAAAGCAGTTTGAAAATTTATCAACTGAAAGTGTTTTGGTCCTCGGTCCTCCTAAGTCACGAAGAAAGCTAAGAGATAGAAGGCTGCAAGTTTGAGAAGGTGTTTAAGCTGGAATGGAGTGTCTGAATGGACTATAGAACAAGAGGTTGTAGTTAATTAGGACATTAACTACCAATCTAGTGTTCAGGGAAAGAAGGCAGTAGTACTGTACTTAGGCAACGACCGTTCTGTCGGTGGAGTACGCAAAGATTTGAAGTTGTGGAGTGAGACTACTGAATTGGAAGAGGAAACTAGGATACGATCTTGTGGTCGGGCTTTGGTTGGACGCTTGATTGGTAATTTAACTATGGTCAGGGAGATGAATTGAGCAGAGTTACAGGAATCTATCTCGATATTCAATTAGGATTTTGAAGTGAGGTTCTAAATTCTTGAAAGATGAAGGGATTTTTAATTGTTTGGAAAAAAGTAGATAAAGTAATTTAAAAGGGTTGAAAATTTTGATTTGAATTATGTTCTGAAAAATTCTTTTAAGTCAATTGGTCTGAAAGGAATGAAGGTTGAGTTTTAACTAATTGTATATTTCGAATGTGCGCTATAAATGAAATTTAAATTTATTGAAAAAACTATTAAATTTTGATTCTTTGTTGAGATTTTAAATGAGTTTGAAGAGGAAAACTATATTGTTTGGGATTTAAATTTTGGGGATGAGAAATTTTATGATTTTGAACAATCAATGTATGTTCATATTGAGCTCAAGCATTAGTTTTTCTTGAGTAACTTGTGTTGAAGATTTATAAAGTGTTTTAACTATTTGATATTTTAACGAGGATGAAGTTTGATTTTAATAATTTTTGTTTAGATGGAAGGCTAGTATTTCGAATTCTTCATTGATTTAAAAAGAAGTTGCAAGCGTTTTCGCCTTTAAGATAATTAGTGACGAGATTTTATGATTTCAATTTGTTAAATGCGTTATCGTTTTGAGCATTGGTGTTTGTACTCATTGAAGATTTATGTTAAGGACTTGTAAGCAATTATATATATATATAACCAAAATGTAATTTTGACTTTCAGCAGTATGGTTTTTAAACGAGAAGTTAGAATTTTGATTTATGAACTGATTTGAAGGGAATTTACAAACATTTCAACTTTTGGAAAATGAGTCTTGGGATTTCAAAAATTGGTAGTAGGAGAGATTCCTGTAATGGTGAAGTTTGGATAACGACCCAATTCTGGTCTATGATTTCCGGGACGAAATCCTTTCAAGTTGTGGAGACTTGTAACATCTCAATTTTGAGTAACCAGTTTGATTTAAAAAGTTTGGTTGATACCTCATTGGTTAAAGGCCGGTGAAATTTAATTTAAATTAAATTATTTAATTCTTGGATTAAATTTTACCCTGAGCGTTAGAAATTTAACTTTTTGAGTAAAGGACTTTCGAGTTAACTGAAAGTCAATGATTTAAAGCAATTGGTCGGACCAAGGTAGGTCCAACCCAAACCCAAGTTGTTGGATCCTCCCATTTAGTTGGAACATTGGTTGTGTTCATAATAGAGAAGAAGGCTTGGACTGGATTTTGTTAAGTGGAAGGAGTTGGGCATTGGGCCCTTATTTCTGTTCAACAAGTAGCAAAGGGAGTGTGGGCTTCGGCCCTGACACCTAACTGAAGAGAAGTGAGGGAAGAAGGGGATACGTTATGGTTTGGGATTTTTCAGCAACACGAGGGAGAGAGAGAGATAGAGAGGAAGACGGCGCACGAAGTACGATGGACAACGACGGGCTTGGGAGTTGTTTTCATTGATGTGCAGAATCGAGGGGAGGAGGCTGGGCGTTGATCGGCGGTGGAGGAATTTCTCGGCAGTGGCGGCACGACGAAAGTAAGTTCCAGGAATGTTGGAACAGGCGACAGTGGCGGCGGCGCTCGCCGGCGGCCGATAAAGTGACCGGAGAAGAAGGCTGCCCGAACTGCACCCCTTTTGGAAGTTCAGTGATCACCTGGCCAATTTCAGAAAGCTAAGTGACTGAACTGTAATTGCTGTTAGTTTTTGGTGCGTTTGGAAATTCGGAAAAGGATTCGTTTGGTAGATTAGCTGTAGACTTTGTTTGGCAAATCAGAGATTCGGGCGTAACTCACTCATTAGAACTTCGATTGACGAACTGTAAGGACCGGTGGAATAAGGAAGACGAGGCGGATGTTCTAGGACATAATTCAGAGTATGAAATTAGGCTAAAGTGTGGGCTTAGTGTTGATCGGTAGAGACATGAGGAATTACAATCCAACTTGGTGATTTATAGGGATGCATGAAATTGGAGAGTTGAAAATGGATTATTATGTGTTTTGATTATTGATTGTTGATGTGCTTATGTGTAGCTTGAATTGGTTGGTTTGACTTATTTTTATTTATGGTTGAGTGACGATTAGGTGGCTAGAATGAGGGTTTAATTCCTAAATGCATAGTATATATTATTGGAATTGTGGAATGTTGGTTGCAGGAGGATGGCCCTGCCAATGTGGGGTTGTCCTATGAAAAAGGAACAAGTGGGTAATCCCTGGAGTCATGACATGGCTATCCCTTCACTTGTAGGTGGAGGTGGCGGTGAGCTAGCTGATTACCTTATTGTGTGAAAGTGTTGTTGGATTGTGAATTATGTTTGAAATGTGGAATTATGGGATGGCGAGATGGACGAGATGTTGAGATGATGTGGTCAGAATGCTTTGTGATGCAATTGTATGGATTGTCAATTGTATATGAATGTAGAACCGGAAGGAGCTCACACTGCCCCACCCGAAATACTGGTTGTCTTGAGTCTAATTCACTAGGGTGAATCCCTTGGACGAGTTACCAAGGTTGGTTGTCGTTCTCCTTCGTGGAAGGATCCTACGTGGATGAGTTAGAATGTATTCTCCTTCGGGGAAGGATCCTTAAGGGATTCGTCGGATTGATGTGGTGGCCGGCGATGGTGGTGTGGATAACTCCTTGGTGCCTAATTAACTCACCTAGTTAAAAATGTAAATTGTTGTGTGTGTGTGTTGTTGTGTTGGTTGTGGTTGTGAATTGATATGTGATGTGTGGCTGAACCGTGTGAATGTTCATAATCGTACATTACTCAACTCATAAATTCTATGTTTGTGTTGGATTGTTTATGATTGTTGGATGACATTGTTGGGGTGATGCATGATGGGAATAGAGGTAGATGGAAACTTGACTGATCACCCAGGACTATTTTTATTAGGATGCTAAAATGAAATGTAAGAATGAGTCCCATTGTTGTATTCCAATGTGGGAGTCTAGGATGCTCCCCAGGTAGTTCGGCGCATAGTTAAGCCTAGTGGGTTCACTCAGTTTCATTACGAAACTGACCCCCCTTAGTCTCTCTTTTCAGTTAGAAGTAGGAGCTGAGCTTGGAGCAGCAGTCATTGGTTGTTGGTAGTGGAATTGATCTAAAAGACTGAAGGATGGTGACCGAGGACGAGGATGTTATTTTGTGTATTTTCAATTAAGTTGACAGTTTGGGGAATTCTAAAAGTTATTATCGTTGAGGACGTTTAAGAGGTTTTTGGCTGTTTGTGGTTTAAAAATGCATTTAAGTGGGATCCCCGTCTTTCGTTTTAATGGTTATATTTTATCAGTTTTATTTATGTGGTTTTGAATTGGTTATTTGGATAGATTTATCGATAGTAACATCGGTTCCTAGTCTAACCAATGGGTTCGACCCGGGTGATTTGGGGCAGGTGTTATAGTTGAATCTTCTTCCCTCCACTCGGATCGCTCTTATGGGCCTAGAATCCTATGTCACTCAATGCTCCACTCCTGGTTTGATTTCCTAACGTCGGTTATTACCTAAAATCCATAAAAACATGCAAAATGATGTAAAACGGCTCTAAGGCCGAAAGGGGAATAAAGTCACTTAAAATCACCAAAATGAGATAAAATCATCACAAAAATGTCATCTAATGAGGGAATAAATACGTAAATAATTGTTCTTTGCAAGGTCACTACCTTTGAATGTTCTTGTCTCGGGTTTTGCTCAATGTTGCTCAGCAAAGAAATCGATTCTCGCATATTGGCTACAACCAACCTTACCAACTCAGCAAGTTGATTCATTGTTCTATGAGCTTGAGCTTGTTGACCCTTAAGCTGGGTCTCATGATTTGCAAAGCGAATATCGTACTTAGTCTTCATTCATTCCAACCATTAGTCGTTCTTACTATCCATCTGATGAAATTGTTGCATTATCTTCCTTGTAGTAAGCTCCACATTACTTGAAGAGTCTTGAGGATTTATACCAAGTGGATTGGGGGTTGGTACAATGGGAAAGAACCACTCCCTGATCCATGGTTTTTTGGTCCTCTAGAACCATCAAAGGTCTTCTTCTACTTTTTCCTATTGGATTTGTAGTCCCGGCTGGATCGATCATATGGTTGGCATCCTCTTAACTGGATTGATTATGGGGATAATTGTGAGATAAAAACTCCAACTCCTCATTATTTGATGGGAGATTGCTCCCAAACCTCTTGCAAGCTCCACTTTTGTGGTTGCAATCACCACACCAAGCACATGGTTCTCGATAGTCATTATTCCCTGGAAACTAAAGGCAAGCTCTCTTCAAATGAGGAGGATTACCACAATCATCACATGTATACACTTTCTTGACTAGAGGTTTAGGCACCCTCGAAGATGAAGTCCCAGAGTTTGAATATCCATACAACATTCACTCAACCTGCTTTTGGAGCTTCTTCAACTCCAAGATCTGACTATCAATGTGGGATTGCATGAAATAATATCCCCCCATGTTAGACCCTCTCAATGTTGCTCATCTTGACCATGTTCTGTAATGCCTCGCTACTGAGGCATAGTGCTCAAGAGCTCCTTCAGGAGTCAATATAGAAACATCACCGAATGATAACTAGATTTTCATCATGGTGGTGGCATCATTAAGTCAGGTGCCAAAGAAATTGGCCAACTGAACATCTCCATACCCATGATGAGGACAAACTCTAAGAAATTCCTGGAATCAGTACCAAAAATCGTACAATGTTTCATCATCCAGCTACATGAATCGAGCAATCTTCTTCTGAAACTAGTTGGGGCTATGTAGTATTCGTCCAAGAATGCTTGAGCTAGCTGAGACCATGTAGTAAAGCTTCTAATAGGTTGGCTACTAAGCCATCTCTTTGCGACTCCCATTAGAGAGAACATAAATAACATGAGTTAGATGACATCCGAATCAACTCTTACCTTCTTGTAGGTGTAACATATCTCTAAGATATTCTTGATATGTGCATCAAATCACTCCTCTGGACTCCCATGATAAGGACAGTTGATGAACAAATAAATGAGATGTGGCTTGAGTGCGAAACTGCAATCCCTAACTTCCGTTATGATAATGTTACTTTCGGCTTCCCCCACCATAGTCTTGGTGAAGTTTGTCAACTTTCTCATCTCGTTCTCCATATCTTGATGTTGTGGGATGTCGTGGAAGGGATTGTATAGTAAACCTTTTTAGGTCCGTGTTAATACACACCACACAGGAAAGAAGTGAGGATCAAGAGTAAATAATCACAACCACAATCAATCAATAAAACAAATGGGAAACAAAAACTTAAAACATAGTCAATGGAGCAAAGTCGCTCAAAGCGTTGAGAAAGAAGCAAAGGGTCCCACTAACAGCGCCAACTTTTGAACACACCAAGCTAAGCTAGGGCCGTATTCTCGTGAGGCTCTCATTTTACTTACTCATGATGAGGGAGATTACTAAAAGGGTTTTGAGGTCTAGGTTCCTCAAGGAAATTACAATGAACCCTAAGAACTACAGAAACTCAATGTGTGGTCAACCTCGATCAATTGATAGGTTAAAGGGGTGAAAGAACATGAAATCGGGTGTTGATCTTGGCATAAGTTAGGACAAGACAAATTAAAACCAATGAATGTTATGCAAATGAATAAGAAGGGGGAAAGGTAAGCTTCCCCTAGGGATCATCAATGAAAACTAGAAATCTGACCAAGGATAAGCAATTCAACTTACGCAAAATGTGATCTTTCAAAAAAATTGCCACACATGTATCCTATGAAACTCTACAAACCTTAGAACCAAGGACAAACACCAACCAACCAGACTCTCATCACTAGTTGACCAAATGTAAGACTCACACCAGGTATTCAATAAAAAGCACAAAAGGGGTTTCGAACTAAAAAGACCTAACATGCGTGTGATGACACTCGATTTGACGTGATTATCAGCCTCATTTAAGCAACATTTCCTTGCTTGAGACACGGTTTTTGGGGTAGTTTAGGGTATTTTCACTCGATTGCTCTATTTCCTACCATTTTGGTTACTTTGGCCCATTATGGGTCTATTTGATGTGTTTTCTAGTGCGTATTTGAATGCACATGTTTTTGCCATCAATAACGTAGCCACGGACGTGCTCGGGAAGCAAAGGAACCTCAAGGAATTGCCCGAAATTGACCTAGAAATCACACAAGTCCGAAACTAGCACTGCCCCCCATTTTAACTAAAGTTCTCGGCGAGAAGAACCCTAGTTCTCGCTGAAATGTTGCTCAAGAATCAGTCCAAGAGGCTTCAACTAAAGTCCTCGGTGAAGAGAACCAAGTTCTCGTTGAGGAGTTTGAGCAGACAAGACACAGGAGGTTCACCAAGGAAGTTTTCGGCGAGAACTTTCAAAGTTCTCGCCGAAGAGTTTGAACACAGCACTTACAGGAGCCCCTGAACAGAAGTTCTCAGCGAGAACCTTTAAAGGTTCTCGCCGAGAAGTCCCCTCTTTCCCAGCCGGATTTGGAGAAAACCTATTTAAACAAACCGACAGCCATAATTCAATGATACTATTTTCCATGGATTATTGTTCCAGACTTCATATTTTGAGAGATAGTTGAGAGCATCCTCGGAGTTCTCGGAGAGATTGTGACGCCATCTTTCCACCTTGGAGTGCGCGGAGCTAGGAGTTGAAGATTCAAGAGATTGAAGCTTCTCGATTTCATCAAATTAGGTTTTATAGTTCTTCTCTGTTCTTCCTACCTGAAATGTATTCCTTGATTGTTTTCGTTTCTTTTGTTTTGGATATGAGTAGCTAAACTCATAGAGCTTAGGTTAGATGAACCCTAATTGACTCGGAGCTTTAAAGTGGTCATGGATCGGCGGTAATTAAATTCAGATTCAGACATTTTCTCTTGCATGTTTGGTTTGTTCTTCGTTGTCTGTGTTTCTTTTCTAGCTTGATCACCTAGTTAGGATTCTTGTTAAGCTGAGGATAGTAGCGAACGTTCACCTCACTTTAAAACACCAAATCAACAATTGACCTATTCATTGGAGTGTGCCTTTCGTAGGAATCAGTTAGGGGTAATCCACTACTAGAGTAACTAATAAATCACTAGTAATTGCGCCAGTTAGTTTTCCGTCGTAGAAGCGAACGCACGGGTGGTAATTAATCTTGGGAGTTAGATCGGATAGTGCGAACGTTCGCCAGTCATTAACCTAAGGGTCAGGAGTTATGGTGGCGTCTGAGAACTGAATGAATCGGGATTGAAAACTGCTGGTCTTGTGATTGCCAATGTTTTGGTAATCTTAGGGGGATTCGAAATCTAAGCTTGTCTGTCATCTTGTCAAGTCAATCAACCTTTCAATTTGCTTTCAGTTTTCATTTCATTTTTCATGCTTCATAGATTAGAAGTCGTGGAACTCCCACTACGCACAACTTGTTCAAACCCGAGTAAATTGCTGACTCATTTGCGTAAATGATTATTCGAGACCCGTGGAATACGATCTACCTCGCTTCTAGCTTGGTAGTTATTTGACGCACGCATTACAATGTGTCATCAATGTGCCTCTCTCTAGTATTAAGCGGGAATCCACTATACTCTAGGGAAACAACAACCTCTCAAGAAAATTCCTACCAAGAAACAACCATACCAAGCATCCCCCCTAGGGTGCCACTAACTAAACCCTAGGGGATTAGTATACAACATCATAATGGAAGAAATACAACCTAGTAAAGATGCACAAGATGTCATTCTTCAGTTCTTCGAGCTAAGTTGATTCGGACCTTCGATCTTGATGTTCTTTTGTGATGGGTATAATAGATCATGATTGGATGAGGATAGGGTGTGCTTGGAGAGTGATATCTGGTGCTGAGAGAGAGGTTGGTTCATCAAAATTGGTCCAAAGAAAGCCAAAATCGAGATGTGTTGTTTTCCATAAGTTGCAGCTTTTATAAGATATCTGGTGCTGAGAGAGAGGTTGGTTCATCAAAATTGGTTGAAAGAAAGCCAAAATCGAGATGTGTTGTTTTCCATAAGTTGCAGCTTTTATAAGATATCTGCCCACGACCGGCCGCAGTTGTGGTCTGTTCACGAAATTATTAATTAGCACGGAATGAAAGAAAGAAGGTATGAATAAGCACAAACTACATAGTAATATGTGTTAATTAGATAGGAATAAATAGCATATTTATCCAAGTATCATGTTCTCCAAAATTGATTTAAGGTCGGGGTATCATCAATTGAAGGTGGAGGAGAACTCGATACCCTTTACAACTTTTAGGACCAGATATGGACACTATGAATTCTTAGTGATGTCATTTGGTCTGACCAATGCTCTAGTTTGGGTCATGGCTCTCATGAACGAGGTATTCCATGAGTTCTTGGATAAGTTTGTCATCATGTTTATTGATGACATTGTAATCTACAAAAGAGGAAGGATGAGCATGTAGAGCACTTGAGTATTTTCTTCCAACCCTTTATGGAATTGTGTTTTTTGCAAAGTTCTCGAAATGTTCTTTCTGGCTAGAAAAGATGTTGTTCTTAGAAGAAATTTTTAGATATTACCATACATTTTGTGTCAATATTTCTATCAACTAGAGAAGGGAATGAAGCAATTTCGGTTATAGTTGATTGCTTGATGAATGTCGCTCACTCTATACCCATCCGATATATTCCAACCGTGGAGGAGTTGGCGAAGCTGTATATTGGAGAAATGGTGATGTTGCATGGAGTTCCTCATTCCATTGTGTCGGATCGAAATCCAAACTTTATTGCTCATTTCTAGGAAGGATTGCATAGTGTGTTAGGAATAAAGCTAAAGTTCTCTATGGCATATCATCCTCAAACGGATATAGTTCATCATAGACAACCATCCTTACCTTAGAGGATTTGTTGAGGAGCTATGTTTTAGAGTTTCAAACTTGATGGATAGAATTGCTATTGTTACTAGAGTTTGCTTACAATAACTCATACCGTAGTAATTTCCATTTTGCTCCATTTGACCCTTTGTATGGAAGAAACTGTATAACTCCTCTTTTTTGGGATGAGGAGGGTACTCGGGTGTTGACTAAACCTCAAATCGTCTAGGAAATGGTCTATCATATGAAGGTGATTAAGGAGAAGTTGAGAGCCACTCAGAATTACAGAGCTTAGTTTGGAAGTTGGTGACAAGGTGTTTTTAAAGTGTTTCCATGTAAGGGTTTGATGATGTTTGGAAGGAAGCGGAAGTTGGATCCTAGGCATATAGGTCCTTATGAAGTGTTGGCGAAGGTGAGTCCGATTGCCTATGTTTTTGCATTTCCTAGAGACTAGTGGCTATCAGGGATAATCAAGTACTTCACCACTGTGACAACACGAGTAACTAGTCAAAAGGACTTTCGCAAGGGACTGTACTGATCCTACACTACAAGACTAGTGACACATCTCGATTTTTTTATTCCTTTTTTTTCCGAATTTTCTTCTCTTTTTTTTCTTTAGTGCCGATTTTCTTTTAGTTTCTAGAGGGGTTTACACGTTTGGACATAATAGCTAAGACCACCTATTTAATGACTATAGGCAAGTTACCACAAACCGACTTCCGATAGGCTAACGTAGAACTACTACCACAGGGGATCAACGGGGTGATGAAAAACATGGAATTGGCTGTAATGTATAATGAACCAAAAGAAGGGCCAAGCTCAAGGGTTTACACTTAATGGATTTATCGTTAGGTTGGCTTCTGATTTAGTAGCTGATTCTAGGTGCCTCTATCCTCCTAGAACTCTTGTGATCGTGTGATCTCGAATAAGTCTCATGCAAATTCTAACTCATTCAAGATACGAGAAAGCCACTCAAAAAGAATTGAATTGCAAGTTACGTGCAATTGATCAAAAGCTCACAATTGGTTTGCTAGTCGGATTTGATCATTTTCATGCAATCAAGGTGAAATACTACAATCATGATAAAATTTTCTGTTCTGACCCAGGAATTTAGCATCAATGCAGGCAAGTTGGTTACAGGTTCTAGGTTAAGCAGTCTAAGCATCATTATGAAAGATTGAAAGACAACTTAACATCACAAGTCAAGAATCAAGCAATTCTATTCTAGAGGAATGGAATATGCCACGAAAATCACAGAAAACAAGTCAAGATCATGCAAAGTTCTAACTCCTACCCCACACTTAAACGGTGTTGTGTCCTCGCAGGACCAAACTAGAGTAGAGAGATACGAAGAACATGGAACGAGATGGTCGATGTAGGGGATGAACACGGAGCGTCCGGAGTAGAGCGAAGTAGCTACCCAAGTTCCTACAAAACAAAAACAACAAAAAGATCAAAAGGATACCGGGACAAGTGTCCCTGATCCACACAGAATAAAAGTCGAAATGAAGAAGGCTAGGGGAAATTCTGAGAATATTTTGATTTTGTATTAGAAAGTTTTCAAAAAAATTTATGACACAACTAAAGTTCTCGCCGAAAACTTGGTAAGTTCTCGGTGAAAACTTGTTTGAAAACAAACAGAAAATACTCGCCGAGAAAACTGACTCAAACAGACTAGACTTATCACCAAATACTTTGAAAGTTCTCAGCGAGAACTTATTTGAAAACATAACAGGAATAACTGACTCAAAAACACATTCTCGCTCAGAATGTTTAAAGTTCTCGGCGAGAAGTTTTGACCTAACAAAAAAATGAAACTGACGAAAAATAAATAGAAAAACTAATACTTTGGCTTCCCGAAACCGACTCGAACGATGACAAGACTGACTCAATAATTCAAAATGGACTCCAGCCGTCGGTTGCCTCCCACAAAGTGCTCTTACTTAATGTCCTTGAGTTGGACGATACCTGGATGGCGAGCAAGAGGCATCCCAACTCAGGATTTCCTTCACGCTCGCATCAGAGTCGGTGAAGTATAGGTTCGGTTTACCTCCAGTAAGAAGGAATTGCTTCCCATTGATATGAGTCAATTGGGTTCGACCGTCAGGAAGGTGTCCTGTAACTTTGAAAGGCCCGAAGAGATCCTTCATGTCCTTGCTTTCATTCGGTGGTTTGACAGATGATGGAGGAGTAATTGGCTTCCAAACCACCTTAGTCTTCGCTTTACTTTCCTTGTTCATTTCGCCAGGATCTTTAGCTCATGGCGAATCAGTGGAAGATGCTTTCGGCTCCTCCTTCTTCTTTGGCTTTTGTGCCGGAGGCTCATTCATCAGATTGATGACCTGTGCACCACCTGTTACAACTAACTTGGGAACAACACTAGAAATCACATTAGTAACGGGGTTGACCGAGGCTAACTCCGTAGTTTCAATAGACAAGCAATGTGCCTCTCCATTAGGAATGTACTTCATACCGTCCTTGAGACGGAATGTTACACTATCCTGACCAACCCTTAATGTTAACGATCCGTTAGGGACATTAATAGTCATGCCAGATGTTGCCATAAAAGGTCGGCCTAGGAGGAGAGTAATATCCTTCTCTCGAGTATCCAAAATGAAAAAATCTGCTAGGAAGGTGAACGGACCACAACGGATAGCTACATCTTTAATTAATCCCGTAGATGCTTTCATAGATCTATCGACAAACACCAATTTCATACTAATTGGTTTTAATTCACCTAGGTTCAATTTCTCATATAAGCATGTAGGCATAACATTGATAGAAGCGCCTAAATCAACTAAGCTACCATCAATTTTTTACCATTGATAAAGCAAGGTAAAGTAAATGAACCAGGATCGGGGCACTTAGCTGGGGTAGGTATGGATGGCATGCGGTCGAGGTCGGTATAACCTTCCTCATCAACGGAGATGGAAGACAACTCTCCCTTCTTCTTGTTCTTCGCCAGATCCTTCACGACTTTTCCAACTTCTGGTATCATCTAGATAGCATCAGTGATTGGTATTTTGACCTCCATGTTCTTAAAGTATCCATACCACTTCTTGAATTGAGAGTCGTAAGTCTTCTTCTTCAAGGCTTGGGGGAATGGAATCTTTGGCTGATAAGGAGGGAGAGGTGGCTCAGGGGTTGGCTTCGGAGGAGGCGGGGCAGTCACCTCCTCTTCGTCTTTATCTTCTTCTTCTTCCGTGATATCCTCAATCTCAGGCATGTCTATAACGATATCATCGGGAACCATTACCGGATCAAGAGCCGTAGGACCAACTAGTTGTGTGCCGCTTCTTGTAGAGATGGCCTTGACATGCTCATTCATTGGGTTTGGTTCTGTCTGGCTAGGCAACTGACCCAAAGGCCTGTCACTGGACATGAGGTCGATAAGTGTGCTTAGCTGACTTTCCATTCTCTATCTTTGTGCTATCAGGCCTTGATTCAAAGCAGCTTGAGACTTGATTTGAGTATCATGACATCAAGTTTGGGATTAGCTTCTTATCTAACTCACTCTCTTTTGTATCTTGGGGCGAGGGCCTCTGAGGTTTGCTGTCCTCCAGTGAATCCATGAGGCCCTTGATAGGTATTATTTAGGTACTGATTATGGAGATTGCCAGGTGTTGTACCGTAGTGGCCTTGGTTTCTATGCGGCGGCTGATAGACTCCTCTGCATTGGTTGTTTGGCTTCTGCTCTTGATATGACCTAGATGGTAGGTTATTCTGATTCTGACTAGCCCCGGAGTTGTAGGGAGATCACTCTTGGAAGCTTCCTTGTTATTGATTCTATTGGTAATTACGGTAGCCAATGTAACCTCGTTGGTTATTAGCGAAGCCTTGATTGATGAAGTTCACCTCATCTACAGACCAGACATTAGCCTTCCCAAAATTCCGGCAACATCCTCTATTGTGAGCACAAGTTCCACACCATTCACAGTCAGCTACACAGACAGAAGCTGATGGAGGGTTAATAGGCGCGCCAGCTTTCTTCAATCACTTATGGACTTCTCCTTCAATCTTCTCTTCAATGTTGAGCTTACTCCTAGCTCTTTTTGATTGTCTCTCCCAATTCCATGACTTGTAAGCATAGTTAGCAAAGTGAAGCATAGAAGCTTATGGCGTGAGAGCAGTGAAATCTCCTTTAGCTAGGGAATTGACCCATTTGGATGACTCCTCGTTCATACCCCGAGCAAAGATTTCAGCTAATTTCCCCTGCTTGAAGTCATGATGGGGGAAATTGTAGAGGGGTTCTTGGAATTCATTCCAAGCGTCGTACAAGCTCATTCCTTCCTTCTGTCTGAACCTGGTGATGTTATCGTTGTAGGCTGTTGTTCTTGAATGAGGAAAGTATTCCTCTATAAACTCTTGAGCAAGATCATCCCAGTCTGTGTAGTGACCGGGCGGCTTGCTATTGAGCCACCTATTTGCAGGGCATTTGAGAGAGAATGGGAAGGCTCGTAAGCACAAGGTGTTCTTATCGAGATTCCCACTCTTGATGGTCTCACACATGGAAAAAAAGTCCACCAAATGTGTGAATGGGTTCTCATGCGGTTTGCCTTCAAACTGAACATCCCTAGAGATCATTCCCAGGAAGGGGATCTTGATCTCATAGTCAGGATCATCTTCATTGCAAGGTACAACAATGGAGGTCCAAACACTAGTTGTGCTCGGTTTATTGTAATCCACAAGACTCTTCTGAGCAGCCATTGTGGTGGGAGAGGGTGGCGGCGAGAGTGATGCTGTGGATGAAGTGGAGGAAGATGAGGAGCACTCCTTCAGCTCCTCAATCTTAAGTGGTATAAAGGATGAGGGTGGAACGGTAGTAGCTTGCTTCGAAACTCGCGGCTGCTTAGGCGGAGCAGAACTACCCGGCTTGTTTGAGGTAGAAGTCTTGAGAGGCTTAGACTGAGAACGAGTGAACGAGCAGTTCATAAACCTGTAAACAACCTGCAAAGAACAAAAAAAAAACACAACCGGTGTAAAATCGAAGTGTGATGGAAGAATGAAAGATGGAAAGGTAGAAGAATAAAGTGGCAATTCTTCTTTCAAACAATTAGAAGAGTCCCTGGCAATGACGCCAATTTGATAATCGCTTTTTCACGTGCAATCAAATAACTACCAAGCACAAAGCAAGGTAGATCGTATTCCACGGGTGTCGACTAATCGTTTACTCAAATGAGTCGGCAATTTACTCAGGTTTAACACGTGCGTGGTGTGAGTTCCACGACTTCTAATCTATAAAGCAAGAAAATTGAAATGAAAAAAGAAAGCAATTTGAAAGATTGATTGACTTAACAGGACGACAGACAAGCTTCGATTTCAAATCCCCCTAAGATCAAAAGAGCATTGGCGATCACAAAACCAGCGGTTTTCAATCTAGATTCATTCAGTTCTCAGACACCACCATAACTCTTGACCCTTAGGTTTAACACTGTGTTCGCTCTATCTGATGACACTCGATTTGACGTGATTATCAGCCTCATTTAAGTGACATTTCTTTACTTAAGACATGGTTTTTAGGGTAGAATAACGAATATTCAATCGATTGCCCTATCTCGTGCCATTTGTGTTACCTTGGCCCGTTTCGGGTCTATTTAATGGTTTTCTAGTGTTTTTATGTTAGCACAGGTTTTTGCCATCGAATAAGTAACCAAGGACGTGTCTAAGGCGTTGGAATCTCGAAGGATTGCACCGGGATCGATCAAAGGAGCCAACCAAGTTCAAACAAATCCCTGCCCGGTTTACAAAGGAATTTTCGCCGAAAATACCCTTGTATTTTCGGCGAAAATATCATCACAAATCGGCTGTTAGCAACTGAAGGAATTTTTGGCGAAAGAAGGAAGTTTTCGAACCGAGAAGAAAGTTCAGGAGAATCAGCCGGCGGAACTTCCATTTACAAGCAAATTTTCGGCAAAAATAGTTCATTATTTTCGGCGAAAATCCTAGAAGAAATCCGGCTGGGCTAGGTTAAGTATAAATACTTAACCGGCGGCCCATTATAGAAAGATCATAATTTTACATCAGAATACACTTTTCGAAATCAGAATAAGAATTCTCTGAAGTTCTGGAGCGAGGAGTTAGAGTTCAAAGAGCCGGAAAGAGATCGTGACGCCATCCCTTTCATCTCGGAGAACCGGAGCTAGGAGTGTAGTTTATCGAAGATCGAAGTGTGTCAGAGTCGTCTAAATTAGGTTTTTCAGATTCTTTTATGTTCTTCCTCTGGATGATGAACTCTTTCTTTGTCTTTGTTTCTTTTGTGATAAACATGAGTAGCTAAACTCGTTAGAGCTTAGACTAGATGAACCCTAAGTGACCCAGGGCTTTAAAGCGGTCACGGATCGGCGGTGATTAGATTCGAAATTCAATCAGTTCCTCATTCATGTTTGATTTGTTCTTCATTGTTCATGTTTCTTGTATGGATTGATCACCTAGATTAGATTGTGGTTAAGCTAAGGATAGAAGCGAACGCTCGCCTTACTTTAGAACATCAAATTGAACAATTAACCTTATAATTGGAGTGTGCCTTTCGTAGGAACCGGTTAGGGTTAATCCACTACAAGAGTAACTCATTAATCATTAGTAATTGCACCAGTTAATTAAGTCATTGCGAGAGGCGACCGTACCCGGGCGGCTAGTTAAACTTGGTAGTTAGAACGGATAGAGCGAACGTTTGCCAGTCTTAAACCTAAGGGTAAGGAGTTATGGTGGTGTCTTAGTAATTGATTGAATGAGAATCGAAATCCGCTGATCTGTTGATTACCAATGCTCTGGGGAACCAAGGGGGATTCAAAGTCTAAGTTCGTCTGTCATCCTTGTTTTCAAACACTAATTTCCAATCTGCTTTAGTTTAATTTTTAATTTCTCTGCATTTCTTAGAATTAGAAGTCGTGGAACTCACACCACGCACAACTTGTTTGCATTCGAGTATTTTGCCAGTTTTGAAGTAGTCAATCTTAGAAGACCCTTGGAATACGATCTACCCTAGCTTTTGTTAGCTTGGTAGTATTTGATCACTGTTCTGCAGCACATCACTCTCCGATCTAACTCCCAAGATTAATTACTGCCCGTGCGTTCACTTCTGCAACGGAAAACTAACTGCGCGATTACTAGTGATTAATGTGTTACTCTAGTAGTGGATTAACCCTAACTAGTTCCTACGAAAGGCGCACTCCAATGACTAGGTTAAATGTTGATTTGGTGTTTTAAAGTGAGGCGAACGTTCGCTACTATCCTCAGCTTAACAAGAATCTAGTCTAGGTGATCAAGCTAGAAAAGAAACACAGAGAACGAAGAACAAACCAAACATGCAAGAGAAACTATCTGAATCTGAATTTAATTACAGCCGATCCGTGACCCCCTTAAACCCCCGGGTCACTTAGGGTTCATCTAATCTAAGCTCTACGAGTTTAGCTACTCATGTTTGAAACAAATGAAACGAAAACAATCAAAGAATACATTGCAGATAGGAAGAACAGATAGAAACTGTAAAACCTAATTTGATGACTCCTTGAAGCTTCAATCTCTTGAATCTTCAACTCCTAGCTCCGAGCACTCCGAGGTGGGAAGATGGCGTCATGATATCTCCAGGAACTCCGCAGATGCTCTAAACTTTCTCTCGAACTTTGAAGTCTGGAAATTAATCTGTGGAAAAAGTATCTCTGAATGATGGCTGCCAGTTCCTATTTATAGGGTTTGTCTTTATCCGGCTGGGAAAGAGGGGACTTCTCAGCGAAAACCTTTAAAGTTCTCGTCGAGAACTTCTATTCAACAAGCTCCTGTATTGGCTGTGATCAAACTCTTCGGTGAGAACTATGAAAGTTCTCACCGAAAACTTCCTTGGTGAACCTCCTGTATCGGGTATGATCAAACTCTTTGGCGAGAACTTGGTTTTCTTCGCCGAGGACTTTAGTTGAAGCCTTCTGGACTGATTCTTGAGCAACATTTCGGTGAGAACTAGGGTTCTTCTCGCTGAGAACTTTAGTTAAAACGGGGGCAGTGCTAGTTTCGGACTTGTGTGATTTCTGGATAGATTTCGGGGGATTCCTTAAGGTTCCTTCGCCTCCCGAGCACGTCTGTGGCTCATTATTGATTGCAGGAACTTGTGCATTCACGAAAGCACTAGAAAACACATCAAATAGACCCATAACGGGGCAAAGTAACCAAAATGGTAAGAATTAGAGCAATAGAGTGAAAACACCCTAAACTACCCTAAAACCGTGTCTCATGCAGAGAAATGTCGCTTAAATGAGGCTGGTAATCTCATCAAATCGAGTCTCATCAATACCCTACATTGAAGCTTTTGCTTGTCCTCAAGCAAACTAAACTAGAATGCACTCATATTCACAAATGACAAGATCGATCAAGTTAAGATTCAAGCTGTAACACCCGTCCTGAATCAGCCCGGTTTACCCGAGGTTGACCCGAGATCGAATGCCACTCAAGCACAGGTTTAACCAAAACGCGAAACAACAAAAGAAAGAATTAAACTTCTCATTAAAATCCACAATCGAACGGAGGCCTCCAACATAAAAACCAACGTGAAATTCAACATAAAACCAAAAATCAAATCCAATCCAACCTCAAGAGGCTTACAAAAGTTCCCAACCCAAATAACATGGTCAACTGAAATATAATGAATACAGAATTAAGTCAACTCCAAGCAAGTCACCGATCTTCACCTCATGGTTCCAACAGATAACCTTATCGAACTCAACCGTCAACTGTCTCTCCAACCTAGCACTAGCCACGAGCACCTGAAAGAGAAACTGGGGGGGTCAGCTTCCTAATGAAACTGAGTGAACCCACTGTGTCTACCTATGCGCCGAACCTAGCCTAGGAGCGATCCCAACTCACACACAAACAAGCAACGAAATCGGACTCAACCATTCTCATTTTAAGTCTTATGATGCCACTAGGCGATCATATAAGCTTAATGTCATACAACAGAAGCACAGCATGCACGAATGCAACATTATAAGCGAAGGATTCCAACAAGCGTATTACACGTCATCACATATCATGCAACAAGTAGTCCTCCAATCCAACCTATATCCCAACATTCACAATCAGGTACAACTTGACTTACACCCACACATACACATCACACTCATACACAACACGTACAACGCAACCACAAACTTAACTTATACAACTTAACCACAACACGACACATTCATCTATGTGAGTTAAATTAGGCGCCATTGGAGTTTGTCCATACACCACCCCAGCCGGCAAGACGCACCCACTCTTCAAGGAGGGTCCATGACGCATCCTTACTATAAGAAGGATCCAGGGCCCAACATACATCAATACCTCAACACAACAACAACAGATCACGCCACTCTTCCAGGAGGCGTGACCGCACCTCACTCTTCCAGGAGAGGTGACAATTAGGGCAGTGTAGGCTCCAATCCGGTTCTAACATTTCAATTAACACAACCAAACCAACTCTCTTACAACCATCCATCGACATTCATCACAAGTTTGTCAACATCATTTGATTACAACCATCAAGATTCACATCAACTCCCACACCAACATCAACATCTATCGCATACTTAACCATATCCCACATTATACCACTTGCACTCATTCACATACATCAACAGTCACACATACACACCTAACATCATCATAATCCCACGTCACACATAACCACACATCACAAGTCATTCAACGCCTCCCACGACACAAACAGTTTAAGGGTAAACGGCTAGCTCACCGGCCACCCCACCTGCAAGTACAGGGGAAGCCATGTCATGAGTCGTATGATTACCCTCCTGTACGTCCTTCATTGGACGAGCCCACATTGGTGGGACCATCCACCTGTTCACCGTTTAAGGGCGACCCCACATTGGTAGGACCACTCTCCTGCAACCACAATTATCAATTCCAGGCAGAAACACAGTTACAACATCATACTCCAAGCCTCCTACACTCGTTACTACATCCAATCCATTAAGTATCAAGGCTAATATTTCCCCCATTCATGGCACATAACAAACAGCCCGCTATGATCAGACAATTCCTCATATCAACAAGCATACAACAACCACCAACAATCACATTTACACAGCAATCAATCACAGAACAAAATCCCATTTTACTATCTTCCAATTCATGCAATCCTATGTTCATCTAGGTTGAAATGGCAACTCCTCACACCGACCATACTACCTATCGTACGCTAAACCCTCACCTGACAAGAAGACGAGGCTCTAAAACGACTCCTGAAACCCGAACGACCAAGCTCTACAACTCCAAAGTCGTAGCTCTTCTCCTCCTCACTGACAGCAGCCTACTCCGAACGACCCAAAACCACGATGTACAATCTCTTCCTCTTGTTCCATGAACGCGTAGCAACAAACGGATCACCAATCGGAGCTCTACAGCTCCCGAAATCAAGGATTGAAACTTTGGGAATTTTAGTTCGTCAAAAGGAATTTCGGGGAAAGAGAAAGAAGGGGAAGTTGTGAATTTCCGTGAAAATCAGCATTTAATAGTCAGGCCATGATACACAGCGTATCATGATACATGGTGTGTATTGTAATACACAGGCATGTATCATGGTCTGCCCACCCTGACAAATTTTCGCGTACTCGCTTGTAACTTCGACTCGACTCAACCATGAACGTCCCGGACTTCGAGGGGCCTCAAGAACATTGTTTCCAATGTCTCAAACACTCAAACTCGAGTTCCAAACCATTCGGTTGGGCGGGGATGTTACACAAGCCTTCACAATGAATTAATAAACTGCTACTCCTTGAACAGGTGACCTAACATGCATACATGTCAACCAAACGACCTGGTCTCACTAATTATCTACACACAACAAGGAGCAATCACCAATCAAACACAAATCCGACCTAATCGACTAGACTCCTCACACAGATAATATTTGGTACAAGGGAGACTCTCGCACTCTGTGTTTAAGGATGTGTTTCTGCTCTCAAGGTCTTGAACACGTCCCCGGCAACGGCTCCAATTTGATGATCGCTTTTTCGCGTGTCATCAAATAACTACCAAGCACAAAGCAAGATAGATCATATTCCACGAGTCTCGACTAAGTCGGCAATTTACTCAGGTTTAACACGTTGTGCGTGGTGTGATTTCCACGACTTCTAATCTATAAAGCAGGAAAATTGAAATGAAAGCATATTAGCAAATTGAAAGATTAATTTACTTGACAAGACGACAGACGAGCTAGGCTTGAATCCCCTTAAGATCACCAGAGCATTGGCAATCACAAGAACAATGGTTTTCAATTCCAATTCATTCAGTTCTTAGACACCATCATAACTACTGAACCTTAGGTTTAAGTTCAGGGAACGTTCGCTTTATCTGATCTAACTACCAAGATTAATTGACCATCCGTGTGTTCACTTCTGCAACAGAAAACTAACTGGTGCAATTACTAGTAATTAGTGAGTTACTCTAGTAGTGGATTAACCCTAACTGGTTCCTACGAAAGGCACACTCCAATGAATAGGTTAATTGATTGAATTGATGTTCTAAAGTAAGGCGAACGTTTGCTCTATCCTTATCTTAACAAGAGCCTAAACTAGGTGATCAAGAAAGACAAGTTTTAATGTTCTAAAGTAAGGAGGCTGTCTGGCAGCTAACCTTATTTAACACAAACCTAACCTAGGTGATCAACCAGGAAATAAACATAAACAACAAATCTAATCTAGACGTCAACTGGACAAGAAACGCAGGAAATAATGAAGAACAAAACAACCATGCAAGAGAAACTGTCTGAATTTGACTCTAATTACCCCTATCCGTGACCGCTTTAAAGCCCTGGGTCACTTAGGGTTCATCTAATATAAGCTCTACGAGTTCATCTACTCATATTTGATACGAGAGAATCAAAGACAACATAGGAGATCATCATGCAAAGGAATAACAGATAGGAACTAAAAAGCCTAATTATGGTGACTGACGTCTGGCGACTCTCATGAAGCTTCGATCTCCAGCGATCTTTAACTCCAAGCTCCGAGTGCTCTGAGGTGGAAGGATGGCGTCACGATCTCTCCAAGAACTCTGAGGACGCTCTCTAAACTCTATCTCTCGACCCCAGAGTCGTGGCGACTCCCAAAAGTCTAATTGAATATTTGGTAAATAATTGTTTGATGAATGAATCTCTAATGGCCGTTGATGCTGCTTCTATAAATAGGATAGGGTTTCCTCCTCTGCCACGGAAAAGGATACTTCTCAACGAGAACTACGAAAGTTCTCATCGAGAAGTTCAGTTAAAATTCCCTAACTTCTTGAGGCTCCTCGACGAGAATACTGTGTGTAATCCTTCAGTAGTTCTCTGTGAGAATTATGAAATTCTCACCGAAAACCTCAGTTAAAATCAGTTGGATCTTTTGATGGGCACTTCCTGTGAGTTTCTTCATGCATTCTCGGCAAGAACTCTGTAATGTTCTCACCGAGAACTGACTGCTGGGCAAGTGACTGTTCTTTCTTTAATCAGTTTGGTTCCGGTTTCATTCTAGTTCACTTCTCGAGGTCTTGACAGACGTCCGAGGCTACGTCATTGATGGCAAAAACCTGTGATCTCATGGAGACACTAGAAAACACATCAAATAGACTCGAAAAGGGCCAAAGTAACAAAATTGGTAGGAAATAGAGCATTTGAGTGAATACACACTAATCTACACCTAAAACCGTGTTTCAAGAAATGAAATGTCTCTTAAATGAGGCTGATAATCACGTCAAATCTAGTGTCATCAAAATACCCCACACTTAAGCTTTTGCTTGTCTTCAAGCAAACTGAATTAGAACACACTCAAGTTCACAAATGACAAGATAGATTAAATTGAGATTCAATTCCTAACGATTTGGTTTAGACTGTTCCACGTAGAAAATGTGACCTACACATGCAAGAACATCAACCAAATAAGTTTTGATCTCACTATTTTCTGCACACTTCAAGTAGTAGATTCATTAAAGCTCGTTTCTTGGCGAAACAGTTAATTATAATTACCCGGCCACGATAACACCAATTCCAATAAAAAAGTCTTAAGCTCTAGCCATGATGTGGACGTGGAGGTAGGAAAAGTGATGTGGCTATCAACTCAACTTCATCCGTTTCTAGATCTGTACGTTACATGTTCTAGCTAGGACCACTTTAAACAACAATTTCATTCAAGGTTTCTCTTCCTCCAATTATTTACTGCATACTAGTGCTCGATACCAAACACTTCACTTAGGTGTTGGACCTGCCTAGCTCACAGTATTTGTGCCTATGCTAGTGCTCAACCTGAACACTTCACTTAGGTGTTGGACTTGCCTAGCTTTGACTTCAGCACTCAAATAACTTAACCATAATTTGAACAACTCAATTACTTAATTTAACAATTTAGCCACTTAATCCTACCTAGTTATAAGTTTTTACACAAGATTTCGAATTGGATTTTCGTCTAATCTCAAGCCACAATCACGGTGATCAAATATGGAGTGAAAACATGGGGAAGAAGCTAGCATTTGTCATCTTAGAACGGTGTTATCGAGCATTTGTGATTAACAAGAAGAACAATTTGATTGATTCAAGTTTCAACTACAAGAGTGATTTATTATCTGTTTTGATCTAGACTCATTTAATATCAGTGCCGACACGCTGGTTACAGGTTCTAAGTGGAACAGTCTAGACGTCATTGTGAAAAACTGAAGTCAATTTAACATCAAAAGTCAAGAACTGAGTAATTCTATGCTAGAGAAATTCAAAAAAATGAACTACGGAATCACCAAAAATCAAACAAGATCATGCAAATTCTAACACCCTACCCCATACTTAAAATGTTATGTGTCCTTACAGGACTAAACTAGAGTAGAGAGATACAAAGAACCTAGAAAGAGATGGTCGATGTAGGGGATGAACACGGAGCGTCCGGAGTAGAGCGAAGTAGCTACCCAAGTTCCAACAAAATAAAAACATCAAAAAGATCAAAAGGATACCGGGACAAGTTTCCCAAATCCACACATAATAAAACTCGAAACGAAGAAGGTTAGGGGAAATTTTGAAAATATTTTTACTCTGTTTTTGGAAATTTTCAAAAATTTTCTGACACAACTTAAGTTCTCGCCGAGAATTTAGAAAGTTTTCGGTGAAAACTTCTTTGAAAACGAACTGACAATACTCGCCGAGAAAACTGACTCAAACAAACTACACTTCTCGCCAAAAACTATGAAAGTTTTCGGCGAGAAATTCTTTGAAAACTCAACTGAAACTTTCGACGAGAAAAAAACAATTACTCACACAAACTTTTTACCGAGAATTTAGAGTTCTCTGCGAGGACTATTGACCTGGCAGTCAGAATAAAATAAAAAGAACGAAAATTAAAACTGACACTTTGGCTCCCGAAATCGACTTGAACGACGAAAAAGACTGACTCAATAATTCAAAAACAGACTCCAGCCGTGGGTTGCCTCCCATGAAGCGCTCTTGCTTAACGTCCTTGAGCAGGACGATACCTGGTTAGGGACCCCAACTCAAGAGCTCCTTGAAGTCAATCATCTTCTTGAAGGCCAGCGGTTGTAATATGATTCCCCAGTGCTGCTCTGATGCCAACCGGTACTGATGTCATCATATTTAGTGCATTTTAGACCTTGATTAGCCTAGGGATCTCCCGTGTTTGATCTCATTTTGCTATGATTTATATACTCTTTTATGGATGTTTTATGCAAAGTGCTATCTTGTTGTCCAGTTGCCACTTTGAGGCCAATTCTATGTCTATTGGAGTTGTTTTCTTTCCATTTTCAGGTTTTGGCATTGAATTACTGGTGACAAGGAGCACGTAGGATCAAACGGGAGGTCAATCGGAGCTAGGACGGAGGAGTTATGGACGTTGCAAAATCGAGGAAAATACAACTTTCCTGAAGAAGTTTTCGGCGAGATTTTCAAGTTCTCGAACCGAAAACTCTAAGCAGACGGCCGACCTTTGATCTTTGAACAAATTTTCAGCGAAAATAGTTCAGAGTTTTCACCGAAAATATTAGAAGAAATGCAGCAGCCGTTCGGTGTACTCAAAGATGTTTTCGGCGAAAATGTTACACAATTTTCGCCGAAAATTCCAGTTATTTCCGGCGTGCTATATAAAGAGGGAGGCGGCGAAAAATTAAAGGGAGGATCACAATTTTATAACACATCGCCGTCACTCTTCCCTTTCTCTCAATTGCCAATCGCCAATCATCATCTCTCTCTCAACCAATCATCATCCACCCTCAATTGTTGATCAACTTGAAGATCTAAGTGAAGCCTTCTACACCTTGGATTGGAGCTTGAAGAGCCAAGTGGGAAGATCTTCCATGGAAGCAAGGATGGTCTCCTCTCCTCAATTTCAAGTTTCTTCCATGGTTAAGCTAGGCTAAGCTTAGGTTTAGTTTAGTGGGGGATGGACCAAGCTAGGATAGGTGATTGATTGTATGGATTGAGTTTCTCATAGCCATTTGTGTAAGATGATGATCCTAGACCTTGTGCTTTGTAGCCATTAGAGTTTGATTTACTCTTTTGGTATTGTTTGTCTTTCAATACATGAGAATGATTGATTGATGTTGATTTGTAATTGGATGATTTGAGAGATTGGATTATACAACTGCAACCATTTTGAGCTTGTTTTCCTTGTTGTCATTTTATCAAACACTTGGTGTGCATTTAGGTTTCTCTCATTTGAAGGTTGAAAGACCCTTTTGATTGCTAGACTAGTGTTATATGATTGACATGAGAGTGTCTTGCATCATTTACCTTGTGTTGGATGATTGTTGGCATAGAATTCAAGTTCCAAGCATTTCTTTGAGCAAGATAAGGCACTCCATTTCCTTTGTTCACATAGCGAGAGCATGGTGCATTTGGTCTAGGAGTAGAGAGTCAATTGTGCGAGAGTTCGTTGATTCTACTTGAGTGAGATGCGTGGTCATTAATTACACATCGTTGCTTGAGATTCAATTCAGCTTTCATGAACCTTGAGCTTGAAGAAACCCCTTGCTAGACTAAACTCCTTTCTCTTTTGTTTGATCCTCAATTCCTCTTGTTAGTTTTTCCTTGTTTGTTAATGCTTTTGACTTGTTTTCTTTCAAAACCAAAACTCAATTTTAAATGTTTAGACCGTTCATGAACTTTGTGAGTATTAGCCTATGAGAGGACCTCGTGGAATACGACCTTGGTAAAATTCCTTATCAAGTTTTTGGCGCCGTTGCCGGGGACCTCTCATTCCTAAGAAAGCAATTATTAGTGAACCGATCTTTACACTTCCTTCCATTTTCCTGTTTGCTTCCTTGTTGCTCTTTGTTTACTTTGTTATCCCGCATCATTGTATTACTCGGGTGTGTTTGTTGTGCTTGTTTGCAGGAGATTTGGGTTAGTGCATGAGGCGTTTAGCTCGTCTTCAAGCACGACTCCAAGGACTAGAACAAGTGCTCGAACCACGGACTACTTCCCCACCTCATGCAGTTGAAGAACAAGAAGTTGACCGCATCTCACATCACACTATGTCTCATCACGAGGACGAGGATGACCAATCGGTACATTCACATCACACTAATGAAGATGATCAATCACAAAGAGGTGCGAGGCGCACACTAGCTGATTATGCTCGCCCAACCCTCGAAGGGGCAGCCTCGAGTATCGTGCGAAGACCGGTAAATGCAAGAAACTTCGAGTTGAAGCCTAACATGATTCAGATGGTATAGAACGGAGTGGTGTTCAACGGTATAGATGGAGAGTGCCCATCTAGACACTTGAAGGACTTCCTAGAGATATGCAATACGGTGAAGAACGATCAAGTTCACCCGGATTGTGTGCGGCTCCGACTCTTCCCCTTCTCACTCAAAGGTAGAGCCAAGTCTTGGTTGGAGAACCAACCTAGTAGAACATTCACTACATAGGAGGGACTAGCCGAAGCCTTCCTAGAGGAATTCTTTCCCCCTATATGACGGATGCAATCCGGGATCGAATCAACCACTTCACACAACACAAGGGAGAGCTCTTCCATGAGACTTGGAATAGGTTCCAAGCCCTTCTTCGGTCTTGTCCTCATCACAACTTCGCCGAATGGAGCTTGGCGGATATCTTTGCTAGGTCCCTTGATTTTGAGAATGCAAGGATGATCAACCAAGTCACCGGAGGTGATCTAAGGATGCTCACTCCCGAAGATGCTTTAGAACTCTTTGCCGAGATGGCCAACAAGACAAGGAGTTGGTCTCGAGAACAACCTCCAAGGTCTAAGTATGGAAGTGACACTCACTATGACTCTAGAGCTATAAGTGTTGATGCACCAAAGGATTCGTCTACCTATGGGAAGAAGCCTAAGTTACCGGGACATCGAGATGAGGATGACCCTATGTTTGCGCTTCTCATGTCTAAGATAGATGCTATGGCATCTCAGGTAAGTAACCTGAGTATGCCTAAGCATCCCTCTAAGGTTCCATCATCCCAAGTGGGTAATCCCCCAGTTGCTTCAATATATTGCTGTGAATGTTGTGGGGGTCAGGGTCACGACTTCAGTGCTTGCCCTTCCGCCACTCCTGAGCTTGGCCAAGGCGATCACAATGAGGAGGTAAGCTTCGCACAAGGTCAAGGATTCCATGGTAATTTCAGCCCCCGAGGTAACTATCAAGGTAACTATAACCGACCGTGGAACCAAGGTGGTGGGTACAACAAGTCTAACCAAGGATACCAAGGCCAAGGGAGTCAAGGTAGTGGTTACAACAAGGGTTACAACCAAGGAAATCAAGGAGGATTCCAAGGTTATAGAGGGTATCAAGGCAACCAATGGTCTCAAGGAAGTAATCAAAACCAAGGTAGTCAATGGACTCAAGGAGGTCCCCAAGGTCAAGGGAACCAAGGGGGAAATCAATGGAATCAAAGTGGACATCCAAATCAAGGTCCCCAAGGTCCTACTCCACCGGGAATGTACAATCATAGAGGTGACGGACCACCCGGATTCAACAAGCCACCTCACAACAAAGAGGGCGTTTCTCCAATATCTCAAGAGGATACCAACACGGCAATGATTCAACTTATAAAAAATCAACAAGCTTCGATTGCAAATTTGGAGAATCAAATGGGACACATTGCTAAGACACTTTTGGAGTGACCCTCGGGTACTTTGCCTTCCAATACCGAGGTCAACCCCAAAGGTCCGGAGCATTGCAAGGTAGTGACATTGAGAAGTGGAAAACCTTTGCAAGATGCAACCCCTTCCCCAATTGACTCTCAAAAGGTACAAGATCCTAATATAATGGTTGATGAAGATGATATCAAGGATCCTTCGGATGAAGTTGAGGTTGAAGTCGAACCTCCTACGGGTAATGTAAGTACTAAGGTTGCCAAGGAACCTAGTAAGGCTACATCGAGTACACCACCGGTCTCTCCTCCCGCACCGGTTGTACCTCCATACAAGCCTAAGCTTCCATACCCCTCTCGAGTGAGTAAGGATGGCCTTGAGAAGGTTTTTAAGAAGTTTGTGGAGCGGCTTAGTCAAATGCAGTTCTCTCTTCCGTTTCCCGAAGCTATGACTATGATGCCTCAATATGCTAAGATCATGAAGGAACTCTACACCAACAAGAGGAAGCTACCGGAGACATCTCTAGTTCACCTCAATGAGGAATGCTCCGTTGTTCTCTTCAAGAGTCCACCGAAAAGCTTAAGGATCCAGGTACTTTCACTATCCCTTGTGCTATAGGTAATACTTCTTTGGCTAATGGTCTTTCGGATCTAGGTGCTAGTATCAATGTCATGCCTTATTGCATATTTGAGAAACTAGGATTATCTAATCTTCGTCCTACTCGTATGTACATTCAACTTGCGGACAAGTCGACCAAGAGTCATAGGGGGATTGTTAACGATGTGCTAGTGATGACACTCGATTTGACGTGATTATCAGCCTCATTTAAGCGACATTTCTTTGCTTAAGACATGGTTTTAGGGTAGAATAACGAATATTCAAGCGATTGCCCTATCTCGTGCCATTTGTGTTACCTTGGCCCGTTTTGGGTCTATTTGATGGTTTTCTAGTGTTCTATGTTAGCACAGGTTTTTGCCATCGAATACGGTAGCCAAGGACGTGTCTTAGACGTTGGAACCCCGAAGAATCACACATAAATCAACCGGAGAGATCGCTCAAGTCAAAGAAAATGCCTGCCCCATTTACACATGTATTTTCGGTGAAAATACCCTTGGGTTTTTGCCGAAAATGAAAGAAGGAATCCACTGCCCCGAGTAGGAAGAAGTTTTCACCGAAATTCCTCTATTATTTTCGGCGAAAATCCCAGTTGAAATCAGAAAATCTCGGGTAGGTATAAATACAGAATTCGACGACTAATGAAAGAGGCAATCAATTTTACACACAACACACAGTCAAAGAGAGGGAGAAAAAAAGAACGAGTAGAAAGGATTCAAGGAGCCAGGAACGGATCGTGACGCCATCCATCCATCTCGGAGAGCCAGTGCTAGGAGTTGAAGATCCAGCAGATTGAAGCTGCCAGGAAACATCGAAATTAGGTTTTACAATTCTTCTCTGTTCTCCTACCTGAGATGTATTCTTCGTTTGTCTTCGATTCTTCTGTATTGAATATGAGTAGTTGAACTCGTGTAGCTTAGATTAGATGAACCCTAAGTGACCCAAGGCTTAAAGCGGTCACGGATCGGCAGTGATTAGATTCGAAATTCATTCAGTTTCATCTTTCATGTTTGATTTGTTCTTCGTTATCTGTGTTCCTTGTCTGGTTTGGCCACCTAGATTAGATTCTTGTTAAGCTAAGGATAGAAGCGAACGCTCGCCTTACTTTAAAACACCAAATCGAACAGTCAACCTTATAATTGGAGTGTGCCTTTCGTAGGAACCGATTAGGGTTGATCCATTGCTAGAGTAACTCATTAATCATTAGAATTTGCACCAGTTCAGTTAAGTCGTTGCGAGAGGCGACCGTACCCGGGCGGCTAATTAATCGTGGTAGCTAGATCGGATAGAGCAAACGTTCGCCAATCTTAAACCTAAGGGTCAGGAGTTATGATGGTGTCTTTGAACTGAATGAACTAGAATCGAAAATCGCTGGTCTGTTGACTGCTGCTGCTCTGGTAATCTAAGGGGGATTCGAAGTCTAAGCTTGTCTGTCATCTTTCTAGTCAATCAATCAATCTTCAATCTTTCTTCGCTTTAATTCTCATTTCAACTTATCTTTGCATTTTAGTATAGAAGTCGTGGAACTCACACCACGCACAACTTGTGTTTAAACTTGAATTAAATTGCCAACGTCTTTGAGTAAGGAAGTAGAGGAAACCCCTGGAATATGATCTACCCTAGCTTTTGTTAGCTTTGTTAGTTATTTGCTTGAGCGCATCACAACGACTGGTCTCATCAAATTGGCGCCGTTGCCGGGGATCTCTTCTATTTCGTTGAAAGAAGAGTTGGCATTTTTATTCTTCTACCCTTCCATCTTTCATTTTCCATCACACTTCGATTTTACACCGGTTGTGTTTGTTTTTGTCTCTTGCAGATCATAGCAGGTACAGAAGCAGATCACTTCCTTCCATCTTCCTTTACCGCAATGGTTACTCTTAAAAGTGTTGCGGACTATAGTAAGCCGCGCGCATCTAACCTCCGATCACCCATCATCGTGCTTACTAATGACGATGATCCTGACTATGGAATTCAGATTCCTCTCTTGGAGCTATATCTCTAGGGACATTACAATTCGAGGTGCTGCTAAGCAGTGGCTCAGCAGTAAACGCCAGGTCACTACACTGACTGGGATACATTAGCTCAAGATTTTGTTGAGGAATACTTTCCTCCCGCGAGGACAACTGCTTATAAAGACCGCATCTCCAGGTTCACCCAGAGTGAGGATGCAAGCCTTTATGACATTTGGAATGAATTCCAATCTCTTCTCTTCGACTGTCCTCACCATGGGTATGAACAAAGACAGCTGGCTGAATTCTTTGCTCGTGGTATGCGCGAAGAATCTTCAAAGTGGGTCAACTCCCTAGCTGGCGGAGATTGCACCGCCCTCACTCCTCAGGATGCTCTTCTACATTTTGCTAGCTGCGCTTCAAAGTCTAGAAACTGGGAGAGGCAAAGAGAAGGAACTAAGAGTCAGATAAGTGTTGCAGAGCAGATCAAGGCAGAAGTTCAGAAGCATCTACAAGCAGCCGGTATTCCCCTTGACTCTCCGTCAGCTACCGTCTTTTCGGTTGACTGTGGATGGTGTGGATCATGTGCTCATAACGGCGGAAGTTGCCTCAACTTCGGCACAACAGAAGTCTGGTCTACAGAAGAGATCAACTTCATCGATCAGGGCTTCGCTAATAATCAGAAAGGCTATGCCGGTTACAGAAACTACATGCCACGGAACCAAAGCAACCGGTTAGTAGATCCTTATTATAGACCTCTGGGATTCATTGGAGGACAACACCAGTCTCAGGCTAAACCATACTACAATAGAGACATGGATTATGAGAAGAAGTTCGATCAGATTATGAGCAGACTTGACGACCACGACATTCAACTAAAAGCCCAAGCTGCACTCAATCAAGGACAGAGAGCTCAGAGCCAGAGGATAGAGGATGCTATAAGTAATATGACTAAACTCTTTACTAGCAATCCTCTCCTTAATCCAGAAGCATTTTAGGCAGACTCTGGCACAAAGAGCGAACACGCTCAAGCCATTACCACCAGGAGCGGCAAGCAAACAACTGATCCCAAGGCCCCAGAACCGGAAGTAATACCAGATACCAGTGCCGCCATGGATATGCCAAAAATTGAGGATATCACAGAAGAGGAAGAAGAAGCATCTGCTCCTCCTCCTAATCCACCCAGGACAGCTCCTGAGCTTGTTTTGGCGCCATATGTTCCTCGGATTCCCTTCCCAAAAGCTGCAAGGAGCAAGGCTAAGGATCACGACACTCAGTACAAGAAGTGGTACAATGTTCTTAAGACTGCAGAGATCAAGATACCAGTGACTGAAGCTGTGGAAATCATACCACCACTTGGGAAATTCTTTAAAGATCTCGTGAAGAAAGTGAAGAACGGGGAGGAGTACTCTATCACGCTTACTAATGAATTGCGTCTATTCTCGGTGCGCCATCTCCCATTCGACAGCGGCCACCTCCCCCAGCTAAGTGTCCTGATCCCGGTTCTTTTACATTACCATGCATTATCAATGGCATTAAAATTGATCGTAGTCTGGTTGATTCTGGTGCTTCTATTAATGTTATGCCTGTTTATTTATATGAAAAGTTTAATCTAGGGCAACTAAAACCGATCACTCTGCATCTCGTTTTAGTCGATAGGTTTGTCAAACTGCCTAGAGGTATAATAGAAGATGTAACTGTTTGCTGTGGTCCGTTTACTATAATGGCAGATTTTGTTGTTTTAGATACTCGTGAGTTAGACGGAACACTTATCCTAGGTCGACCTTTCTTAGCAACTGCTGGTGTGAATATAAAATGCAAACAAGGCCTGTTAACTTTAAGCGTAGGTCAAGAGAGTGTTGCATTCTGCATTAAAGATAGCATGAGATATTCTAATGCTCAAGATGATAAATGTTATGCTGTTGATCCCCTAGATTTGGCCGCGGCCAACTCCTTTACTAATGCTTTATCTAGTGATCCGCTAGAGTTGTGTTTGATTTCAGGGATTGATAATGCGTTAGACGATCCAGAGCAGTGTTTATGGCAAGATGAGTTAGACGAACAGAAGGAAATATTCACACCCACCACTGTGCCTACACATATTGAGCCAGCTTCGAGTCGGATTACCACTTCATATGAGAATCTGCCAGAACTTACTTTGAAGGAGCTGCCTGACCACTTAGAATACGCATTTCTGGGGAAGGACTGCCAGTTACCTGTGATCATCAGTTCGAATCTATCTCCCGAGTAGAAAGAGCAACTGATCAGACTACTCAAGAAGCATGTCCGAGCTATTGCCTGGCAGTTAGCAGACATCAGAGGCATCTCTGAAACCTTTTGCAAGCATCGGATAGTTGTTGATGAAGAATTCAAACCAGTTAGACAACCCCAACGCCGACTTAACCCTCTGATGCAGGAAGTTGTAAAGAAAGAAGTGCTCAAGCTTCTAGATGCCGGTATCATCTATCCTATTGCTGACAGTCCTTGGGTCAGCCCGACTCAAGTCGTTCCGAAGAAAGGAGGAATCACAGTCATCCCTAATCCAAAGGGTGAACTCATTCCTACCCGAACAGTTACTGGATGGAGAGTCTGCATCGATTATCGACGACTCAATGATACCACCAAGAAAGATCACTTCCCACTGCCGTTCATTGATCAAATGCTTGAACGATTAGCTGGTCATGAATACTACTACTTCTTAGACGGGATGTCCGGTTACTTCTAGATTCCCATTGAGCTTGATGATCAGGAAAAGATGACCTTCACATGCTCGTTTGGTACGTTTGCTTATCGTCGTATTCCTTTTGGTTTATGTAATGCTCCCGCTACCTTTCAGAGATGCATGCTTGCTATATTCGGGGATCTGGTGGAGAATGTGGTAGAGGTGTTCATGGATGACTTCTCCGTCTATGGAGATTCATTTTCAAAGTGTCTGGCTAACTTGGATAAGGTGCTAGCCCGTTGTGAGGAAACCAACCTGGCACTTAGTTGGGAGAAATGTCATTTCATGGTTACAGAAGGTATTGTTCTTGGCCATAGAATATCTAAGACAGGTATAGAAGTCGATCGTGCTAAGCTTGAGACCATTGCCAGCTTACCGCCGCCAACCTCAGTTAAAATAGTTTGAAGTTTTCTCGGTCATGCTGGATTCTACCGGAGATTCATCAGAGACTTCTCCAAGATCACTCTTCCAATGATGAAGCTCCTTGAGAAAGATGTTCCTTTCATCTTTGACAAAGCCTGTCTTGAAGCTTTTGAGACCTTGAAGACTCAACTCACCACCGCACCGATTCTTACAGCACCAGATTGGAATCTTCCGTTCGAGATCATGTGCGATGCTAGTGACTTCGCCGTTGGAGCAGTTCTTGGTCAGAGAAAGAAGAAGAGATTTCATCCTATCTACTTTGCGAGCAAGACACTCAATGATGCTCAGAGAAACTACACTACTACAGAGAAAGAGCTTCTGGCTATCATTTTCTCTTTTGATAAGTTTAGGCAGTATCTGGTTCTTTCACATACCATAGTCTACACAGATCATGCTGCTCTGCGCCACTTATTAGCCAAGCAGGACTCGAAGCCACGTCTCATCCGATGGATCCTTCTACTCCAAGAGTTCGACATTGAAATTAAAGATAAAAAGGGAGCAGAAAATCTAGCAGCGGATCATCTTTCCCGGTTGGAGGAATCACAAACAGGTAAGTCTACTACCCCTATCAATGATTCTTTCCCTGACGAGCTGTTGAAACGTATGAACAGGTTAACAACATAGCTATCGAGCCCTGGGAAATTCCTCACGCTCAAGATCTGAGTAATGCTGCCGATTCAGATGAGCCTTGGTATGCAACTCTGGCTAACTATCTCTCACACGGCATTGTATCCTCCTGAACTGGATTTCAATGCACGCAAAAAGCTCTTTAAAGAAGCCAAGTCATACTTCTGGGATGAGCCTTTCTTATACCGCATCAGTCTTGACGGGATGATACGAAGATGTGTCTCTTACACTGAAGCAGCTGACATCATGCGTAAGTGCCATGAAGGACAGTTCGGAGGTCACTTTGGAGGAAACCGCACGGCAAGAAAGGTACTCGAAATAGGTTTTTATTGGCCTTCAATCTTTAGTGACTGCGACGTCTTTGCTCGACGTTGTGATGCATGCCAGCGATCAGGTAACATCTCAAACCATAATGAGATGCCCCAAATTGTTTCTTTAACTGTTGAAATTTTTGACGTTTGGGGAATCGATTTTATGGGTCCGTTCACACCCTCCAACGGAAACAAGTACATTCTTGTAGCCGTTGATTACGTTTCTAAGTGGGCTGAGGCTGAAGCTTTACCCACTAATGATTCTAGAGTGGTGGGTCGGTTCCTTACCCGTCTTTTCACGCGTTTTGGTTCACCGCGCTTCATCATAGGTGATAGGGGTACCCACTTCCACGGACAATTCGAATGGTCAGGCGGAAGTGACAAACCATGAGCTCAAGTGGATTCTTGATAGGACAGTTGGCCGGTCTCGTAAGGACTGGTCATCTAAGCTCAATGATGCCTTATGGGCATATGAACTGCCTACAAGACTCCCATCGGTACCTCACCGTATCAGCTGGTCTATGGCAAGTCATGTCATTTACCAGTTGAGCTTGAGCACAAGGCATTCTGGGCTAACAAAGAGTTGAATATGAGCTATGCAGTAGCAGGTAATAACCGCCACAACCAGATCGCTGAGCTTGAGGAGCACCGTCTCCACGCTTTTGAGAGCACGAAGCTACACAAAGAACACACAAAGAAAATTCATGACTCTCAATTGAAGACGATCAAGCAGTTCTACCCTGGAGAAGAAGTGCTCTTATATAACTCTCGATTAAAGCTCTTTCCAGGTAAGTTGAAATCTCGATGTCTGGCCCTTATACCGTGGTCCGACAGACACCCTTAGGCAGCGTCTACATTAAATTGCACGATCAAGAGCCGTTTGTGGTCAACGGGCATAGGCTTAAGAAGTATCTGCAAGGATTAGCTGTCTCTTCCATCGACGTGCACTACTTCACATCGGAACCATGACACGATTCCAGGTATCGTCTGGCTCACGGACGTTAAACAAGAGCGCTTCGTGGGAGGCAACCCACGGCTGGAGTCAGTTACTTTTTGTTTTGAGTCGTTTCTGTTGTAAACCCCTTTTGAAAAAAAAACCCAACCGCCGTTTTCAAATAAGTTTTCGGCGAAAATGTGTCATTGTTTTCGCCAAAAACGTGTGTTCAAAATCAACCTTTTTTCTCCTGTTCCACCTCTTCGGACCGAGCCCCATTTGTTTTCGCCGAATCACACTTCCTCAATTCAACTAAAATTTTCGCCGAAAAGTTCCCTTCTTTTTCGCCGAAAATCCTGTGCTTCCCATCACCTATTTAAACCGGTTTTGGCCTCCTATTTTCGCCCCCTCCCATCCGAAAACTTCAACCTTCTCTCTCTCTCTCCTGTCTTGAATCCATCCGTCGCCGCCGCCATCGGACACCACCGGCCAGCCGCCTGCCCCGAGCCAAAGCCCGACCATTCCCCACCGCCGTCCCTTTAGCCGCCGCCGGCCTTCTCCCTTACCTAGCACCTGTTTCAAAACCCTTGAATCAGAGTTTTCAGCCCCGGTTCCGGCCGACCTAGTTTTCAAGTTTTTCGTCAATTTCACGGATTTCCAATCGTTTTCTCGAGTCATGTCTTCACGGTTAGTTGTTCAGCCCTTGATTGTGCATCTTTTGGCTTTTTGACTTTCGGTTTTCGGCATGGTTGACTTTGGTTGACTTTTTGGTTCTCCCTCATTCTTCATGATTGCTTTGTCGGTATCAATTGGCTAGGTTCTGGTATTGTTTTGTGACCCTTTTCAGAAGCATGACTTGTTGTCTGTGAGATCGTGTCACTGAATTATTCCACTCTTCATGCTTGCTGAATGAATTGACAGTTCTTTACTGCTATATCTTGATTCGATGACACCTCGGTTCATTTGTTTACCCCAACTTGTCAACTTAAGTGTGGGGTAAGATTCTTATCATCTAATGCTGGTCATCTCTGAGTTGTGTTTTACAGGGCCCCAAGCGTTTTAAGACTACCAGTGCAGATAGAGCGCAGCGATCCTCAGCTCGCCAGAGCAAGACACCATCTTCCCGACGACCCGCACCAGCTGCACCAAAATTGACGGCTGTGGCCATCATTCCCGAGGATGCGCCGACCCCTGCGACTCCTATTTCCTCTATTCCTACTCCTGCCAATGGGTCTATACATCCTTTCATCGCCCCCTGGAGCCGCACCAGCTAGAGGTCTTTCAGTAGATGAAGGACATTCCTCCGGCTAAGGTGGCAGTTCTTTCTCTCGACAGTCTCAAGACGCACAATCTGGCTTAGCACTCGACCATCGACACCACCCTTCATAAAGCTGGTTTGCGAGTGCTGACCGCTCTTGGCTCCCCCTACCCGCTTGTCGCCCTCCAAGAGTTCTGGAGTTCGTTCTGGCGTCTCACCCCGAAGCCCATACGTGAGCAGAAATTTGTTTCCTTTCGCCTTGGTGGTGTTCTACATGAGAAGTCCCTTCGCGAGTTCAGCCGCCTGTTGGATCCGCACGTCAACCTCGACACAACATTAGCCGGCATCGCAGACACATACTCCATCACGAGTGCTCCTTACCCAGACATGTGGAGATGGGCCTGCTGCGAAGATGAGATCTCACCTATCGTCAACCCCACGGTCGGTGACATCTTTGACCCTATTCTTAAATTCTTGCATTTTGTTTGGGTGCAATCTCTGTGTTATTGCAGCAAGTCGAGCCGTCACCATGTCTCTTTGGAGGAGCTTGTCTTATTCCGTGCTTTGGAGGAGGATTCCAACCTGCATCCCGGATGGTGGCTTGCCCGGTTCTTTCACAAGCGCACTTCCGCAAAGAAGCTTCCTTCTGAGCTTCCAGGAGGGCCCTTCATTTCAATTCTGATTGACAATCTCCAGCTCGGTGACAAATGGGGTCCCGATATTCCTCGTGTCCCGATTGAGCGTATAGGTGCTGAGCTCGCCATAGCACGGGACATCGACCTTTCGGCAGACTTTGAGCATTGCACGTCCCTCCCTCACCAAGTTCCCCAGTCAGTTGAGCGCCCACCGTCGCGAGCGCAAATCACCACGGAGATGCATGAGAGGCTGGCACGTATTGAGAAGTGGCAGATAGACTACTCGGCTGGTTCGCTTCAATGGCAGAAGGACCGAGTAGCACATGAAGAGGCTCAGAACGAGCGTTGGTCCACTCTCCAGCGATTCATGGCCGCCCAGTCTGCCGTATACATGGATGATATCGCATGGCGACAACAGCTGGAGCGGCGGCTCGGCCTTTCACCTATCACGATTCACCCACCACCCCCTCCCGCGGAACAGTGATCAGGTTGTTTCTACCCTTTTCCATTTCTTTTCTTTCTTCTTTTCGGGTTTCCACCCAATTTTATTTTGTGTGGATCTGGGACACTTGTCCCGGTATCCTTTTGATCTTTTTGTTGTTTGTGTTTTGTAGGATTTTGAGTAGCTACTCCACTCCGCTCCGGACTCTCCGCGCTTATCCACTACACCGCCCTCCACCCTCCAGGTTCTTCGTTTCTCTCTACTTTAGTTTCGTCCTGTGAGGACACAGAACAGTATAAGTGTGGGGTAGGGTGTCAGATAACCATGCATGATCTTGATTGCCTATTCTTGTGTGCCTCGTGATTCCTGTCCAGTCTCTCTAGCATTAGAATGGCTCAGTTCTTGATTTTTGATGTTAAGTTGTTGTTCAAACCTTCATAATGATGCTTAGACTGCTTAACCTAGAACTTCAGAACCAACTTGTATACTTTGATGCTAAACTGCCTGGTCAGAACTGAATTTTAAAATCACACTTGTAGTTTGCAGCCTTGATTGCATGAAAATGACCGAATCCGACTAGCAAACCAACTGTGAGCTTTTGATCCATTGCACGTAACTCGCAATTTTAATTCTTTCTGAGTGGTTTTCTGTCTGCCTGGATGAGTTAGAATTTGCATGAGACCTACTCGAGACCACACGATGACACGAGTTCTAGAAGGATAGGGGCACCTAGATTCAGCTACTAAGCAGATAGCCTACCAAACGATAAAATCCACTAGGTTTAGACCCTTGAGCTTGGCCTGTTCTTTCGGTTCGATAATACATTACAACCATCTCCTATTTCTTTCATTCCCCGTTGATCCCCTGTGGTTGTAGTTCTAGATTGACCTACTGGAAGTTGGTTTGTGGTAACCTGCCTATAGCCATTAAACAGGTGGTCTTAGCTAATATGTCCAGACGTGTAAACCCCTCTAGCAACTAAAAGAAAATCGGCACAAAAGAAAAAAAAAGTGAAGTAAGAAAAGAAGAAATTTCAAAAAATGAAGAAAAGAAAAATCAGAAAAAGTTCAAAGTTTTAGTTCAATAAAACGTTCCCCCCTACGAATGGAAGAGCGAAGTCAAAATAAAAGTTGAAAAGAAAAGAAAGAAAAACCGTGTAAAGAAAAAGAATAAGTGCTAGGTTGCTTGAGGGTATCAGAGGACGAGCGTTCATCATTCCACCCGTGTTTGGTTAGACGGTAGGAAGCCATAGATTAGATTCGAGGGAAGTTAGTCGAAGGCTACACCGCACCAAGCCATCATCATACATTCCCATCATCCATCTCATTATAAACCCGAGTAGTGTAGATTTCATTACGGTCCTAGCAGGGAAGTCCTTCTTGACTAGATACTCGTGTTGTCACAGTGGTGGAGATGTGGTCGAAATGCAAACCTATGACAAAATTCGGTGGCAGAAAATGATAGAGAGCAGAAACACGTCCTTAAACACAGAGAGTGAGAGTCCCCATTATACTATATATATCCTGTGTGAGGAGTCTGGTCGGTCAGGTCAAATTCGTGCATAATTGGTTGCTAATTACTTGTCGTGTGCAGTTTATTAGTGAGACCAGGTAGTTTGGCTGATCTGTATGCATGTTAGGTTTCTTGTTCTAGGATCGATCTGTCTAATAATTCATTGTGTTTGATTGAGCTCCAATTTAATCGATCTTATCATTTATGAACATGAGCGTTTCTATTCAGTTTCCTTGAGGACAAGCAAAAGCTTAAGTGTGGGGTATTTGATGACACTCGATTTGACGTGATTATCAACCTCATTTAAGTGACATTTCTTTGCTTAAGACATGGTTTTTAGGGTAGAATAACGAATATTCAAGCGATTGCCCTATCTCGTGCCATTTGTGTTACCTTGGCCCGTTTCGGGTCTATTTGATGGTTTTCTAGTGTTTTATGTTTGCACAGGTTTTTGCCATCGAATACGGTAGCTGATGACGTTAGATTTACCGCGTTTATATCACCACATTTGAACGACATTCCCCTTATTTGACTCTGAATTGTGATGAACTTGAATGACTTTTATGAAAAATATGTTTTATCTCCCGTTGGCCCTCTTTTGGGCAATTTGATGTTGTTTCGAGTTGTTTTTGTTGAGATTTCAGGTTAGCACGTTGTGGATGACTTTTCTACGAGCTCGGCACTTCAAACGGGGATCAATTTGGAGTTCAAACGGAGCGGGAATCAAAAGAGCTGAAGGTCATTTCCAGGGGCAAAAGTGCGCCTAAATCCATGAAAAGTGCGCCGGCGCACTTTTCTGGTGCTGCCAGGCGCACTTTATTTTTAGTCTCCTGGAATTTTTCCATCGGCCACAAAAGTGCGCCATTTTCATGGAAAAGTGCGCCGGCGCACTTTTTAAGTGCCGCCGGGCGCACTTTTTCCCAGGACGGATTTCGGAGAGTAAAATAGGGTTTTCAAGGGAGAGACGGGGAGACTTCATTCTTCATTCTAATTTCGACGAACCAGACACTCTCGGAGGAGGATATTGAAGCTTTGAAGTGACGATTAAGCGAGGAGAAGCGAGGATTAACTCAGGAGTTTCTAGGATTCATCAGGATTAGGTTTTCTCGGAGTAAGATGTCTTCTTCTCCGGTTTTCTTCTTCTTTGTTTCTGCGATTTCTTCTGTAGCGATGTCGAGCTAAACTCTTAGTTTGTTCAGATCAGATGAAGTTCTAGCAAAGCTTTGTTTGGATGATGTCGGGTTTCTAACCCGTTTATGTTAATTGAGGTTTATTCAGACTTAATTTAGATTTTTCTAAAACCCTAATTTGAAGCTCTTGAATTCGCAGATTGACCATATCGTAGAATTTGCTTCATCTTTGTCTTGCGGTTCTGACCATGGACGTGAGTCATTCTAGGGTTTAGAAGGTCATTAAGATTACCCGGTGTCTTGACCATAGGGCCGGTGAAATTAATCTCTTTGCATTTCTGTGCGGCGTTTCATTGTTCTTCGTGCATTCTTGGAGATTTATGAGTTATCTTGACCATAGGAACTCATAGGTTTGCTAGGATAGTTTCTCTGCGTCCTGACCATGGAGTAGAGATTGCCAAAGGAAGCGTCGAGGAATTGAGTCTGTTAAAACCTTAGTTGCATTGCATCATCCGTCTTAGTCGAGCTAGAGCGGATTCGAGTCTGGACAAGCGCCTTAGTCAATTCTTGAAGCTCCATCTTGTTTGCCTGCTTGATTGGTTTAATTTGCATTTCTAGATTTTTAGTTCATTCACCACCATTTCCAAACCAAACGTTTAAACCCGAATAGCTTATTCCACATTAGTTGAGTAATAGAAACAGAAAGACCCTTGGGAAGTAACGATCTCGCTAGAGCGATCTAGTGAGTAAAACTAGTGTGCATTAATTTGCGCATCAAGTTTTTGGCGCCGTTGCCGGGGAACTTTTCTTTTTCTAGGAAAGGCATTGTGCGTCTAAGCTTTTCATTCACTCTCTTTTCATTTCTTATCTCCCACATTTTTGTATTACTTGGTATTTCTTGTTTTTGGCGTTTCAGGCAAGATTGCAGGTACGGAGGAAAAGCGGGCTAGTAAGCGCATAGCTGAAAAGGGTAGAGTCTTCTACACTCATTTTGGCACTACTCCGGTACCTCCTCCTCCAGCCAGGACACCTAAAGCAAGGAAGAACCTCTTCACATCTACATCTACATCCTCGCCTTCACCATCCACCATTGCTACTATTGATCCTCTCACAGATCCTCCTATTCCACCTGAGATAGAAGTTATGGCGGCGGAAAGGACATTGAAGGATTACGACCGACCGACCATAGATGGGACATCTTCGAGCATCCAGATTCCCAACACGGGAACTCGGAATCTGCACATTCCATCTCACTTGATCAATATGATTCAAGCGAACGGGAACACTTTCTCTGGAGGTGTTAATGAGGACCCGAATGCTCATGTGAGGAACTTTTTGAGGCTGGCTCATACAGTTTCCAATAATGAAGCGGATCATAGTGCAGTCAAGCTTCAACTTTTTCCCTTCACTCTGAAGGGTCAAGCAGAATTGTGGTTGTATGATCATCCTGCGAATCACTTCACTACGTGGGATGGTCTGGCTAAAGCATTCCTAGAAGAATTCTTCTCCCCTTCTAGAACAGATGCACTCAGAGCACAAATTGCAGGATTCGAGAGTGGATCGGAGGAGAACTTCTATGAGGCTTGGCAGAGATACTTAGGGCTTCTCCGGGCTTGTCCTCACCATGGATGGGATGACTATAACAAGTTCTCTACATTCTTTCGTGGCCTGGACTATGGGAAGAAAAAGGAGTTCTCTCTACAGCTGACTATGGATTTGAACGACATGACCGCAACCGCGGCCTTGGATGCTTGCAAGAGTTTTGCCGCGAAAATCAAATCTCTCATGCATGTTAACCCAATGAAGATGGACAGCAGACATTCAGAGAAAAATAGGTTCTCTATTGATTCATCATACCCTGTACCCACAGTTCCTGCACCAGTGGATATTGTTAGAAGTCAGTTGGAGTTGGATAACTCGACTCTGGAGATGGAAGTACAGAGGCTGAAACATGAGTTGGGAAGAGCTCAAATAGCTCCCGCATCGGGTGTTCCTACAGCTCCACCGCCAGGGTTCAAGATGCTTTCTAGAACCACTCCTTCCTCTTCTTCAACGGCGGCGACTGTAGTAGCAGTCACCGCCCCGTGTTCAAACTGTGGTGGTCCAGATCATACAGCAGAGAGTTGTAACTGGAAGATTGAGGGTAACCCAGACCAACAACAAGAGGAGGTTGATTATGTTGGGGGACAGAACCAGAGGAATTACCAGAACCAGAACAACAATTTCAAAAATTCCAATGGTTACCAGAATCAAAACTCCCAATGGCAGAGCAGAGGGAACTGGAACAACAACCAAAATCAGAATCAGTTTCAGGGAGGAAATCAAGGGGGTTACCAAAGGTATAATGGGAATCAAAATCAGAATTCCCAATGGCAGAACAGAGGAGGCTGGAATAACAATCAGAACCAGAACCAGAACCAGAACCAGAATCAGGATAACAACGGTGGTTCGAGCTCTTCTGCGCCTAAGACTTATTCCGAGATCATGTTGGAAAAGATTTTTGCTGTAACCCAATCAAACAAGAGGGACATCTCACACCACGACTCTTCTCTCCAGATGCTTGCGAATCAGATGGCAGGAATCACAAATATGCTTAAGGAGAAGGGTATTGGATCTCTACCTACCACCACTCTCCCTAATCCGAACCAGAATGAACATGTGGGAGCTGTGGAAACAAGGAGCGGGAAGAAGCTCACAGATATTCCCATGAAGCAGGTGCCAACTCTAATTCCTCCTCCTCATCTCATCGAAGAAGAAGACGTGGAGGAAGAGGAACAAATTCAGCAGCCAAATAAGGAAGAGATACCGGTTATTCCCTCATCTCCTATACCGGTTACTAACCCTCACAAGCCTAAGGCACCTTATCCTGCCAGGCTTAATAAGGATCTCTACGATGCTCAATACCAGCTATTCCTTAAGATGCTGAATAGGGTTCACGTTGACATGTCGATGAAGGAGATGATTGTGACGATGCCGAAATTTGCCAAGTACATGAAGATGCTAGCCACCAACAAGCTGAAGTTGCAAGAACTCTTAGCTCTCACGGAGGAAGAACAAGCGAACTTCCCAGAGCTATTCGAAGACTTGGAGCTTAATGAGGAGGTATCTACCATTGTGCTAAATAAGCTTCCTATTAAGCGCCGCGATCCAGGTTCTTTCACTCTACCTTGTCGCATTGGTACTTTCCGTGTTGGACGTGGTTTAGCGGATCTAGGAGCTAGCATCAATGTCATGTCATATAGCTTAGCTTCTGATATAGGAATGCTTGATTTTAAACCAACTCGCATGAACGTAAAATTAGCTGATAAATCTTCTGCTGTGCCTAGGGGTATTTTAGAAGATGTAATTCTTGAAGTTGGTCCATTTAAGTTTCCTACTGATTTTGTCGTGATTGATGCTCATGCTGATATGCCGTTGATTCTTGGTCATCCATTCTTGTATTCAGCCGATTCTCTCATAGATGTGCTAGGAGGTACTATAACTCTTAGGGTAGGAAAAGATCATGCTACATTTCGTTTAGATAATAGCATTCAATTTCCTCACCACTACGATGACTTGTGTGCTGTTGAAGAAACTGTTACTGTGCTTTCTACCTCTGTGTTTACTAACCTAGTGAGTGAAGACTCGCTAGAGAAGTGTATTGTTTCTGGTCAGTTTGTTGATGCAGGAGCAATTCGGGATGAACAGGTAGCATCTATGAGCATGTATGAAGAAGAGGAATATGTTGACCAGGTTCCGCAAACTGCTTTTACACCGCCACCGGAGCGTCGACTTTTGACTTCATATGAAGAAGCTCCGGAACTTGAGTTGAAGGATCTGCCTCCAAACTTAGAGTATGCATATCTGGGAGAGGACTCTAAGCTTCCTGTCATAATTAATTCGACCCTCACTCAACCGCAGAAGGATGAGCTCATACGGTTGCTTAGGAGGCATGTGCGTGCTATTGCTTGGAGGGTGACAGATATTAAGGGAATTCATCCTTCCCACTGTATGCATCACATCTTCCTCGAGGAGAACCAGAGACCTGTTAGACAACCTCAACGACGTCTTAATCCAAACATGATGGAGGTTGTAAAGAAGGAGGTGATCAAGCTTCTGGATGCTGGGATTATTTATCCCATTTCTGATAGTAACTGGGTGAGCCCGGTTCATTGTGTGCCTAAGAAGGGAGGCATCACCGTGGTACCTAATGCAGCGGGGGAGCTCATCCCTACGAGGACAGTTAACGGATGGAGAGTCTGTATTGATTACAAACGATTAAATGATGCTACAAGAAAAGACCATTTTCCCCTTCCTTTCATTGATCAGATGTTGGAGCGCTTGGCGGGTCATGAGTATTACTGCTTCCTGGATGGGATGTCCGGGTATTTTCAGATTCCCATCGCACCGAAGGATCAAGAAAAGACCACTTTCACATGCCCGTTTGGTACTTTTGCCTACCGCAGAATTCCCTTCGGACTCTGTAACGCGCCAGCTACGTTTCAGAGATGCATGATGGGTATCTTTGATGAGCTCATTGGAGATGCTGTGGAGGTATTTATGGACGATTTCTCAGTTTATGGACATTCTTTTGAACATGGCTTGAAAAACCTTGAGAGAGTCCTTAAGAGATGTGAAGCCACAAATTTAGCTCTTAGCTGGGAGAAGAGCTATTTCATGGTGACGGAGGGCATTGTGCTTGGGCACAAAGTTTCGAAGAAGGGTATTGAGGTTGATTCGGCGAAGATCGACACCATTGCCAAGCTACCGCCTCCCTCTTCCGTCAAAGCAGTAAGAAGCTTTCTGGGTCATGCAGGGTTTTATAGGCGGTTTATCAAGGATTTTTCTAAAATCACCTTGCCTATGACTCGATTACTAGAGAAAGAGGTTCCTTTCCTCTTTCACGAAAAGTGCATGACAGCTTTCGAGACTTTGAGGAATAAGCTTGTTTCAGCACCTGTAGTTGTAGCTCCGAATTGGAAACTGCCCTTCGAGCTTATGTGTGATGCGAGCAATTATGCCGTTGGAGCGGTCTTGGGGCAGCGGATTGAGAAGCGGTTCAGGCCAATCTACTATGCCAGCAAGACAATGAATGAAGCTAACGGAATTACACAACTACCGAGAAGGAGATGTTAGCGGTAGTCTTTGCCTTTGATAAGTTCCGCTCCTATCTTCTTTTTGCTAAAATTATTGTCTTCACAGATCACGCAGCTATCCGATATCTTATGAGCAAGGCGGATGCTAAGCCGAGGTTAATCCGCTGGATTCTCCTCTTGCAAGAGTTTGATTTTGAGATCCAAGACAAGAAGGGGTCGGAGAATGTGGCTGCGGATCATTTGTCACGATTGGAGGAGCATGAGCAGAGTTCTGGTGATAATCTACCGATCCGGGAAACTTTCCCGGAAGAACACCTATTTGCTATAATGATAAAGGAGGCAGAGGGTCCTTGGTTTGCAGACCTCGCTAATTATCTGGCCACGGGTGAAGTAAGGACGGACTTCTCCCGTCAAGAAAGGAGGAAGTTCTTTACAGAGGTTAAGAAGTACTTCTGGGATGATCCTTATTTGTTCCGGATTGGCTCTGATGACATCATCCGGAGGTGCGTAACTCTAGCGGAGGCTGGAGATATAATGGAACACTGCCATTCTGGACCTGTCGGTGGCCACCATGGAGCAAACCGAACTGCTCGGAAGATCTTGGCTTCTGGATTTTTCTGGCCTACTATCTTCAAGGATTGCCAAGATTTCATCAAGGCATGCGATGCGTGCCAACGAGCAGGTAAGATTTCTAAACGAGATGAAATGCCTCAACAAATTTCTGTGGTTGTTGAAATTTTTGATGTGTGGGGGATCGATTTTATGGGTCCTTTCACTCCTTCTTTTGGTAACAAGTACATACTCGTGGCTGTGGATTATGTATCGAAGTGGGTGGAAGCGCAAGCTCTCCCCACTAACGATGCCCGAGTTGTTGGAAAGTTCCTCAAGAAGCTGTTTTCTCGTTTTGGTGCACCTAGGACAATCATTAGCGACCGTGGAACTCATTTTCAGGGTCAATTTGATAAAGTGTGCCAGAAGTTTGGTGTTACTCATCGTTTGTCCACGGCTTACCACCCTCAAACGAGTGGTCAAGTTGAGGTGTCAAACCGGGAATTGAAACGGATTCTTAGAGAAAACCGTCGATCAATCCTCTAAGGATTGGTCCACCAAGCTTGATGATGCGCTTTGGGCATATAGGACGGCGTTTAAAACGCCTATAGGAACCTCCCCATATTTTCTGGTATATGGGAAAGCGTGTCATCTGCCAGTAGAGCTCGAGCATAGAGCCTACTGGGCCCTTAAGCTACTGAACTTGGATGCTAGTCTTGCAGGTGAAGAGAGGAAATTGCAGGTTCTAGAGCTTGAGGAATGGAGGAACCGAGCTTATGAGAGCTCAAAGATTTACAAGGAGCGTACCAAGAAGCTCCACGATTCACGCTTGAAGGGAAGCAAGGAGTTTAAAGAAGGGGATCAAGTGCTCCTTTACAATTCACGGCTGCATCTCTTCCCGGGCAAGCTTAAGTCTCGTTGGATGGGTCCGTTCACGGTCTCTAACGTCCTCTCTCATGGCGCTGTGGAAATTTTCAAGGCCGGAGAAGAGCCCTTTAAGGTGAATGGACATCGTCTGAAGCTTTATGTAGCGGGAGCGTTCATTGGTGTGACGGAGAAGGCTAGTCTCGAGGCACCGTAAACCAGGTATCGTCTAGCTCAAAGACGTTAAACGAGAGCGCTTCTCGGGAGGCAACCCGAGTCTGGAGTCTTTTATTTTATTTTATTTTTATTTTTATTTTTATTTTTTTTTATTTTTTTCTTTTGAGTCGAGTCTGTGGTAGAGTCGTGCGTCAGTCTTGGTGTTTTTGTGGGAATTTTCTGTGTCTCCGTCGTCAAATTTGAGATCCTGGTCTTTTAAACGAATTTGGATTTTAAAGAAAAATTTTTGTCTCGTAGCAGGTCAAAATGTGCGCCTTTTTACCCAAAAAGTGCGCTGGCGCACTTTACAGTGCCGCCGGGCGCACTTTATTTTCAGTCCCCTGGAATTTTTTGCCATCTTCGAAAAAGTGCGCCTTTTCTGAACAAAAGTGCGCTGGCGCACTTTATAAAATTCCAGGCGCACTTTTTGTGCGCACAAACACCAATCCCTTCTTTCCCTCAGCCTTTTCGGATCAAATCCCCTTTTTCCTTCTTCTTCTTCTTTCAACCGAAGTAAATAGAGGAGGCTGACCCAAACCTCCGATTTTAGCTCGATTTTCACCACCCCACACTTACCCATTCACCAAATCGAGTTCCCTACTGATTTCCGACCGTCCTCAACCGATTTTCTCCTGATTTGGTCAAGATTTGAGCTAGGATCGAGCCAAAACCTAGTTTTTGGTATTTTCGGGTCGTTCGTCGATTTTCTTGAGGATTTAGCCATCACTCATTTGAGGTAAGTTGCTCTACACATCACCACGAATCTATTGCACTATTCCTTGCCGATTTGTGATGAGATTTTCGGATTTGTGAAATTCGAGCTATGAACCCTAATTTCTGAAGTTTGTGATTTAGTCAAATTGAACTTGGATTATTGCAATTGACCGTCTAGTATAGTTCCATTTTGAATCGTGGGTTGTTTGGACTTCATTTGCTTGGTGAATTGCATGATTTAGGTTACTTTCCTATACCGATTTTCTGCAAATTGGGGGAATTTTGATTGTGAACGGATCCTAATGATTGAAGATGTTTTGCATGATGTTAGAATGTGATTTGGCATTATAGAGAGATTGATTTGGATTGATTGTAGCTTGAGGACGTTTGATTGAGAATTTTACCTCTCTTTGTGCATTTGTGCCGGTTCTTTGTGTTTGATGCTCCATGCTTGATATCGTGGCTATTTGTCTAAACCGTTGTAAGCATGAATAGATTCCAATGATTGGGTGGACTTATGTGCTATGATTGAATTGTGGCTTGAATATTTCAGCATGTTTGCTTTGTCTTCGCCCCATCGCCCTTACTTCAAGCTTTTAAGTGTGGGGTGGGGCTTTCACGTGTCTAACTGAGTTGTTGCTAAGTTGCAGATTATGGACAGGGGAAAGACAGCGATGCAATCACATTATGAGGAAGGGGATTCGTCTTCTGCACCACCACACACTAACACTCAGCCAGCTGCTAATGAGCGAGATTCCGATAGGGAGGAAGCTATGCCTATACAGCCATTTATTCCTGCTGCTGGCGGCAGACCGGATAACCTTCACCGGTTCATTCTCCAGCTTTCTGAGGAGCATTGGACGCGCTTTCAGAAGATTCACCATCTTTCCCCACTGTTGGAGCCCTCATCGACTTTCAAGGAATTCAGGAAGCTTTTCCAGAGTTTTACAACAGGTAAATTTACAGGTTGAGACGGGGACGCCTACTCGTTATTGCCCAGGTTACAGATGCTGCACCTCTTCTTCCACTTCAAGAGTTTTGGTCTACTTTCAGTTGGGACGCTAGGATCGTAAATCTCACTAAGCAGCATATTCGTTTCTCGTTGGGGGGGCAGTGGTTTACCGAGTCGTACGATTCATTTGGACATCTTCTCGGGTTTCCCCCTCAGAGCAATGTGGGACTAGCGGGACTTCAGGAGTCACCAGAGTACAGATTGGAATCCTCTGCTAAAATGTGGTTTGAGTTAACTGGGATTGAAGGTGGGTTGACTACCAGTTCGTCTACCTATCGCTCCATCAGGTGCCCGGTGTGGAAGTTCTTGCATATGGTGCTCCGGCGAACATTTTGTCACAGGAGTACGGGGGGGCACCATTTTTATAATGAAGAGCTGCAGTTATTCAGATCTATGAGCACTGGCATGGGACTCCATCCAGGTTACGTGATCGCTTCTTTCTTTGGGAAACGAGTTGGGAGAGCTACCATTCCACGCTCTCTTCCTGGTGGGTGGTATGTTTCGAGGATCGTTGCATCAGCTGGATTAGCTGATCGCTGGCCAGCTGAGGTTTTTATAGATGCCGTTCCACCCAGGGATTTCGGCACTCACTACTTGATCTCACATGGTTTAGTTCCGAGACCAATGATCCCCAGGAGAGCTAGACATGCCCGTCCGGTTGATGGAGCTTTGCCCGGCCCCCAGGCCACCGAGCCACCTCACTCGCCTGCTGCCGATCCACCTCAGACTCCTGTCTTTGGCGATTCCTCGCAGCCTTTTGACTTGCAGAGATATGTCTTGCGGTTAGAGCAGTGGCAGGCCACATTCAGCGAGGGAGGGCACCCATGGCAGCAACGCATCGATGACAGGTTGGCGAGCTGGGACGCGTGGCGTGCAGATTTTGGTCAGGGATCCCTTGCTTGGCAGCAGGAGGTCATCCGCAATCAGGATGAGCAGCGTACCTGGCACACTAGGGAGACTGCGTGGAGAGCGCAGCAGGATGCTCGTCATAACTTGTACCAGGAGTAGCACGAGGAGCAGATGGCGTTACTACAGCAGCTCCTGGATCGCCAGCCACCCCTTACGGCTCGACAGGGGACTCAGCGGAGCCGCGGACGACGGGCTAGGGATCCGGACTCGACTTCAGGATTTCTTTATTTTCCACTTTCAGACTTGTATTTTCTTTTCACTTGTGTCGGATTTTGAGTGGGTTTGTGTTTGAGTCTTTGTTCAACTGTTATGTGGGTCGAGTCAGTTAAACCCTTGTATTCTGAATGATCTAATTGTGTTATGTTTCTTCTCTTTCCCTGATCCTCAGGTTTATTGTTCCACTTTCTGTGACCCCGGCTCTGATCAAGACATGCGCTCTGGTTGTTCATTCATGCCATCTCTTGCACCCTCATGGTCTGTTTCCCGGTACCCCTTTACACTTTTCTTCACTGTTGTGCAGTCCATTGAGGACAATGTCCAAATTTAAGTGTGGGGTGGGGTTTTTGTTTGCATGTTTTGCCAAGTAATGGGCGGTGATTGTGCCTTGTTTTGTCACTCTTTCACAGCTTCCCATTCTCGGTAGCAAGTAATTTTCCACATTGCTTAATAACTTCTTGGATTGCCTACTGTCTTCCATATGGTGAGATTGATGTGGTGCTTCGGCTTTAACCAAATGTGTGTGTGAGAACCTGAATTATGACCATCTCCCATTCTTCTTGCTCTTAGTAGTCTAGGAGCTTGCCCTTATCGTGTTAGTGAACAGTTGACTTGTTAATGTGTAAGACTTGGTCTGTCTGACGCTCGAATTCTCTAGTTCTATGCCTGGATCGAGTCTAGATAAGGATCTGTTAATTTCGTGCTTTAAGTTGTTATTAATTTTTCCCAATCAAAGAAAATCTGAAAAATGAATGGTTTGGTATTGAAGTTGTGGGTCGATTCACGAGCTGACATACGTGCCTGCCCATTGCTGTAGTCCCAAAGGGAAGTCTCAATGTGGCATTCTTCTTCTAACCTACTCCCGATCGTGGCTGGGGGCTAGGATAACACGGAATTCCAAAGGTTTCCGGCTGCTCCGTACCCGGTAGTATCCACACTGTACCGCCCATTCGGAAAAAAAAAAAAAAGGAAAAAAAAAGATGAAGAGAAAAATGAAATTCTCTTTAATTTTGTTCTAGTCGTGTTCCCTTATCTAGCAAGTGTCCGGTTGCGTCCTAGAGTAAGTGTAGCGGAAGTAAGCATTGTCTTGCCTTTACCAAGTCAGGTTGTTCACTAGTTCGTTAAAGTCTTGTTCCTCTTTCACTCTGGCAAAAGTTTGGTTCCTAATTGTGTGGTTAGTTGGGTAATCCTCTTGTTTGGTTGAAGCACCGTATACATCTTTCTAGGAACCAAGAGGTTTTTCGGTTTGCTCATTCAAGTTGGTGCATTGTTGTGGTAAAATTCTTGTTTGAGGACAAACAAACGTTTAAGTGTGGGGTGATTTGATGACACTAGATTTACCGCGTTTATATCGCCCACATTTGAACGACATTCCCCTTATTTGACTCCGAATTGTGATGAACTTGAATGACTTTTATGAAAAATATGTTTTATCTCCCATTGGCCCTCTTTTGGGCAATTTGATGTTGTTTCGAGTTGTTTTTGTTGAGATTTAGGTTACCACGTTGTGGATGACTTTTCTACGAGCTCGGCACTTCAAACGGGGATCAATTTGGAGTTCAAACGGAGCGGGAATCAAAAGAGCTGAAGGTCATTTCCAGGGGCAAAAGTGCGCCTAAATCCATGAAAAGTGCGCCGGCGCACTTTTCTGGTGCTGCCAGGCGCACTTTATTTTTAGTCTCCTGGAATTTTTCCATCGGCCACAAAAGTGCGCCATTTTCATGGAAAAGTGCGCCGGCGCACTTTTTAAGTGCCGCCGGGCGCACTTTTTTCCCAGGACGGATTTCGGAGAGTAAAACAGGGTTTTCAAGGGAGAGACGGGGAGACTTCATTCTTCATTCTAATTTCGACGAACCAGACACTCTCGGAGGAGGATATTGAAGCTTTGAAGTGACGATTAAGCGAGGAGAAGCGAGGATTAACTCAGGAGTTTCTAGGATTCATCAGGATTAGTTTTCTCGGATAAGATGTCTTCTTCTCCGGTTTTCTTCTTCTTTGTTTCTGCGATTTCTTCTGTAGCGATGTCGAGCTAAACTCTTAGTTTGTTCAGATTAGATGAAGTTCTAGCAAAGCTTTGTTTGGATGATGTCGGGTTTCTAACCCGTTTATGTTAATTGAGGTTTATTCAGACTTAATTTAGATTTTTCTAAAACCCTAATTTGAAGCTCTTGAATTCGCAGATTGACCATATCGTAGAATTTGCTTCATCTTTGTCTTGCGGTTCTGACCATGGACGTGAGTCATTCTAGGTTTAGAAGGTCATTAAGATTACCCGGTGTCTTGACCATAGGGCCGGTGAAATTAATCTCTTTGCATTTCTGTGCGGCGTTTCATTGTTCTTCGTGCATTCTTGGAGATTTATGAGTTATCTTGACCATAGGAACTCATAGGTTTGCTAGGATAGTTTCTCTGCGTCCTGACCATGGAGTAGAGATTGCCAAAGGAAGCGTCGAGGAATTGAGTCTGTTAAAACCTTAGTTGCATTGCATCATCCGTCTTAGTCGAGCTAGAGCGGATTCGAGTCTGGACAAGCGCCTTAGTCAATTCTTGAAGCTCCATCTTGTTTGCCTGCTTGATTGGTTTAATTTGCATTTCTAGATTTTTAGTTCATTCACCACCATTTCCAAACCAAACGTTTAAACCCGAATAGCTTATTCCACATTAGTTGAGTAATAGAAACAGAAAGACCCTTGGGAAGTAACGATCTCGCTAGAGCGATCTAGTGAGTAAAACTAGTGTGCATTAATTTGCGCATCAGTAGCCAAGGACATGTCTTAGACGTTGGAACCCCGAAGAATCACACATAAATCAACCGGAGAGATCGCTCAAGTCAAAGAAAACGCCTGCCCCATTTACACATGTATTTTCGGCGAAAATACCCTTGGGTTTTCGTCGAAAACGAAAGAAGGAATCCACTGCCCCGAGTAGGAAGAAGTTTTTGCCGAAATTCCTCTATTATTTTGGCGAAAAATCCCAGTTGAAATCAGAAAATCTCGGGTAGGTATAAATACAGAATTCGGCGACTAATGAAAGAGGCAATCAATTTTACACACAACACACAGTCAAAGAGAGGGAGAAAAAAAAGAACGAGTAGAAAGGATTCAAGGAGCCAGGAACGGATCGTGACGCCATCCATCCATCTCGGAGAGCCAGTGCTAGGAGTTGAAGATCCAGCAGATTGAAGCTGTCAGGAAACATCGAAATTAGGTTTTACAGTTCTTCTCTGTTCTCCTACCTGAGATGTATTCTTTGTTTGTCTTCGATTCTTCTGTATTGAATATGAGTGGTTAAACTCGTGTAGCTTAGATTAGATGAACCCTAAGTGACCCAGGGCTTAAAGCGGTCACGGATCGGCGGTGATTAGATTCGAAATTCGTTCAGTTTCATCTTTCATGTTTGATTTGTTCTTCGTTATCTGTGTTCCTTGTCTGGTTTGGCCACCTAGATTAGATTCTTGTTAAGCTAAGGATAGAAGTGAACGCTCGCCTTACTTTAAAACACCAAATCGAACAGTCAACCTTATAATTGGAGTGTGCCTTTGTAGGAACTGATTAGGGTTGATCCATTACTAGTGTAAGTCATTAATCATTAGAATTTGCACCAGTTAAGTTAAGTCGTTGCGAGAGGCGACCGTTCCCGGGCGGCTAATTAATCATGGTAGCTAGATCGGATAGAGCGAACGTTCGCCAATCTTAAACCTAAGGGTCAGGAGTTATGATGGTGTCTATGAACTGAATGAACTAGAATCAAAAATCGCTGGTCTGTTGACTGCTGCTGCTCTGGTAATCTAAGGGGGATTCGAAGTCTAAGCTTGTCTGTCATCTTTCTAGTCAATCAATCAATCTTCAATCTTTCTTCGCTTTAATTCTCATTTCAACTTATCTTTGCATTTTAGTATAGAAGTCGTGGAACTCACACCACGCACAACTTGTGTTTAAACTTGAATTAAATTGCCAACGTCTTTGAGTAAGGAAGTAGAGGAAACCCCTAGAATACGATCTACCCTAGCTTTTGTTAGCTTGTTAGTTATTTGTTTGAGCGCATCACAACGACTGCGTCTCATCAGCTAGTTAAGGTTGGTCCTTTTGTTTTCCTAGTTGACTTTGCGGTCATTGATACCGATGATGTGGATGTCTCATTGATATTTGGTAGACCATTCCTTGCTACTTCTCGTGCTTTAATTGATGTGCATGATGGGAAATTGACATTGAGAGTAGGACAAGAGAGTGTCACATTTTGCATAGCCAATGGCATGAAATTTGCTCACGCACAAGATGATTTAGAGTACTCGTGTGATACTATTGCCTCGGCTAGTGTGTGTAGTATTTCTAACATTGTGTGTCGAGATTCTTTGGATGTTTTCCTTAAAATGAATGTGCAGGAACATCTAGACACCCCAGAATTAAAAGTTCAGGTGGCTTATCTTGATGAAGGGAAAGACAAGTTGGAGAGTGAAACAGTTTTTGTTGCTCTTTCGAAGGTGGAAAGGGTGAAGACCTCTTATGAAGAACCACCTACTCTTGAGCTCAACCTCTTCCCACACATTTGGAGTATGCTTTTCTCATGCCTAATTCTAAGCTACCGGTCATCATCAATTCTAAGCTTCTACCCGAGCAAAAGGACTGTTTAGTGGAGCTCCTCAAGAAGTACATGAGAGCTATTGCGTGGAGCATCTCGGACATTCGGGGTATAAGTCCCACATTTTGCTCACATCGGATCCTCATGGAGAAAGATTTCAAGCCGGTTGTGCAACCTCAAAGAAGATTGAATCCTAACATGAAAGAAGTTGTGAAGAAAGAGGTTATAAAGCTCGTGGATGCGGGGATTATCTTCCCTATCTTGGATAGTCCTTGGGTTAGCCCCATGCAAGTTGTGCCAAAAAAGGAGGGATCACGGTGGTAGCTAATGACAAGA